>JBBDHG010000018.1:535000-1160000 GCA_037951165.1 Lophius americanus
ATCTTCACTTATTAACCCTTTAATTTCCTGGTCAGCTGTTTGGTTGAGCTCATTTCAAGTCTCTATTTCTTACTAAAAGGTTTGTGCCACTGACTGAAACTGTATGGCAAAAAACAAACAAAAACAAATAAAGAAATGTAAGGGGTCGAGGACGGAGCCCTGAGGGACACCACGGGTCAAAAAGACATATAGGAGGAGGCATTAACCATGGCGATTGTAAGAGGCATATTAAAGCATGTTAGGAATTACTGAATGGAATTGTGTAATTGTCGTTTGTAAAAACAAAAAGGTTGAGTTAATCTAATTCAATTGGATTTTTTTCCAGGAAATACATTTTTTTTAGCGTGAAATCCTTATATAAGTCAGATTTTTATTTTTTTGCACTGTGTAAAATCGTGCTCGCCCAAATATTTCTCATTTTATGGTAAATTTAGGGTTTGTTGGATATTCATAAGTGGTTTAGAGAAATGAAATATGCAAATGACATAGAAATGCAGCGAAAAAATGTTTCCGTTGAAAAATTAAATACATTATAGAGAGGCAGTAAACACTTCGACTCCATGTCTAATCACCATTTTTAACGCTTTAACTTGTCATGTCATATATGTTGTGAGTAATCACAGAAATGTGGAAATGTTGAATACCAGAGACTCAGATTGTTTCTTTAACAACAGAGTGGCGACGGCGGCGGGTCAAGAACAGATAAAGAGGTTGTTGACCTGCTGGTTAGCTGAGTTTAACCTTTTGGCCTCCTTTTTGATGAGCGACTCCGAGGTTGTGTCTCCGTCAGGAGGGCTTGAGGACAAGTTGTCCACAGGCAGCCAGACAGGAGGACGGAGTGGCGGGTCACTCCTCTGTGGACAAATGGGATTTTGATGGACTCGGTCATAAAGTCGGAGCTAACACTCCAAGGGACGCACAGACTGAGCTAGCGGGGTTTGACCGAACATCCTGACGTCTCCTTCTGGTCACGGCACCACGTATGGTTCCGCTCATAAACGCGTAAAGAAAAAAAAAAAGAGCTCATGCATGGGAATGCTCCGTGGAAAGACTTTACACAAAATGTACATTGTCTGAAACGTCTTTGTCCGTTGAAAATTCATCCTCTCGCTGGTTTCCCCACAAAAACAGTCTAGCGGGGGCTATTGAAGGTTTTCTGAATCAGGCCTGGACTCTGCCTCGCCGCTGACAGCGGGGCGGCGAGCTCCGAGGGAAAACAATATCTTATAGATTACGATGTAAAGCCGATCCATCCAGACGAGGACGCAGACACAAAACGTGGCTAGAAATCAGCCGCGAGTGTGTCACGGCGCGCTGGAGGGTCTGACTTCTTAATTAGACGCATAAAAAGCCCGGGTCAGACGCGGCCGACAGGCGAAGAAAGGCCGGCAGGATGAGGCCCTTCAAACTGTGTGTGTGTGTGTGTGTTTGTGTGAGTGTGTGTGTGTGTGTTTGTGTGTGTTGTGAGAAAGCGTGTAACACGTCCTTTGCATGTCTCGCCAACGTTGGAATGTGTCTGTCTGGCACATGTGTGTCTTCTTAAATCATGCGATTGTGTTTGAGGTGTTTTATTTTTTAGTCCGTCTGTCGTCGGAGGCGGACTGAAGCCGAGACGCTTTTGATTTAAATCCACTTTAAGCGACTTTAAGAAATCATGTGAGCAAAAGTTACGAAGGCGGGAACTTTTTTTCCCAAAGAGCGCCGCAGTCCGTTGAGTGACGGCAACAGCTTAGCACGTTAAATTAGCAAAGAGAGTTTCCATGGAAACCGGAGTCTCCAGAGATACAGAGCAAAATTATTTGATCAACTCGTGGAACCAGTTCTTCTAAATGGAAATAAAGTTAGGGACTTCCAGAAGTCCGACCAAATTGCGATGTTCCACAAGACGTTTCTCAATATGTTTATTTCGCGTAAACAAATCGTTTATACTGAACTCGGCAGGTATAGGTTAAACACGAAGGTTGCATTAAATGAGAGGATTCCGTTGTTGTGCCTTAATTTGTATGAAAATAACCTCCATCATTCGAAATGGGTTTTTAGAATTAATAATGTTCTTGTTGAGTTTGGTTTGTATATATTTTTTTATCAATCGCATTTTTTATTTCGCACAGTGCCAAGAGGAAATTCAAGAGCTGCTAAACTGCCTTTCATTGTTCTGCAACCATGACAATAAAGTTATTCTATTCTATATTATTCTATTCTATTCAATTCTATATTATTCTATTCTATTCAATTCTATTCTATATTATTCTATTCTATTCCGTTATTCTATTCTATATTATTCTATTTCTTATCATTCTATTCCATATATTTCTATTCTATATATTTCTATTCTATGTTATTCTATTCTATATTATTCTATTCTATTCTATATTATTCTATTCTTTTCCATTCCATTCTATTCTATTCTATTCAATTCTGTTATTTTCTCTTCTATTCTATTCTATTCTATTCTCTTCTATTCTCTTCTATTCTCTTCTTTTCTATTCTATTCTATTCTATTCTATTCTATTTTGTACTTTTCCATTCTTTTCTTTTCTTTTCTATTATTTTCCATTTTTTCTTTTCTTTTCTTTTCTATTCTATTCTTTCTCTTATTCACGGTAAGGTATCGCATCTTTTAACCCTGAATATATAAAAGTGTTATAAATAAATTGTTTAAAGTCGATGTTTTTCCTTCGAAAGAATCTCTGCGTCTAAATTCTGATGCGGAAGTCAAGATTATTCTGTTTCAGAGCGAAGATATGATGTCGACACATTTTAATTTGACAGAGTTTAGATGAAGTCCAAAAAGTTCATTTGTCTCAGAAATGTTTTTTTTTGGTTGAATTATTTTGTGTCTTTATTCTAAATAATTATCATATGAATTTATCCTTTGATGTGAAAGACAGTAAAATAAGTTGAAATTGATTCCCTAACCCCTTTAATTAAAAGTATACATTATGAAATAGATTTATTCTACTTTTAACCTTTGACTACATCTAACAGTCCGTTTAATTTTTATAACGTTCTGCTGCCGTCTGGATTGTAACAAACGTCGACTTTCCATGAATCCACCCGTTTCCTCCTGCCTCCGGAGTCGGGTGGAGTTGGCTTCAGGGTTGAGGGGGCGCTCTAGATGATCTTCTCCCCAGCAATGCCAGATGAGACGTGTAATCCTCCCCAGTGAGAAAGGGAGGCGCCCTAATCCGATGCTCGGACCTCCTCGTCTGGGCCGAGATAATGAGCACAGGTGAGAGGTGGAGTAGGCTGAAGGTTCTCCTCCCGCCTCACCAAGACGGTCCCGTACAGTTCCCAGATTCCTGGCGAGGCGGCACCGAACCAACTGTCCAACTCATTATCCAATCACATGAAAAGAAGATGCTTCCTCGCTTAATGCAGTAAGTCACCCGCAACCCGGAGGGGGCCGACCCAAACCAAATCAAATCTTCTTCAATCTCATCAAACTTTGGTTTGATTGAAGAAGTAGAGCTTTCAGATGTTCTGTCTTGGTTCTAATCAAAGTAGAACTGAATGACAACAACAACAAAAAAAGGATAAGGAAAATACCCTATATATATATATATATATATATACATATATAAATATAGGGTATTATATTCGTATATACATTTATAAATAAGTTGGATGAGGATGAATAACAGCAGGAGAACGATGAAGATAACGGACTTCAATTTTTAATTTCAGACATTCGGTCAAAGCATATTAGATTTCCGTTTTGATTCATTTCGGTCATATTACCGTTCCTCCCACTCTCATACGCACACACGCATAAACACACATTACACACGTACAACAAACCAGCGTCCATTTACGTATATATCTATATATATATATAATAAATAATATATAAATAAATACAAATGATCTTCCTGCCGTTTGAAGGTTTAATCGCGTTAGCATGCATGTGTGTCTGGTCACAATGGGCCAGTCTTCAAATTTCTTCAAACTGTGTCAGGCGTAGAGCGGCGGGTGAAGAGGGGGTCTCAATAAAGCCATTCATGGCCAAAACAAGTCAGAACCACTCCTGAAAATCGCCTCTCGCTCATTGTTGCCTGGGAGCAGACGTGGCCCAGTCAATCAGAACTGGGGTCTGTGGTGAGAACCAACTGGGAGCCCTCCGTCGCAGCTGCAACTATTTGTTGTCTGTGAGACATAGGAGGGGTCAGGGGTCAAATGATTTCACAGGAACTCAGGGCTTTCACATGTTAATGCTTCCGAGACGCACCAGAAGAAGAAGAAAAAAATCACAGAGGGCTGGTTCTGACATTGTTTAAACGTGTCACAATCGCACATGTGACCGTCTCCGCTGCTTGACTGGGTGTCGCAAAAAACCAACGTGAAGTATGAAGACGAGAAAAAACACGAATAAGGTGGAAGGAGAGACGTCGCTATAGAAGCCACCACCGGATCCATATCTGGTTCTGAAGGAAGTAGGGTTGTTGGATAAATCTGCTAAGTTCAGTATTTTATCTGAAAGATGAGGGTTCTGCATCAGAAACTCAGAACATTCAGGTTGGACCCGTTAATGTCCTGCTCAGCTGTTTGCTTGAGCACATTTTGAGTCTCTATCTCTTATTAAAAAATGTGACAGAACCGGTTTATGATCTGACCCAGTGGCAGCATGTCTTGGGTAAAGAATAAGGGGCCAAGGGTGGAGCCCTGGGGGCACACCGCAGGTCAAAGGTCAGGAGGAGGCATTAACCATTCCTATTGGATAAGTTCTTGTTGAAGGCATTAAAGGGTTATGGACCTGGCATAAAATTGGTTCCGGTTCTTGACCCGTTATTATTAAGGTATCATTAAGTACTCCCGGATAAACGTCTTAATTCCGTCAAACATAGTTGGCTTCCGGTGCCGGTCCAAAGCCTGGATAAATGGGGCGGGTTCCAAACTGATGCCAAATCAATATGAGCAACATAAATGTGATTTCCAAACGAGATCAGAATCTTAACAGATGGGCCTCGGGTGAACAAAGACCATCAGCCGTACTGTTGGGATGGAAACACACGACCCGCTGCAGGAGGTAAGCACTGATGGAGTGAGTGATGGACGGTACCACCACTGGGCTCCTCCTCAGGTAGCTAAAAAGTAATCCAAACGCGATAGATGCCGACGTACGGTCATATTTACCCAAATAGGACGCTAAGGAAGTTATATATCGTTCTACTGAAATGCTCCTTTTACTGGTTTCCCTCAGAGTTCTTAAGAAGGCAGATAGACTTCCGATGAAAAGAGAGAAAAGACGGAACGTCACTCCCATTTTGTCTGTTTCTCTTAAAGCTCTTCATGCGAGAGCATCTTCAAAATTTCTCAGATCTTATTTCAAAAAGGTGCTCCAGTGCTGCTGTAAAAGGATTGTCATCAGGAAGGTGTAAAAAAAAACTGTCAGAGGCTAAAAGAGTATGAAGTTCAAAAGAATGTATTATTTTAGTAGATGCGCCTTAAATTATCTTAAATAAGGGAAACAGTGAAGAACTTCCACGATCCACAAAAAGTGGGGAAGCTGCCTGTACGACTTATGTACTAAATATTTGGACGCGTAACCAAACATCAAACCTCTGAAACATTTGTTTACCTCCTCCTTCAAATATGTTTAATCAATTTATTAATTCTATTATCTTAATTGTGTATTTATTATTATTATTATTATTATTTATTAATTATATTTTTTATTTATTTTAATTTAATTTCTATTGTTGATTTATTTTTTATTTAATTTCTATTATTTATTTATTTTAGTCATTCATTCATTTATTTTAATTATTAATTAATTAATTTATATATTTATTTATTTATATATTTATTTATTTATTTATATATATTTATTTATTTATTTATTATATTTTTTATTTATTTCAATTTAATTTCCAGTTTTTATTTAATTTCTATTATTTATGTATTTTATTTATTCATTTTTTAATAATAATAATAATAATAATTATTATATAATTATTATTATTATTATTATTTTGACCGATCTTCTCCAACTTCTTTTTTACGTTTGTTTGTCTTTGCTTTTTAAAATTCTTTTATAAAATGCATGGATATAAAACGTGTAAATAAAGCTTTGGAGGGCTTTAGCTAAGCGCCCGCTGAATCCAGTGCTCCCGCCTCGGCAGCATAGCCACGGCGTAGAAAAGTCCAAAAAGCCCATTCACCAAAAGGGAAAAACCACAGAAGAAGATCCGCCGCCAATGTCATTGTTAGAGATTTACAGCCTTGCGCTGCGATGGAGGCCCGTCGGTTTGGGTATGCTAACCAGTTTGTGCGGCGCTGATCTGGATCCACTTGCGACAGGACCGTGAATGTTCCGTGTGAGTGATGACTGAGTGAAAACAACAAAGTGGATCCAGACTGCGACGCCCTCGTCTGTTTACCCCGGCGACTGTTTGTTTACAGTCTCCTTTGATGTCTGACCCCACTGAATGTCCGCGCGCCGTCATCTCAGTGGGCCGAACCCTGACGTTCATAGAGGAAGACGGCCATTATTACATGCAGGCGGTATTAAACTCACACGTTTATACATTTTTACATGCTGGCATTCAGAAATACACATATTTCTGAATTCTGCCTAAAGATTCGTCAAAGGATGAGATCTGGATCCCTGAACCACCGACGTTTCAGCCGTATGAGAATCGATACCGTCCCTACGTTTTCATTATGATTATCTATGCGACAAATAATTTCACAAATTAAGCTTTACATGCAAATATATACATCAGGAAATATAAATCGAATAGAATAAATGACTAAATGCTGTTCAAAATAGTTACATTTAGCTGTACGTCATCGGTAAATCCAACATTTGCATGATAAATGATTGTATGATACTCACAGGCCGCAGTCATATTTACCTTTCATACTTTTAGTTTATTGTTTAATCACCTTTGCAGAGTTTTTATTTGTGGTACTTTTACCTTTTTATTGTAGAATCGCTGATTCTGATGCCGACCAGTGATTAGTGTCGCAATATATTTTTACGCATTATCAAAGGTCATTTCTTTTTTAATCATTATCATTTTGTACTTATACAAGTGACAATGTCTCAATCCCAATCACAGTGTCCTTGGTTCCAGTCCAGTTTGGTGCCCGCCCCTCTGACCGCTCACTTCCTGTCAGATCTTTAACGCCTATATCATAATAGATGATAAATATTAAACACTAAACCGTAAACTAGAATAATTAAAGGCATATGGCAGGTGATTGATTTGTTTTTAATCCCATTAACACTATACACACAAAGACACACACCCACACACACACACTCACACACACACACACACACAGTCAGTGTGGAAGAACAACTGTGAGAACAGCAAACAATGACAGGCACTCATCATTAATCTCCTGGAGTTTTGCTCTCGTGATCCTCCACAGGGACAGAAACAATGGCTGAATATTGAAGGAGTTCTCTAAGTTCGGCTCAGAGCGCCCCCCGCTGGAGCCCGTGGGAACTGCAGGGATCTGAGGTCTGACCGCGTCACTGCATGACTGTGACTGGAGAGCAGCTCCATGTTCTTCCTAAAGTCGAGTCTTTGGTATGTATTTAGATTTTTGGACTTCGAAACTTTTATTGCATTTATTAATATAAAGAGACAACAGCAGTTTTTCTTTAAATAGAGAGTTTTCCATGTAAAAAAAAGGAGCCAAAAAAGTGTTAAAACTGATACAAAATCAATAAAATCACCATGTTTGCTTGAGGATTATAATTTATTCATAGAAACACACACACACAGACACACGGACAAACACACAGACAGGCACATGCACGCACCCACAGACACGGACACAGAGAAAAGCACTCACACTCATGCACACACACGTACTCACACAAATGAACACACACATCCACACACATATGCACACACACAAATATGAACACGCATGCACACATACAAGCACACACACGCCCACACTCTCACACACACACCCTCTCACAAACAGGCGCATACACACACAGACACACACACGCACAAACACACTCACACACACACTCACACACATGCACACACACGCACACACGTACAAACACACACAATGCACAAGCCAAAAACTGTGGCCATTGAGTCCCCATATTTAATAACCACTAAATAAACGCATTACTTTGAGTCACATGATTAGAATACTTTAAACAAAATGGATTAATTAATAAGGGATGAACAGAAAACTATGTTTTTGCATGTTTGCATCGAGGGCTACGATCCAACTGTTGGATTATTTGATTGGAATGTTCCTGAATGATTATTTCCCGGTTTCCAGGCAGCAGCTCAAATATCGTTTCTCCATGGGGTCAAAGTACGACCTTCTCTGTCTCCCTCTTTTCACCGGGCAGCCTGTCAGTCACTGCCCCCCCCCCCTCAGAACCGGTGCAGAGTGAAAACAGCCCCTCCCTGGGCCCGGCGGGTCTAATTGGCTCAGATTAAAGAAGCCATTATATCAGTGGAGCCGATCTGAGAGCTGATCTGAGAGCTGATCTGAGAGCGGAGGGAGGCCCACACTTTGTCTCACGCCGAGACACCGACGCTGGGGAAACACTGGTGAACGTACCACACAAACAAAACCCACAGGGACCAGCGCCGGTCAGAGCTCCAGCTCAGAGATTCTGCTAAAAACACTGAGAATGATGATGATTCCAGCAGAGAAGAAGCGTAAAGAAAGACACTTCAGTTACTTTAAGACGTCTGAGACAAAATAAAAAAAAAACAATGTTTAACAATTTCATTAAAGATGATGACTCCAAAATAAGAAGTGAAATACCGGCACAGAAATGACTGACATCTGGATCCAGTTCACCTACGAGGGCTGAAAATCATTCATTCATTCATTCATTCATTCCTTCCTTCCTTCCTTCCTTCCTTCCTTCCTTCCTTCCTTCCTTCCTTCCTTCCTTCCTTCCTTCCTTCCTTCCTTCCTTCCTTCCTTCCTTCCTTCCTTCCTTCCTTCCTTCCTTCCTTCCTTCCTTCCTTCCTTCATGCATAGGCTTGCATACGCATATGCATATGCTTGCATGCATCCATCCATCCATCCATCCATCCAATCATCCATCATTTATTTATCTATTTATTTATTTTACTGTCGATTTCAAGGTACATTTTTGGAATTTACTGTCATTTTATTTTATGTGCTTGTATAGAGGTTTACAGTGAAATTCAGGCAAACACTGATAACCACATATATTATATAGCAGAATATGCTGAAAACACAGAATTTTACCGTGAAAATACCAAACTTTGGTGACTGCCTGAATGACAGGTTTCTTATAAGAAACAAGATTTCCAAAATATGGAATTTATTCATAAGATAATGTTGATTTTTTTGTTAATTTGTGGTAATTTACTGTCATTTCATGATATTTGCTATGTAACCGTTAACAATTTTACATTTTATCTGTCTATGATGATAAATTACCGTAATGTCTTGTAACCGGTGACCGTTTTATTCTAAATGATGTGGGATTTTTTTGAGAAGAACATGAAAAAACATACATAGATTAAAAACAAACGCCACAAATAATCAAGAAATAATATAAAACAATGTGACAAATCTATCTTGTGTTTAGTGCTCAGTGCCACAAACTGAGGGGGAAAAGAATTCTCATTTATTCATATCATAAAGAATAAAACTCATATATATTCAGGTATTCATACCTAATATCTTACATATCTGAATAAATGCCTCCAGCAGATTATTTTAATTATTCGTTTTTTACTCTATTTGAAAATGTATAATAAAAAAAGTCAAGAAAACAAACTTGTTATTTAGGCTTATTTACTTTTGAGGTTCTAGAGTTTCTCCGGCGACGCACGAGAGGCTCCTGTTTTAATTCATTAAGCCGCACACACCGACCGCGTTTGTCCAAATTAGCAGTGAAAGAAGCGAGAACCCACAAAGGCTGTTTGTGTCCCGCTGAGGCCCGGACGGCGGTGGCGGCGGCGGCGGGTCGAGGGGTTGTGGGTAAAGCTCGCTTGTGAGTTTCAAAGCAGACCAGCCTCGCCGTTTCCTTAAGAAGGACATTCAATAACTTTCATTTATATGTTCTTTCTTCATGATTATATTTGTTATATTTTAATCCGCATTTGCGTCCTCATCAGCTTCGCCTCCACCTCGCGTCCGCCGCAGATCCTTCACGTTAAGAAGATAACTCAAAAACCACTGGATGGATCATTTTCATGCCCACATAGACCAGAGTGCGAGGAAGAACTGGATTGATTTAGAGAAAGATCGCTTGTATAGTCCAGACACTAGGGTAACCAACCGTTGGTCCGACACTTCACATTGAATCACATTGACTGGATCTATCTCGCATTTGTCGTTTTTTACTCTAATAGCTCATATCTTACTCTCTGGGGGGGCTTTTTAGCAAAGACACTATTTTTCGGACATAACCTCCTAACCGTTTTTTCGGTTACAAGGATTTTGATGCGTATGACTCAAGCCGAGGCGACATATCTTGTAAATATTATATTTTACTCTAAAAGTTCATGTTTTACCCACTGGGGGGAGCTTCTTTGTTCTTTGTTCTTTTTTTCCCTTTAGTTTTGTTGTTATAATAAACACATTTTAAGAACAGCGGTTTCACGTTTATGATAAACACATGATTACTTCCTGTCCTACACTGAACCGCACGTTTGTTCTCATCTTTCATAATCAAATATTTCTTCTACCCATCGGAAGAAAACTGCCTTTAAATTCTTTCGTAATGATCATTACTCGCGGCTCACATTCCAAATAATTAGACCTGGCTCCCTTTTCATTCCCGAACCTCTCCCCCCCGCCGCTCTCCACCGCTGAGGTTGTTTTTGGGGGTCAAGGACCTCGCACTCGGGGTTCGGGGAGGTGGGCCCTCAATTAGCGAGCCACGCGCCTTTCAGGAGAAAGAGGAACTCCAGGAGGAGTCCTTAACGACCGGCCTCTGTTCGCACCGATCCGACCCCGCGACCCCGGGGTCACAGGCCACAATAAACTACCATCTGGAGCCGTGTTATCGGCTCTATGACGGAAGGGGTGGACGGCGACCCCGTGCATTCAGGCCGCGCCGTGGGACGCCATTGAAGGCCTGAGAACGCCGATCCTGCTCCAGCAGAGACTCCTCTGAATATCCGCCCTGCTTTTATGAATCCAGCTTCACCCTCTGATCCGCTCTGATAATGTGGGTCGGTCCTTTAGAATTGAGCTGGACCAGCAGGGAGAAATGATGCACACAGGTTCTGCTCAGCGGGAGGAAGAGGGGGGGGGGGTCCGCCTGGTGCAACACCAACCCAGTGTTTCTGGCCACTGAGCAACACTAATGTGGATCTGTGTCGGGGTGAGCCTCCTGATCAGAAGCTGGATCCTGGGAATCTGGAGACGCGTTTAGCCTCAAACGCTTCTTTAGCATATTGAGTTTTTCCTCTTTCTGTTTTTAAACTAATAATGAGCCTCTTTTCTCCACAATATATATCTGATGACTTTATTCCCTGATTCATTGCACTGTAAAAAAACATTCTTTTGGTATAATTCACGGTAACTGTGATCCCCGTGATCACGACATTACGGTAAACTAAAGGATATAAAAACAGATATAAAGTCAACCTGTTTACAGTCACATAGTTAATTAACTATATAAGGATGGTAAATTGGAATTTAACCATTTAACCAAATTTGACTTTATTCAAACCTTTATTTCATTATTTCACAAATATATTCCATATTTCTAGCAATTTATCTCTGTAGACATTATGGGATGCTCTTGTTGAAAGGTGAAAGTAAGTTATTTAACTTTTCATGCTTGCAAAATCTGTCATTCAGACACAATGTTACTTTTACGGTTATTTATTACGTGTAAAAATACAGTTTATTTCTGAAATTTTGCCAAAAGTCTGTCGAACTTTACTGTAAAATTATGTATTTTCCACATATTCTGACCATAAATGATGACATTATTAACTGTATCTTTATTAAAGATAATCCTATAGTGATATATTGTTTTGAATTTTTACATTCTTTTACTGTTGCTGATTGACAGTTTTTACAGTAATTTATACGGACATCTTTAACAGTGTGTAATATTTATGCAGTTTCCATTTGAATAAGAATCAAAATAAAAGCAATATAATTGCTTCAGATGAAACTTAAATTGATCCTTTTGGAAGAAATTTACAAACTATTCAAAGTGTTATTTGATTAAAATCCAATTAAGACGTTAATTCAACGACAATAACAGATTTTAAATCTACATTCATGTAAATATTTCATGTATTTGTGAATATTTCAATCACTTTCGAACCTCGTTGAGAGAAATCACATTAAACATTGTCTTTTTTCTACTTTTGAAAAGGACTTTTTGCACATCAGCAATAAATATAAGGACATTTCTAAGTTTGCTGTTGAATCACAATTTTGCAGAGATGTTCCAACATCACTTCTTTAGTCGGACTCACAGACAACAACTCAAAGTACCACAACTGGGGCAGCAAGAAAAAAAAGACACAAAAACAATATTTAACTATAGCAAATAATAAAACGAGACAAAGTCTTTTTTGTTTATTAAATAACCTATTTGTTAAGGATTAAATTGATTATAAAAAGCATTTTTTTGTGAAATTTATTTTCGGCTGATGAAGAACAATGTAACAATGGATTTATTGCGGAACAATCAGCTTTCAGAATCAAAGGCTTACTTTCGCTGCATGTGGTGAGAAAACGTTCATATTCTTTTAAATGAATAAATTCAGCTATTAAAAAATGTGCTATGACAAATGTGCTCACTGTAACCTTTTGACAACCAGCTGTATCCACTCAGATGTTCGTAGTAAGACTCAGAGCACTAATAAATAAACAACGATGCAGCAAATAGAGACACAATAAGGGAAGAAGTCATACTCTGATTTAATTTACAGAATAAAGAACTTGACCATCAATCACAGTAATCGGTCACTCCTCAATTTATTATTATTAATCATGAATGCTCCGGAGTAAAGGATCATTATTGTGTCTTAAGTTGTCTGTTCTTCAATTGTTTTTACAGTTTAGTGCGGAAGAAAAGTGTTATATATGACCTCAGTGCTGGTTCCTCCGAATGACAGCTCGATGCTGCCACCTGGTGGCTGCACGAACGCAGCTGCTTCTGTCTGTCCTGCTAATTGAGAGAAATGGATCTCAAAATTACGAGATAAGGAGGATATGTGTGTTTGTTTGCACATGCCATGTAATGATCACGCATCTGTAACTTTATCTGTGTTTTTACCGGTTGTATGACTATTATTGTTCCATTGGCGTTTTCAACCATGAGCGAATTTTTTCACTTGTTATGTTGAGAAACCATGGTTTTGTGCCTTGTTTACTATAAACTTGAACACGATGAGTATTTCGATACATCTAATAATAAATAAACTTCTCTGTCGCTCCGGAAGAATGACTCTTTCAATACTGACGCCGTGTTTCCATTTCTGTGACGTCAGTCAGCGCATGCGCAAAGACGCGCAGCTGTCCAAAATCGGGATAAAACGTATACATGCGTCATATTACGATAACTTTAAGAATAATTATGAGACATTTAGGAATGTAAATAAATGGGATGCAGCCTCTGCCTCCAAAAGTTGACTTTGTAATCAATGATGCATTGCCAGGAATGTCCTCCATCTCCCTCCTAATGTCGTCTGTAACATAGTTCAGCATGGATTTTGGTTCCGCTTAGAGGAACAGATGTGGCTGGACAATTTAGTGAATGAAAAGAAAATGAAATGCTATTAAACTTCTCTTTCGATCCTCCATAAAATGCACATTTAGCCGCAGATGTTTGATGTAAATATATCTCTACACAATTACGCCTGACATGCAAACATAAATTGGGTATGTCTTCATCATATCATGTTGTTGTGCCCTCCAGAATTATTGGCACCCTTTAAAAAAGTATCCCATACTTAAAACCAGTCATTGAGGCCAGGAGTCAGCCTCTCCCTCCTCTGCTACCCATACTGCTTTGCACCGGACCCCAACGCACATCCCTGCAGGTGGGGAGCCCACAGGGCGGTGACTCCATGAAGCTGGTTCTGACTGAGCCTAGCTTAGCAATGCAGATTCTGTGTCCTCCAGGGAGTCCTGTGGGGGGTACTGCAGTAGGAGTATGGGGTACCGGGACCATACTAAGGGCCAACTGGTCCCTGTATAGAGTTGTGTCTGTATCTTTGGCAGAAAGTCAGACCCTAACCCTAACCCTAACCCGGTTTGGGGAAGGGCATCCGGTGTGAAACTTAAACCTAATTAATATGGGGAACAAACAAATGATTTTCAAACTAGATCAGTTGGGGCTCGGGTTAAAAAAAATACAGACGATCCGCTCTGACGATCTCGAAAGATGAAGACGATTCAGAAATCGATCCTTTACTCAAGTAACATAATTAAAAGACATTACATGACATTCTTAACACAAAACAAGTATTTTTTATTACTTTTATGTTTAATGTTAGCATCTAAGCTATTGGATGGACACTTTTCACTTTTTTTAAATGGACACTTTTCAGTAGCTACACCTCAGCTTCACCACTAGAGGGCAGGAGAGTGTAACTACCACCACTATGTGGGTAAAAGGGTGTCAGATAAGTTACTCAAGCAGGAGGTTTCTGCAAATAGACATAGAGAATCTCAGCCGACTTTATCACAAAGGCGCTTTTGTTTGGTCAAGACGGAGAAAGGAGGACGGTTATGGTTTGACTGTTGTTTTCCATAAATGTCAGTAAAGACTAAAGATCTCCGATTCTGTTTATATTACTCGGTAATGTGATTTATTTTTGCATTATGGGTAAATCCTAAACCCTTATAAAAAATACCCCACTCAAAGAATTTCTTTCACCCTTTATTGTTCTAATTTAAATTACAAAATAAAATCAGGAAAAATGCTTTCTTTGCATATTTTATTTCTTTGGGGTGTTTATTAATGTAAAATTTTTAAAACTCTTAATTGACCACAAACCAACAACAGGCAGAAACCTCAAGCAGGTCCTGACTCAAAGTGGGTGGGGAAATGTATTATTATAATTTAATAATATAATATAATTACATAATTTTCGCGTGGATGTAGCAAAACACGAACTCGAGTGTGGTCATGGCCGCGGTCTCAGATTGGTCGTGTAAAGGTGATCCCTCAAAAACACTACACAGCACAACTGTTACAACTATTAACACCAAATTATATCAAGTATTTTTGAGTCTACCTTATTCATTTAAGTCACTAGTTGAAGTTCAAAAAAAATATTGTTGTTCATTAACAATTTTTTTTTATGGACTGTGATTAAATTCTACAGATTTGTTTTATTACCTCCAGTTTCGTTACAGCCTAGTAGGTTTCTCTCTTATGCCTGTAATTAAAAGCCCTCCTGATTACCTTTTTTAACCTATTACTACTCTGGCTAATGATTACAACCAGCAACAAGAAGCAGGAGGTCATGTGATCGCCCGCGTTTGACTGGTTGTTGGTAAGCAGAGCCAAAGCTGTGGATGGATTTTGTTGATATTCTGTGTATGAGCAGATCCACAGGTGAATAAATGTTAATTCTCTTCAACACTGCGAGGTCACGACCTTCTGCTTGAAATTATTGTTTTATTGTTGTTGTTTTTCTTGGTGAGGACATTTAAATATTCCTAGATTATGTCTAACACACATCTCAGTTCGGTGGAAAAACTGTTGACATATTTAGAAGTAAATTCAGTGAATCATTTTATCATCAATCATTTGTGTGTTAAACATTGTGAGGTGTGTAATATTATTATTGCAGGTTGTTTTTTTAAATTGGTTCAACTGAAAGTTAAAGAAAGATCCAGCAAGTTTTGATAAAAGTATGAGAACTTTTGCTCAGAAATTCAGTACAATAACAGAAGTTTTATGAAACCACACCTGGACTCCGCTCCTCCGTGACGTCACCACCCACCTCAGTCCGTTCACGTCCAGCGTTGAGTCCGCGCGCCATATCTCACTTTGACTCATCGCGCAGGCGACCAGGGCGGAGCCTGACTATAAAACCTATAGAGCACTTCTGCCCGACCCCTGAACATTCCCTCTACTCTCTCACCGAACCCGAACCTGCACGGTAAGAGCTAACGGTCCAACTAACGGTCCAACTCCGTCTCGAGCCTCACGAATCAGCCTGCAGGTTAACAGCTGGCCTGAAAGATTGTTTTATTGAATTATTCACTGAAAGCATTCCTGGAGAGAAATGTTGTTGATGACTTTTTAATTACAGACTGTTTTACAGAAGCTCTTTGTTCTATGAAGTCTTTTCTTCATCTGTCGAAGAGTTATTTTCTATTTTAAATGAGATTTTGCCTGTTTCTGTCTAGTTTTTAAATAACTTTAAGGCCCAGATCCATTGAAAAATTAGTCTAAGACTTTATTAGATTTTGCCTGTTTCTTTGTAGTTTTTAAATAACTTTAAGGCCCAGATCCATTGAAAAATTAGTCTAAGACTTTATTAATTCAAGTTAGGGTTACCTTGAACTCAATGAATGAATGAATGAATCTGCTCCAGATTCTGTTCATTTAACTCCCCTGGAGACCCACGGATGTTTATTCTGGTGTCTATAGAACCGATCCTACAGAGGGTGTGGTTGGAATGAACGTGTTCCTTCTTGTGCTCTGCTGCTTTACTGTAAACTCTTTACTCCATGGATTTCCACCATCTTGGGGCTTGACTTTTTTTTTCTTTTCAGGCTTATTGGGCTTAGAGTTTTCCATTCCCTCCTACAGTAACGACAGACAAGCCCAGTTTTCCGTCCCACTTCCCCTTTTTAACCATTGCAGCACCACAGCCGGTGTCTGAGGAGCAGAATTCTAAACCTTCTCTCCCTCCTCCCCAGTATTACTCATCAGTTGGCTTGGCGTCAGAGCAAAGGGCAAAGTGTTGCTTTTCTTTTCTGCGGCCTGCAGGAAATCCACAGTGGAGCTTTGGTCTTTTGTAGGACATGGTCTTACCTTCTCCCCAAGCTCCCCTGATGGAGTTCTGTCCCTGGAGGACGTGGCAGGTCCCTCAGAATCCTACACAAAGTTGATGTAGAGGCGGTTTTCTGTTATCAAAGAGAGGATTGGCTTTTAACCAAATAAAACAAAAAAAACTATCAGAATAATTTCTTTGCATATTTTACTACTTTTTATTCATTTAATATCTTATACAATATAAATCTTTCCATAAAACCACAAAATCACTTGGTCATGAAAGAAAAAAATCCGACTTCTAACATCATTTCATGATGAAATTTTGTATTTCATGGAAAAAAAAGGAAGTTTAATTAGATTTGCACAACTTTTTTTTGGTCAAATATGTTTTTTAGGAAAAGTCCTTTTTTTTCTTGTTGAATCAAAAAGGAGGGACTTTATGCAATAAGGGTTGGATTGGTGACCGTAAACGAGTGAACGTGAGCATTGACTCGTCTCTGATGACTCGTCCAGGATGTAACCCTGTCGCCTAATTTCAGCTGGTATAGGCTCCAGCCCCCGCGACCCTGAACAGGATAATGGATAAAGAATAAATTAAGGAAGTTACATCATTCTGTTAAGGAAGTCCTCATATGCTATAAAATGCTTTTAAGAAAGTCCTACTTATCAAATATAACTTTTTTTAATACATCCTTGGCTGGGTCGTATTATAAATATGTTCTGTCACACTTGTTAATAAGAACTAGTGACTGGAAACGAGAGTCTCTACTAGTGAATGAATAGAGATCCAAACCGTTGAGCAGGAGATTAAAGGGTTAAACTCCACGGGCCTGTCAGATGCTCAGACGAGGTCAAGAGTTCAACAACTCCTTCAGCAAGAGTCTTCTTATAAGTTCATCTTTTACTGGGACTACTGGGAGGACTGTGAAGCTAAACATATGTATAACTGCGATAATTGTACGTTTTTGTTTAAATACAATCTGGAACTCTGTTTTTCCAGCCACCATGCCTTCAGAACTGGAGATCGCCATGGAGTCACTCATCACGGTGTTCCACCGTTACGCCTCTAAGGAAGGCCGATGCGGCACTCTCAGTCGGCGGGAGCTCAAAGAGCTGATGGAGAACGAGCTCTCCACCTTCCTGCAGGTGAGCCCACATGTTGCGTTTGTAATCACAGCCTCCAGAAACGCTCTATCGCAAAATGGCGTAGGAAGTTTTCCCGATGATCAGCTGATCTCTTGCTTTCCGTCACCCAGAGTCAGAAGGACCCCAGCGCTATCGACAAAATCATGAAGGACCTGGACGCTAACGGTGACGGCCAGGTGAACTTTGAGGAGTTTGTCTCACTGGTTGTCGGACTTTCCGTAGCCTGTGAGCAGTGCTACCAGAAGCACATGAAGGCCGCGGCGAAGAAGTAAGAGACGAGAAGAAACCGCGCAAGAATCCGAAGAGCATTTCAATTTGTTTTGTAAAGATAATGTCCAATAAATTCATTGATGAATTTCACGAGTCATTTTGTCTATTTGAAAATGTAAGACCACATGTTTGACATTTTCATTTTCCTGTTTTCTTAAACATTAATAGGCTACTTTTTTTTTCTTCATTTTTTGGGTTAATAATTTCATCAATAATTCACCAATTTATTTCAAAGTTTATGGGCATAAGTAGCCTGGTCCGAGAAATCAATCTACAAGAAATGAAGCGGATCTGGAACCGGAAACAGATCTTATGGTGGATTTTGTTATTTTTATAAGGACTCATTCTAAAAAATAAAAAAAAAGTCACCAAAAATCCCATTTAAAAAGTCACCAAAAATCCCATTTAAATTATATATTAAATATATCAATATTTAATTAATATATAATTATATATTATTAACATATAGAATTACGTTTGTATATATACATGTAAATATGAATGTATATAATTATGTGTGTATTCATATATATATGTATATCTATGCTATCTATCTATATATATATATGTATATATATATACATATATATATGTATATACATTCATATTTACATGTAAATATATAATTTCCACGGGTCATACACTGAATGACATAAGGATATAAATATCAACCCATAGGAAATTGTATCATCTGGATGAGTTCATTGATTAGAAACGACCCTAAACAAATTGATCTAATTGAACCTGATAACCATAAAGGTACAGTTGTGTTAAATTTGTGTTTATTTATGTTAGATATTATATCATAGATGTTCCTCTGCCTTTGGTTTGCCCCCGATTCCTCAAAATGTTAAAACTCACTCCAGAGGTCACAGCAGCGTCTGTATCCACGTTAACGTCAGGTGTGACGTATGACCTATGACGTAGTTCCTGTCTAACTCTCTGTTCTTCTCTGGGCGTGGGGGGGGACAGAGGAAGCCCTCCTACACTGCTCAATAAAATTCTGCTTATCGGTGCTGTGAGGAATCTGAAGAATGAACACACCTCGGCATGAAGCAACTCTACTGAACTCTGACGCATCCGTGAAAATTAAACTTCAGCGATGTGGGGCTCCACAGCTGAGACACGCACGAGGCCTCCTAGTTGATTTGTGGAGACCTCCCTGCGAGGAAACACTGTGGACTGACTCACTCGGAACACGGGGTCACGAACACGTCTGTTTTTCCACCTAGTTCTTTCCAATAAGAAATAATTCTTCCCGCTTCCTGATTCTTCATATCAGTAATTTTTTCAACCCTAAAATTAGTCTCCCAGGCCGAATTCCGTAAGGCCATGGCAGAGCAAGCGCTGTAATTCTAACCATTTTGTTAAATATTTTGATTAAAATATTGTTTATCTCTTTTGAACTCTGGCGCCATGTTGCAACTATGGTCTGTTTGTTGCTCTGAAGAATGCAGCTCTACCACTGAGGAGGGAAGTCCCGCCTGGCAGCATAAGCTCAGGGCGGTCATGAGCCCCCTTACACGTCTCCTAAGGCAGGGCTTCACTTTGTGGCCTACCAGTTTTCATGGTTACAGAGCAAACAGTGGGGTTGCTAGGTGATGACGCTGCGTGTGTGGGTTCATATTCACCACGCCCATGTGACCCACGGCTGCATGTCCAGGAATTACTGCTTTGCCTACTGTTTCTTCAATGATCCCTTTTGTTTAGCTGCATTTTCTGTCAAATGATCCAACACATCACATGTTATATGTGAACCTTGCAGCTCAACATGATGCAGTACTTATTTGGAGAAGATGAGCAATTCTTTCCAAGCATAAAGCAACAGATTAAGTTATATGAGGTTGGTGAGCGGGCCACTGCGTGTCCACATAGTAACACTGAGATTATGATCCCTGTGTCACAATATTTGTCAGCTTAAAGTGCTGCAGACTTTGAATATTTGTGAACTGCTGCACAGTGAAGGTGTGTACTGACGTGACATGAACAAACATTCTGTAATGTACAACGCCCCTTCACACACAGGCAGAACAGCCCTCCTCTGTGGGCAGCCGTAAAACATCCGTGAGTATTGTGGGGGTAAAGGTTTGTATGAATATAAATATATATTGCTCCATCCATTGAGTGGGGGCAGAAGCTTATCTGAGCTGACATTGGCTCTAAGGTGTGGCACATCCTGCAGAGCTCAACAGTTCATCCCAGACCTGACACATTTATTCATTTAGTTGCCACCTCACTCATATTTGATGTTTTTTGGACTGTAGGGGGACGTTTGTGAACCCAAAGGGGTCCCATGCAGTCATAGAGCGAACATGCAAACTCTGGGGCTAGATTCAAATCCCTTCTTCTACTGTTTAAGTGTCAACAATCAACAATAATGACCCCACATTATATTAAGGAAGGGTGTGGGATTTGTGTTTTTCCCCCTCATTTCCTGTTGTCTTCCATCTTAAGTGTCCATAAATGCACAACATGCATTTCTTATTGGCCCGAGCTTCACATTGTTCTGGGATTAGTCAAATTGCTGCCAGGAAAATGTTTTCTAAAAAAAAAAGGAAGTATTTTCCCCTGTACGCCTCATCTTGACCACTAGATGGCATCAGAGCATAACTGCAATTAAAATGTTAGATGAGTGCAGGGTCATTAAGAAGACTCCAGCTGCACTGTAAATATTTACTGGTGAATCACAACTGATTATAAAGGATAGGGTGGTTTCCATGGATACTCCCTCCCTAATATGGTAATTCGGAGTGAGTAAGAACAGAAACTGATGTTTTCCACATTAGGACAAAAACTTCTAGTTTATGGTCTGCGCTCCGCTTGCCTTTTTTTCTAAAGCTGTTCAATAGAGACAGAAACAATTACGCCCCTAATGAGGAGATTAAGACATCCCATATCTAATCCAAAGTCTTACCTCAGACTGTAATCATATATAAACTAACATGCACACACAGTTTCTACTGTGCTGGGTTTCTTTTTTAATCATATCTCTGTGTTTGGGTTCTGCGGTGGGAGTAACGACCTTCAGGGCCACGAGTCTGAGTCACAGCCTCCGCCACAAGATCGCATGGAAATCAGGATCCCCTCTGGAGCAGAACAAGTAACATTCAGTGAGTCACTGGGGACAGATTTTTTTTAGAATCAGAATCGTGTCCATCTCCAAACCATTATAAATAATAAGAAAAGAGTTCATCAGAAATATAAAAGAAAGAAAGAATCCTTTATTATAATATATAATATATATATATAATATAATCCTTAAAAAGATACAGATAATCATATAACATCCAAAAAAAAAAGTTTTATGCAATGAGCTTTTGAAGAAAACAAAAATTCATCTGAATACTTCAAATAAAGGCCTTTTTTCATGGGTCATGCTTTATTAAAGATAAAATGGATCTGTGTCTCTTGTAAGAATTTTAAGTAGGATGCCACATTAAGTATTTAAAAAGTCAAAAACATGATTAAATGCATTTATTGTATGTATTTAGTTGAGTGGGACCTGCAGAACCTGACCCAATTTGAACCAGAAACAACAAGTGGGACAAGAATTCAACATGAATGTGCAGAGATGTGCAATTTTTAGCTTTAATTCTGCAACTCCAGCTTTTGAGCAGCTGCGTTTGACGACATCATTCAAAAAAAGCAATTCAGTTTCATTGATATTAATTGGATCCATCCCATAGTCAGCTCAACATGGTGAGAAAGTTTAATTCTGTTTAGGGTGTTTCCTTAATAAAACCTTTTTTTAAAACATATTTCACAACAAGGACAACCTTGTTGAGAAATATCCAAAATTTTAGCTTTTTTTACCTCTGCTACACCCTCCATCTTTACCACCATGTGCAATTTCCCTTTAGGTGTTACATATGCAAATTAACCACTAGAAATAATCTTGCTGTACAGTGTGCAAGCGTCTGAGTCACTTAACGTACGGATGGTTGATTTTATTTTATTTGCTTAATCATTTTATTACCTTTATACTGCTCAACTGTTTGGTTGATCAATTTTTGAGTCTCTATTTCTTATCGATAAAATGTGACTGGACCTGTTTATAATCTGACCTGGTTACCACTTGTATGTGCGGAAGTCTAAGGTGCCGAGGATGGAGCCCTGGGGGACACCACCTGTCAGAGGGGGGCACCAAGGATTGGATATGTAGAATAATTGCGCGCATTAAAGCATTTGTGTATTTACAAAACAGAACCAAAAAAGTCGAATGAGGGTTAAATAGTTTCATTAGAAACATTTATAACACGTTTTTCCAAAAAGTTGAGCTAATCGAATTAAATCGGACTATTTTCCATGAAATACAAAAATAATTTTTTATCTGATTTTTTTTTTTTTTTTTTTTTTTACTTTTGAAAAAATGTTTATGGTAAATTTAGATTGTCTTAAATATTAAAAAAAAGAAAATATAATATATCAATAAATAAATGTTTTTAGTTTTTCATTGAAGGGTTAAAGCATGTGAGGACTTACTAAACAGAATTATGTGACTAATTTACATATATATATATATATATATATATATATATATTATTTACATATAAAGTATGTAACAACCAATGTTTTTTTCTAAAAACATGCTTCACCAAAAAGTTGAACTGTAATGTAATTTACATTGACAATTTTCCATAATATACAAAATTTCATGAAGAAATCATTTTTAATGTCGGATTTTCTTTTGGTTTTGTTTTTATTAACTCCCCCCACAAAAAAAAATAAAACAAGCAAAGAAAATTTTGCTTTTTTTCTAGATGAGGACATCAAAGGTTTAATTAAAGTCAATCTTGAAACTGTTATAAAATCCCACACACTTTTACAACATTCCGGCAAATTGGAGAAAACACGCAGTTCCTTAGTGAGTTAGAGAATAACGGATGTTGTGGATGCAACAAACACCACGTCACATTGTTGCCATGACACACACTTTGTGTTGGAGATGCTGCTCCTCCGCTTATCGACTGCGTCTCATGATGTCTCAAGTCACAAGATCAATAATTGCAGGTTCAAATAGCGTCTCTAGATCTCAACATTGGAAAGACAAATAACGTTAATCTGAGCAACATCCCCGCCTTGATGTAAAATTACAAGCCTCCATGATGGCGATGACTAATCCTCAGCTGTTTCTTGTTTTCGTCGACAGAGAGCTCTTAATGGAGGCCATGGGAACGACGTGGAGGGGGAGAGGAGGAGTGTGCAGACCAGAGGAGTTCTACGGAGGGAGGAATGAAGGGTGTGGTTCTGTATAAAATAAACTTTGCAGCCATTTCTCCCTCACACTGCAGCTCCTCTCAGCTCCTCCACCTCATCTCTCACATCTTCACCCAGCAACAGCAGCAGCAGCAGCAGCAGCTTTGGTGAGTAGGGAAAAAAACAACAACAACAAACAAACCCTGAACTGTGTTTCCATATTTTTGATTTCAAATATCTGACTTATAAAAGAAAAAAAAAGTTTAAAAAAAAAAAAAAAGTGCTCCAAGCAGAGTATTATTTGAATGCAAAAACTTTATTGTGGTTTTAGTTAAGGTTTGTTTTTGTTAAAGTACAGCTGCTGGGTTATTATCTGCGAATGTTCCGCTGTGACTTTTCTTCATCGCTTGTGAAACTTGGCGTTGCAACAAGGAATTTTCTTCATTTCGGTCCCCATGCCGTTACTTTGGCAAACTGTGACCTTGAATGAACTTTCACTGATGCATCCTACCTCCGAATCGATAGCAGGAGCATTTTTCCTCCTACGTTTCTCTGCAACCAACTTAATAACCCTTTAATGTCATCACCACCAACAATAACAAACAAAAAAAAAACTAAGGGAAATGTATTTCTTTGCATTTTTTTTATTTCTTCAGGGCATTTAGTAATATTATCTTTTTGAGCACTCTAAAAAAATGTTTATAAAATGACAAAAACTCTTTTGGTGAAGCAAGTCTTTAAATGGAAAATGAAAAAAAAAATCAGACTTATAATATTATTCCTTGATGAAACTATTGTCTTTCATGGAAAAATGTCACTTTTGAATTAGATTAGCTCAACAGTTCAGGTAAAGCATGTTTTTAGAAAACTATTTGACCCTTATTAAACATATTTGGTTGTAGCAAGTTACATTATTTTGTTCAGTAAGTCATCAAAGGCTTGATGGCCCCTTCTTTACCTATGGTGCCCCCCCAGGGCTCCACCTTGGCCCCTTCCCCTTAAGCATATACATGCTGCCACTGGGTCGTATTAGAACCAGGCTCAGTCCGGAGGTTTTCAGTAAGTGACTCAAAACATTTTCTCATCTACCAGTTGAGCTGGACATCAAAGGGTTCAAACATTGGAACAGTAATCTGACTTTTTTTTCTTTCCGTGCTTTCCTCATCTTCACAAAAACCAAAAGGATGTAACCGACTCTCATGTGGTCATATAGTCTCACGTCAGCTCCACAGGGACCGGAATCAGGTCCTGGCCTGTTGTCTTCTCCACCTGGTTCAGTGTAGGTAACTGGAGAGATTGAGATGTTGCCATAACAATGTCCTGTGTCACTCAGCGACGAAGGGTTGGAGACCAGTGACGGGGGGGAAAATAAGAGTGGTTGGGCCCCGATGGAAGCCCAGGGTTTATGTTTATCTGCAGCTCCACGGAAAACCCGGAGACAAAGCAGTGATGTCATCAACGGCTTGCTGCTTAAGAATGAATCAGTCCTGTATATATAATAATAATAATAATACATGTATAATGTGTTTATACCGACGCGAGAAAAAACAACATGGTCGTCCAAAACTGGTGTCTTATGAGTGAATCAGATTTATAGCCACAATGTCTATGGTCAGACTTAAAATCTCGGTTTAATCAGACTTTAATGACGTCACCAAGACCAAACACAAAATAAAACAGTGGAAAAGTTTTTTATTGTAATTTAAAAAAAAAAAAAAAATTATTATTTTATTCCTTTAAAAATCTTAGACACTCTATTTTTAACATAAAGTGACGAAACTTGAATTGTTTCAAACAGTTACAAAATAAAATGGTAATCTGATGGAAAATAATGTATTGAGTTACGCATTGATTATAATTAATTTAGATAAACCATGTTTTTAGAAAAACTGTTTGATCCTTATAAGACTCAGGGGACATAATTCTAATTAGTAAATCCTCACATGACTTTCTCATTAGTTCGGTTTAATGCCTCCTCCTTGGTGGCCAATTTGACCCGTGGTGTCCCCCAGGGCTCCATCCTCGGCCCCTTTGCTCTTTAGCACATACAAGCTGCCGCTTTACTCAAATCATAACCAGGTTCTGGCCACACATTTTTCATTTAGAGATAGTTTTCTCAAAATGTGCTCCAGTAATTGAAGGGGTTAATCCCACCCATGCAGAACCTGAAACACAGAGTCCCTCTTATTTGCTTGCAACTGTTCCCATCTGGATAAAATAACTCTCTTTTCATCCACATTCCAAAATGTGGCCGCAATGCCACATGATCCATTGTTGGGTGTGCCAATGAGAAGTTTCCCTCTGGATGGACCCATAAATAGGAATAAATGAGAGTATTGTCTTCCACCTCCTTCTGTTAGTCATCTGAGGGAATAAAAAGAGAAATGAGAGGCCAGTTCCACCTCAAGACTTTCTGTGACTTTGCACAAACACTCTGAATCCAGCCGATGAGAGGATCCAGAACCACGTATGTATCCTACGTGTTGGTATTCATTGTTTTCTCTCTCCCGAAGCAGCCGTCATCATCATGTCGGAGCTCGAAACAGCCATTGCTCTCCTCATCAGCTGCTTTAATAAATACGCAATGAAGGATGGGGACAATCACTCCTTGAGTAAGGGTGAGCTGAAGGAACTCCTCAAGAATGAACTGGGAGATCTGCTGGGGGTATGTGACCTCTGACATCTCTAGGTGTCGGTTCTGAAGGTTGTATGTGGGCAGTTTGACAACATTTCTCCCACCTGCAGAAAACCGATGACAAGGAAGCACTGGAGCAGATCTTCAAGGAGCTGGACATCAACAAGGACAACAGTGTGGACTTCTGTGAGTTTGGCAGGATGGTCTTCTGTCTCACCATGCTCTGCCACGAGTTATTCTCCAGCAAAAAGTAAAGGTTCTGATCACCACCCGGGGGTCCAGCAGGGTTTCTTTCTCGCCAGGAGAAAGCTTTCCGATCCACTCTCCCTGCAGAAAGAATGAATATGCACTATTGTTTGCAATGTTTCCACAAAAACATTGTAATGCATAATTAAATAAAGATCTCTTTCTTTAAAAAAAAAATAAAACGCTTGAATGGATCATTTTGCATGCGAGCGCTTACTCAAGTCAACAACAGCTGTCATGAAAGTTAGTGAATAAAGTATTTCCATGTGTTCAACCCTTTTATTCCCTCACCGAGAAAAAAAGAGCAAAGGAAAAATGATTTATTTGCCTATTCTAGTTCTTTTTTTGGGGTATTTATTAATTCAATATCTTAGTCGCTCTTAGCTTATCATAAAATGACGGATCATTTGATGAAGTATTAAAACAAAACAAAAAAAAAAATCAGACTCATAGAATTATTTCTTGAAGAAATTTTGTATTTCATGGAAAATAATCAATTTGAATTAATATTGGTAAACAATGTTTTTTTTAGAAAACTATATATTCTCACATGCTTTAATATGGTAAGAAAAAAAAATCTTACTTAACAAAAAGGACTTTCTCAATTGCCCTCCTCGGTGGACTCTTTGACCTGTGGTGTCGCACAGGGCTCTATCCTTGGCCCCTTACGTTTTGGCACTGAGTCACAGTTTACACATGTTCAGTCAAGTGGAACAAACTTTTTAATAAGAAATAGAGGATCAAAATCTGCTCAACCAAGAATTTAAATGGTAATATTTTTGTTTTTTTAAAAACTTAATTTTGAGTGTTTAAGTCTAATTGTTGTGTCAAACTCAGGAAAGGAACGCCGTTAGTGCAGGTTATGAGAGGAAAAATGTATTTATTTATTTATATTGCAGTGTATATAGATAAGATAGGCTTTTATATCACAAAGAGATTGACGCAGAGGTAAATGCAAAGTGATTTAAAACAGAATGAAGGCAAAGTGATATGAAGTATAGTAAAACATATGTATATACTAAAAATGACATAAAAAGATCATTTTCATATGTTTTTGAAAACGATGAATGACTTTTTATCCTATAGGTGAATGAAGCGATGAATGTTATTGGGTATGAAATGGCTTTTGCTGTCATACCAGAGAGAAAAAAAATTCCAGTATCACGTTATAATATGGTAATTTTCACTTTATAATGTGATATTTAATTTCCAGGTTTTAACCTGTGAATGATCACGCTTTTTTTCTTTTAACATTCTTTTGGCAATATTTGCAAAAACTGTTTGGTGTATCATTACCAAAACAGACAGGGCATCCTTCCTGAACAAGCTGCACATTATGATGTTCGATTAAACGAGCGAAAAAGTCGGCGAGATCACGGAATCCTCATCGCCGCCGCATCTGCATATTTGTCATGTTAAGGCGATAACTCAAAAACTGTTTGATGAATAATTTTCAAATTACATACCGACATAGATCTTAGTGTGAAGAAGGACTGGATATATTTTGGGAAAGGTCAGCTGTATATTTTCGACACTAGATGGAGCTTTATCCATCTAGCGTCATGAGGTTTATATCCCTTTAAAGGCTTATATCCCACTAAAGCCATCATTTCTCAACTGTTGGTCTGATGCAGTCCAAATTTGTTGCATATGAATCGACTCTTGGAGATGTGTCTTATGTATGTATTGTGATTTACAGTAATAGCTCATATTTTACACATTGGGGGAGTTTTTTATAATGAAAAACACTGTTTTCCGGAGAGAACCTCCTCAACGTTCGTCTTACTCAGTCCAGATTTGGTCCATAAGAATCACCTCAAGATATATCTAGTATAGTATATATCTCATATTTGACTCTAGTAGCTCATATTTGACTGAGTTGTTTTTTTTCTTTTAATGGAAAATGTTGTTTTCTTTGGACATAACTTCACAGTTAATTTTGAAGAGCCCAATCCCCTGATTTGTTGTACAATGCAGGGGATTGGGGGCTTTTAAGTTATTTATATATATACATATATATATATATTTTTTTTTTTGCTGTCAGGGAGGACAGTGCAAGCCTAGTGTGCACATATATACTTTTCAAACTATTATACCTGATAGAGAAATAGAAATAAAACATTGCAATGATAGGAATAATCAGTTTTTTGCACACTGGATACTTAAAGACACTCAGTATCAACAAAATCAATGAAAAGGTTTCTGATAAGTTGAACGATTTGACGAATCACTAAAACGAACAACGGGTCGGCTCTGATAAGACAAGCAGCGCCGGTTCCCGGTGCCGCCTCCGGGACGTCACGCCGCGCGGCCGTGTCTCGTGACGCTGCTGAGGGGCGGGTCATCAACAACAGAGTCGCTGTGTGGGGCAAACGTTACCGAGGGTCAGTGTTTTGAATTCCCGACGAGACACCGACTGGAAGTGGGGCCAGGGCCTTATGGATAAGATGGCGGATGTAGAAGACGAAGGAACTCGGTCGACTCTCCCTCCGGCATCCCGTAACGGTCCGGTTGTCGGTTCGTCTGCGGGCCAGAATGCAACCATCGTAACGTCAGGTCCTCGGATGGTGCGGATCGTCAAGTCGGAGTCCGGCTACGGCTTCAATGTCCGCGGTCAAGTTAGCGAAGGAGGACAGCTGCGGAGCATCAACGGGGAGCTGTACGCTCCTCTTCAGCACGTCAGTGCCGTTTTACCGGGAGGAGCGGCGGACCGAGCCGGGATAGTGAAGGGTGACCGGATCCTGGAAGTGTAAGTCGGCTTTCTGTAGGAGCGAGTGTTTACGCTAGCCACCGTCACTGGACGTGACACCGATAACGCGTCCGTTTGTTATGGCTGCGAGAGCTGCCGTTAGGTGAATTGTGTTTTTGTTCCGTTTTTGACGCAGTGACTTTATTTTTTCTCCGGTTTGGCGGCGGTTAGCATGAAGATGAGGCTCGTGCGTGATGCTAGCTAACCAGCTTACATAAGCCGGACGTCAGGCTATGCATGTTGATTAGCTGTAGCTGGCTAGTTAGCCTCTGAGCTAACGTCTGATTCCCCCCTCTGCACGGTCTCGATTCGGTTTGGTTTCATTCGGCTCCGATTCGATATGGTTTGAGAAATAAATATGATTTCCAACCCTGTTGTTGTTGTATTTGTAAAGTATGTTATAGTAGGGGTGTCTGTTTTGATCCTCCTCATGAAAACAGTGGATGGCAGTGTTGATTCTGAAATTCAGCATCCGAAGATGTGTGTTTGTGATCCCGGATCGTTTACACCGGACAGCGTCAGGTGGATTCCATGGTTTTGCCCTTCTTTCTTTATAAGGTCGCGTGAGTGGTTAGCCTTGTTTGAAGTGGTTTCTGTATTGCCAAGCTAATTTCCCCCATAAACCCCCATACACCTTAGTGCGAGGAAGAACTGGAATGATTTTGGGAAAGGTTGGTTCCATTAGAGTAGGGAGGGGGGGCACTGACCCTTTGTCTCCAAAGGTTTTTGGGCCATTATTTTTGTAACAATTGGTCCGACATTCTTATACATTCTTAATACTTTTTTTGCCAGTATGGACGTGAAATAGTTATTAAATTGCGTTTATAGTGTTCTTAAATAGACGTGATATAAGTATTAAATTGCGTTTATATTGTTTTTAAATAGACGTGAAATACGTCTTAAATTGCGTTTATAGTGTTCTTAAATAGACGGGAAATGGGTCTTAAATTCCATTCATAGTGGTCTTAAAAAGTCTTGAGTGGGACTTGTGGTCCCAAGAAGGACAACTGGTGATTCACTGACCTGCCGCCTAAGGCTGTTGCGTGTCCGATCCCACAGAAGAGCTTCTGTCGCACAAATCTCTTAACAAGTTAAAGGTGGTTCGGATAGAAAGGTGTTCAGAACACACAGTTCATCTCAGAGCTGTTTAGCGGCAAAAAAGGAGTCAATATTAGGCAGATGGTTTTAATGTTATGGCAGAGCGGTGCAGGAAGAGGATTGATAATCGCAGACATCTATATTTACAATGTTTTGATGAACTGGACTGTCAAAAACACCAGCACACCAAGCCAATGGAACGGAAACCCGAAGGACACGTAGAGTTTTGCATTTAAATAGGTTTGTTTGAAGAGTGTTTATATTTGGGGTCAAGCAGATCCTTATTTTCAGCCTTGTAAAAGTTAAAACACGTTCAAGTGTCGCTGACTACATGACTGTCGGCGACTGTTAGAATAAGAGAGAAGAGAAACAGGAAGGGAGAAAAACTCCTCAACTTCTTCTTGCTGATGCATCAAAAAGCATTTACCCAACTGTGGGTTCTCCATTTCAACTGTTCAATTTCTCTCTGGTCACATGACCGGGCCCAGTGCTATCATATGACTTATTAACCAGCTTTGCCACGTTGCAAAAAACTCCAAAAGAATAGTCGTGATAACAACGTCATATGTCAGCGTTTTACTCCAAAGTTTTATGAGCAAAGAAAGGGAAGTCTTACTACCTGATTGGTTATATCTGAAGAACATGTTCTTCCTCCGTGGACTCCACCTGCTGCTGCCCGAGGAAGGTGCCATAGAATATCACTTCTTTTTATTTCTTTTTTTTTTATGTGCCGCCTTTAAAAGAAATCCAATTAAACTTTGTGCCCTTGTATATTCACAAGAGACCATAACTTAAGGCTATAAGGATTATAAGGCTATAACAACTTGGTAATAAAGAAACCAGCCACTACATTTGGCACTTTAAATATAATATATTTATCTATATTTCATACATCTTGATTGCAGGAGGAAAATAATGTCCTAAAGTGTATGACTCAAATATAGTGGCTAATTATTATGAACCATTTAAGCCTTAAATTATTGTCTGTTGTGAATATACATGGGCAAAACAGGTTCAAGTTTAATTTACTTATATATATATATATATATATATATATATATATAAAAATAAGGCTTTTGTTTAGTCCCCAAAATTTGAATGTTAATATAAGGAGAGTCTTTGTTGTTTTTATTTCTTGTTCATTATAATTGTATAAGGGTTTTATATTTATTTGCATATACGTGTGAATCAGTGAATCGCTGCAGGAAGTTCTTTATCATCTTTCAAGGACTTAATATATTTCATCAGCTTTATTTACTGCAGTAAGGGATAATGAAAATATCTGATGACTCAATGATTTCAGTCCTACTACAGTAGTGATTATTCCTAATATCTGTCTTTATCTTTCACTAAACCATTCGTTGCTTAGAAACAACCCAGACACTGTTCTAGTTAGCTGTTTTTATTTTAAATTGAGAAGCACTGAGTCCAAAGCATCTGACTTCATCTCCAACTTTTTGGTCACCTCCAAACTCCGAGAATTTCCATATGTGGCCATTTTTCCATCGTTGAGTTAGTGTTGCTCTACTCTCTTTAATTGTTTTATTTATTCCCCCGCTGGTTTCCATGATACTACACATGAATAAACAATGACTGAGAGTTGGCCTGTAGTGGACGGATCTGTGCTTGCAATCTGTCTCGCTACCTTCTCCCGCTGTTCCTCATTGGAAGATTAGCTGGGGCACCTGATGCTGGTGCCATCTGGCCCCGGCAAACTTTATCCCCCAGCGCCAGAGGAAAGGGACGCATCAGGGATGACCTGGTTACTCAGCAGTTCCGACAACGTGTTTATCGATCAAAGACTAAATGTGCTGACATTTGCTCGCATGATCACAGGAGAAGGATCAACAGCGGTGAAATACTTCATGGTTACTCCAAAGTGCATGATTTTACGACACGAGTCCACATTAGAATACTCTGGCTGAATAGATTCATAAAGTCAGGCTGGACAACTGGGTCCACCTGTTACAGAGAATCCACTTATTTGTAGAGAGCACCAGTACCAGAATCGAATGTGGGACTGAGGAACGCCTGAGACTAACCTGGTAAAATAAAAGTCAAATATTTATATTTTTTTCAAAAGGGATAAATAGTTGCATGGTGCATCTTAATCATAAATCATTGTTCTTTTTCTTTTTTACAAAGTGTTCGTATTAAACTATGAAACAATCCTTGCAAACTGTAGAAGTGTGGTGCAGGTCCAGTTGAGCCCTGCTCTGGTCGACCTGTTTCTCTTTGTGACTAGAGAGTTGAACCCACCGCCATGTTGAAATATCAATGGATCCAGTGAAAAATAGTAAATAGTCATGAGGTTTTTCCTTTTAAACTCTTCATCGTCTTCCTTTCTGCGCCTCCCTCCACTTCCTCTCCTTCCAGTAACGGGGTGAGCGTTGAAGGTGCCACCCACAAGCAGGTGGTGGACCTGATCCGCGCCGGGGAGAAGGAGCTGGTTCTGGCCGTGCTCTCCGTTCCGGCTCAGGAGGCCGACGGGTTGGAAGGAGGAGAGGAGGTCCAGCCCAACTATGACTACGGTGACAAGCAGGCGGTGCCCATCTCCGTTCCCACGTACAAGCATGTGGAGCAGCACTCCGAGAGGTTTGTGGTGAGTACTGGTTGGATACTTTTCTCTCAAAAGCAGGTAGGAAAAGTTTATTTTTCTGGTAAATGTCCGTCCTGCTAACACCGCCCGTCCCTCCCGCCTCTGTCTCGATGATCGTAGGTGTACAACGTGTACATGTCGGGCAGACAGCTCTGCTCAAAGCGTTACCGAGAGTTCGCCATTCTGCAGCAAAACCTAAAGAGGGAGTTCTCCAACTTCAACTTCCCAAAGCTTCCTGGGAAATGGCCCTTCTCGCTGTCTGAGCAGCAGCTGGACGCTCGCCGCAGAGGCCTGGAGGAATATCTGGAGCGAGGTGAGCTCATTACAAACCCACTCATGTATTGGTTTTCTACACGAGCTGAGACAAAAGGCTTGTCTGTTACCCGTCAGCTCAACCAGCGTCATAGCTTCTTCTTCTTCTTCTTCTTCTTCTTCTTCTTCTTCTTTTTACAAAGACTGACGTTGGAATATTAGCAGCCTTTGAAATTCTGTCAAATAATCGGAAACACTTTCATACATGCAGTCCAGACATATTGATATATACGCGTGTCGAGGTCAGCTGACACCCAAAGCTTTTCACCGTCCTGAGCGTTGATGTGTTTGGAGATGGGGAATTTAACAGCAGCCAATCTGTTGGCCGGTATTGTTCTTCTTGAACCTAAATAAAGGATAATCCTCGGCCGGCAACTAAAACTCATTCATACTCCATCCATGCACTGAAATGATGTGAAATAATAATCAATCCAGTTCTTCCTCTCATTAAGGAATATGAGGAAATGAAATTGGAAAATGATTCATGAAACGGTTTTTATTAGGTATCGCGTTCGCACGAATGATCCGTGGACATGATGACGATGATATTTTCATGTTCACACATGCTGTTAGAATAGAAAAATTGGACATGCAGGACGCCGATTAATTTTTCTCTGAATATAGAAATCTGTAATTCTGAACAGAAGATCCGGGTGAAGCTTCTGACTGACCTCCCTCTCCCTCTGTTTCTGTATTTATCCCTAGTGTGTTCCGTGCGGGTGATCGGGGAGAGCGACATCATACAGGAATTTCTCTCCGAATCCGATGAGGTACGCATCTCGTCTCTGATTGGTCAGATTTTGACGGTAGTAGAGCCGCATGTGGCTGTTTTGTGTGAGTTTTGATTCTGAGCTGGGAAAAGGTTTTTCTAACATCTCAATTGGGTGTGGCCCAATTCTAGCGTCACCTCAAACGCCTATTTGTCCCAATAATGACAAAGTATGTGGTGTTGAGACGATTATCTTACTGCTCCCGATCGAGTCTGATATTTTCTGTTTTGTTGTTGTTGTTTTTGTTTGGTAGATCTATTTATATATTCTCTGGTTTTGAAAAAAAAAAAGACAAAAAAGAAATAGGGCAAGTGGAAGTTGAGCGTCATCTCCTGAAAGTTCTTGACAATCAATCACGTCTAAAGTATAAACAGCATAGTGGAGTGTTCAAAGGATTAATCCCTGCAGAAATAAACAGTACTAGAACCGGCACTCGAGGAGAGTTCAGATTTCTACCGACACAGGACATCCGGTGGCTTTGTGTCGGGTTTTCTGCAAAAAACAAAAAAAATCCAGAAGGAGAAGAAAGAAGCAGTAAATTAGAACAGACTTTTCCTCTCCCTTTTTTTGCAGAACTACAACGGAGTGGCTGATGTGGAGCTGCGAATAGCCCTGCCGGACAAAACCACCATTTCTGTGCGGGTGCGCAAGAACAGCACCACGGACCAGGTGTACCAGGTAAGACGGCTTCGGTCTTTTACTCCGTCGTTTGGACAAAAGGATGAGTCTGAGCTTCGCCCCGTCTCAACTGGTAAATACATAACATTTTGTCCCGCATAACTGACTCTGCGCGTTCCTCCTGTAGGCACTAGTGCTGAAGGTGGGGATGGACAGTATCATGGCGAGCTACTTCGCCCTTTTTGAAGTCATCAACCACTCCTTTGGTAAGAACGCCGCGTTAATCTTCCGATGAGTGTTTCAGAGTGAGTTTCACAAACGCGCATGTGTTTGAATGTCGTGGTTGTCTTCATAACATGACCGCTACCTTCGTTAATAAAGATCCGTGTTCAGTTTGAACCACGGGGGCGGGTAGTTCGGTCCGGACTATAAGAACTTTCATGACCGAAACTGCTTTTCATCCCCTTTTCTCATCGCTAACCTATTTTTTTCCTCCGCTATTATCTGTTGCAGTGCGGAAGCTGGCTCCCAACGAGTTTCCCCACAAGCTGTACGTGCAGAACTACACGTCGGCGGTACCCGGGACTTGCCTGGCGCTACGCAAATGGTTGTTCAGCTTCCAGGAGGAGGAGTTGCTAAGAGACAACCCGCTGGCACTGCACTACTGTTTTCATCAGGTAATAACAGGGATGGAATCCCACTTGCCACGGAAGTAAGGGAACTCAACGCAAAAAAAAAAGGATTAGATCCCGGGGCGCCGCTCTGCGTTGAAACTGTTCAAATGTTTTGGAGGTGTCAGTAGTTTTGGACCTAGATAATCTCTGCCGTAAAGATGCGGGAAATGAATTAGCCTTCAACTCTCAGCTTCTTGCAATATAATAAAAATCATAATAATATACTATCTTATCACCGCCTTATCTCATTAGACCAATATCAGAATGTTCGGTTGTTATCTCTGCTTTAAAAACTATTAGTTGTATCGGAATTCTTTATTGCCAGGTACTTACTGGATGTAATCGTGCTTTTTAATGACGGACCCGGACTCAGAGGTTTAAAACGACCTGCAGTTTAAATCTCGTCCTGAACAAAAATATCAAGCTTCTGCCAAGCAGGATGAGCTAAAAATACCCTGAATGTCAAGTGGGAGCGCTCAGAACCTCCTGCACTCAAGCAGGAGTGCGGCGAAGAAAGGGCTTGAAACTTCTCCGCTGAATAGACCGTGAACTGGGGGAAAAAATGATCATCTTATCAGACAAACTAAAAATAGCCACAGCAGCCGGCGGGGCTGTCTGCTGACGGGAAGAAAAAAGAATGTGAGCAAGCACCTGAAACATTTCAGAAATGTGAAGTTCAGGAGTGAGTCATTGAAGCCGCTTCTACCGGCAGAGACGGCGCTTCTTTCTACAGATACGGCAGAAACGGTGATGTAACCCTTTGGCCATGTTTTTACAGAGTCCTGACCTTCAAACCTTTGTGCTGTTTTTGTTCAGGGGGCTTCACATTTTACTGAGAAAAGTACATGCCTAGAAGTCACTCGAACTAAAATAAAATAAAAAAGGAAATGCACACACAGGGCGGAGTCTCAATAAGTAAACCTACTGACGCACACTGGAAGGTCACTAGTGATTATTTGGAGTTATTACGTTTGACCTAGATTTTTTGTTTTGTTTTTAATCCTGGAGAGAAATGTTGACATAGCGAACCTGTTGGCTAAACCGTGGCAAAGCCACATCCGGCAGTAATCGAGCAATATTATCATTCATTTGCATTTGTTTCAATCCATTTGCCAGCTATAAAACAAGCCATCACTTTGTTTTAGCTCCATGTTTGGTCTCCGCCAACCCAAAAACAAAAATATCTGTCGCTCTGGCTGCTAAATGCTCCCGTAGAGAGCTAAAGCGGATCTCTAACTTTGAATTTCTGCCGTTTGGTTCTATGAAGGTAGACTAAAGTAAGATTCTGTATGTTCTCTTGGGGAAAAAATTAGCTTTTTGTTGTAGCTGGGGCAAAGAAAAACATGGTGAAGGTGAACTAGAGCAGTGAATATAGGGATGAAACCCTCATGAAGTAAAAAAAAGATGGTCTAAATCTCTGTAGGTCTGTCGCCTTTAATGTTGCAACATTGTCATTTCTTACATTAGCATAAGGACACAGATAATGGATATAAAAGCGTATATTAATTTCTTCAAGCAGTAGATCCTGCTAAATGTTTTGGATGGGTATTTATTTCTGTGCGGCCACCTGACTTGATAAATGGCGGGGTCTCTCTTCATGCTCTTGTCCTTCCAGGCGCTGGAAGATGTGAAGAAGGGATTCATAAAAACAGAGGACAAATCCTACCAGCTGCAGAAGCTGGCAGAGCAGCGCAAGATGGCCACGGTCAGTACCACAGACCACTCTTTGTTCGGGGGGAGGAGTGGGATGACTGCACATTTTGCCTGCTGACCAGAGCCGTCAGCAAACCTTACAAAATTGAAAACGAGCCTAAAAAGCCCGGATCTCTTCCACACTTTAGAACACAGCACTCAGAGATAACGCCATTTAGCACAGAGCCGAAATTGTAAAATAAAGTCCATTTGTAATACTCCAGAGCTTATAAGGGCATCCATAAATAATCAAAGTTGTTATTATTGTTTTATATTATTATTATTGGAATGTATTGATTTAGTTTTATTTGTGTTAGATAGGTGAAGAGGAACGTAATGGAGTTTTTTATCTATGGAAGCACATAGAAATGGACAAATAAAGGAACTCTAAATTAAAACTGACGCTAATTTACTCACATTAATTATTCGTATCACTGTTTCAAATATCCGTAATCACAAATGTTCATGTGAGGAGAAACCTGTTAGGTTTTTCAGATGGATCACCTCTGGGTGAGTCCCACTAACACTCACGGCGTTAGTGTCTGATGTTCTGATGCGTCTGGTTCTATAATGTTCTGTCTGTTAGTACCTGAGTCTGCTGCGGACGTGCGAGGGCTACAACGAGGTGACGTTCCCCCACTGCTCCTGTGACTCCAGGAGGAAGGGGCATGTCATCACGGCTATCAGCATCCACCACTTTAAGCTGCACGCTTGCACCGAGGACGGCACGCTAGAGGTGAGTCTCTGCCGTCACCGACCGAAGGGTCCCAGACTCTGACTCTGTGCCTGACCTGTGAACTCTGTGACTCCCTCAGAACCAGGTGATAGCCTTTGAGTGGGCGGAGATGCAGCGCTGGGACACTGATGAGGAGGGGATGGCCTTTTGCTTCGAGTATGCCAGAGGCGAGAAAAAACCCCGCTGGGTCAAGATCTTCACTCCATACGTGAGTTTCCATCCCTCACGCCTGCAGTTCTGTTGTACAATGTCATGATTGTATGTTTTCATTCGCTCTGCGGAATTTTGTTGTTTTAGAGACCGATGTTAAGATTTCCTTGATAGTAAATGTCATTGAGTTAAATGATGAAGAGCACCATTCACAGTAGAACCACCACATTTACGTCGGTTCGCCACGTCCAACATGGACACAGAGAAATAATTGAACAAGATTAAATCATAATAAAGATAGATGGACGGTTGTGTCCCTCAACCTCGTCGCCCCCTAAACCAAGAGTCTATCCTCGAAAATCCCCCAATCCCCTGCTTTATACAAGCAATTCCACTCATGAAATTAAATGGGAAGTTATGTCCGAAAGACAGTGTTTTCTGTAAAATAAATAAAAGCTCCCCCTAGTGGGTAAAATAGAGTAAAACCTGATGTTGCATGGTGGGGATCTTCTCGAGTCGATTCATGTGCACCATATATGGAGGTTCATGGTGTGTTAATATCCCCGGGGGCCCATTTGGTTCACAACCAGCACTAGTACGAAGTCAAACAAATAAAGAAAACCACAAATACCCAACAACAGATTTGAACCACACCGTTATTTTCAAGGCTGATGGCAGCAGGAATAAATTACTTTTTCCACCTGTTTGTTCTGCATCGTGGCGAATTGTGCCTGCGCCTTGATGACAGCAACATAAACTGCTGGGCTTTGGGCAGCATAGTTGCACAAAACATTTCTGTGCAATTACTGCAAAATTGCACAAAATGTGTGCAACAGTTTTGCAATTTTTGCACCCAAAATGTTTGTAATTCTTTGTGCAAAGTCTTGCAGGTCCATTTTGCATGTCCTTGAATGACTTCCTGGACCTGGTACAGAAAGAATTGCACAAATTTTGCTGCAATTCTGCTGCACGATTTGAACTAAATTGGATCAACAGTTGAGAAACATTATGGGTCTCGAGACTGAGGGAAGAGAATCTTGGAAAAGGGGACAAGACTTTCATAAAAGACTCATCTTCTCCCGTTAAAGCGGCCTCTTATCTTTCACGGGGGGAGGTTTTAACCTTTGGAGGGGGGTGCCCCTCACCCACTTGTGCAAAAATGCTCTTACAAGTAATTACAAGGTTGAAGTTGAAGATTAAAAACAACAGGCCAAGATTTTCTAACGCCTCATAAGAGTTTCACAGATCAGCCACAACATTAGGACCGGTAACTAGTCATTTTTTGCTTTGTTTTTATGCTGATCTGTGTGTATTTGTTGCGACACAACTTCCCTGTAATGTATAAAAAAGCAAAAGAGAAGGAGGTTTAAAAAAGAAAAAGGGAAATGATGAAATATGCAGCACAGGGGTTAAATGCTGTGTTGGGAGGTTGAATAACGTTTGTATGGGATTTCTTTTCTTCCCAGTTTAACTACATGCACGAGTGCTTTGAGCGAGTCTTTTGTGAGCTGAAGTGGAGGAAGCAGGTAAGGACCACTCCTTTCCTCTTTCTTTCTGGGAAGCACATGATCCATGCCAAGTTAAAAAGAAATCTAAACATAGCTTATTATTATGCATTTTCTTCACAAACACTATGACACAATTGCCTGTTTTCCTCTGGTTTTTTATATGAGAGGCTTCATTTGGTATTGATTTCTTTTCCTTTTTTTCCTGTTTTTGCCAGGTTGAGGAAGAGGCTTCTGACAAAGACAACAAGAACTGCAGCAACAATGGTAAGCAGAGACTATTTTCAGAAAAGTCTTTTCTGTTGTTAAAAAAACACAAAGCGCAGCCGGACAAAGCCAGACCACCGAATGCAGGCTACATCTTATCTAGGACAAATGATATTTACTCCAATGTCCTGGTCATGGTCTCTGTGACTGACAGCACCCATCAAGCACCATGAATTATTCAAAGATATTTTATCTAACAAACACCTAGAAGGACAAGAGAACCAGGAAGTGTGATACCTTATTGTGTCTGTTTATTCAAGGCGGGACATGCGTGAATGTTTATTAGTTTGTGTATATATATAAAAAAATAATAATAATTCCCATTATTTGTTTGGTGCAGCTCCTGTGGCCTTAACATAAAAATATATGATATTGTGACGGTTCCCTTTTTTTGTAGCCAGAACGGCTCTGCAATGTACTGTGTGGTTCTGACACCTTTCTGTCAGAACCACACAGAACTACAAGCAGCTCTGCTGTGGGATCAGACCGCAAAGGGTGACTTTGGCTCCCCCTGCCCATCGGTGACCCTGTCGCCGGGTCCCCAGTTTTCCTTCCTTAGACCACTTTGGTAGTTTGAAACGACTGCAAACATGGGACACCCAACAATACTTTGGGTTCTGGAGATGCTCTGTCCCGGCACTAATTTAGCCCTCGTCAAAACTCGCCCTGATTTCTTATGTTTAGTCATTTTTCCTGCTTCCAACGCATCAACCTTAGGACAAAATGTTTACTTGATGACTAAAAATTTCCTCTCACACTGACAGCTGCCATTGTGACAAGACACTCAATGTTATTTTCAGTGGCTGTAATGTTATGGCGGATTAGCTTTATTAATCAAATAAAAGCTAATAAATAAATCTGACAATCAAAGCAAAGGCTTTTTTTTTTGTTTGTTTACTTGCAGGGCCTGAATCAGCACAAGCGATAGCAGTAGACGGTATACACCTTTAAACATGAGTTTGTGATCCACCAATAAACACAGAAGCAGAAGAAGAAAATCAGCAGCACACTGTTTCCATGTTCACGGACTGGAAATCCAAACATGTCGTCTCCGGTGTGGATGATTGTCAGGATGTCAGAGGGAGAAAATGAGTCTGCAATTTATAAAACATTCTGCGAGGGTCCCAGGAGGATTTCCGTATCATCTGTTTTTATTAACTTTATCTTAGCCTCACTTAAGACGAGAAAAGTATCGCATCAATATCCACTCAGAGACAATTATCATAACCTGCTTCATCTCTACATGGTTTTAAAAAGTCTGTAATCTGATAATCTGAATTTTAGACTTTAAAATGAGCTTCTGTGAGCTTAAATAGGTTTAGTTGTATAAAGTTTATTTTAAAGTGCTCAAAAAATGGCAGTAAAATGTCTTAAAGTTAAACTTAAGAAACTGGAGAAACTGTTAAAAAACTAAATAATTCATCCCTAAATACAAGTAAGGACGAACGACTGCAGATGTAACTTTGACGTTTGAAGAGTATCTAAAAATACAACAGTATTAATACAAATACAAAGTTAAACCTTGATGAGTGTAAAAAAAATAAAACCAAGATAAGAAATAAAATATGTAAAAGGAGAAGATTTATTTTCTCTCATCATTATTCCCAATATATTATAAGTTTCAGGGAATTGTAAAAGCAAGCAAACAACATTTGTCCAGGATGACAGAAGGAAATAAACAGAAAGCACCGATCCGAGCAAAGACCATAATTCAAAATGTTGAAGAGAGGCTGGAGAGGAAGGCTGAGGAGGTTCAGCTAGAAGACGAGGGCTCATAAGTGATCGCCGTCGTTTCGCAGCATTGCTGTTACATGACCTGTGCAAAAAAAAGTCCCATCATTCATTCCGGTTGGTTTCCTGATCTTTCTCTCTGCATTCTAGAGTTCCTTCCTCCTCTGGAGACGCAGCAGAAGGGATGGCGCCACCTAGGGGGGGAAATCGCAACTTCCTAAACCCATATGTCATCCGAACGAGAACTGGTCCACTCGCATCATCACGACCACCCCAGAGAGCGCTCATCGACAAACACATAACCGAGCACGGACTGAGGCGGCCCGCGCCCTGAAACACAAACTGGCAGAGAAATTGGAACGGCCGCTCTCCACCAACCCCAGGGATTCACTCAGCCGGATAATCAATGAGGGAGGAGAAACAAAAGCCAACCGTCATGTCATCCGTTCCACCTCCATAGCGTTTCTTTTGTTTTCCTCCATTGGTGACGCGGGTCGTGGCGGGAGTAACGACTCGCGGCTGGAAGCGATGAACCACACGCAGCGGCGTCTGACCGGTCGGGGTCGCCACAGCAACGCAGCGCCGTTTGCACAGAAGAAGGGATTGGATTGTGACGGCTCTCCGACATGAGCAGCGCGATCCGAAGGCCGTCTGCGCGGGCCTCCTCCGCTGAACTGAGATGATGGAGTTTTAAAAAGATCATTGGTTCATAAGGGATCCATAACATGAGGTCATCACTCCTGTGGCCGTTAGCGGAGAAGGAAAACGAGCATCACAACCACGATGGACATCTACGCCGACTCCGTTTTCTGTCTGAGACGTCAGACGTGTTCTGGTTTTGTCCGAAAAACAAGTGATACAAATTTTACTAACTGTAAAAAAAGGAACGGTGGGGGCTTGGTCGCTTGTAGTGATGTGTCTGTTTAACAATCATGCCTTTAAACATCGATTCGTAGATTCGTTGATCTAACACAATGAAAGTCTAACTGAATTCCTTTAAAATCTGTTTCTCTCTTTTCACCTTGTCATCTAATCTGGCTCGCGCTACTAAAGAATGACTTCCTTTGGCCATCTGCTATTAGTGTGTGTGTGTGTGTGTGAGTGTGAGAGAGAGAGAGAGAGAGAGAGAGGGTGTTGCTATCCCTCAGTTGTGTGTTATGTGTGTTCGTACTCAGTTCTGCACAGAGACGATCTCTGGAACAAACGATTGTTAGGCCGAAGTGATGATGTTGTCCAGATGCCTCTTGTTTTTCACTCTGTGGAACCGGTCCGTTGGGCTGAGGGTGTTCGGGCAGGACGGTCCCCGAGTGTCTGCTGAGGTGCAGTTCTCTGGTCAGACAGCAGAGGGCAGCAGAATGTAAGGCAGATTTAGTCTGAGGGCTTGATCAAAAGTGGAAATAGTCTAGGAGCTTTTCAAAGTGATCCCGGGGTTCGGATTCACCCAGATGGATCACTCCTCTGGAGTTTGTCCATCATCCGCCTCAGGAGGACAGGTGTGTGTAGGTGTGTGCTCGCATGCGTATGTGTGTATGGCTTCTTTTGTACAGAGAGAAGGCGTATTAAGTTTTGCAATGGAGGCAGCTGTCTGCTGCTATCTGCTCAAGAGTATGCAGTATTCTGTTTTTGGCATTCTACTTTTTTTGTTTTTGGGTAAGATCTCATTTTTTTTCACGATAATAATGCTGTAGTTTTTTTATATTGATCTCACACTGTTAAAAGGGTGCAGAAAGATCATATGCCGACTAGGATGCCTCTGAATTGTTGGCCGATTGATTTCACCTGAATAAATCAAATGAGCTCTGTTGGTCCCACTAAGGGTTAATAGTTTTACCTCGCAGGATTCATCTGTAGCTCAGCCACCAGACTGATTTTTTTTTGTTTTTTTGTTTCTTTTCTACAGATGACTTTAGTTTTCAGTCAATTTGTTTTTAGTCAGTTACCCTGGAGAATGTTTTCGTGTGTGTGTGTGTGATTGACATAACTGATAATCTTTTAGGCTGTGATTGGACGTGTCGGATCAGCTGCCACTGTGAGCCAGCATATTAACTTTCTTTTTTTTCTCTCTTTAAATATCTGTGTGACTGCAGAGACGCCAGACAGAGGCAGACAAATGGAAATCGTTTCTTATTGGACAGCAAACATTTGCATTTCAGCATAACACACACACACACACTCACACATCTCATAGTGTGTTTCTGTCATCCAGTCTTTGCCTCTGTTGAACATCCTAGAGCAATACACACTGCACTGTAGCAGCATGTTGTGTCTTTTGAACACACACCACAGGTAGCTGGGGGCAGAACTGCGCTGTAATTGGCTGATGGCTGGATGGACAATTTGACAGCCAAAGTAAAGGCCAGCTCAGAGACGGACGATAAGAGAATCAGGACCCGTTCAGCCATGATGTTTCTTTTCCTGTGGCGGATGTGGAGGGAGAGGCAGCCGGAGGTGGGGTTGGCTTCTCCCCGTCCTCTCTCCAGGTCAGCTCATCATCATCACGGGGGAGAGGGGGGTATGGTTGCCGTGGCAGCGCTAGCTTTGACTTGACACGCTCGGCGCAGCCTCTGCTCCGTTTATCCCTGTCAGCCAACTGAATCGCATCCAATCGTGTATTCCAAAGCAGTGTTTTCTTTAGCGTCTGATGTCTGTGCTCCGTCCCCGTGACTATGCTGCCGTGAATACCTGTTTGTTTTTTCCCTTTCTTCTGATTCTCTTCTGAAGTTTTGGGTTTTGTCTCGTCTGCGGCCGTGCGCCGCCTCGCCGTTTCGATAGTAGATGTCACGGTGACAGGAATGTTAAGAAGCATCTCTTTGAATGCTGGGCCCATGATTGTTTGTCTCTGTCCTCCGGGACACCCTCGTCTGGGAATTCTCCCACATCGGAGGAACGTTGAGCAGCCGTGCGAACGCGGCGGATCGTGTCTGTGTGAGGATGCCGCGCGAGGCTCAGAAAGTTTGTGATCATCGCAGCTTCTCCGATGCTGTTGTTATAGTAACGCACCCATTATCTGAGCCACGTGCCAAATCAGCACGGATTCCTGTAACATCCCTGGGCGGTAGATTTGTTGTGTCCGATCATTTCTTTCAGATTGAGCTCACAAGCATTTCAGGCGGAGACTCCAGCATCGAGACGCCGCGGGTTCAGCCAGAGCCACGTCCTTCTCAGCATCAGTGCTCCTGTGTGGACTTGTGTAGCCCAAACTCGCATTCGGCTCGGACGGCGGTAGCTGCCGGCTCCCCAGTTCAGCCGACTCGTCTCGCTAACACGAAGGTCGGATGTTAATGTTTGGTTTAACAAGTGTTGACCTTTGTGTCATTCATTTCTTGTCCAATGCTTTGAAGCACAGCTCTTTTCAATATGAAGGAGTTTTGGGGCCACTTTGAAAAAAAAAATAAAAAATTTTTTTTCGAGAATAAAGTCGCAGAATTGCGACTTTATTGTACGAGAAATTCATGGTTTTATGAGAATACGGTCTTGATTGTACGAAAATTTGTGATTTTACTAAAATAAAGTCATGACTTTTCAGTACAGTTGTAATTTGTTCGAGAATAGAGTCGTGAAAACAGTAACAGTCGTAAGTTTTCGAGAGTAAAGACAAATTTATTAATATCGTAAAATAAAGTTTTTATTTTACGAGAATTGAGTCGTAATTCTTTCCAGAATAAAATCATTTTAAGACAGGTTAGGGAAAAACCTCACCTGTCTCGTAAAATTACGAGATAGTTTTTTTTTCTTTCTCGTAAAATTACGACTTTAATCTCATAATTTTTTTTTTTTTTTTTTTGCAATTTGGCCCTTAATACTCCCGTCGTATTTCACAGCAAGTAGTCAGTGACATTAATTTAAAAAAAACCTTAAGCTCTGTCTTCTGCATAACCTGTAAATAGTTGTTTTGAAAAGGAAAAAAAAAAAAAAAAGAATATCTCTTCAAATGCACTCTGGTTTCTCCAACTCTAAACTTTTATTTATTTAAGCCAACTGTAAAGGTTGGGGGAGCGATTGTGTACGACGCTAGAGCCGCTGTCGATCATAGAGTTTGTTTCGAGGAGGATTAGCTCAGTGTCGAAAGACATCCCTTAACTCCTGATGCAAAACCAGGCCGCAGAGTTTTATATCTACGAAAACAGAAATGAAGGTTTACTAACCAATTTAAGAAAAAAAAATATTTGGAAATGTTGTGTAGAGTAATAAATTGTAACAATATTTTAAATAAAGTTATATATTGGGAAAAAAATAAATGTGATGAGTTTGGATTGATTTGCTGGTTCTTCGTCACCAGCAGGTGGATGATGAAGAACTCATGGCGTTTTTATAGATGTATGGATTCTGCTCCTTTCCGGTGGGACCGGGCCTACGTTGAAAGTGTCCTAAAAAGACGTAGAGCGGCGGCGCTGGCGCTCACCTGGGAACAGTTATATCCTTGAAGGGAAAAGCCTTAACAAGCTTTTAAAGTCATTATTAAAAAGACGATGAATTAAAGAGTCTTCTTCTTCTTCTTCTTCTTTCGGCTGCTCGGGGAGATAACGACTCGTTGGCGCTCTTCGTTCTGGAGGTGGGTTCTGGCTGCCGTGCGTTCACCGAGATGAGTCCTGTCATTTGTGAGAGTGTGTGGGAGGCATTTAGGCAAATGTGTCGTATATTCCAACATTGATGTTAAATTAGGTTCAAAGCAAAAACTGCTGGAATGTAGCCGTCGTGATGGCGTTCCGTTTATCCCCCCCTCTGCATCCCGCTGGATGAGATGTGAAGGAGGGCCGGGATCTGATGTGACAGTTTTCTGGCCGGACCACAACAATATCCCTCATCTTCATTTCAGTCGCTTAAAGGGCCGGTGTGTAAAAAAAATACTGCGGGGGTGTCTCTTCAAATAAATGGAATATAATATCCATAATTTGTTCTTCACTTTGAAATGAAAGTAAAAACTTTTTTTGTTTGTTTATATAGAAAAAGTCCTTTTTCTTGTCATCTCCATGGAGCGGGTCGGTAGATGTAGAATCCTCAGGCAGCTCGGCGCCGCCAGCCTCCTTCCCAGCAGCAGCAGAGGGGAGGAGTGTGGCGCCGTTGGCCGTGATCTTTAGAGCGTGACCCCCCCCCGACCCCCCCCCAAATCTCCACCTGGATCTAACAGTTTCATAATATCATGGTCTGGAGAGCGTTCACTCCAGAACCGGCAGCTGTCCGTGGCTCGTTGAGTTTGATTTCAGCAGACCTCCCCAGAACTAGCACACGTTCCCCGGTCAAACTTCCTCCGCGGTGGTTCCTCCGGGTCGGCTTAGGAAAGATTCTGGACGAGAAGCCGAGGGAGAGAGTTTGCAGCTCCCGACCCCCCCTGAGAAAAGCTCTAGGTCTACATTTTTGCTGAGCTCAGCAAATAACGACAGAACCCGGAGAACCGCTCAAATAGTGGGTCTCTCATTCCAGTTCCACCTGAATAATAAAACCCGCGGCTCGTCGGCAGCTCCACCTCTGCAGCACGTAACTCATCCCAGCAGCGGCGCCGCTGATAAAAGCTCCAAGCGCATAGAACTCCAGCGCACTGAGGTTTTGATGGACCCATGCGACACACTTCCTTGGTTCTGCTGTGCTGCACAGGAGTAGTTGAAGTTCATGAGGACACAGGGAGAACCGTGGCGAGGACCGTTTAAGCAGCTCTACTGGACCTCTGAATGCACCCGGTGGAACCCAGTCCATAAAACGCTGTGTGCTTTGGCACAGCCAGAGTTAAAATACTTATCTCATTAGACCCGTCTCAGGCGGGAGCCGTGTGCTGACCGCGGGCCCCCGACCAGAACCACCATCACCTCCAGTCACTTTCCACGTTTCTCATGTCTAACCGGGCCAGAAAAGGAGAACTCATTATCTACCAGGAGTAGATTCTGATTGATTGTTTAATCCTCATTAAAGGCCCGTCACGAAGCAATTATTCTACACAACAATCAGAATCTTCTCCAGTTCCGCCGAATGCAGCGGAGGATTTCGTAGGAGTTCTGTCTGATTCTGTGATGTTTCACTGAATGTTAACGAGGTTAAAACCGACAAAAGCGCAAATCTAACACGCCTCGCCAAATCTGCTGGTCCAGTCCGGCCACACCCACTGGTCCAGTCAGGTCATTAGCTGTTTGTGGAGCTTTCAAGCCAGAATCTAAATATACATCGGTGTGCCATAACATTATAACCGCCTGCCCAATGTTGTGTGGGCCCACTTTTGCCACCAAAGCCCCTCTGGCTGTGTGTTGTAGTATCGGCCACCAAGAAGTTCTGTAAGCTCCTAGGTAGACCTTTCATGGTGCAGACTTGTTGGTCCAGCTCATCCCACATACGCTCGATTTGAATCTGAGGCCACAGACTTTTTCCAGATTGGCGGTTGACATTGTCCTGCTGAAAGACGCCAATTCGGTTTCCAGAACATCGTTTCCAGGAAGGATGTGTCCTGGTCTGTGACCGTCTGTAGGTAGGTTGTTGGTCTGGGCCTCAGGACTTTGGATCTTCTATCTTTCTGTCTCGGTTTTCAGGCACCTTCCTGGGGGTAGGGGACACATGGTTGCCCACTCCTGCCACCTGTGGTCTACTTGTTCGGACGTTCAGGACCCCTAAGAGTCAAGTCCGAGGTCTAGTAGTACAATGGCCTCCCCTCTACATATAATCCATCCTCCCCAGGTAAGGTAACCCCCCCCCTTAAACCTAAATCGTGGCGTTAGGATGAAACGGGAAGAAGAAGACGAGTTGTTCATCGCAATTAATCTTATCACACTGATACTGATTATATTATTAATGTTTAATAACAAACATTCATAACACAAATCCAACCCAGAAATAATAATTGAATTCATTTGATTATTTAAAGTGATGGTTGGGATTTGAGAGGAGGAAGGGCGTTTAATAAAAGTGTTGATGCAGTTACATGACGATAAAAGTCCGTTCTCTGACGAAAAGATATTCAGATATCTCAAGCTTCTCTTATTTGGGTGAGTTCTGAGAGTTAGGCTTTGGACTTCTGTGGTTCCACGGAGATAATGAGGTGAAGTGTCTCGTGGGTTCAGTACTCACAGCTGGGAAAAAACCTTTGCTTGGTTTTTGGAAAAACGGCTAATTTGAATAAAAATGGATGCTTTTGTCGGCGCCGGTGGTTCTGTGGGTAGAACTGTGAAAGAACGACGGATGGAGCTGCGGTTTGGTATCGGACCTTCTGCCAGATCAGTGACTTTGCTTCTGTTCATGATTTGTCGGACTAGAGCGGCCGGCGGTGACCTATTGACTCTGGGGGGGGCCTTGTTTTCGGGACAGACACCTCGTGTCCACTTAACCCTGTGACCACAGCGGCCCGGCCCGGTGAGACAGCGCTATGTTAAGTAAGTGAATGTGGCATGGAAGGATTAATCAGGACTAACGACAGTTCTGTAGGTAGGCCCGCCCGGGGGAGTGAGCATCAATCACCGTCAGGGCCGTCTCTCTGCCTCGCTCTCTCTGTCTCTCTCTCCCTCTTTCTCTTTCTCTCTCTCTCTCTCTGCGCCCGTCTCACTCACTCACTCTTTCTCTTTCTCTCTCTCCCTCTTTCTCTTTCTCTCTCTCTGCGTCCGTCTCTCTCACTCACTCACTCTTTCTCTTTCTCTCTCTCCCTCTTTCTCTTTCTCTCTCTCTGCGTCCGTCTCTCTCACTCACTCACTCTTTCTCTTTCTCTCTCTCAGCCTTTCTCTTTCTCTGTCTCTCTGCTTCCGTCTCTCTCACTCACTCTTTCTCTTTCTCTCTCTCAGCCTGTCTGTCTCTCACTCACCCTTTCTCTGTCTCTCTCTCACTCACCCTTTCTCTGTCTCTCTGTCTCTTTCTCAGTCTCTCTCTTGCTGCCTATCTCTCTGCGTCTCTCTTTCTCTCTGCCTCTCTTTCTCTCTCTCACTCTCTTTCTCTCATTCCCCCTTCTTTCTATCGCTCTCCTGCTATGCCCCCCCTCTCTCTCCCTATTTTTCTCTCTCTCTCTACCACTCTCTCTCTCTCTCTCTCGCGCTTTCCATCAGCTGTATCGACCGGTGCTTTGGGCCCTTGGTAATTAAAAGCCATTGATCGCCGTCGGCCACAGGACGATGGGATGAGATCTTAGAACAGCGCCACAGCATAGCGGGACCCTTAGAGAGAACAGGTGTGTTTGCAGACGGGTGGTTCCATCTGGGCATTAGTTTTTAAATAAATGTTATTCCAGCGTTGGGTAGATTTAAAGCTCTTTCAGGCGAGATTGGGTTGGGTTTCATGTAAACACCTCTGGTTCCGTCCTTTATTTATTATTTTTCAGGTTAAGTTACTAGGTTAATTTTGATTCTGTGCATCGATTGGATCTTTTCAGCCTAAATATCTCCCCGCGGTCTCGTGGTAGAGGTGTGTGTGAGGCGTGATGTGACTCCGGTGAGGTTGGAGATGTTGGAACATCTGGGAGAGAGGCTGAAGTGACTGAGATGATAATGGTGTGAGGAAAAGAACAACAGCGACTGATTGATTCAACGCACACACAAACTACCACACACACATACACACACACACACGGTCTTCACACACACACACACGGTCTTCACACACACACACGGTCTTCACACAGGCTCTATCCTTTATTCCGTGTGACTGAACGCAGTAAATCTAAGCGAGGCTAGATTGCCAGCGCTGCACATTTTCCAGCCTCACAGAGCATCAGTGAGGAAGTGGAAGGATCCCTGGCTGTTCTCTATAGAGGTCCAGTCCTCTACTACAGAACCACCCTGACCCTTCCTGCCGACACACTGACTGACTGACACAGTCGTCACCCTTGATGGACACATGTCTGCGGGAAACGTCTCTAATTTCCCCCTGGTCTATATTTTCTCTGTTAATGTGATAAACTGCGGTGGCCTTTCCTTTGATGTCTGGGGACTGAGTTATGCTCGCCGGCGCGGCCATCTTCCTCGGCTCTCTTCCTCATAAATCCGATGAATCATCCAATATACCCCCCTCTTCCCTCCATTACCCCCCCTCCTCCACATATACCCATCCACCCCAGCGCTCCTTCCTGAACAAGTGATCAATTAAAGCCCCTGTCTAGCTCCTCTCGGCGCATCAGCACTTTCTCCCCCGTTTTCCCCCCCTCCTCTGTCATTTTTTGTCTTCTATTTGGGTGTCACAACAGCCACTGTCAACGCAGAGGGACAGGAAGTAGACCAGAGGTAGTAAAAAAAAAAGAAAAAGCCTTTATTTCCAGGATGAGAGATGCGGTGTGCTGGAGGGAGGACGTCCTTCGGACAGGAAGTTTATTCCCCCCTCCCCTGTTTGGACGCTTAACGTTTGAGAGGAGGAGAGGGAAGACAGAAGATGAAGAGACAGGACACAGATTAAATGTTTGCACAACTGTTTACACACCAACCAACAGTCCACAGTGAAGTCCTTTTCCTAAAGGATGAAGCTGCTAATGTTTCATCAAATCCAGCCACACAATGACGTGGGTCTATGCCAAAACATAAACCCAGATTGCTTTCAATAAACTGTTAAAAATAAAAATTAGCGTCCCACATCATTTTACCTGTTGACATATTCATATTCATTACTATAAAAGATAATATAATCTTCTATCAGTCCCACAGTGGGGTAATTTACAAGAAACTGATAAGAACAGAAGAGGATTAGGGCCGCGAAGTTATGGCTACGTGAATTTCTATTTTCTGTCCTTGAAATTCGGACTTTATTCACAGAAATTCGCACTTAAAGCTCAGAAATCTGGCTTGAAGCATTCAGGATTCTGACTTTCGAACTCAGTAGACTAACTTTATTCTCTGAATTCTGACTTTATTCTCAGAATTCTGAAAATAAAGTCAGACTTTTCAAAACAATTCTGAGCTTAAAGCAGAATTCTGAGATTAAAGTCAGGACTCTTGGGTTTAAAGGCAGAGTTCTGAGAATAATGTCAGAATTCCCTAAACCTTTTTCACGGAGCCCCATGTGAGCGACCTCATTCCTCTTTTGTAGCTACTAAACCTGATCTTAGCCAAAAGAAGGTGAAGTGAAGGTTGCTGTACTTTATTTGGACCCAGTGCATCCGCCGACTGTCCTGCGGATGCACTGACTAACAAAAGCACCAAGAATGTTTTTAAAAGAAGCCCCAGACAAATGCAGCATTCACTCCAGTCTGACGGATGTTTGTTAAATAACTGCAGCGCCCAGGAGATCCATCATTGAGGATTACGTCTTCATTCAGAACAAAAAGACAGGCTGTGTGCCACAGATGGAACAGGAAAGTATTTAGAGACGCGTCAGGTCTCTCCGGGGATTTATTGACGATTTAATCATAGACGACAGCAGAAGCCTTTTACCGACCCGGTCAGGCCAACTGATGGGTAGCCTCTTAATTGTGGTGGATGGGAAGTCTGTTTGCGGGTTTTAGTGGGAATTATTGGTTTCAAATAGAAAAAAAACCCTGCAGGAATTAACCATTTTCTGTCACCGGTGTCTGTTTTCCTGGTATTTCTGTATTCAGATAATGTTTACAGAAGGTTGTCCATCATTGGACCGTGAAAATCTCTCGGCTGCTTCCTGTGCAGAACCGAGACGTTTAAAGGAGCTGGAACCCGCTGATGCACTTTAGTTCTGGTGATTCTGAATGACTCATCCCTCTCCGTTACTCCACAGTGACACCGCCCTCCAACTAGAAGTCGGCTGATTGACAAAGAGTCAGAAAGACAAAGCCTGGAGGCAAAGAAAAGCCTCGACACTCCGTTTCACATCAGGGGAATTGGGTTGTTTTTGTTTGTTTTTGCAGAATGACAGTAATGAATCTTCTGGTTGTGGGTCGACAGCCTTGCACAAACGACATTTCATTATAGTTGGAGAAATGTGTTCCCCTGCAGCATCTCCATGTTTGCAGTTACGCACAGTCTCTTCACAGATGCGATCCGGTCTTTGAGCTTTTGTTGGTCACAGAGGCTTTGTCACAAATCCACATTTCACTGCCTGGAAACCATTTGCTGCAATCCAATTGTCTCTTATTTTGATTTGCTTCGCTTCCTTATCACGCTCTGAAGATCCAAAGAACTCCTTCCCATTCCAGATGTGTGTGTGTTTTTTTTTGTGTGTCTTTTTTACTACATTGAAGGTCAACGTTAATGTTGCTGCAGTGACTTCTGCCCGATATGGTGATGAGCGCACCTCTACACAAGTGCCTTCATCACCATCTAGTTCTATATATGATACAACAAGTGCACCAGGCACCAATCATCCAAACATTATAACCACCCGCCTCGTGTTGGGTTGGTCTTTCTTTTTGATGGTGTGTGTTTTAAGACCTTTCTGTAAGAACAGAGATGAACTCTTTCAACAGTTAGCGCTCTGATAGCTCTTCTGATGGATCAGACAGAAAATGCTAACCTTCGCTCCATCAGTTAGCCGTGACCCTGTCGCTGGATCACCAGTGACCAATCTGTTAGATCGGAAATAATGCCGAGCAGCCTCTCGGTGCCGGTTGTACCCATGTGCCGTTAGCACACCTAGCATGAGCTACCACGGCTACGAACATCTCACCAGCAAACCAGAAAACCCAAAGCTCACAATTTATAACACAAGTAAGGACAAAAAAAGCTACGGAGGAACCACCTCGAAAACATTCAACACAACAAAGTTAACCAGACACTTTGAATTTAATCACCCCGAGGAACGTAGCAAGTTTAAAGAAGCTATCATCAGCCAAGCGGCTAAAGCTAGCAGGGAGACTAGCCTGAACAAAGCCAACATATAACATGTAATGGACTGAACGAGGCTTACAAAGTTTTATTTTCACGTTGAAATGTCGTACAATTGGTTTAAGAAACACACGGCAGGGTTAATATCAACGGGTCAGAACACAAACACAATGCCGAACAACCTCACTTCAACCGTAATCCTTGAAAATAAGAGCACTCAAAATACACTACTCATCATGGTTTTTAAACTTTAGAGGAAGAAAAAAAAAATGGTGTCGGCCGGTTAGACTTTATAAAAATATGAGGTGATCGTATTGTTATGGCTAAAATAAATCCTTGAGACTAGTTAAGACAGACCAACTACTCATAACATATATCCTGTTTTTGGGGTGACTATTTCTACAGATGTTCTTTGGCTGATAATTCAAACATATAGATTTATTTATTGGACAAGTGGGGTCAGTTTCATGAATAAACCAATGTGGCTCCCATTTCTTATTTTGTATAAATGTGACATTACCTCTGAAGCTGGCTCTGCTTGTGTTGTTAGAATAACCTGACGGCCCGTTACAGTTAGGTTTTCATATCAAAAGTTTACTGAGATATTGGGACCTGTCAGATGTAGTTGGGTAAGGTGGTGTTTGGTTGAGCCAATGTTAGCACGTATATGCTAAAGATTAAGGGGGAAAGGACGGAGCCCTGGGGGACACCAGTGGTCAAAGGGGCCACTGAGAAAGAGGCATTAACCCCGGCTTTTGAGCAAGTCCAAGTCAATAAGTAGGATTTTTATATAAAAGCATGTGAGGTATAAATAAAACAGAATTATGTAACTTGATGGCACCAAAAAAAAATCTAATAATGGTCAAATAGTTTTTTTCTAAGAACATGATTTAACAAAAGATTGAGCTAATATAATTCAAATGGCCTTTTTACATGAAATACAAAATTTCTCCTTGAAAATCATTTGAAAAGTCGGATTTTAAGTTTTAAAAAAAAGGTTAATTTAGAGTTAAATAAATTAATGCAGGTGAAAAAAAAAAGTCCATTGTTTCTTGTTTTTTTTTCTTGGTGAAGACATTAAAGTGTTAAAAATATGTTTTTTTAAATTCATAGTGGTTCGCAAACTGATCCATTTAAGGTTCATCCGTCTCAAAGATGATCCGAGGTGTTTGACCTTCACGGCCGTCAGACGCTCGTGATTAAATACTAGACCAGCTCCTCCTCTGCTCCTTCACAACACTCTGTTATCTGTGTCTGTCAGAGTCTCGGTCTCTCCTCTCCAACCCTCTTCTCCTCACAACACTTTAAATATTCCCAGAACAAAAAAACCCCTCAGACCTTTGTCTCCCTGTCTCACGTCTGACTCGTTCAACCTCTCGGTCCGTCAGCCGGCGCCTCGCCGGGAGGCTTTTCCAACCTGGGCTATCATTGGACCGATCGCTTTGTCTTTAATCTTTTCGGATTCCTCTCTCCTAGTTCTGAGGGAACGTCTTTGTCTAAATTCTTGACAGCACCCGTCATCGTCTCAACGCGATCCCACTTAAAGATGTTTTTCTTAGCCCCTCCCTCTTCTGTTTCCTCTCCGTATTTAAGTCTCAAAATAGATTTGCCAAAAAATAAATAAAAAATGTTTTTTTCCATATCCCAGATCTTCGCAGTCCTTCCACACTCTGTTGGGAATTGTGTTTCCTCGCATCCGGACCCTCTCCATCCTTCCTCCTTTGTTTAATTGACTTCTTCCCTTCCTTCACGCTGCCACTCCTACTTTGTCCTCTTTGCATTCAAACAAAGTCCTTTGAAATCGCCTCCACAAAGTTGGGGGCCGACATGAGGATGGAGATGGTGCAAATGATGTTGAAGACGCTGAACGCCACCAGACACAGGCGGTCGATAACGGCGCCCGCAAACTTCCACTGGTCGGCCATGCTCCCCGCTTCGTCCTGCTCCCGGAAACGGTCCGCCATGTAGCGCACCTCCTCCAGGATGGCCTGCAGCTGGGGGTCTCCTATCCCTGAAGCGGAGCACGCTCCGAGCCCCCCGGCACCACCTCCAAAGCCGCCGCAACTGGAAATAGTGCTGGGGCAGCCTGTGTCCATATTGGCTGTAGGCGGTGGCGGGGAGCTGCAGAACTGAGAAGGCAGGTGCGGAGGCGGGCTTCCTGCCACCCTCGGAGAACCCGCGGAGATGTTGTTCCTCTGGAGGGGCTCCGTGAGCATGGAGGGGTCCTCCATGCTCTGGAAGCCCATGTAAATCAGATTACCGTTGTTGTTAGCGCTGGACTGCACATGGATGTGAGGGTGCCCCCCGTGGACAGGAGCCAGGTTCTGTGGGTGCAGGGGATGGAGGCCGGGGTCTGTAGGGTTTGGAATGCTGCCGCTGTGGGAGCCTGAGGAGCAGCGCCGCAAGTTGGGGGCACACGGGGGCCGCTCGGGGTCGTCATTCTCTCCCGGTCGCTTCATCCGCAAGAACCATGCAACCCACTGCAGCAGGAAGACGCGGACCTGAAGAGGACAGGAAGAAACAGCAGAGAGAGATTTTTTTTTAAAAAGCTCACGAGGAACTCATGCTGTCGTAAAGTTGTGTCCCCCAAAAGTCCCAATCCCCTGCGTTGTACAAGACATTTCCCTGATTGAACTCCTCAAATTGAAGGGTGAGTTATGTCAACAGTAAAGTAAATAAAATTTGAATTATTCGATTGGAATATGGGTAAAATATGATTTAAAAACAAGCTAGATCTCCTGGAGTCGATTCATACGCACCAACTTTAGATTAAATCGTCTCAATAGTTGACAGATGAAGGCCCGAAAACTTTTGCAGATAAAATTCCCGCTTGTGTGCGAAATATACAACAATCTTTCACGAAAATCAAACCAGTCCATCCTCGCACAAATGTCTATGAGGGTATAAAGTTTGGAATTGATCCAGGAGAATTATATGATATAAACCACACGGATCTCCGGGGACTAAATTGGACTAACGATGAGAAAGAAATGTCCTGAAAACAGTGTTTTTTTGAAAAAAGATCCCCCTAGTGGACTACTAAAGTAAAACATGATGTGTTCTTATTTTCGGGATTAGATTCATGCGAACCAAAATTTGAGCTACGTCGAACCAGCTAATTAGAAATTATGGCCAGAAGAATTTTGTAGATAAAAATGCCCCTAGTGTCAGAAATATACGACCTTTTCCTAGAACCCAGTTCTTCCTCGCACTAAGATCTATGTGGGTACAAAACTTGACATTGATCCATAAAATGGTTTACTGACGGTCAACACAGAGCGGCGGCGGCGATGATGATGACAATCCAATAATATCCCCGGCTTCTCTGGGATATAATTAATATGAAAATAGAAGAAAGCTTAAGCTGCTAAAAGACCACCCAGACGTTTTTATAAGGATATAACTTTAGCTTGAGGCTGGGGGAATTGCTTCATTCTGTGTGGATTTATGCCGGTTCTGCTTCCAACCCGCAGCGGTCCCGCTGTGAGAAGGAGATTTTCCGCAAGGAGACTCGGTTGAAGTCCGAGACGAAGAACGGAAAACTTCCACACCCAGCGTTAAACATAAACGGCGGAACCGGTGAGATGGACTATCAGATTTCCATTTCATGAATATAACAAACCGGCCACAGCTTCCTCTAAACATCAGCGTTAAGATAAAGAGAAGATTAGAAGCTTAAAAGTTGGCACAAATTTAAACCCTGTTCTGTTTGACTCGGTATTCCTCTCAGCTCTCCTCGTCTTCACTTCTTTTCTCTCCCTTCCCTCAACATGAAAGCTTAAATTCCCCATTTAATTGCCAGCTTACTCACCGACTACGGGATCGGTTTCATATCTCATACCAGAACTCCTCACACACACTTAGGTAAGGTCCATATTTGTCTGAAAGAAGATCGTTAATCCCTTCTACAATATTTTTGTTTTCAAAATATTTTCAAGTGGACACAAAATTTCTTTTTTCTTTTTTAAATATAGACAAAATTCTAAGTTCCTTTCTAAAATGTAACAAGATGATGATTTTCCTGGGGTGGCTCTGATATAGAACTCACTGAAGGGGGCCCAACAAAAGAAAACCGAACACTGTAGTGAACTGGACTCTCTGATTTTGTCTCTGCGTAGAAAAAGAGCAACAGCAGAACCAGCATGAACCTGTGGGCTCAACACTGCCCCCTTCCGTGAGGCAGAGGTACTGCATGCTTTTATGTCGGATCAGCCAGACCAAATATGTTCTACACACACGTAAAATACATGACCTGTTCTATGGAAATAAATAATAACGGTGTTTAAAAACATTACATCAGTGAAAGCAAAACGCACGACCCGGTTTGTGAGGGACTCGGTCTGAGATGAGGCTCGGCTCATAGCTGGCCCTCCTCTCCGTTTGAACAGGAAATACGAGAACTCTTGATTATATCCTGATTATATCTTGATTATAAAAATATTAATGAAATGATTCCCTGGTCAGATAATCACATGTTGTCGCTGCTGTTGATCGGGTCTTTTGTTCAGGCTGTGATTATGAAGCAGCTTCGCTGCACTCATCTTAGTCGCATCAATCAGCTTCTTATTTAGCCGTCAGACTCTCTGATCAGGACATTCATCAGCCGAGCGTCCTTCCAGTTCATCAATAGATACAGCATCTGTATTCTCTCTCACGCCGAGCCTCTTTAGCACACATCCAGACCGGGAGCGTCAGTTTTTCTTTGCAGTCAAAGCATAAATCACAAAAAAAAAAGCATCTTCGAAGTAGTCGTACTCTTTTTCAAAAAAAAAAAGTCTGATTAGACTATTAAATCTGAAGTTTGAGCTGAGCGTACAAAAGACAACCAAAAAACTTTTTGTATCCAAGGCAACGAAAAAATCAAATACTTGGAGAACTCTATTAAAGCGGGATATCAATAGAGAGAAAGAGCACTTCTCCGGGAGTAAATTCATCCGCTTCAAGTTGGACTAAATCGGACCAACGGTTGTAAATTATGTTCCGAAAACGTTTCGAGATGAAGCTCCTGCTAGGGTCGGAAATACGCAACCGACCTTTCCCAAAATCGCTTGTCCATCTATCTGTATGGTAAATCACATTTCCTTAAAAACTGATGGACGGAATTCAATGAAATTTCGCTGGTGCTTAGGACGACCCCTAAAGCTGTGTCTCTCATAACTGCTTTCTATTATTTGCTCTTTTTCTTTTTTTTATTGAAACAAATGTTCTTGTCACTTTCCTCGCCTTCACCTGTGACAGAGGTTAAGGTCCATTCAAACCAGCACAAACTTTTTTTTGAGTTTTTTCCAGTAGCCGGATGGATATCTGTGACCTTGGACATAAAATATCTAGTTTTTATGTTCATGTTAGAAGAAAGTCTCTGTTAAATGTATTCATGCGAACAGAACTGATCTTAAAACCCTTCAATGTCCTCGCCAAGAAAAACAACCATGGAAAAAGGATTCATCCATGCGTATTGTATTTAATTGGGGCATCTTACACCCTCTGAATTTATCAGAAAATGACTAATCTTGAAGCCGGACATGTTTTTAAACAGAAAAACAGCAAATCAGACTCAAAGAGTCAATTTTTATTATATTAGCTGAAAACTATTTTACCCTCATGAGAGATTTTTTTTTGATTGTACCAATTTACAGAATTCTCTTTGGTTGGTCATCACACTTCCTTAATATGCCATAAAAACTCTACTTATCAAGTATGACTTCCTCGTTAGCCATGATTAATGCCTCTTCCTCCAGCGGTGGCCTCTTTGACCCGTGGTGTCCCCCAGGGCTCCACCCTTGGCCCCTTACTCTTTTGCATGTACATGCTGCTGCTGGGTCTTATCATAAACAGATTCAGTCACATTTTTCAGTAAGAAATACTGACTCAAAATGAGCTCCTCCGAACAGCCGAGTAGGACATTAATGTGTTTCTTAAGATGAGAGGTAAGAAGCAGTCAAATCAAATAGAGCCGCTTTTCCAGAGTGCTTTGAAAAGCACTCTTGTTTGAAGACGTTTGACGAGCACGCTCACACAGAGTGACACTCTGACATGAGACACAGCCGAGGAAACCGGAGAAACAAAAGAGAGAAGAGAGCTTTAGCGTTAGAGGAGACGTCGGAGCTCAGGAGTGATTATGCTGGAATAGAGATGAATAAAAGCAATGGTTCGTATTTGAGTGACGGGAGACCTCCCGTTTAAGGAATTGAACAAGCTGGAAGGCATGATTCTAAGAGAATAATTATATCTTTGAGGGTTATGATGACGTTGTGGAGCTCACACTCACCCATTTTGGCATGTTTCCCCCATTTGGATCATGGTGATGGTACTGCAGAACCACCACAGTGGCGACCACTGACATCCCGACGATGATCATGATGCTAGCGAAGTACTGACCTGGGAAAAGCAGAGCAGAGTGTGCAGCACCGCCGCATTTAACTCACACCGTCATGTTTTTATACATTTTGTGCACGCAGACACTAGATTACCATAAATTCATGTTTTCATCAGCGTTGTCCGGTTCCATCACCGGTTATTTCGCAGAACCAGCGGCGTAAAAGCATCTTAACAAAGATGCACTGACTGCTCACTGTTTGTAAAATCAGAATAAAGATTCCAGCAGGGCTGTAATTTTTCCTGAAAGGAATGCGCTTAGGGCAGCGCTCCGATGTTTATGCAGCAGCTCCACTCTATACTTTTCTTTTCTCTTATTTTTTTACGTCTTTAATGGGTAAGATTTGTGGCTTTGACACAAAGTTGACCACGCATCTGTCCCTGGCTGCAATGTTAGTTCACTAAACATCATTGCTGGGAGTTTGCCTGCAATCAATTTAGCAAGTTAAGCTGTGAGGTGCGCAGATGCCAAATGCAAAATGTGTTCGCTGTGGATTATTAAAATAGAAAAAGAAAAAAGGAACATGCTGGACAATATATTTCAGTTTTATGCTGCTTCACACCTCTATCCCGCTGCATTACAGTGGGATGACTGTGGCCGGAGTGTGCGGGGTGATAGTCCGCCTGACTGAACCATAGGTAGAGCTTCGTTATTCTCTCTTAAGTGCTGTAATTACATTTTAATTCTCCCAGATGTCATTTCAGTTTGCAGCAGGCCCCTGACATGGGTACAGCAGACAACAACATCCTGGCTCTACAAGGTAACTTATGCTGGTCGTATATCTTTTCTCCTCTTCTTCCTTTTTATAGCGGTAAATCCCTCTGGTTGAGCTCTGATGGTTTTAAATTCATGGCCAGGTCAGTTTTATACTGTATATCATTAAGACTAAGAGGCCTCTGGTGCATGGGATACTCTCTGAGGTCGGACCGTACGCATAAAAATGACATAAAAATGTGTTACGGACATTTTGTGACTTCTCGTAACTTTTGTTCCAGCTGGATTCATCCTCAAATTAAAGTCTGAAAATATTTTATGGCTAAATATCTGCTGACTAATGACGTTCCTCACAGAGGCTCAGTCGTACTTGGGCTTCAGCGATGGTTAGCATAACAGCAACCACGCCGAACGTTTCACCACAGTCCGTGTTTTTTTTATGGTACCGGCCAAACAGAACTTTAAGGGTTCATTATCTCCGCCCCTACGTAGGTACGGATTTTCATTGAGGTTATAGTTTAACACTGTCTCCTCAAAAAAGTCATCAACAGAATTGAGTGACAAGTTACTCGTGATTTCTACAGCTCCTAAACGTTAGCATCTCCTGATCGGTCGTTTCTGTTTGCTTTCTATATCCCAAAAAAAGTCTGGGACATTACGAACTCGTCGGCGCCGCTGCAGATCCTTCCATGAAATTGAACATTTCATGGAAAAACCCATAGACCTTAGACCTTATTTTTGAGGAAGAATTGGATTTGTTTTGGGAAATGTCAGTACTACATTTCGCCCACTAGGGGGATCTTTATCTCCAAAAGTTATCGGCCATAATTTCAGAACCGTTTGTCCGATTTAGACCAAATTCGGTGCTTATGAATCAACTTGAGGAGATTCAGCTTCATCCGTATTTCACTCTAATAGTTCTTATTTTACTCACTAGGGGGACGGAAATGGAAATTGCAGATAATGAATGAATGAATACATGATGAAGTACACATACTTCAGATTCAAAAACATTTTACGTGCTGTAATGAACTGATTGACCAGTATTGTCTTTAAAAGTGAACGTGAATACTACCAAATAATTAATGTCACTCTAGAGTGGAAATGGTTTACCGTGTAAAAATGATAGTGATGGCATATGGTCTGTCATTAAATAGTGTCCTAACGGCGGTTCTGGTGAACAGACGGCGCCGCTCACGCACCTATGAGAGGAACGGAGTCAGACGTGGCGGGCATGATTTCCGCCACCAGCAGCATGAAGACGGTCAGAGACAGCAGGACAGTGATACCTTCACAGAGACGGAGAGAGAGGTTTGACATTTTGATAAGTAACAGATGACAGAAGGTTTGATTTATGCAAATGAATGCGCATAAAATAAACTCTTCTTGATGTTCTGCACTCCTACAATAATACAACAGATGGTCATAAAAGCTGTCCTGGCTCTGCCTGCCTGCATTAAACTCCTTTACACTCCTGCACTTAAGCTCTTCTCCACCTTCAGGTCTAAACATCTTCACACAGATGAAGTGCGATCCTCTAAGGAGATTAAGAAAGATTAGAAATGCTGCCTTTAAGTTGTTTTTTTTAAGTTGAAAATGACGACTTTTCCACGAACAGCCTCTGTAGGCCCGACTGTTTGGTCCCAGCGTCTCCAGCACAGTATTTTCCTGGAAGGCAGTGTGTAATCTCTCCTCCTCTCTCCACAATCGATTCAGCAGCTTTAATTACATCGATAGGTTAATTGGCCGTGTGTGGGTAAGACTGGGCACTTTTTCTGTTGAGCAAGGCAGCGTAAGGCGTCAGGCGTTTAGGTTAAAGAGAGCCGTCATGGTTTCCTCACTCAGACATGAGCCAATATAAATGCATTCGTCTAATCTATATCTATATATCTATAGACATATAGATATAGACATATAGATATGTTTGTGTCGGATGACTTGTCTTATCAGGAGTTCTACTGATCATCGCCTTCCTGAACTTTCACCTTTCTGAAACTGAACCCCTCAGCGGACACTAATGTGCGTTTATTTTAACCGATGGTTTATTCTTGTTTATTGTTTAAACAAACAAGCTGCTATAATAACTTAATTTCCCCACGGGGATGAATGAAGTCTATCCTTCCATCCATCTAATGTTTTGAAGTAATGATCAATCCGGTGGAAACCCTGTTTTTATTTTGGACTACTTCGTCTGATGGATTAATGGACTCACTGATAACAGACTTACCCTCTCAGCTCTAGAGGGAACCTGGAGATAATCTGTACGGTCTTGAGGAGGTGAACATCATCCACTTTGTGCTCTAAATAGTTTGATACAGATCGTAGATTCTATTCCCTCTCTCTCCTCAAGCCCATTAAAATGCAATTATACAGTCTCCACCACATCCTCCTCATGGGTCCTCTCTCTCTCTCTCTCTCTCGCTCTCTCTCTCTCTCTCTCTCTCGCTCTCTCCGGTTCCACATCCTCTGCCTCTTCCTCTTTCATTCCCCGCTCCTCTGTGACTCTTCATCCTTCTGCCTTTTCTAAGAGTTGTTGTTGTGAGCGCCCGCTGTGTTTGAGTGGATTTGAGACGGACTTTCCTCTGCAGGTTTCTTACGTGCTCTAAATGGATAAAAATGTAAATCCTTGTCTCAGCATCTTACTCCGGTACATCATGTTTTATTTACCTCAGCAGACGGTTGATGGTTCTGTCTAGGGTCTGATTGATTTCCACATTCACACTTGGATTTTTCCGAATAACATATTTCATTAAAATATGTGTGTTGTCCTTCCTCGTAAAACATCATTAAAGCTGTTTTATGTTTCTTGGATTAAAAGCTAAGGTGTTTTTTTATGCTTGTACTTTCTGGCTGGACAGCAGCGGCTGAAGTCGGTCCATCTTCATCCGTCTCCTTCTCCCTCTTTCCTCTGCATCTCCTTCCATCAAACCGACCAACTGCATGTCCTCTCTCACTACATCCAGAAACCTTCTCTTCGGTCTTCCTCTTCTTCTACTGCTTGGCATCTCCATCTTCATCTCCTCCTACCAGTAGATCCACTATCCCTCCTCTTCACGGGTCCAAACCATCTCAGTCTGTCCTCTCTGACTTTGTCTCTAGGACGTCTAACCTGGACTGTCCCTCTGATGTCTTCCTCTCTAATCCTGTCCTTCCTCCTCACTCCCAGAGAACATCTGAACATCTTCATCTCTGCCTCCTGTCTTCTGGTCAGAACCACCGTCTCTAAACCATCCAGCAGAGCTGATCTCACCACCATCTTGGAAACCTTTCCCTTTCATTCCTGCTGCTACCCGTCTGTCACAGATAACTCCTGACACTCTTCTCCACCCACTCCACCCTACCTGCACTAGCTTCTTCACCTCTTCTGCACACTCCCAGTTACTCAGAACAGTTGATCCCAAGTCCTTAAACTCCTGCACCTTCTCCACCTCTACTCCTCCGTCCTCACCTCCTCCTGCCTCCCTTTTATTCTCACAAATCTATCATCTTTCATTCCTCTACTCTCCAGCATATACCTCCACCTCTCCGGGTTGTCCTCCACCCTCTCCCTGCTCTCACTGAAGTCACAATGTCCTCCGCCAACATTATAGTCCATGACATCATCTGTCAGCCTGTCCATCACCAGAGCAAACAAGACGTGCATTGCAAACAAAAGGAGGTTCTGCTGATTGTAAATGATATGTAATATGAATAAACTGTTGAAGGACATATTTGAAAATGTAAGGCATAATTAAATCGTTGCACTGAAGCCTTCTCTTTTTGTCCCTCTGTTGCTTCCATTCTTCACCCGTTCCGATCCACTCACCCAGTGAGATCTTCTCCCCAGAGTCGGCTGGTAGCACAAAGATCAGTAGGGTCATTGAAGACAGCAACACGCAGGGAATCAGGAGGTTGAGGGCGTAGAAGAGCGTCCGCCGGCGTATCGTCACGACAAACGTCACATCGGGGTAAGGCTCCTTACAGCAATCATAGAAGGCCTCGTTCCTCGTGCCAGGGACTCCTGCAGGAGTAACAACGGGGTGGAAATGACTCTGCCGATTTTTTGACTGATGCTTTAAAAAGGTTTCTTCTGACTCACCGATGAGGTCCCACTCTCCATTGGGCATGTAGCCTGATATGTCGGCATCGTTCATCTGCAGGTCCAGCAGCCAGCCGTCGTACGTCCAGGAGCCAAACTTCAGCTCACACCTCTGGATGTCGAAGGGGAACCAGCGAACATCCACATTACACGTGCTCATAAAGATTCCTGGGGGAAAAACAAGTTTATGAGCGTAGGCCAGCACTGATTTCATCTTTCATCTCAAATCAGTTCTTAACCCTTTCATGCCCTGATCAAATGTTTGGTTGAACACATTTTGAGTTTATATTTCTTAGAAAATTTGTAAAAATGCATAATAATATGACCGATTTACATGTATATGCTAAAAAGTAAGGGGCCATGGTGGAGCCCTGGTGGACACCACAGGAAAGAAATAACATTTTTTTTAAATAATTGTTTGTTTGTTTTTCTTTGTGAGGACATTAAAGAGTTAATTGATGTTTTTTTTTATGGAGAGAAGGTCTGGAAAATGTTGCAGTGACAACTAAATATGCACACGGCAATACGGATTGTATCAGCATGCTGTCGCTCAACACGGAGCTCGCTGTCTGAATTTGAGCTCGGACGCCAGAGATATGAAATAAAGCAATAGATTAGGAACAATTGGCTGCTGGATTGTCACTCGGCGATTTCAGGTATTCTTTTCTGCAAACAATTGCAGTTCCTTGGGCTCTGCCTGTGCACACAGCCGCTGGCACCTCAGCTCCAGAAGGAAACATCGGCGCTGACGCTGAAAAATGAGATTGTGCATGGCGACCTAATCTGATTACCACCTTTATTATGCAAAGCAAACACAATCACACGCGCCCGCCGGCACAAAGTCAAGCAGGCTGGCTCCCGCCGACCACAACAAAGAATTGCGATGAAAAGACCGTGGAACAAAAATACCAATGAAGCCTGGCAGCCCTCAAGGACTACCGATGAGGCTGCTAGCGTGAAAACCAGATTTTAGCGACAACAGAACTCCCGGCTTAGGTGGTCAGAAGGCTTAATGTTGATTTTTAAGCAGGCAATTACACAGATTTACATAATTGGTTACAAATGTTCACTCGATACACTAGATTCTCTGCCTGTGCCTAGCTGGCAATATGGAGGCGCAGAAGAAACCTCCATATTCTCCTTATTCTCTGCCCTTCTTTAAGGAGTGTATATAGGGCCGATTGAGAGTGGAACACACATTCCACAGGTTGACTAACAACCTGGCCGCCTTCACGGAATTACGGGCTGTCAGGAATGTCCTCTGCTCTCTGGACGGGGACAAATCTCTGGTTCTGAACGTTCAGCTGGATGACTGCAGTTATGTGACCATGAGACTGTAGACGGGTTTACCCTCGTTCTATTTCTCTCCCGTCTCACCGCTCTTCTCCTTTTCTCGCTCTCAATTTCCTGAAGTTTAAGGTTCACTAATAAAAGGTGTGTTAAAGCCTCAATAAAAAGTCTCTCAAATTAAGTTGGCGGCCCCAAGGTCTGGTAAGGGTCATAAAAATGACAGCTGGTCACAGGAGAAAGACACTTAAAGCCTATTGATCTTATAGATTATGATGTATTACTACATGTACTACTACATGTATGACTTAATGTAGTAGAATGAAACACATTTCCGTATTAATGCAGTAATAACATTAATCAAGAAAAAATGGTGTCACCAATCAGGGTCTTTCTAGTTCCGAACCGGGATAAATGGGGGGGGGGGGGGGGGGGGGGGCTGGAAGGACATCCGGCGAAAAATCAATGCTATATCAATATGCGAAAAAAGAAAACATTGTTTTCAGACTTTATCCGTTGGCGCTTAACAAATACTGGGTTAACAAATACTGTCAGTGGACTGTTAGCCGGCGGGGCTGTGGCGACCCGAAAGAAGAAGAAGATGATAACAAAAATGGATTTCTTGTAACCTGCCTGAGGTAGATATAGATTAACCTTCAAGTAACATTCACAAACGGGACACTTATCACTTAACACACTGATCCCGACAATCAGCCAGAGCTCCTGTGGCTGGCCAGGAATGGAATTGTTGCTTCTTTGACTCCTGAAAGGAGTCTTTGCCAGGATGTGATAGGAGAAATCTAATATTTCAACTCTGCAACAGGGGAGTCCATGTGTCAGCCGGTGATAAAGAGCGTGAGCACGCCCAGCTTACGGTTTCTAAAGGCGGCATGGGGCTAAAGAAAGGCTTGGACAAGATAAAGGAGAACTCGGGACTCCTGAAGGGAGGAATCTCAGAGATGAATGTCTGACTGGGCTGGAACATCAGGACAAAGAGGTACGTGACATCCTGCCGACAACGCCACATTTGTGCAGGAAATTCTGTATATAGAGATCTCTGTCTCTCTCTACTTCTCTGTCAGTCTCACTCTTTCTCTCTCTCTCACTGTGTCTGTCTGTCTGTCCACCTCTCTCTCTCTCGCTCTCTCTCTGTCAGTCTGTCTCTTTCTCTTTCTCTCTCTCTCTCTGTGTCTGTCTGTCTGTCCACCTCTCTCTCGCTCTCTCTCTGTCAGTCTGTCTCTCTCTCTCTCCCTAACAGCAACTCTCTAAAAATACCAACTTGGAGGTCAACACACAAGACGCACTATTTACACATGTCACCAAATGGAGATGTGAAGGATGGAGCTGATTTGCACGAGGATTTCGAAGGGAAGGATTTTATTTTAGCTAAAAATAAGGAGTTGCAAAAATAAGCAGTATAGTTCTGGGCCCATAAAAAAAGGTCAAATAAAGAGAACTAAATTAAATATAAGAAACGTTATCAACACGATTGACTAACACAGATTATTATCAAATAACGCTAATTAGCGTATTAGCTCATAGCGCGATGTCCGACCTGTCCGTCGTTCTGTAGCAGCTAGGAAGCTGAAAATGTCCTGGGAAATGAGTGGGAGCCCTGAGCCGTGTTTACATTTAAGAGCAGCCTTTTAATGAAATGTCTACAGAGCAGAACATCGGGGATTCCGTCTCCGCCCTCTATAATCTGGTTATAGAGCGAGAGCATAAAGTGAAGACCGGAGGAAGCCCAGGGGAGACGTTACAGTCTCGGCCTTGCTCAGGATTGGCAGGAAAGGAAGGACAGACGTCATCTCTTATTAATGCGTTCCTCACTCAGACGGCGGCGGAAACATGCAACTAGTGTGAAATCAAGGATCCTGTTTTATGCACATCAAATATTTATGACACCTGTCCAAGCAGGGGAGAGGCTGCGTTCTACGCAGGGAGACGAGGGGGGAGGGGGTGAGAGGGACAGAGGTAAACGATGGAGAGGAGGAGAGGTTCACCTGGAGGAAGGTACTCGGCGTAGCCGCTGGAGTTCACCAGAACATTGGTCTTAAAGGTGGAGTCAAAGTCATCATCTGCACTGAGGAAGGACAGACGGGAGGGACTTGTTGAAACCTGGTGTTTGTGAGACGTGCTGCAGAGTTTCCAGGTTTTACCTGTTGTAGAGAAGGACGTCCGGTGTCCACACCTGATCCGTGGTGAAACGGAGGTTCTTCACGCCCGGATGTTCGCTCTGATTCCACTGGAGGTAGTGATCGAACCAGCTCTTAAAGACACACAGACACAGTCAGTGGACCTGAGGCAGGACCGCTTCAGCGCCCGGTCCACTCTGCAGCTCAGAACCAACGCAGAATGAGTCAAGAGAAACATCCCTGTGGTCTGGTTGTTTAAAGTCACTCCTTCTGCACACCTCACCGCTGTCATACTTCTCTCACACAGATCCTGTAGCACTCTAAAAAGGTAAATGATGGTGGCGGTGGATTCATGACGGAGGGTCCTGACAGTCCTAGGGGTCCTTACCATCCGCAGCCAAATGTTAGTGGTCAGAATCTGGTTCTTCTCATCCTGCAAAACAGTTCCGACATTCTTAGCATATCTCTTTTATTTCAAAATAAAACTGGAATATTGTTTTGTATAATTATTAAAGACTGTTAACTAAAGCCATAAGTAGCTCCATAAACTGGAGGAAAATGCTGCTTGTCGTTATTATCCACCTCAAAGGATGATTGCCGTTAGATTGGAGACTTTATTTTAATTAATCACAGATTAAAAGCCTCACTGAATATTTTGTCGTTGTATAGATAGTCTTTTTTCCCTTTTCTGAAGATTTGCATATACTTCATTCCTTTATTCTTATAGTGTTTATCTTATCTTATGTGTATTTTATTTATTCATTTTCTTATTTCTCTATTTCTGTCTTGTATATGTATTTATATACATGTTTATGCGGCATGTGTGTATGTATGTGTGTATATATATATGTATACATATCTGTATACATAAATACACATATGTGTCATATATGTATTTGTGTATGTGTATATATGTATGTATGTACATATATACATAAATATGTATTTATGTGTCATGTATATGTACATATATGTATGTCTTTGTATGTTTATGTATATATGTACAAAAAAAAAATATATGTATGTATGTATATGTTTGTATATATGTAATATATGTACATAAATATATATTTATGTGTATATATGTATATATATGTATATATATGTATATATACATATATATACATATATATTTAGTATTTATCTATCTTGGTATATTTATTTATCTATACAAGTCTACAAGATGTCCTATTATAAAACATGTCTTAGTCAATTTTTGCATCCGTCTATCAGCCTATTTAGTTAATGGGACAGTTTAATGGTTTCCACTGAAGGGGGTTAAGAAGCGACACCCACCACATCCATGATTTGTATCAAACTCAGGGAAAAGACAACGGTGAGAGGGTGGGAGTCGTTGCCCACCGGTCGCTCCATGCGGTTGTAGTCCTTCAGGAGGTTCTTCAGCAGGTTCCTCTGATGAGGTCCTTGTAAGGACACTGAGGAAGCAGACAGACACCAGAACATTTCACTCTTCTAACGACCGTACCTCCGACCACGCCGGCTCCTGTTGACACATGGTGTGTGTGCAGATATGAAATAGGAAAAGGGCTTGAGGTGGAGTTATTTTCTTCTCGGCTTCTCCCTCTGTTAGCCTGAAAACATTTATAGCCTGGGGAATGATTGTAAAACCACTCCGTTTCTCTGGTGACGCACACGTTTCATGATCTTTCGGGGTTTTAGAGTGGGTTTTTTTTTTTTTTTCATTTGCGAAGATAATCTTCATCTCTGGGTATTTTTTTTTTTGAGAGCGCTGTTTATGTCTGCAGAGTCATTTTAAAGCCGTGTCTAACATCTTCAACCGATGGTACCAGCACATCAACCATACGCTGGAGTGCAGTTTAGAATTTTTCTGTTTCCATGGCAACGCCTTAAAACTATTCCTGGTTGCTTTTTGACGCACACCTTGATTTCCTTCCTCGACAAATTGAACATGTATAGCAGCAATGATGTGTACTTTATGCGAATTAAGAATCCATCGCTTTTGAGTGTTTGTCTGTTTCCATGGCAACAGGTTTGGTGCTGGCTGCTTCCAGAGCGGATCTGTGCGATCTGAAGGTTACAGGTCACATCATCAGCTTGTGAGAAGAATTTATCGTATTGTCAAATTAATTATTACATTGTTTTTCTGAGATTTTTTTACGCGGTTCTAAGGAAAGAGTTTGAATTCATAGCAAAACATTACGTTTGATTTTATCGGGGAGAATGTTCCATACATATTATCATATCCCACCAATAGTCGGACATGTTATGGCCGCCACAGGTCCTCAATGTCAGCGCCGTAACTCAAAAACTGTTTCATGGATCATTTTCAAATTTTATAGCCAAATAGAATTTAAAGCGAGGAAGAACTGGACTGATTTTGAGAAAACTTGCTGTATATTTCTGACACTAGGGGGAGCTTTATCTTCAAAAGTTTTCAAGCCATCTCGTATATTTCAGAATTTACTCTAATGGTTCTTACTTTTCTCACCAGGGGGAGCGTCTTTTCTTTTTTACGGAAAACACTTGTTTTAAGACATAACTTCAGATTCTACATTGAGGAGTAAATCAGGGGTGTTGCTTGTACAAGGCAGGGGATTGGGAGTTTTTCCATGATATACCTTTGCTGTCTGGGATGACCCGGCAAAAGTTAAGTTAATATGATAACTCAAAGACTTTTTCATGCATTGTTTTCAAATTTTATAGCCATATAGAACTTAATGTAAGGAAAAACTGCGCGGATTTTTAGAAAAGTCCGTTGTATGTTTCCGACACTAGGGGGAGCTTTATCTTCAAAGGTTTTCAGGCAATATTTATACCGGCGGTTCGATTTAGTCCAAATTTGATGCACATGAATCGAGTCAAGGCGATTTGTCTCTTATATCCTATTTTACTCAAGTAGTTCTTATTTTACTCACTAGGGGCAGCTTTTTATTTTTTATAAAAACACTATTTTCAGTCATGACTTCAGATTTACTTAAAGGAGTTCAATCAGGGGGATTGCTTTTTCAACTCAGGGGTTTGGGAGCCTTTTGGGGACATGTCTGGGACGACTGCATGGGTCCAGTTGTGTCAGGCCTTCATGTAGATGTTGTGAACAAATAATGGCACAATAAAGGAGGATTCAGTGAAAAAGAGTCTGTTTTCAGAGCCAGTAGCTGGTGCTGAGGCTGCCTTGAATAGCAAAGAACTGGTGCCAAGTCAGGCTCTAGCTCCAAACCACCTCGGTGGAAAAGGGGTTAGCTGTTTAGGGTCGCATGGGGGCTGGAGCCTGACCCAGTTGATGTTGGGCGAGAAAAACAGGGTACGCTCACAGGGCCGACACAGAGCTAAACAGCCAGTCATGCTCTCGCTCACATCGGCAGGTGATTTAGGGTCGCCAGTTAAACCCGACTGCGGGGTTCTGGACGGGCGGGAGGAGGCAGGAGATCCAATCGGGACCCTCACCAAATAGGAGAACATACAAGTCCACACAGAAAGGCTCCCGAGGGCAGAGTTGGACTCCTTGTTTCCAGGGACCCTTTCTCTTACCATCTCCGGAAAGATAAAACCGGATTTCCAGATAAAGTTTGTGTTTCCTGCGGGTTGATTTTAAAATTTTACCAATCGTCACGGGGGGGAAAGCACCGGTAAAAAATCTCACGACAGGGGATTAAATGAGACGTCGGCGCGGAAAACCACAAGATCCGCTGATCGAACCCAAAGATTTACCACCTCCTTATCTGCAAAGACACCCGGAAGGAGAAAACGTTAGGAGGAGAGAGATCAAAGGAGATTAAATCATGAAAGCAGCAGAAATTAAAACTCCTCTTTTATCAACATTATTCATGATCATCTCGACTTTTATGCCTACAGCTCTTCTAATGAAACATGGATGAGAGGTCCAGCTCCTCCGTGAGAGTCAGATGTTAAATAATGAATGAGATATTCTGAAGGGATTGGACTAAAAAAGAGAAGTATTCAGCAGAACTCCATAAACAAATATAAATCTGAGCGGAACTATTATCCTAACCGGTTCTGATAAATGTACTGTATAATTCGGTTTGAGATGCTCGGAGTAGTACGCATGAAATGTTAAACGGAGATGTTTAGGGGCATTAGGGATAAATTGGAGGGACTTTTTTTAGTAGTGTAACCAGACAATAGATTACAGTCAACAAACACAACGACGTGTGGAATGTGGCGTTCTGTAGAATCTTCTACCAGGGCGGATCCGGCTTCATCCAGACGACTATTTATTGTAAGGTTTGTGTAATTTTGTGTAATTTTTGCAAAGGTAATGTAGTCGTCTTAATTAACCTTTTAATGTCTTCTTCTCTTTTTTTTAAAAAAATAGACCGGAGAAAATATTTATTTGCATATTTAAATTTCTTTGAGACATTTCTTCATTAAAATCTTAGACATTCCAAATTTCCCATGAAATGACAGTTACTTTTGTGATGCATTTTAAAATTACATTTATAAAATGATTGCATGATGAAATGTAGTATTTCATGGAAAATAGTCGGTTTTAGTTAGATTGCTAAAGCGTGTTTTTAGAAAACTAATTGAAGTATTTTAGACTTTTTCTGGGTTGTAAGGTACAAAATTCTGTTAACTGAGTCCTCACACGCTTTAATATGTAATACTTATCAAACAGAACTTTCTCAATAGCCTCCTCATCATCGGGGGCACTTTTGACCTGTGGTGTCCCTCAGGGCTCCATCATCGGCCCCCTACTCTTTAGCATACACATGCTGCCACTGGTTCACGTTATAAACAGGTTCAGGCACATTTTTCAATAAGAACTAGAGACTCAAAATGAGTTCAACCAGGACATTAAAGGGTTAAGAATTCACAAACGAACAGAATATCTGTCTGTCAGATATTCTCCTGCATGCGGAGGCAAGTTCACTCTCTCCTCTCATCCACCGTCAGCGTTTATATTCAGCTACGTCTCCTGCTGCTCGGAGCTCCGGCTCCTCCGCTCGCTGCAGCATCACAACCACAACAGGGCGGCAAGATGGAAGAGGCGGTCTGTGCATGCGGTTCCATCGATCTGTGACCTGATTTCTCCTGAAAAGCTCCGAGATGTTGAAAGAAAAAAGACTCGGGAAATCAGAAAAAGAAAAGTGAAGGGATGGTTCGATTCTTCCACACACTCCGTCTGTCACCGGGTTTAATGCATAGACTAGATGTCAATCTGCCTCATGTGCCCCCCCTACCCCCCCCCCACCCCAACCTCGTTACACCCCCCTCCACCCTTCCACCCCTCCCTCTCAGATCAGCCCAGAAACATGAGAACACACTTCTAAATATCCCCACAGATGTAAACATGCCAGCAAACAGGTGAACCAGATATTCACTTTCTTTTCTTTTTTTTTTAACTCCCAGTCTACTTTGAATTCCTGCGTGCGCCCCAAAGATGAAGCATCAGCGCCGCCGACACCAAATTCTGTCCGACTCTAAAATCACACTTTCAGACCAAAAATGCCAGAACTGCTGATTCCTGGTAACAGAATTAAGAGACGAGAAGAGAAGAGAGAGGCAGGAGGCTCACCGTGGATCAAAGCAGAGAATCCAGAGAGGAGCAGAGCCACTGAGTGCCACATCCTGGGGATGAGGAGCAGGACAAACCAGGAGGCAAGAGAGGAGAAGCTGAACGAGGAGGAGGAGGGGAGGGAGCGCAGACTCAGGAAGCGGATGGAAATCCAGCAGTCTGCTTCCAGTTGGCATCAGAGGGAAGGAGTGTGAGCGTGTGCTGGAAGAGGAGGAGGAGGAGGAGGAGGCAGGAGAGAGGAGGAGATGCTGCCTTTTAGATCTCTCTCTCTCTCTTCCTCTACATCTCTCACTCCCTCACTCTCCATCTTTTCTCTCTCTCTCTCTCTCTCTCCCTCTCATCTCTCTGCCTCTCATCTCTCTCTCCCTCTCCATCTGAAGGAGGTGGGGCTAAATGGAGGGCAGAGGAGTGAATAATGTCATTGATAGGGAGATGGAGCGGCTTTAATTGGTCGTTGGAATGAGTTGACCTTTTTGAGCTCAATAGAATTTTGAATGATTTCATTGCTAACAGAGAATTGATGGAAATGGTTTAAAGAAATTCATTCAGGGAAAACATTGGAAAACCACGAGACAAGCTTAAATCTGTGCGGCTGTTCTTCCAATCATTTCCTCTCGGATTTTGCCTCTTAGTTTCTGTTACTACAGACTGAAGGTTATTATTTGGAAAACGTGTTGACCAAAGGATCTCCTCTGATTTTTAAAGTCTCCTTTCATTTATTGTGAAAGGGAAAATAAATACAAACACACTTTTGCTTTTGGTCGGATTTAAAGATTCTTCTTTGTGTGTGTTTATGCTTGTGTTAACGTGTGCAGCACAACATGTCACAGAAATATATGACAGCTGTCACACGTGCGATAACACACCTCAGTGGCTATGGCCATGCACTGCCCGACGGGAGTGGTGTGTATGCCTGTGTGTGAGCGTGTGTCTGTGTGGTGTGTCTGTGTGCATGTGTGGGTTTACATGTGTCTGTGTGCATGTGTGTGTTTACATGTGTCCGTGTGTATGTGTGTGTTTACATGTGTATGTGTGTGCATGTGTTTGTGGGTGCATGCGTGTATGTGAATGGATGTGTGTGCATGGATGTGTTTACACGTTTATGTATGTGTTCATGTGTGTGCGTGCGTTTGCGCCTGTGTGTGTGTGTGAATGGATGTGTTTACATGTGTATGTTTATGTGTGCATGTGTTTGAATGTGTGTGTGAGTGCATGTGTGTGTGTGTGTGCATGTGGGTGTTTACATGTGTGTGTGTGAGTGTATGTGTATGCAAATGTGTGTCTGTGTGTGTGCGTTTGCATCGATATGTGTGCACTGTGTGTGTACAATTATTCATATGTGTGTGTATGTATTCATATGTGTGTATATGTGTTCCTGTGTGTGTGTGTGTTTGTGCATGTATTCATTTGTGTGTATGCATTCATGTGTGTATGTGCGTTCCTATGTGTGTGTTTGTGTGTGTATGTATTCTTATGTGTCTGTGTTTGTTTGTATACATGTCCCTGTGTGTGTGTGTGTGTGTGTGTGTGTGTGTGTGTGTGTGTGTGTGTGTGTGTGTGAGTGTGTGCATGTATTCATATGTGTCTGTGTTTGTGTGTGTATGTATTCATATGTGTCTGTGTTTGTGTGTGTATGTATTCTTATGTGTGTATGCATTCATGTGTTTGTAAAGGTGTCCCTGTGTGTGTGTGTGTGTGTGCGTGTGTGTGTGTGTGTGCACGCTGAGGGTGGGCCGATGGACTCTCTAATTGAGAAAGTGCTTGGCTCTGCAGGAGGGCAACAGGAATGTGCGTAGTTAAACTCTTCTTCTCATTTGTCCTCACAAAATGCTGATGCAAGGGCAGAGGCAGCGAGGAGGCGTAAGACTGAGGGCGAGCGAGGAGGGGAGGAGGGGGAGCAGGAGAGGAGGAAGAAAGAGTTGGACTGTATAATAGATTACCCTATTATTTCTGCTGCCCTTCCCAATTACCCCTCTCCTAAGGTAGCCTGTCACACACGCCGAGCAGAGCGGAGCGCCGGATTCATGCTCGGCTGCACACACAGGCTGAGAGTGGCCCTCAGGGGCCAATAGAAGGACGGCCCGTGAACCCGGACCCCGCTGCGGGAGGCTCACACAACATGAGCCCCAGCAGAGATCCATCAGAGCAGAAGCATGCTGCTGCCGCACCGCTGGAATATCACCGCTTAATCCTGTTCAAAATTGACTCTCAGTTTACGTGGAGAGAGAAGAAGGAACAAAAACAGACCCAGTGTTACAGAACCAAAACCCAAATTCATGAGGCGTCATAAAAAAAACAGATAGAAGGCACTGAAGCGTTGCTGACATCTGGTGGTTTGTTTACCATCTGCATGTAGCAGCTGTGTGTTTGTGTGTGTATGTATGTGTGTGTGTGTCTGTGTGTGTAAGTGTGCATGTGTGTGTGTATGTGTCTATGTGTGTGTATGTGTTTATGTTTGTGTTTATGTCTGTGTGTATGTGTGTGCGTGTGTTTGTGTCTACGTGTGTGTATGTGTTTATGTCTGTGTTTGTGTCTACGTGTGTGTATGTGTTTGTTTGTGTTTATGTCTGTGTGTTTGTGTGTGTGTGTTTTTATGTATGCGTGTGTAAGTTTTATGTGTATGTGTGTATTTGTTTATGTTTGTGCGTATGTCTGTGTCTGTGTGTATGCGTGTGTATGCGCGTGCGTGTGTATGTGTATGTATGCGTGTGTGTGTGTGTGTGTGTATGCGTGTGTGTGTTTTTGCATGCGTGTGTGTTTGTGTATGCGTGTGCATGTGTCTGTGTCAGTGTGTCTTTATGTTTGTGTTTATGTTTGTGTGTGTGTGTATGTGTGTGTGTTTGTGTGTGTGTATGCGTGTGAATGTGTGTTTGTGTATGCGTGTGTGCATGTGTGTTTGTTTGTGTATACGTGTGCATGTGTGTGTGTGTGTGTATGCGTGTGTGTGTGTTTTTGTATGCGTGTGTGTTTGTGTATGCGTGTGCATGTGTCTGTGTCAGTGTGTCTTTATGTTTGTTTTTATGTTTGTGTGTGTGTTTGTTTGTGTGTGTATGCGTGTGAATGTGTGTGTTTGTGTATGCGTGTGTGCATGTGTGTTTGTTTGTGTATACGTGTGCATGTGTGTGTGTGTATGCGTGTGTGTGTGTTTTTGTATGCGTGTGTGTTTGTGTATGCGTGTGCATGTGTCTGTGTCAGTGTGTCTTTATGTTTGTTTTTATGTTTGTGTGTGTGTGTTTGTTTGTGTGTGTATGCGTGTGAATGTGTGTGTTTGTGTATGCGTGTGTGCATGTGTGTTTGTTTGTGTATACGTGTGCATGTGTGTGTGTGTATGCGTGTGTGTGTGTTTTTGTATGCGTGTGTGTTTGTGTATGCGTGTGCATGTGTCTGTGTCAGTGTGTCTTTATGTTTGTTTTTATGTTTGTGTGTGTGTGTTTGTTTGTGTGTGTATGCGTGTGAATGTGTGTGTTTGTGTATGCGTGTGTGCATGTGTGTTTGTTTGTGTATACGTGTGCATGTGTGTGTGTGTATGCGTGTGTGTGTGTTTTTGTATGCGTGTGTGTTTGTGTATGCGTGTGCATGTGTCTGTGTCAGTGTGTCTTTATGTTTGTTTTTATGTTTGTGTGTGTGTGTTTGTTTGTGTGTGTATGCGTGTGAATGTGTGTGTTTGTGTATGCGTGTGTGCATGTGTGTTTGTTTGTGTATACGTGTGCATGTGTGTGTGTGTATGCGTGTGTGTGTGTTTTTGTATGCGTGTGTGTTTGTGTATGCGTGTGCATGTGTCTGTGTCAGTGTGTCTTTATGTTTGTGTTTATGTTTGTGTGTGTGTGTTTGTTTGTGTGTGTATGCGTGTGAATGTGTGTGTTTGTGTATGCGTGTGTGCATGTGTGTTTGTTTGTGTATACGTGTGCATGTGTGTGTGTGTATGCGTGTGTGTGTGTTTTTGTATGCGTGTGTGTTTGTGTATGCGTGTGCATGTGTCTGTGTCAGTGTGTCTTTATGTTTGTTTTTATGTTTGTGTGTGTGTGTTTGTTTGTGTGTGTATGCGTGTGAATGTGTGTGTTTGTGTATGCGTGTGTGCATGTGTGTTTGTTTGTGTATACGTGTGCATGTGTGTGTGTGTATGCGTGTGTGTGTGTTTTTGTATGCGTGTGTGTTTGTGTATGCGTGTGCATGTGTCTGTGTCAGTGTGTCTTTATGTTTGTTTTTATGTTTGTGTGTGTGTGTTTGTTTGTGTGTGTATGCATGTGAATGTGTGTGTTTGTGTATGCGTGTGTGCATGTGTGTTTGTTTGTGTATACGTGTGCATGTGTGTGTGTGTATGCGTGTGTGTGTGTTTTTGTATGCGTGTGTGTTTGTGTATGCGTGTGCATGTGTCTGTGTCAGTGTGTCTTTATGTTTGTGTTTATGTTTGTGTGTGTGTGTTTGTTTGTGTGTGTATGCGTGTGAATGTGTGTGTTTGTGTATGTGTGTGTGTGTGTGTGCGTGTGGCAGCAGTGGTTTCATTAATTAAGTGAGAGGAAGTGAGCTAAATGAAATGAGTAAATAATAAGAGGTAATGCTATAAAGAAAATCTAATTGGAAGCAAACAGCGGTGGAAAAGACACAGCAGAGCGGTGCATCATGGCCGCTCTGCTGTGTCTTTTTAATTACTCTGCTGATTGGATTAGGCCTTCGCCCGCTCTGACACGTCCCTTCCACTTAATAGGGTGTTATCGACGAAACCGGCGCACGCTTCGCCTGTTGAGTTGTGTTGACGAAGGTTCTCTTCTAATAGATTAATTTATCCATCGTCAAAACTCCCAGGAGCCGTTGGGCAAGAATAGGAATGAAAGTTAAGTTAAGTTAAGTTAAGTATCCAGCGATTTAGCGTTCCCACATCAGGATGAAAACAGAATAATAATAATAATAATAATAATAATAATAATAATACATTTAATTTATAACGCATTTTACATTTGGATCAAATCTCAAAGTGCTACAAAGTAAAAGCAGATAAAAGCATCAATAAAAATTTAAGTAATAACTATATAAAAACATCAATGTTAATTGAAGTTATAAGTTCTGCTAAAAAGGAAAGCTTTAAGTCCTTTTCTAAATGTGTCAGTCGTCTGTGGAGCCCTCAGATGGTCAGGGAGGGCATTCCACAGACGAGGGGCAGCAGAACAGAAGGCCTGATGGTGCTGAGCTTAGTCCGGGGAAGGAGGAGGGGTATGAGTGGGTAGAACGGAGGGATGGTGTCGAGGTCAGTGGGGTGATTTGGGGGGTGTTTACAAACTCTCATCAGGATCCTTGTAGATGTTTTGAACATACTGAAGTCTTTTATCAGGGATCCCGATGAGAAGTGCGTTACAGTAATCCAGTCGGGAGGAGACAAACGCGTGGACCAGCTTTTCAGCATCACTCAAGGTGAGTGAAGAGTTTGGAAATATTTCTGAGATGGTGAAAGGAGATCTTGCAGATGTGTTTGATGTGGGATTCAAAAGTGAGTTGAGGGTCAAATCTTACGCCGAGGTTGGTGACCGATGAAGAGAGGGGAATGTCGTGACCAGAGAAGGTAATACTGGTTATGGAGGAAGACTGGGTCTGATGTGGGGTGCCAATTAAAATTGCTTCGGTTTTGGAGCTGTTCAACTGGAAAAAGTTGTTTTTCATCCAAACCTTCATCTCCTCCAGACAAGCGCAGAGAGTTGACAGGGGAGAAGATGAGGCTGATTTGTTTGTGAGAGATTATGTTTTAAAGAGTTCGATTTTATTACTAGATGGAGCAGTGAGTCTCTGTATTGACCGAAGAAGCCCGAAATCCACTCCACGTTTTCTAACCCGCACAGTGAGTAGCTTTATGGAGGTGACACTAATGGCAAAAGCGACAGCATTCTGATGACGCGTCTGAGACGCGACGATGCGCACGTCAAACCAAAAGAGAGTTATCGGAGTTACCTGAGCGGGAGTAAACAAACTTAGAACGGCAACTTCTGTGAAGTAACGGGGCCGGTGAAGGAGTCCAAGTTGTTTAATAACCGATATTCACAACGGAGTGTTGTAATTGTTGAATTTCATCAGTTTGGTGACGGAATAATTCATCTTCATGCCAGTCGTGGAGACTAGCCCGTCATTAGCCGTTAGCCATGGAGAAGACGTTAGTAGCCGTTATTTTCATGGAAATGATGCCGAGAAAAAAAACACAGAAAGTGATCAACAACGGCGTTTGGTGAAAGTGTCACGGGGGCAGTGATGAAGAAGACGGATAAACAAACTGATATCAACGATGAACAAACAGAAACGGACATAAACGATGAAACAAACAGATACATAAGTCTCCGGGTGATGGTACACCTGCAGCAACAGGTAAGCAGACCGTCACCAGACTCGGTAGAATTCTTACAAATACAGAAACAGAATAACATATACAAATACGGATATAAATCCAAAAGGGTTTGCCGGTGAGCAGCAGTAAAGGTATACTTGTCGGTTTATAGTACTGCAGGCTGTAGAACTCTGATGGAAAAGCGGCGTCCAGACTGCAACATACGTCAGAAGTCTTCAAAGGAGACCAGGCTCAGCCACATTTTTCTGTCTTCCTTATTTTTATCCTCTAGGGACCGGCATGAAAAGCACTCTGTGTTGTGAACCACAATGGGCGGATTGAAACAAAGCCAGAAACGTTGCCCCCCTTTCATCCTCTCAGCCATCTAATCCAGACTGATGGCCGGCAGGACTGGAGCCTGAACTTGACTTTTCAATACTTTTCAATAGCCAACAAAGTGCAAACAATACCGCAGCAACGGATAAGTACATTAGTACACAGTATACCTGAAATTGAGTTATATAAAATTGCGACGCATCAAAATAAAGCAAAGAAAAGCAGAAACAACAAAGAGGGGAAGGAGTCACCGGGGACTGACGTGATAAACTTCATTATTGTTACATATCGATCAAACTATATCAAGGGCAAAAAAGGTAGTCACCTCTCTCCTCCAGATGTCCCTCGCCCCAGCGACACTCTCCAGCTCATCCTGGGGGATCCTGGGGAGTTCCTATGCCAGATGAGATATCGCGTCTCCTCACAGCTGGACGTACCTGAAACACCTCCAGAAGGAGGCGTCCTGGAGGTCCATCCTGATCAGATGATGGACCACATGGCATGTCCATCATCAGTTTGTCCACCATCATCCTGCTGGGCCTCATCATCGCGTACCACTGCTGCCAGGTGCAGGTAACTCATCCGCTCAGGATTACGTAACCAGGCATGGACTGGGGGCGACTGGGGGGGCAAAGTCACACTATTCAAACATGAAAAAAAAAAAAAAAGGTAACATTTTTATATGTAATTTACAGAAGAGGATTAGGGGCTACGTGAATCATTTTTTCCACGCTGAGTTTAAAGTCAGAGTTCTGAGTTTAAAGTCAGAATTCTGAGAATCAAGTCAGAATTCAGTCAGACTCAAGTCAGACTTAATTCTGACTAGATTCTCTCAGATTGAGACTGGGCCATCCTCTGGAGGTTTCCTAAGCTGACACGTTGGATGCAGACGTAAACAGCTGTCATGGTATGAAAACATATCTCAACTTTTAATGTATATTCTCCCGCCTTTCCCGCAGCTCTATCTTCACGACATTGGCGCGGAGGATTGGCGGATCGCCATGACAACCGACCGCATGGCCCTGATAGCGCTGGAGCTGGCAGCTGTGGCCATCCATCCCTACCCAGTGGGGCTGCTGCAGTACTTCGAGGAGACCATCCATAACAGAACCGTTAGTCTGACCTTGTCCGAGACGGAGCTAGAAATCATCCTGGCTCTGCCAATGTTCTTCAGGCTCTACCTTCTGGGCCGGGCCATGATGCTGCACAGCCGCCTCTTCACAGACACAGCATCTCGCAGCATCGGGGCGCTCAACAAGGTGGGAGGTCACCTGTGGTCTCCCTTCAGAATCTTACCTTCTCTGGCTTGGACAGTACTGTGATCATGGCACTTTGAAATTAAGAAGTAATCTATCTCAATAATTTTTGGGGCCATAATTTTTTAAACCATTTTTTTGGATTTAGTCCAAATTTGGTGCAGATGAATCCACTGGAGGAGATTTATTTATATTAGTTAGTTATTAGTTTACTAGTATGATGCAGGGATATATATATATATATATATATATATATATATATATATATATATATATATATATATATATATATCATATTTTACTCTGATAGTTCATATTTTACTCTGCAGCAGGAGTATTTTATTTAACGAAAAACACAGTTTTTCAATCACAATTTCACATTTAATAACAAGTGTTCAATCTGGAAGTTTACTAGTATGATGCAGGGGATTGGGGGCTTCTTAGGGGTTATACCCTTGCTGTTGGAAATGACACCAGAGGTGTTTTTTTTTGTGTTGAATCCTGCATAGATGATTTATAAAATCCACCTACCAGCAGCTTTAAAGGTCCTAAAAAAAAGTTACATTTAACAAAGTTTATCTGTTATATTTGTATTTTAGTTCCCTGTGAATATTAATTAGACCATTTTGTATTTTCATCACAAAAAAATGACATCTCCGTAACTTGAATATAATCCAAATGTGTGCGCTCCCATTATTCCTAAATCTCAAACTACTCATTTCACATTAATTACAACCTACAACCCCTAAAAAGCCCAAATTTACTAACTGCCAGTGAACCTAAAGGGGCATCTTCATCTTGTGACCGCTGCCGCCCAACCGATCACACTAAAGCAATTACTATCCCGACTCAGAAGAGGAACTGGCACCGAAGATTCGGGGCACGAAGAAGATTTGTCATTTACCAGCCAAAGCAATTAGTGGACTCAAAATATCACCGTTTAATTTCCCTTCCTTAGCAGCCAAAGGATGATTTGCAGCAGAAGAGAGTAATTGAAGACACGCTGGCTAGCAGCCACAGGGGCAAGACAAATCGACCTACTCAGCCACCAGCCTCAGCAGTCGGGATTTACAAGCGCCCGGCCGGAGGCTTGAATTCATTTGACGCTTTGCAGATGTGAATATATCTTCTGGGCGTCTCGGTGTGAAAATGACAATATCGTTTGAGAACATTTGTTGCCTCCAACACAAACAGCAGAGTCGGTCTGTTCCAGCAAAACATCCAGGCGGTGTCATCCTCATTTACCCAAATACCCACAGTCCCATTCGGATGCTGGAATCCAAAATGCAGCAGCATCTGCACTGTAAAAAAAACAACAAAAAAAACTTATAATTTGGGGTTAGACACATGATTTTACTGTAAAAGTAAATAAATAGGGTGACTCTGTACGAGACATTGCAGTAAATATACATGAAAACTGATAACATGTCAATCTTTATATGGTTACATACTTAATTACATACAATTACATTAATTTCAGACTTTTAACCCAGAAATCAACATTATTTCACAAACATATATACCGTATTTTATGTCCGTCAAAATAATTGGATGCCGTTGCTAAATGCTCAAAAGTGGTTATTTACGTTTTCATACCAGCAAAAATCTGTTATTTACACAGAATAATACTTTTACAGTAATACTTATTTGGAATATAATGGCATTGTTCCTTTGATTTTACCAAAAAGTTTGTATTTTCACAGTAAAATTACGCGTTTTCCACATGTTCCGAACAGAAATAAGAAAGTTATTTACTCTTTTTTCATTTATGATGATTCACCTACGGTGATACTATTTTGAAATAGATCGTCCTTCGCTGTTGACGTTTTACAGATTTTTACTGTATTCTCTACTTGACAGTATTACTAACCCTAATATTTACAGTTTAAGTTTAAAAAAAAAAAAGATGTTATTTCATGTAATTACTACATAATAGTAAACAGATTGACATTATATATGTTACTTAAATGGTAATTTACTGAATGTCTTGAAATGATTTTACGGTTAAATTCTGGCGACCACATCTGCTGCTATCTATTTTTTTTTTCTTCACAGAGTGGCTCAGAGGAGAGGAGGAGAGGAAGAGAGGGGAGGAAGAGGAGGAGAGGAGGAGAGCAGATTAAGCATCATTAATCTACATCAGCAAGGAAAATCTGAGGAAGCAAAAATCTGCTCAGACCACCGCCATGTTTGCCGTCCCACCTGGACGCAGCCCCCCTCCCCCCTCTGAAAACACAGGTTGTCTTCAGATTAGATGACCCCCTCCTTTATCCCTGGCTGCACCCACCCCTCCGCTCCTTAGGTCATTCCACTTGGAGGGAGCTTCTATTATCTGTGGAGCCATCTGTCAGGAGGATTTAGATAAATGAATGATGCTGAATGTCATTGTCATGACTTTAATGCTTAATACTCCGCCCTGCGCCGCGCATATTGTTTGCTTAAGGGGAGACATATTTGATATTTCATAAGCTCATAAGTATCCGATCTCCGTCTCACCTGATTAATCTGATTCATCCTAATCTGGTGACTTTATGCCGGCGATCGTTTTTCTCTTTTGGAAGATTGGATTCATTTTAAAAGAAGTATAAACTTCTTCTTTTTTTTTAAATGAACGACTTCTCCCGTTACCCTGATAATCACAAATTAAAAGTATGTTAATATTATTTCCAGGCAGACGTTGAAGTTATAAGGCTGTTTTTTTTTTTTTTTGACATGAGGGCACATATTTTTAAGCACATGTTACGTCCCCCTCCGAAACAAACACACACACACACACACACACACACACACACACACACACACACACACACACACACACACACACACAGAGGAAAGAATGCCAATCCCTGCTAAAAAGAAAAAACAACCTCTGACAGATGACTCATTCTTTGCCTTCCATTGCTCCGTGCAACATCTGCAACTTAAAGTCTTTGCCGTCATTAAGCCCCCTGCAGCTTTGAGGAAGATGACCTGATGATGGACGGCGGCGCATCAGGAAACACAGACAAATGAGGGAATGAATGCCTGATAATGTCATGGATGTTTGCGAGTATTCACCTCCCGTGTCGTCATACATGCACAAGTTCATAACCCCTGCATGAATCTATGGGAGGGGCTCCGGGATGCTGAGGCTTCTAATGGACCGCTGAGAACTTTCTGCATGTAGAGCGAGGATGTTCTGACCACAGTGTGCTGCTCCCTGCCGCAGAAGCTCCATCGTTTATTGTTTTTTTTTATTGTAAACCTTAAAGTTCCTCTGGATGGAAGGTTGTGGGTTTGCGTCCGACTTGCAGCAGGATTTTATGAGGAGGATGTCAAATTAAAAAAAGCCCTGAATCAGATGAAGCAGCTGTGAGGGGAGTTTTATCCTCCTTGGAGACGACAGCGAGAAGGTAAGACTTAAAGGGAAGAGATTTTTAAGCTTGTAACCAAATGAACTTTGGGATTAAATCGTTATTCTTTTGTATAAAATCCATTAGAAATCAAATAATTAGAAGATAGATGAAGTTTCACAGTGATGGTTAATGTTGTTTCTTGTCTTCTCTGTTCAAACCCTCTGAGAAGATTCGCTGACAAACCATCTGTGAAGCCCCCCAGCATGGAGAACTCCCCCTCCATCAACCTGTCAGTGGTGGACGGGGACGTGGTGGAGGACCAGCGACCCCTCCTTCCTCCACGAATGGTCCCTTCAGCTCAGTCCTGCCCCCCTCACTGTGGGATTCACCAGAACATCCAGACGTCAGTCAGTCACCCCGTTTGGCTTGACCGGACCCAAGCCATGGCGACCACACCTTTATACAATGGTCACCTTTTTGTCCAGCCCTCACCTCGTTCAAGAAGGAGGGGGGACAAGGCCAAAGAGAAGAAATGCGAGAGAAGGTCAGGGGGGGGTCGACAGAACCCAGCACACAAGGAGCGTGATCCCCAGAGCAAAGCCAAAAACAGGGGATGCGACCGAGTCCAGGAGAAAGTCACCTCCTTCACCGACATCCCCGTGTCTCAATGCGGGTCGCCTCCCAGGAGCCCCCGCAGGTCGCAAACAGACGCAATGGATAGGGAGGTCAGAGGTCAGCGCAATCCGGGGAGCATGTCTATGGAGATGCACGACTGCCAGAGTCTCCCAGAGATCATCATCACCAGCAAAGACGACGACGTCCCGCCGCAACGCCACACGACCCAGTACTGCCGGGGTCCGTCTGAAGGGAGGGGCCTGCTGCCAGGAGCTGAGCATCCCAGTCAAGGTCCAAGTCCCAGTCCAAGTCCAAGTCCAAGTCCCAGTCCCAGTCCCAGTCCGAGTTCTCAGTCCAGCCCAAAGAAAGAGGCAGACGGCAAAGACGGCACGTACTGGAAGACCCACAACATCGGCTGGCGGCTGGTCCACAGGAGGGCGCTGTTCCTGAGGAGGCAGCGGCTGAATGACTGCGCCCTGGCGGTGGGGATAATCGGGGTGGTGATGATGGTGATGGAGACAGAGCTCTCCTGGAGCGTCTACAGTAAGGTGAGCCGAAATATTAACGGAATCATAGCAAGTTTTATTTCTGAAGGGTTTGACCACTTATTTATGTCATTTTAATTCTGATTCGGTATAACTCCGATGAAGGAGAAGCTGTGAATTGTCCCATAACGATGTTTATAATCGCATAGTATTGTAAACTATGTTGCTTTAAACCCTTTAACGTCCTCACAGAGAAATAATTTCTTTGCATTTTTTACTTCAATTATTCATTTAAAATGTGAGAAACTCGAAATGTAACCATAAAATGACAAATTGTTTGGTAAAGCTTATTTTAAGCAGTAAAACAAAAATCAGACTTTCATGGAAATAGTTAATTTTAATTAGATTTGCTCACAGCTACTCCCCTCACTATTAAGTCAAATGTCTTTACTGTCTTTTTTGGTTGTAGCAATTTACATAATTCTGTCTATTAAGACCTCAATTGCTATAAAATTCCCCCCAAAAAATCCTACATATCAAATATCCCTCCTCGTCAGTGGCCACTTTGACCTGTGGTGTCCCCCAGGGCCCCGACCCTGGTCCCTCACTCTTCATTTGCCGCCACTGGGTCATATCACAAACAGGTTTAGTCCCATTTTCTATAAGAAATAGTCACTTAAAAAGCGCTAAACCAAAGAGTTGAGCAGGACATTAAAGGGTTATGGGCCGGAACTGGATCCCACCAACCGCAGGAATGATGCCGTTCACCCATAAGATGATGTTTATTATCTGAAGCGAATGGATTATCTAGACAAATCTAAGATTATGCGGTGAAAGAGGATCACAGATGCCATTTGATAGGTTGAGCTTTGTTGTGACCGTCAAACCCCATGTGTGTGCGTTTCCCTCAGAGCTCCATCTACTCGCTGGCCTTCAAGTCCATCATCAGTTTGTCCACCATCATCCTGCTGGGCCTCATCATCGCGTACCACTGCTGCCAGGTGCAGGTAACTCACCCGCTCAGGATTATGCAACCAGGCACCTGAAAAAAAAGGAAAGTTTAAATTGGCCATATTTTTATATGTAATTTACAGAAGATGATTAGGGGCTACGTGAATCATTTTTTTCCACAATGAGTTTAAAGTCAGAGTTCTGAGTTCAACGTCAGAAATCTGAGAATCAAGAGAGATTTCTCAGAATAAAGTCAGACTTAATTCTGACTAGATTCTCTCAGATTGAGACTGGGCCATCCTCTGGAGGTTTCTATAGCTGACACGTTGGATGCAGACGTAAACAGCTGTCATGGTAGGAAAACATATCTCAACTTTTAATGTATATTCTCCCGCCTTTCCCGCAGCTCTATCTTCACGACATTGGCGCGGAGGATTGGCGGATCGCCATGACAACCGACCGCATGGCCCTGATAGCGCTGGAGCTGGCAGCTGTGGCCATCCATCCCTACCCAGTGGGGCTGCTGCAGTACTTCGAGGAGACCATCCATAACAGAACCGTTAGTCTGACCTTGTCCGAGACGGAGCTGGAAATCATCCTGGCTCTGCCAATGTTCTTCAGGCTCTACCTTCTGGGCCGGGCCATGATGCTGCACAGCCGCCTCTTCACAGACACAGCATCTCGCAGCATTGGGGCGCTCAACAAGGTGGGAGGTCACCTGTGGTCTCCCTTCAGAATCTTACCTTCTCTGACTTGGACAGTACTGTGATCATGGCACTTTGAAATTAAGAAGTAAAATCTGAAGCCGCTTTGAAAAGAGCTGCGAAGGAAGACGATGAAAAGTGGGCGCCATTTGTAAAGTAGCACATGCTGTTTTTGGCAGGAATTTTCTGTATTATATTAAATGGAAATATAAATGTTATGTTACATTTTAAATCTAAATGGGATTATTAAATCTAAATATTAAATCTAAATGATATGTCGAATCAAAATATTCTATATAAATTTAAATGTTGAACCTTTAGCACTTTCAGATTTGATCCAAATGTAAAGTGCATTATAAATTAAATGTATTATTATTATTATTATTAATAAATGTTTAGCACAAAACTCAAAATTTAGCTAAAAGGCAAATTAACGTCAGCGGAAGTACCAAAATAAAAGCTTGTTGAAGAAAAAAAGACTTTTGAGCGAAAGTTGCATCGTCTTGAAGAATCAAAAAGCATGTAACTTTACGGAACGGTTGAACAACAAACCAGGTCTATTGAAAATGACTCGGTAAAGTTACATGTTTTTGTGGTTCTTCAGGTAGAAGCAACATCTGCTCAAATGCTACGAAAACCCCGCCCCCCGTCTCTGACGTCACGATTTCCTTCCGTTAACCCAGGAAGTCTTTGGATGCTCTCCAACGACCGATTTTTTCATTTTCTATTATTTGTGATTTATTTCAGTTTTATTTCATTCATATTATTTGTATTCTTCGTGTTTTAATCTGTTGAACGTCACTGTATCCGTTGTGATCAATGAATAAAGTTTTAGGGGGAAAAAACGAAGGAAAAAAAGCTTTCCGTTGCTCTTAAATAGCCGTTTTAAGGAGCTAAGTCCATTGACTCTGATGCCAAGAATCGGCTCCTGGTCCAAAACCTGCTCATAAACTACCTTGGTTCAAAATAGGGCTTAATTTACCTCGATAGAAGTGGTTTTCTTTATTTGAGATTTGATCCAAATGTAAAGTGCATTATAAATTAAATGTATTATTATTATTATCGAGATTTATATTTTGGTACTTCCGCTGACGTCAGTGTAACTTCACAAACTAGATTCAATTAGAATGAATATTTATATTAAACATTAAAACGCAATAATTATATTTGTATTCAATATTTAATATACATTTTATTTAACATATATTTCCTGGGAAATAAATTAAATAAATACTTAAGTTCATAAATATTGCTATAAATATGATTTTTTTTTAAAAATGTATTAATTACTAAACAATTTTTGAAGTTATATGTGACCAGAAGCATGTTCTGCTTTACAAATGGGCGCCCCAAATGATAATCATGAGACTTTTAAGCATCCGTATTGGACAGTGTTTTGGACTGGGCTTTCTCTCTGACCATTACCTATATCCCTCGCTAACTCTCCTTTTTCTTGTCTACTTTGTTTTCCACTGCTGATATTATCCAAAATATAATATAATATAATGTAATAAAAGATAATATGCTATTTAAGAGTGACGAAAGCCACCTTGTCTCCTCTCTGCAAAACCAAACCCGTGTATTAAGCCAGATTGAGAACAAATTTTCTTATCCCTTATCCCGTCTGCATTATATAATCATAATCTGGCTCCGTAGGCCCTACTGTCAAAAGTCTGACATGGATGCGTCTCATTTGTCATTTTCAGATTCACTTCAACACCCGCTTTGTGGGGAAGACATTGATGACCACCTACCCGGGGACTGTGCTGATGGTTTTCAGCGTCTCTCTGTGGATTGTGGCGGCGTGGGGATTACATGTTTGTGAGAGGTTTGTGACATATCAGGTGAAAAATCAGTCTTCAGAAAAATGTGACAGATAAACAGAATCAATATTCCTGCTGCAGCAACAGACTCAGCGGAACTCAATGGAGGCCAGCTGGATGACATCACATCATCTGATATCGCCTTATTATGACATCATCACCACAGCAGAGTTCAAATCACCCGTGAAAACGGGTTTGGATAGAAATTAAAATAGATTTAACCGCCTTTGTCAGTTATAGATAATTAAGATCAGGATAATCCTAAATCATTTAATAATTTCCCTACTCTTGAATAATTATCTAAATTATGCAAATTAACCTTTTTTGTTTCCTGCTTTATCATTTATCCATATTCATGCAACACGATAGGTAGTCACATAATTATATGTCTTATTTAGCTGTCCTGACCGTTTCTATCAATGTGAGAGAGAATTTATGACTTTCTGACATTTGACTAATACGATCAATTAAATAAATGGACTGATCTTAAATTCATATTTTGCCGATTCTGGATGATTCCGCTTCATTTTAACGAGGTGAACCTGCGAGCGACACTTTTGTTTTTGGATGGATTTTGTTCTTCACTTTCATGAGAATGCTTCATAAACCAGAAGAAGGTTGAGAGAAACTCATCAGTTTGTTGAAAGTAAGATACATAGATAGATACATTTAAATTCTACACTGGAAAAAATAAAACTCCATCTTCAAATATAAGTAGAAAATTCCTAGTAAAAGATGTTTTAGCTTGTAATTAGTAAATAAATTGAATGTGAAACTTTGAAGACTTCTTGAAATCCGCTGTTAAATCACATTTTGAACTCTATTTTACTAATATGAAGGATATTCTGTCTGTGGATTATGATGATTGTGCCTCAGAATGAGGTGATAATACCTAGAAAAGAGTGTTTATTCCACTCAAAGTAGCTTTTTAGTTACCAGGTATGCAAAAATCTCCATTCCAGATAAATTTAAGTTGTATAAAAGTGACACCGTTGTAGATTTAAGTACCATCGCATACTTGAAAAATAACAAGTATTTTACTTGAACCGTTTTAAGTGATATTTGACATTATTATATATATATTTTCAGCATTCTAGGATCTAACAAGAAATTGAAGATGCATTAGTCTCTATGTTTGACTTAAAATGTTCCTTGTTCAGTGATTGGGTCCTAAATCAGGTGCATTGAGATATTTTCACTCCATATTAGACGGACAAACTTGGTTAGATTTTGTGTTTTTTGCAGTGTAAAATTCTGATGATGATCCACGGTGACACTAAAGTGACACCGGTCCTTTTGTTCCGTCAGACACCACAACTACCGGGACCTGAGCAGCAACTACATGGAGGCCTTGTGGATGGTCTCCGTCACCTTCTTGTCCATCGGTTATGGAGACGTGGTGCCTCACACCTACTGCGGACGCAGCATCTGCCTCCTCACCGGGATAATGGTGGGTCAGGATGTTGGTGGTTCTGTCAGTGGTTGGTTTACTTCAGATTCTGAGTGTAAGGATATGAACCCGTGGTTCTGGCAGGGAGCCGGCTGCACGGTTCTGGTGGTGGCTGTGGTCGCCAGGAAGCTGGAGTTAACCAGAGCGGAGAAGCACGTTCACAACTTCATGATGGACTCACACATCACCAAGAGGGTAAGTTTGGACCTTATTCTACCGGGTCATTTAACGGGCCACGATGACAGAACCATCTTGTACTGAACCCAAATTAAATCACGTTGTGGAGTTTTATTCTTCTGCACATCGACTCATTTTTTAATCACCGGGTTTGGAAGAGGCACTTTAATCCTCATGGGGTAAGGTAATCAGATTACAAAATAAGACATTTTAAATTTGTTTATAATGACAATTAGATTATAATGACATTATCTGTGATTGATTATGATGATTAGATTAGTGATTAGGTCTCATAAATATGACTATTCTAACCTCACCACTGTATTATTGACTCATTAAAGCTGTTTTGCTGGTTTTGCGGCTAAAATTGAATGGACAGTATTTATACTGTATATATATATATATATATATATATATATAAAGCCATCCCCTTATTTGAATTCCTAAAATTAAATGTGAAGTTATAAAAAATAACAGCACTGAGTTAAATCTGAGCACTGAAAAAAAAACATGTCTTCCACTAGATCAAGATCTCTGCAGCGAACGTCCTGAGGGAGACGTGGCTCATCTACAAACACACTAAGCTGTCCAGAGAACGGGACCGCACCAGGGTCCGCATGCACCAGAGGAAGCTGCTGCTGGCCATCCAACAGTAAGACCCCCGGCGGAAGACTCGTCTTCCTCTTTTGGTCATGTTACTCTGTGTTTATTCTATAAAATAGCAGTAATATTACGTCCGTTCACGCGTTTATTTTCCTGTCAGATTCAAACAGTGACGTCAGCCTCCGTCTTACTTATCACAAATTTTTACTGCTAGAAATATTTGATTGGTTCACGATTTTTAAACTGGTCCTACCTACGTTGTCTTCCCCTACAGCAAAGGGTGTATCCCCACGTAAAAAAAAGCCCCAAATCCCCTGCGTTTTGCAAGCGATCCCCCCTGATTGAACTCCTTCAATTAAATGTGAAGTTTAATGTCCAAATAAAACTGTTTATTTTTGTTAATAAAACAATAAAAATGAAAAAGCTGTAGCTGCTCAGTTAAACATGAAGTTTATTCGAGATCTCTATGAGTCGATTAATACGTATCAAATTTGGGTTAAATCGGACCATGGGTTGCAAAATTATCGATAAATTATGACTTTTGGAGATAAAGCTGCCCCCCCTACTGGCAGAAATATGAAACCGACCTTTCCCAAAGTGTACCCAGTTCTTCCTCTGACTAAAGTGTATGTGAGTGTGAAATTTGGATATGATCCATGAAACGGTTTTTGAGTTATGGTGCTATTATAACGGATCTGCGAGGAAGCGGTGATGATGACTCCGTAGGGATGTGATGATCTGTGACAGGATTAAGAAAGAGTTCAGTTTGTCTGAGGGCAAAATAACACAAGACTGACTGAATGAGTTTACATGAAACGTGTTGGGAGGGTCAGACGATGAAGAAGAACCGATTCAGTTTCGGAGAGGATCCGGATGAAGGGTCGGATCCAGATTTTTTTTTTTTTTTCATTTTGTATAGCAACTTTCAATACTTAATAATAATTAGCAATTCGTGGAGAATTGGAAAAAAAAAGAAGAAGCATTTAAACTATTAGATGAATCACCATGAAGCAGGGTGGAGGAGTGGGCGGAGTCAAACCAAACACTGAACTTTAGAGGAGATCCTGATGAAGGAGTGGGAATAAAAATGTGGTGGTGGATCTGAGCGGTAGAACCGGAACAGCTGGTTCTTCTGGATCCGCTGGTTTCTCTACTGCAAGTGAGTGCAGATTTTCAGTTTCTCTTTTAACTTATTTTTAAGTGTTGCCTATCACTAGAAATATTAACTGTGGGGGTTTATGTCATCTCGTAGAATTAAGTCGTAACTTATCAGCAGCGGGTAAAGAAATTACACTTGAAAATATTGCTGCATCAGCAACAATTTCGCTTTAACTGTTGCTCCACCAACTACACCTTTTTACCCAGCAGTGACTATTAAAGAGGTATAGTATTGTGTCCATTCAGACTAAGGGCGCAGGGGATTCAGACTAAATCCCCTGCGTTGTTCAAACCACTGTGAAGTTACGTCCAAAGAACTAACTAAATTAAAAAATTTTGATTTAATCATGGAAAAGGCTCCACCTCGTGACGATTCGGTAATATCCCTGGTTTTAGGGAGTCGTATAATGACATCACTACGTTCAGCTTCATCACTCTTTATAGGGTTAAAAAGATAATAACCCTGCTAAAACTCTAATACGTTAGCTTGTCAGGACCACTATCTGATGTTTGCTCGCCAATATTTAATTCTAACTTCACCTCTCACATCCTGTAGCACCTGAAAAGTAAAAACATTTGTCCCCAGGCTGCGTCAGGTGAAGATGGAGAAGAGGATTCTGGTAGACCAAGGGAACACACTTGTTGACCTTCACAAGGTGAGAGAGGCAAGTGACTGGATTCATATATCATCAAACCCTCTCAGAACCTGAACCCAGTAGAATCTAACGTGGCCTGATGTTTCTCTACTTTTATTCTCCGTCTTCATGGAAATGAACCCCGACGCAGATGCAGAACCTGATGTACGACGTTCTGTCTGAGGTCCAGGGATGCAGGGGGGAGCTGGACTCACACATCCACATCCTGGAGAAGCACGTGGAGGAGCTGAGGGAGGGCTTCAGGACCCTGATGCCGCTCCTGTCCAGCACCCTGTCCACGCAGAACTCCTCTATCCGCCACCTGCTGAGGGAGAGGGAGGAGAAGGAGAAGACTGGTGTCGGCGTGGACAGGTAGATGGAGAGGAAGCAAGGTGCTTCTGGGGGAGTCATCAGCCCAGGGTGCAGCTAACATCCTACTGGGTCGTCCTTTCAGCTGAACAAATGGGTGCTAGATCCACGGAACCATGTAAAATAGTATTTGAGATACTTCCACTTTCTGTAGCAGAAACACGTAGATATTAGTCTTCATTCACTTCTCAAGGAAGATTCTGACAGAAGAAACGCTGGCGGACCGACTGCCGCCCCGACTGCCGCCCCGTCAGAACTTTTGTCAGCACCGAGCAGCAGTCAGCTGGGAGAACAGATATCAGCTCCAGTCTCCGTTTTCAGGGTGAATTTAACTTTATGAGGTTAGGGAGAGTTAATCTGAGACGGTTATTCGTTCTGTGATGTTTCATAGAGCGATTGGTTAGGGGAGAAAATTGTGATGAACTCGTAATAAAAAACGAAGAACTTACGAGCTCAGATGAACCCATCAGTTGAACCGAGTCGGATCCAAAATACAAGTAAAAGCCCCGCAACCATAATTTAAGAGGCAGACGACGCCCCAAGGATCTCAAACGTGTTGGAACCATTTTTATCTGCCGTTTCAGAAACACGACCAACTCCTTCCAGCTCAGAGGTCTCCATTATATCATCCCATAATTACATCAGGTAGAAGATCTGCATTAGTCCCTTGACTATGAATATGATCACATATTTGGGGCGTGGCTCCCATGTTGGTCACATTCTCCCTGTTAACGCCGAACTTTCTGGTCATGTAATATAATTGGAACTGTTTGGTATACTAATATAAATACAATTTTACAGAATAAAATTGAGAATGCCGACTTTGAGTTGATGTCTGAGACGAATGAGGAAACAGGAAGACGCATCACAAGCCCTTCATTTAGCCAAAACAATATTTTATTGGGAGAGACAGGGTCGGAGGGCGGAGTTACAGCAACATGTGATCACACAACATCGGCAGTAGAATTTCATCTGCAGCCGGTCGGTCTCATCGTAGGTCGTACCGCAGTGGTCCATCACCATCCTGGGGCAGAAGTTGCTGATATCGACCAATCCACTCCCTCCTCTCCCGTTCAGCTCTGGGGAAAACAGCTAGTGCTGCTTTCTCCTGAATGAGCACCCTGTCAGGAGACAAAGACAGTCAGACTGACGGCCACAAAAGAAAGGCCTTACAGTAGAGAATTACTGCAGGCCGTTCACACTTTAATTGTTCTACGCAGCGCTGATGCAGGAGTCATCCGCCCCATGAGAACGATTAGGTCTCACTTCGCTGTGCAAGAAGAGTACCCACTAACGCATACACGGCTAAACGTGGACGCTTTGACCGCAAACCTGGAGAGGAGCTTCACAGCGTTAGCTATGGAGGAGCCACGCAGCAGCTACTGCACAGAGTTCTGTTCTCAGCCTTCGAAAGGGGGGAGCCAGTGGTCTAGCTCAACCCTTCTGCAAACTGAGGTTGATCTGGCACTGGAATGAGATTGGACAACCACGGCAAAGGAAGTCCAATCACTTGACAGTGCAACAGTTCATGCAATCTTAAACCCATTACACCGTCAGCCAAATGTCAATAAATAAACAATATAGGCTGTTCCTACGACATCAAACTAGGGGCTCAGATGGGACAGCTTCATGAACGGTTTCAAATAAAGCAAATAAAAAATAAAGGATGGCGATCCTGCTGAGATCATTGTTAACATCCTGCGTTTGATTGTATAAACCGGTTGTTAGGACAGGAAGTTATGTTTTACCGTCTGACCACACATCCTTGAAACAAGACAAAGATTTTAGCCAATGCAATTGCGACCAAAATGTGGATCAAAGTAAACCACGATGTGACTTCAGGGAAGGGTTCTACAAAAGCAACAGACGGTATTCTATTTGTCCCCAAAACAAGCTTTGACTGTAAGCACAGGACAGTCAAACAGATCTACACAGGAGTCTTTCACTACAGGCTGCAGGATCTGAATTTTATTGGGAAGCATTCCCATTATATTCTCTTATCTATGCAATTGCACAAACAATTAATTTTATCGAGTATTTAAATGAATGAGTCCTGAACGAGGTAGGTTTTCCTATGCAGATGACTCTAAGTAGAAAATTGGGCTCTTACTCCCACATTGTATTAATGTAACCGATTATTGGAGCCTTCTAGGTACAGTGTGTAAAAATGTATTAGTATCTCTGAATAAATACAATATGATACACATAACTGTTGGTCATTATATTATCGCTTTTTTTTAATGTCTGAATGTCCGATCAGAAAAAACATTGGTTCCAGAAAGGACTTCCTAAAAATTTAGGTCGGAGCGACAGAAAGACGCTAGAAGCGCCTCTATAACCAATGGAAAACACAAATATAACTTTTCTACCCTGCAGGCATGGGTCAGTCACACAGTGAGGGAAGGATTCCTTAATTGGACCTCTGTCCAGCACCGACCAGGCAGGTTTTCCGGCAGTAACTTAAAAGTACAAAAAGCCTCTCTAGAACCAGACGTCAGTTTGTCCAATCAGCCGACTACAAACATGGCAGCCCAACATAGCTGCCTTCATGGAAGTGAGGACACACTCCCTATTAAGATATAAAGGGCTCATTCCAAACTGCATTTACATTATACACGCAAAATAACATTGTTACGATCGATTATATTCCATTTACTCAGATTTGTCTAACCTTTACACATTGTACCTTGAAATCCCAGAAGGGTTTCAGTTACGCCCTACACTTTCTGGCAGAAACGTGGGAATGCATGAATCTTTAGTTTGTCCACTTTAGATTAAGATCAAAAGACAGAATCAATAATCCACTACTGCAAAGCATAATATTTAGGTTACTGTATTGCTAACGACCACGAAGAAGAGTGTCGTTCATATGGAAATGTAAGAAAATGAACAAATATCTATTGGAGCACTGATGTGTTACAGGGTACAATTGTCTTCAATTAAACAAAGATAAATACTTATCCTATTGAAGCAACAGTCAAATAGATAACATGTGAATGTGTGTTAATACTGACCCTCTGTTAGACGGGCTTTGCCTCCAGTGGGCTGACACAGGACTGTGGAACAGCCAACACACAACACAACTGTCTGAGCGTGGCTGAACACAGTTGTGATCTTATAGCATCCTGGAAGAGACATCAGAATAAAACATTACCAACAAGAACAAGGTGCAGATGTGCAAACTGTACACTAATGTCTGATTAGATGCACTGGCATTAAGTTAAGCAGTACCTGGACACTTAACATCCATAAAGTAAGAGTTGGGACTCTGAACAAGACGCTTCTTTTTGTGCCTCCTCTTCTCCTCCTCAGGGGATGGGTGCAACAAGTCTTTTGCAAGCTGCAAGAAGGGAAAACAAAAAGTTCATAAGCCATCACTATATAGTAGATCGGTTAAATCTACGATTAATGATCACAATCTAGGTATAAAAATTGACCTCTAAACTGAAGTATGTTTCTTGGTATATGAGGAGACCCGTTCATTCTCATGTTTTGACAGGCTAACAGAATGCTAACTCTCTTCCACGCGGCTTCTCGATTAGCCTACAATCTCACTGTTAGGTGACTCAGGATAGCATCATATTTGCTAAACATATGTGATTACTTATACCATAATTAATACATGCCTCTTGTCGCTCCAACGCTATAAAACAACTGTCGAAACGGTTAAAAATATTAGCATTTCTGAGCTAACGGCCGTCTCACATCCTACGCTGAGCTAGCTCCATATTTTGTAGTGTGCGCGCAGCCATCTTGTGTCTCAAAGCGCTCAGACGGGTCACAATTGATTGTCTAAAACTGAGACTAAATCTCTACCAAATCTATAAAAACTAACACCTAGTGGATCGCTAACGTCTTACGTAAAGACTGAACCGGGCCTTGTTTCTCAGGGATCTGTTTAACCATATAAATTTAATTTTCTCCTGGCCTGCGGATACTCACTGGCATGTTGGCGAGGAAATAGCCGCTGCCGAAAAGGAGGCATTACCGGAAGCGAGGGGTTGATATGGGACGGTCCTTTGAGTAAAAACCGGAAGTGACGCAATTACACCCTATAGCGGCCATATTGGCAAGGGACTCAAATTAAAAACATTATAATGTTCACAAATACAAACGTGTTTTCTCCCAAAAGAGCGAAGTTAAATAGGAAGAAAATGAATATCATGATTTAAAAAAACATTATTTTTATTCATAGCAAGAAAGCGGTCTTGTCCCTTCTGATAGCATGATGCGATACCTGCAGCCCATCTCTTCCAGGACACCATCCACCGTCTCATGAAGGGGAGGTCTGGATGTTGTCAGTTGTGCCTTCAGGTCAGGGAGATTTAACCCAACTACTGAGACATATGAGTTGTGATGAAATTCACACCAGTTGGATCAGAATCTGTGATTTCAGCTTTTCTCCTAGACTTTGGGCCTGATTTAAAATCCAGTCCTCAATGGGACATCATTCATAAGCATTTATCTCCATCTCCGTGGTGCTTGATGGTTTCATCAAAAGAATGAAAAAAAGTAAAAAGAAATAAATACAACTAATTGCAAAATAAGTAAATATCTGCAGAAAATAGAAAGAGAACAAACAAAAATCATGTCTTCATACATTTTGCTATTTTTTAGACCAGTTTGTTGAGTTCTTTATGACTGGCAGATCGTTTATTTGTAGCTTAGGAGGACACTGGAAACATTAGTCTCTATACACTTTCTTTTTTTGTTATCAGCATTCTCCCAAACCCTCACTGTCCTCTTCAAACACCATTTATCATAATTTAGTGTATCACATAATTGTACTTACTTATTCAATGTCTTCATCATAAGTGTAACTAAACCACAAAAGACGATATCATTTGTACATGGACGTTTTTTTAATTTATTGATACCGATTTATAATGATAAAGTATGTATAGATCTCTCTCGGCACTATGTCTCACTTTCCTCCTCATCTGTCAGAGAGGAGACATTTTTTCTGAGTGGATCTCTCAGCGTCATCAGTTCCATTATCTTCACATAGATCGGGCACTCGGCTGGAAAATCGTTTCTCTGAAAGAGACAACAGAACTCATCATATAAATAAATCCTAACCGTTTTCCTCTACAACTCATCGTCAATTATTGTGCGATCAAGCAAAGACACTGACTCAGGGGGAGCCTGAATTGTGATTCTGAATAATATCTGTTGAAGAAAAAGATACTTGAATAATGAATACAATAATTTAAAATGGACTTGAAGTCATCAGTCAGCAACGCGGGTGCAGTGTTAAAACTACCAAAAGTAATCATTGACAAAACTGCTGTTTAAGATCAGTAAATATCCTAAGACAATGGAATATTTACTGAGATGTCAATGAATATATCTATATTATATTGTCATAATTTCATAAATGTTTAAATTCAAACATGGTAAAAAAAAGATTTAATCAATAAGGTGAAGGTAGCTTTGTTTTAAATGTGTCTAAATTATGTTACCTTAAAAATAAGTTTTGGTTAAAAAAATGTAGTGTTCTTTATTGCAAAGTTTTGTTTTTATGTTGGGCGTAATTGGTCACATGACCAGAGTTAAGGCTGGGCCACAACTGTTGCATTGTGGGTCAGAAGCAATATGGCAGTGGAAAGAGCCAAAATGCCTGCGGAGGAAAATAAATACGGCCCCATAATAACCATGTTCGGCACCGTCCAAGAGGCGCATACGGTAATTATTATTTTTTACTTTCATTTGTTAATTAATTGTGTATAATTTGCCTTAGAATGTACAGTTTGATACATTTTTGTTGTTGCGTTAAAGTGTTTGGACCTGTCTATCAACAGATATTAGCGCGAGAATGTATTGTTTGGGACTGTCAATTTACGTAAATAACGTAAGGCATTTACGTAACGTTATTTACGTAATGTAAATACGTAAGTTGTATATGTATATGTATATGTATATATATATATATATTCTTTTTCTTTTCTTTTTTTTTGTAGTTTACACGATGTCTGATGATGCAAAAGAGAAAATAAATAATTTAAAGACATCTGTATGATGCGTGGCCATTATTTTGTTGGACCAGTATAGTTACAGTAGTTGTATAATGACCGTTGAAACACATTGATGCACTTTCAGTTTAGAACTTAAGTGAACTGGCCACAGATGCGCACACATCTCCACACACACCTACAGCATACCTGCAGACAGAGACGCAGCAAGCCTCCTTCCTCACTCTGAATCTCCAGGGACTTCAGGAACAAAGGTAGAGACTTCTCTGTTATTCTGTTTCCTAAACAGATATTTGAATTAAATATTTTAAGTGTTTCCATGTATATTGTGTGCAAAAAAAGCCTTGAAGATGCTAATAAACAATCAGTTTGTACAAAAAAAGGAAACTAGGACCGCGCTGTCAGCCATGACGAAAGGGTGTAGCCCCAAAAAGTCCCCAGTCCCCTGCATTGTACAAGCCATCCCACTGACTGAACTCTTAAATTAAGTGTGAGGTTTTTGAAAGTAGAAGCGATGATTAAACATCTGTTCTTGAGTAAAAGTTATTAAGTACAGGCTTAAACTGTAAAAGCTGTCCTTTGAGGAGCATCACCTGTTTTGGTGCAAACAAAGGCTGAACCTCTGGTCATAATATTAAATATTAATCTCAGGGATTATATACAGTTACAAAACATCTGTACTTTTATTGATGTAGTGAAACTGGGATTCATACACCGTCGTCACCAACCTGATAGGTTGAGGGAGGTGAGAGTTGTGTTTGCAGGCTGAATCAGCATACCGTCCCTGCCCTGCACCCGCGGGTCCAGCAGGGCGTTCCCGTCTGCGTCCGCCTTCAGGGGGAGAGGGAGAGAAGTGAAACGCTCTCAGCTCGTGTTTTAAATCACATTCATTCGTTGGGAACGGACCCGATGCATACAACAAACCTCATTGGTCGCATTACTTGAACCATCCTGCAGCATAAAGAAGAAATTAGAACTAAAGTTTATGGTGGAATGTAGTCCACCCGCATGCTCGCATCCACACAGAACCAGAGTGAAAACATGGACGTTTGGATTGTTACCTCCTGTGCAGAGGTCTGCTTCTCCTTGCTCAAGTTCTTGCCACCTCTACTTTGTGCCGCTACGTGAGGTATAAACGGACAACAATGAACAGATGAACGCCTCCGCAGCCGGAGGATAAGAGAACAAGTGTTTATCTGTAACTGAAGACATTACCTTTCTTGTTGGACCTCAGGTTCTCTTTGACGGCAGCAGATCTCTCGTCTTTCCTCAATGCTTCCTGTAAGTTAACGGATCTCAAGATGACTCCTCACAAGACTGAAAACCCACAGAAGAGTTTGACTTTTGCCACGTTACCCTTCTCCTGCCTCTCATGTCCCCTCTAAGAGACGTGCCGCTGGGCGCCGAGGGAAGATTGTCCTCCGCCATTTGGCCAGAATCGAAGGATGACTGGAAAAGAATCCAACATATGTTTGACTTGTCTCATTATACGTCCTGGTGGCTCTTTACTCGCTTCAGAGATTCTTTTTCATGTTCAATCTAGGCTTTTTCAGGCCTTTTCCTTTTTCATGTTCAATTTCAGGACATTACTGATAAAAAAAAATTGTTCATTTTATTTATATTCCATCCCCGAAAGGTCCCCAATCCCCTGCGTTTGCGTACAAAAACATCCCCTCATTGAACTCCTCAAATGGAATGCAAAGCTTTGTCCAGAGAGTTTTCGAAGGTTAGGTAGTCAACTAAAAACAAAAGGGTAAAACCCAACGTGTTCAAGACGAGTCTGTTCTTAGGCACCAAATTTGGACTCAATCGGATCAATGGTTGAGAAATCACAGCGGGTACGGATAATGAATGAAAGCACTCACGGACTCCAGTCTTTCGAAAACCAGCGTGCGCCTCTCCACAATCTCTGGGTGAGTCAGAGGAAAGTCGCTTAGTATCTGAAAATAGAAGGCTTATTAAAGGACAGGTTACGAGGCAGCGCTGACGCCACGCATCTTCTCTACTGATGTAAACGTTGATACCGTCGCCAACTCAGCAGCTCCAGAGTCTCCAATCTTATTGTTGGACAGCGAGAGTGTCATCAAAGCACGATTAAGGCGGAGGCCCTGAGAGACGGAACAGGATGGACGCCTCAGCGGTCAGGTGGGGAACATTCAGGGGAAGTAGGAAGTTAAACAGGCTTTTGTTTTTGTTTTTATACCTGAGCGATGTGTATGGCACCTTCATCGCCAATACAGTTGAAGGCCAGGTTGAGTGACAGGAGGTTCTTGTTGGCAGACCTGGTTGTCGAAAGAGCCGCTCCAATCAGACGAGCGTCCTCGTCCCCTATCTGGTTGTTCCTCAGGGACAGGTGAGTGAGACTGGACCAAAGAAAGACACGACACGTTTCAGACACGCCTCTGTGCGAGGGTGGAAGTAAGAGAATGCAAAGGAGTGAGTATGGTTGACTGACGCGCTGTCCTCGGAGAGAAGAAGGTGGTAGACCGGCTCTGGGAGAGGGTTGCCCTCCAGTGTCACCGCACTGACAGGAAACAGAGAGAAGGGGGAGGGGATGACGTTTAACTTCAATTCACTTTCCCTTTCTTCTAAAGTCAGAAGGGTCCGCTCACCTCAGGTTGGTGCACAGCGATATCGTGTTCACGAGACCGATGACCATTTCATTGGTCAGGTCCGCCTGCCAGAACCTGCAAACACGGCCAAGATGTCACCAACAAAGACAAAGCAGTGACCCGGTCTCCTGTGGCGGGGCTGAACCTCCCTCCTCCCTCGGCGTCGCTCACCAAACACTCTGTAGCTTACTCAAGGAGAGAAGTATCTTCTGCAGCACTTTGAACATCTGCTCGTCCACCTTCCATCCTGTGCAGGTGTGAAGCAAATCAAGTGACGCTACAGCGGACATCCAGAGCCACGGGGCTAAAAACAAATACCGGTATGTGATGTGTTCTTGTCTCACCTGAGACCTTCAGGTTCGTGGCGCTGAGGGGGTCTTTGCTGTCCAGGTCCACATGGAGGCATGGCTTCATCCAGTGATGTTGAAACTTTACCTTTGGCAAACTTTCCTCTGTTGACACATTTATTGGATTTATGATTCCAAAGAAACTACCAAACTGAATTAATGGCTGGTTGCATATGGGCCGGACCTGCTCACCACCGGCCCCCGTTCAACAAAATCATCACTTCAGGAGACCATCTTCAGAAGCATGAAGTGGATTCTGAGGTCTCACCACTGGCCAAAATAAACAGACATTTCAGAAGAGATGAAATAAATCCGCGTGTGACGGGTTACAAGCTGCTTCTAAGGTTCTGGGAGTCCAAAGGTCCACAGAGAGACGCGTCGTCTCCAAACGGAGAAGAATGAATGAGTGAGTGAAGTCTTCATATCACAAATGTAATAAAACCACATTTGAATATGCAAAATAATTAAATAGCCAAAATAAATATTTTATTATTATTAACAATAATAAATAACACAAAGCAAAAAAAAAAAAACAGTCTACTTGCAACAAAAACTTGCAAAAAAAGAGTCAAAAGTAGAAGACTGGAGGAGGAGTGGAGCGTCCTAGAGGTGGCCGACCGTTAAAACTCCTTAAAGAGCAGAAAGAAGAATCCTGCAGGGAAACAGAAGATTTAAAGAAAACATCGAAAGAACTGCAGCGTCTCAATAATAGTCAATGTTCAAAAATCCTCTTTATAAAACAAACCCGGACAATTCAGAGGAGGTGGCGACGCAAAAAACAACTGAAACCCTGAAGAACTTCAAGGCTGGTCTGACAAACACCTTGATGACCTTCGGAGGTTCTGGGAGGTAACTCTCTGGACGGATGAGTTTTAAAGGGAACTGTTGTGAAGACGGGGGTCACGGTACATCTGGACTTAACCAAAAACTCTTCTTTGTCTGTGCAAACATCTGGCAGAGCTCATGTTTACCTTCATTCTCGGTGAGACAGATTGGGGTTTTGGTTTTGACGACCGGGATCTTCTCCATTTCCAGAAGAGCGCAAAGGCCAGGAAAGTCAATCTCCGTGTTACCTGTGCACTGATACTCATCTGTGGGACAGAACATTGAAGACGCTGAACAGTGAACACTCCTCCGTGACTGAAGACGCTCTGAAAACGTTACTCACCGAAGAACTGAGGAAGCAACAGCTCATTTTTGCCGTTCCCTGAAAACAACAGCCATGTCAGAAATCACAGCGGTACAGCATTTTTCCTTTAACTGAGCTATTAGAAAAGTGAAAGGGAGGTAGCGTCTTATAATTGTGTTATGTACTATTGAATGAGACATTAACTTCCCGGATCCACATTCTAGTAGCAAAAATGGTGTCAAAACACACAAAAAAACGTTTGTTTTGACAACACTCTGCTACTGAGTCATAGATCCGGGAAATAATAACTATTGGAATGATTCAAAAGGTTAGCAACAATCACTTCCTGTCTATACTATCTGTCATACAAATTTGTGTTTCCAAGATGCAAATTTTGTTTGCCTTCGTAAAGTAGTACATATATTTTAAAATAGTTTTAGCTTATCTAATTCTGTTTTCGAAAATGTAAATTTGTTTTGTCTTGATAAAAACAATGTACAATTTGTGGTAAATGTGTTTTTATTTTTATTTTTTATTTTCGAAAAATGGAATTTTTGTTTTTCCTTTGGTGAAACGGTTTCATTATTTTTAAATTAGGTTTTGCTTTTGTACTTTCGTTTTTTGTAAAGCTGTAAATTTGTTTTGCGTTTGTAAAAAAGTCTTTTAATTTGTTGTAGATTATCTTTTTGCCTTTTTTATTTTTACTTTTTCACAGATTGTAAAATAATTTTGCACATCTGAGCCACCATACGATGACCAGATAAGTGCTGCTGTTGCATGTAAATATTTTATAAATTGTAGAAAAATATATTTTATTATACATTAGCAGCTGAGAAGCTACAATTTACCATCTCCAACATTGACTTCCGGTGCGTTTAGGAAAAGCTCGTAATCTAACCTTCATTTTTAGGGGCCTCCTCTTCGGGATTCCCCTTTTCTGTTTTGTCTTTAGTTTCCTTTTGTCTTTTTTTAGACATTTCTCGGTAAACAAGTTGAAATATAACTAGGTCAAGAGATTTGAACAACGCTGACTCCGCTGTTGCCCTAACGATGGGTAAACACAGCAGTTGACGCTTTTAACGTGACGTCACATAACAGGCGAAAGCGAGGCTGATGCGACTGCCACCAGCTGGATGGCTACCGACGAGTAACCATCCAGTATGGACGACCCATTGTCAATTAAATATTACAACAGATGGTGGTGATCCCACCGAAGTTATTGTAAGACGTCAGCTACGGTTAAGTCCTGCGCTGTGATAGGTCGTTGAAAAAGGTTCAAGTAAGGACAGGAAAATCTTAGCCTCAGTCATCAGGACCAAGGAGTTAAAACAAAGCAGCTGCCTAAAAATCGGTCTAATCTGTGGATTATTAATTCTTGGCGGAGTCTGTTAGGTAAAAAAAAACACCACACATTTGTTCAGATCATTGTGCAACACTACTTACTGATTCTTTCTCTGCTTGTTTATAATACTGCAGACTTCCAGATTTACATGAGCACAATTTCCAAATTTTATGACATGAATAAAATTAGTAGTATCTTTTGATGTCTCCTACGTTAACCTGCCCCTCTTGATTACACTAGTATAAGTTCTTATATTGAAAAAGAGTGACGGCAAGAGCAGTTGTCTCTCTCTAAAGGTGTTGAAGACACAGGAAAAACAGGTCATACTTGATTTAATGTTGAAAAAGTAAATGTAAGAAATAGCCACTTCACACTTAACGGCAATAAATTGAAGGACTTGTCTGTGATAAATTAAAATAGTTAGTTACTATGGATTTTCTGATTGTGTGAATCTGTCATGCCTATAAAGTAATAATTGCAAATGTAGTTATGGAACATGGTGCGTTAACATATTTTTGAAGTAGTTATTAGAATTTTGAATATCTCCCCTCTATATTTTGGTAATCCACACGTATCATTCTGCTATCTTCACGCCCTTCGCTTTATAACCAAGACACATGACAACTCTTCCACCTCGTGCGGACCTCTTGACATCTCGCGATATTCCGCGTCATGTTAGAACTTTGATCCGGGATGTGATGGCGCTCTCCAGCCATCGTTTTACTAAAGTCGCCGTTGTTTATGTTTTCGCCCATTGTAATGGCGGCCGCAGGGAGGAATGGGAAATCATCCGGGAAATGTGACGTCAGTGAAAGGCGTAGTCCCGTTGTCGTTACCACGGAAACAGTCTTTCTGTTAACCCAACGAGATTCTCGCGAGACTTCAAACTGTTTATTGTCCGTCAGCCCAAAGATCAACCTTCCGTTAAATTCATCCACTGGTCTTTGGGTCATTTTATGTTTTTATGTAGGATTTTTATATAAAGAGTGGAAGCTAGGTTAAGAAAATAGGTGACAGTTTGTGAGCATTAGTTTGGTTCCATGCTAAAGAAGGGAACTACAGATGAGATGTTTGCTTTGAGAGTGCTGATGGAGAAGTACAGAGAAGGAATTATAATGCGTGTGTGGATTTAGAGAAAGTGTACCACAGAATGGCGAGGGAGGAGTCGTGGGATGCATGAGGAGGTCTGGGGTGACAGAAGTATGTTAGAGTGGTTCAGGATATGTATGAGAGAAGAGTGACAGCAGTGAGGTGTGCAGTAGGAGTGACTGATGGGTTCAAGGAGGAGGCGGGCTCTGAGCCACCTGTTGTTTGATGTGGTGATGGACAGGCTGACAGACGGGGTCATCAGATGTCTCCATGGACTGTGATGGTGGCTGACAACATTGTGGTCTGCAGTGAGAGACGGTATGAGGAAGAAATGAAGAAGTCATGAAGTGGACTTGTTCGCAGATGTTGTTGTCAATGAGTTCCTCCAGGAGGTAATGGTCGTTGTCCTCACCAGGCTGATCGGCGTACGAGCTTCCCTCAGTGAAATGTTAAAATTGTCCGAGGAGTAATCGAAGCAGAGCGACATTAAGTATATTCACAATAATGTAGTGCTTTTTATTAAAAAAACAAACAAAACAAATATAAAACAAAAAAAAAAGTAAAAACCAACAGCATTTTTTTTATGACTTAAGAATCATAATTACAAACTTTTTTAACGAGTGGAAGTTTTTTTTGACAAACTGTACACATCACAAAATGTCCGACAGTCTGCCATTTACAATGCTTGCATCTTATCTTGTGATTGTCTAAAAATAACTAAACAAATCACACAAAAACACACAAATACAAGCACAAGCATCATACGATGACCGCCATCACAAAACGGAACCATTTCCTATTTGAAAGAAAAGCTAAATCAAAGCATGGTATCGGGCCGACAGCTTTACTTCTGCTTCCACCACGGTTTAAAAATATCATTAACATTTTTATGTTGGTTTGTTTTTTTAGTGTTCAACACTTTGCAGCAAAAAAACAAGGAGTACATGTCTCCTTAAAAGTAATATTATTAACATTATTCAGTGACAAAAGTGTTGTGGCTGAGTCACTTTCATGTCCAAATGCCTTCCGTGTCCATTTGACGCTCTTGCTCATGCAGTATATAGATGAATTCATTTTGTAGGCGACGCAAACTCAGCTTTAAGTTTTTATGTCATCAGGACATTAAAAAAGAGATTTAATGGACATTCAAAGAAAAAAAAGAAAAGAAAAAAATAATAATAATCATTTTCCTCCGTGCTTAAGTGTCTTCATTATAGTAATACAAACGGAAGAAATTATAATATTATCATTAATTATAATCATAATACATTTTGGGCTGAGTCCTGTACAGTACAATAATAAACAAAATTCATTTTCAAGATATTGCTTTTGGAGACACTCCTCAATGTAGCGTGTGTATATTTACATAACTTGGCACTGTACAGCTTTCCGTCCTCTCTCTCTGTCTGTCTGTCTGTCTTTGTCTGTCTGTCTGTCTGTCAGTGTCTCGTTTGTCACCTTTCTGTCAGCTGACCTCAGAGACATTGCAGGCTGTCCCTTTTTTAGAAGAGGCATTTGGGGGAAGAAAAAAAAAATCTCATCAAATATCACAATTTTCTTTTTAAAACATTCTCTATGGCAACTAGAAACATAGTTTAAAGACAAAAAAAAACTCTAGTCCCTTCCCCTCCCAATGTACAGTATACTCCGCCCCACCCGTCTCACAGAATATAAGAAAATATGACCATCACGATACATTTCATGTTACGTATTGTATTCCATACTTTTCTTACAACCGTTAAATTGCCATCGAGCCCTTATTTTTTTTTTTCCCATTTTTTTTTTTTTTCAAAAGGTATATCTTCAAGAAATCTGGCAGAGCACAGACACACGGTAAGTGGGCGACACGCACGCACTCACACACAAGGCAGTCGGAGGGCACGGCCGTGTGAGAGCCGGTGCCCCCCCCCTCCTCCTCGCTCGCCTGATTTAGTTAAGCTGGTGAATCTTGTTACTTCCAAAAAAAAAAAAAGGAAAAGAAAAGAGGATGCAAATCTGACTGCCTCACCAAAGATTCAAAATTAAAAACCCCAACAAGACACTCGGACAAAAGCACACGCTCAAAGCCCCCCCCCCCCCCCTCCCTTTGCACTGAAACAAACAAAACAACACCCCCCCCCCCCCCCCCCCCCCCCTCCAGCTGCTTCTGTTCCTAAATGAGTTACTACAGTATAAGAGGAAAAGGATTATAGACTTTTTTTTAAACTTTTCTGTTTTCAGACTGCATCATCCAATACTGTGTGTGTGTGTGTGTGTGTGTGTGTTAGAGTGTTTTCATTGTAGACAGTTACACAGAGCTTCACAATATCCATGGTACCGAAAGTGCAGTTCACCCATGTTCTCCCTCTCTTTTCTTTTTAATGAGCAGCGTCGGAGCTCACCGCTCAACTTAACGTTTCTCCTATGCCTGCCCCCCCCCCACAAGGTCTCAGTGCAGCTCTCCTCTCGTCTGATACATTTAGTCATTGCAGCTCGCTCCCACCAGGGGGGGACAATTCTCCAGCACTCACATCGCCGTTGACTGAAACTAAAAACCATACCTATTCAGTACCGCTTCTTTCATATCACATGCCTGCGAGTGGAATTCTTCTACCACGTCTGTAAATATTCAATGCATTTAAGTGCATGGGGCATTTTTCCTATGTTATTTAAAAAAACAAAACAAAATAAAACAAAACAGGTTTTGCATCGTACTACTTTGACAAGGAAACAGTCTGGGTCAGCTCCCTCTTCGTGCTCCTTGAGAACTCTTTAAAAAGCTGAAATTGCCATAAAGTCAGGGCTTCCAAACCCCCGCCACCCTCTCAAGAGTTGAGATGACAGTTTTGGAAGAGGTAAACTGGAAGAGGCCCCCCCAGGGATGCATTGCGGTCCTGAACGGTCGGACAACAAACAAGGCTCATTTCCCTTCTTGCCGACTCTTCATTTTCTGCCCCTTGCATACTAAAGTGAAAGGCCGTGTTCTCCACAGGCACTGCAGCAGCGTTATTTTCTGCACACAAAATCACCGAATCCCAGCGTTCGTCGTCGTAGCCGCCGCCCCGCGCCCTCCTCCAGGAGATAAGTGACATCTATGGCTGTTGGAAGAACACAGAGGGAGAGGGGGAATGAGGAGCGTCAGGAAAAAAAAGCTGACAGGGTATGTCATAAAACAAATTGCAGAGGAGAAAGAAGGCGGAGTGTCGTTGCTGCGGGTGAACAGATGTTTCGGTAAGAGGAGTTCAAAAGGTTGGAGGCCTCCTGTATAAAATATTCTCAACATTCTTTTATTCTTATGCCTGGTTTAGAACTCAGAAGGTACAGACTGTGGGGGCTTTGGGAAAGATGTTGGTGTGCAGCAGCTGCATGATAAGGCGGTCTGTATTCTACATTTGTGTTACTGTCCAAAAAGATCCAGTGAAAGACGAAGTCTTGACCCAAAGTCAAAACCTTCTGACTTCAAGAGTCTGTCACTGACGTCTCTAGGATGTCAGGGTCTCCAACGTGTGTCTTACATTAGAGGTGCAGCGGTTACAACTATTTTGGCAGATTAAGATTTTTTGGGGGTGTATTTTCCGTGCTCTTATTTTGAAGGAAGTTATAGGCCGTGGTAGCTCAAGTGTGGTGTGCGTGTACGACGCATGCATGTAGACGGCTGATCAGCCGATCACCTATCAGAGTAAAATAAGCCATCAGTGAGATTAGTGGTAACCATCTCTAAAGAATTTTGGAAACCTTATAAAAACAGAGATTATACACCGTAGCTCTGAAGGCTGTTTGCAGGAGTGACTTTAAATAGATTGTGTTTATGGTTGTTATAGTGGAGCAAAGTGTCAGGCATTAATGTGTTTTTTCCTTTTATAACTGGGTCAATGCATTCTTTCCTTTTAGTCTCGGTCTTGAAGGGAAATAGTGTATATTTAAAGTTTGAGGGTTACATTAGTCTACTGGTTGAATCAATGAACAACAGACTAGATGATACGGAGCAGAACTTGATGGTCAGTTTCATGCATGTTTACAGGATTGGTAATCTGACACCTCAGCCATGTGGACCTACCCCCCTGCTTCGTTCCCGCTCCCTCACCGTTCTTGCTGGGAGTTCTGTGCAGCAGGTCCAACAGGATTTTGTTGAGCCGTTCCCTCTGGACCTCTCTTCTTCCCAGCACAGGGTGGTGTAGCGGCGAGGAGGACGAGGACGAGGGCAGTTCCAGCATCTCTCCTATCCTGACTGCTGAGTTCTCCTCCAGCTCCTTGCACTCTTCAGCGTCCTGCCCTTCCTCTTCATCCTCCTCCTCGTCGTCATCGTCATTTCCCTCCACATTCCGATCCGTTCTTCTGGGCTTGGCCGAGAGAAGCTCGGGGTCCTCCAGAGCCATGTCCATGTCGTCCTCGACCCCTCTCCCGTCTTCAGCCTCGGGCGGGAAGTCGTCCCCCCGGTCGCAGGAGGAGGCGTCGTCCTCGCAGCCTCCTTTGACTCGTTCACTCTTCCAGGCAGAGCGGCCTCCGTTCCTCTTGTAGTTATCAGGAACATAGTGAGGCTGCAAAAAATGTCACAATCACACCCAGATCAAAGCGTGTTTGTAATACTACGAGTCAAGTTTTCTGTTCTAGACATGTAATTATCACTGATCTGAACACTGATGCTCCAAACCATCTCATCTAACCTGGATTGTCCCTCTGATGTCTCTTTTCTAATCCTGTCCATCTTCCTCACTCCCAGAGAACATCTTCAGCTCTCTCCTGTCTTTTGGTCCCAAACAAGGTAATAACTAAGCCCTCACCTCTCGTTTTAATTAAAAATAACCAAAATCGGAAAAAGTGAAATGTGGGTGTGTTCCACAGTAAAGGTTGTGTTTTCAGGTGGAGGTGTTCTCTCCAGCCTGTGATGGTGCTGCAGACTGAATAAACCTCCTGTGGACTGTAATATTACCTAGTCTCTAAAAATATCTATCAGCATTTGTACATCAGTAATAGATCCCTGCGGAGCAGCCCGACCCGGTCAGGCCTCCCATTACTCTCACCGAGAAGTCTCTTTTGGGCGTGAGCCGCTTTGGAAAGTGGTTGAAGGCATATGGCTTGGTGCAGACCGGGTATCGGTTACGATGGATCTTGTAGAACAGGTGAGCAGACTTATCCAAGCGGTAATCACAGATGTACACATCTTGCTCTTTTACATTCTTTGGCCGTCCTGTGGGAGGGAAGACACTTTGCATCAGCGAGGAGCTGCGGTAATGTAAGTCCTTATAAAATATTTAAAGAGCAAAGGCCTTCGTGTCTCTGCCGGCCTCTTGTCCAACATCAGAGATTCACTCCAGCAGCAAACACACCGTAGGCAGAATGGTTGAGGTCAATAGGGGCACGAAACACTCGGAGTACCTTTGCAGTAAGTGTAGAGATCGAGGACACAGCAGGTTCCCACCACCGCCTCCAGGGGGATGATCTCGTAGAGCGGCATGCGGAATAATTCATTCTGGTAGAACCGCCGCGACGGAGAATGATGCGTTTCGTGAGGACGGAAGTAGTGGTGGCCGAAGGCGAACCTTTCACCCCTTTGTAAATTGAGTGGATAAAGAGAGCGCCAGCAGATTAAACAATGTACACACACACACGCACACACAGCTTACATGGAACCATTCTCATGGGTTGCTGTTCAGAACATGACTTCTGATCAACTTACTTTTCATTCTTCCAAAGCTTCTCAATCCGGAAGATGTCGAGTTTGTCTCGGTTGATGTGAGAGAGGAGGCGGTAGGACTGTCTGATAGGCTGGCCGTCAGGTGAGCGCCGGCTGTCTCTCATCAAATACACACAGTCACCTGCACACAAAGATGGGCACACACTGATGGGTTCTGGTCTGTAACGGGAACCGGACCGCTCTGAACAGAAGTCTGCTGACCGTCGCAGAATAGCATCTCAGTTCAGTGACGCACGTCTTTGACTGAACTTTGGAGAGGATCAAATTTTGGTGAGTCAAAGCTGCGTTGCCCAGAATGAGCAGCTGTGCGACCAGGATGGTGGCACAGATATAACGCCATATTCTGAGTCGAACCCTCGCCGGAACATTAGACTCCCGGTCCGTGTTTCAAGACGGGTCGGGTAGGTTGCCGACTCCGCCGCAGATCCTTGGCATAGGAAGCCCCCCCACTCCCCCGCAACATTTGGCACCTGACTTATGTTTATTTCATTATTTTGATAGTGTTAACTTGTCTCAGATTTCAGTTTTCCATCTTTTCTGAAAGTGTGATGTGGTTATTTGGGTTTTTGCAGACCGTCATGAACAAATAAAGTTTTTTTGATATTGGGGTGATATTTGCTCTAAAAAAGGGTGGGACTTTTCCAGGCATTTATGAGCTCCCGACTGCTGGTGTTTATTGTTTATTTACCTTGATGCAGCAGCAGCTCATCTCTAAGGAGGCAGATATAGTAGATGGAGCCAACTTGGGCGTAGCTGGGCTGGGGTATCATGGGAACTTCCTGCAAGACAAACAGCAGTAATACATGTGGTTGAGATTTCAGGGAAGCGGTTGGTCATCATTTAAAAGCAGGATGCTGGAGAATATTTTTTTGGGCGTACCCCGTCCACCAGCCGAGGGTCACACTGCTCACACAGGTAGTGCTCCACCTCCGTCTCCAGCCGCATGCAGTCAAAGTGCTGCCACACCTGCGGGGATAAAAACAAGTTCTCTTCAGCTGGTAGGGAGTGACAGTGTGTCTGTACTAATAGTAAAATATTATAAAGAGGGCAGAAACATACACTCCATAAAGCAGCGAGAGTGCGTGGGGACTTTTGGGAAATCTCTTTTGAGAAAGTGGCCCTTAATTAGGGTGAAGTCTCCAGAGAGAGTGCTCGCCAAAACAGGTGTAACCCATATGACAGAAAAATGTGTCTCTCTACCCCCGCTAGTGAATGTATGGATATTTTCCCCTGCTCTTCTCCATCATGCGTCTGACAGCCTGCTTCTTACCATGCACTTTTCACACTGGATCATGAGGCCTTCATCTTTGTACATTCCACAGATGCAACGGATGACATCGTCATCCTTGTCGTGAGACCCCGGTCCTCCCCCTCCTTGGTCACGCTCCAGCGAGTCCGAGCTGTCGGCCTCGCTGGCGGTCTCGCCCACGATCTCATCAATCTGAACGGCTGCTTCATGACGAGCGCTGTAGTAGGCCTTCCGCAGCCGACACACGTCTCTGCCTACAGTTGACTTCCTGCCATAATATTTCTGCAGGTAAGACAGACAGTTGTTAATGTCGTTGCCAGATACACTAAATCTATAAGATATGATCTTAGCGAGTCCCCTGCTCACAGTGAGAGCAGATGCGTGACTCAGCACGACCAGACCTCACAAACAGCATGAGGAGATGGTTTGATTAGGTGTTGAGGGATTTCAAGTGTTTATTTTATGATACTGTGTCAATTCTCATAGACGGTTAACTTTTAATCAGTAGTTAACAACAAACACAATCAATACATGCATACAGTGTGTACACACACACACACACGTATAACAGGTGTGTTTGTCTGGATAAGGCTGCATGATAATTCCAACCTCATTACGTTTGATCAGGCAGATAGATCACATAATAACAAAGGATTAATAGCAGAAGAGGTTAATTTTTGCTCAGTCACCTGATGAGTCAGTGTTTGAAGTGACAATCCAACAGTACTGACGGATTAAGATTAGTGAACTCATTACGAGCAGTGATGCTCCGCCTGTGAAACAGCTGGTCCGTTTCTTTGTGGTTCGCTTATAGTATTGTTATACACCACAATGTACTTGAGTCAAAACTTCTTTGTCATTTTGAGTTTTGTCTCACAAGAATCTTGCCAAAATACAGCCGTTAAAGTGAACAATAAAAACCATTAACCTCTTGATTCTTTCAGTCGGGCAAAGCGGGGGATGGGACCCACTGGAGAGTCTAATTTACAAGTCCACTTCAAACTTAGCGTAAGCTCCTGTGAGAGCTTTTCAAGAGGCACTTCTTTAAACAGCTATGCTCTACAGACGTAAGTCAAAAGTGTCTGCAATGTGTACACCGAGGATCAGCGGCCGTGAAGTTGTAGATTGTGATGTTTGCATACGAAACAAGAAGAAGGAAAGATGAATGTGTTAAAGCAGCGCATGTAATAATTCTGATGAGTGGTTTTGATATTGATGGGAGTCTAAGAGTTAAATAATGAAGCCTGGAAGGTGCAGCAGCCCTAGATGTCACAACCAGAGTAGGGTGGATTTATCGTACAGCCTCAGCCAACAGGCTGTTTCCAGCTCTACAGAGCTGGAAAAGGTTCCCACTGTTTCCACCGTGGGAACCTTTTCAAGAGGATTTAGAAAAAAGTGGGTCTAAACAGATTTCAATCAGAAGAACCAGGGACAGAAGAACCACGGAAAACATGCACGCCATATGTAATTGTTACAAGTGTTAAGGTTCCCTGTAATATTTTAGGAGTTAACAAGCCTTTAACTTGATTTTAACGACCGGTCAAACATAAGCCGAGAGAGAGAGACACACACTCAGAGAGAGAGTGAGACACTCAGAGAGACTGAGAGAGAGAGGTCAGTGGTTATGAGAGCTGGTACAAGAGTTTTGATCATTTCCGTAATTTTTAGGACTCATGAAACGAGTTGACCATGCAAAGAGGGATGCTCACAAGTGAGTCTCAGTTTGTTTTTCTAGGAGTTCTGGTCCTCAAATTAACTCTAGTTACAAGGGCTTCTCCAGTCTGCTCCACCCCAGAGCACGTTCTAACAAAAGCCAGCATTCACCCAATTCACCCAACTCCCAGAGTGAACGCCTGCCTACCTCAGCATTGCGGAACACCTTGAGCATGTCTGTGTCGAAGGCCTCGACGGTCTTGTAGTGTCCTGTGAGGATTTGCTTCTCGATGGTGCTCAGGTCCAGAGGGTCAGGCACCTTCTCATAGTACTGACTGTTCCTGATGGCACAGGAGAACAGCATGATTAGTCTCCACAAAACATTTAAATACAGCTCATTTTAAATGCATTAGTCTATGGATTTGAAGCCTCCCGCGCAAGGAAACTATCCCGGAGTCCGCCAAGGTGTTAGACCGATGTCAGCAAAAAAAAGTGAGATGTTATCGTTTTGTCAAAAGCTGATTACTATCAATAGTGGACAGAGAATGAAAACAGTCTGTGTAGCCGACACGTGTGGCTCTGATTAAACCGCTACACTATGTTGGTCCTCTGCACTGATAGCAGAGATAACGCCGCTGTCAGGGAAACCGTAGAACACATGAATGAACAGAACCCAATGCGGGTTTGCAGTCTGACGCTCTCACCTCTTCCTGGATGGGAGGTTCACCAGCGGAGCAGCAAGAGTCTGGCCCCCGGAATCTGAGGGCAGACAGGAGAGCAACGCGGCTGTCGTCAGTTCTCAATAATAGAATTCGGTGGATATTGGATACGAACACAGAGGCACTGACAGATAGAATGTCATGAAGGCACAATCTGACCTCAGATAAGGCTAGAGGTCATACACTTTTGAGAATACATTTTTGGACACTGTGTCCTCTAGAAGTGGGAACTCACCCTTGTAGCTGGTGATCATGTCACAAATCTCTTTGAATATGTGTGCGAGGCGAGCAGTGCGTGTGACTTCTGTGTTTTCCTCTGCTGCCGCCAGTCTCCGTGTGCGGACCGATCGCGATGTCTGCAGGGCCGAGAACTGAGTGAGGAACACATCTGGAAGCAGAGAGTGAGCATTAGACATTGGATGTTGGTCGTTGTTTCATTTCATTCCAGGTGCTCGGGGAAGTTGTTGGCTCTAACCGAATCCCTAAAAACAAACTTGCACTCAATCCTGACAGACTGAGAACCGTAAAAAGGTTTTTTACAACATCGACTGTTCTTGCTCTCTCAGATTGACAAGCCCACCTGACTTGATGTTGCCGTCGTCCCGGATGACTCCACCCCAGCGTGTATATATAGACAGGCTGCTGGCATCCCTCTCTCGTTCACCTTCTCGCTTCAGCAGCTCCTGTTTCTCCCTCATCTTCTCCCAATTCCTCAGGAGAAACACTCGGTGCTTCAGCACAAAGTTCCTGATGATTGACGGAGAGACAGGAGGGTGAAGATGGCGGGTGTCAATCATGCATCAGCCATGGTTGTGTTTGTGTGCGTGCGTTCACCTCTCTCTGTTGGACATGGGCTTCATGAGATGAGGGTAAAACTTGTTGGTGTCACTCGACTCCTCCTCCTGAAGAAGAAAAAAAAAAGTCGTATTAAAGCCTGATATTAATGGAAACCAACAAATGCTGATGCAGCATCTCAACGTTGTCCTCTACGTAAACCACTCACTCGTTTCTTGAGCTGGTGTTTGGACTTCCTCTTCTCCTTGAGTCGACCCAGTCGCCGGGTACCACCTGTCTTTGGTGGCAGGCCGTTAATACGCTGGCTCTTGCCTCCGATGATGCCCCGGCAGCTCTCCGATCCACACTCGCACACTTGCTGTGATAGCGGAGAAAAAGTGAAATGAAGGTTTGTAAATAACCACAGTGTCGCTCTATGAGGAGGTCAAACAAGGTCAAAGTTCATTCACCTGCTCCTCGGTATTAAAGGAATGGAAATTGTAGTCATAGGTGAGTTCAGTGCCGCTGGTGATCTCCTTGAGGGCAAAGAGTCCGATTCTGTACACCCCGTTCACTGACCTAAGACAGAGAAGAAAGAACCAGGTCCAGTGAGCGGTACAAGAGTCCAATACAATAAATGAGCATGAATAATACACCCTAAATATGATTGCATGAAAAGGCCAATGGAAAGAAAGTTAAACATCACAACAAGTTTAATCACCCCTGGTGGAACGTTGCATGTTTCAAGAAGCTAACGCTAGCAGAGCGGCTAAAGCTAGTGGGAGTGCAGAGCCAGCCAGGAGCCCAGAAGTCCCTGAATAAAGCCAACATATAACATATATTGGACTGAATGACGCTTGCAAAATTTATTTTCTCCATCGAAATGTCGTACAATTGGTTTAAGAAACTCACGGCGGGTACTTTAATTTCAACAGGTCAGAATACATACACAATGCCGACCAGCCCCTACCTCCACTGTAATCTTTCAAAATAAGAGCAATTAAAATTCATTACGCATTTTGATTTTAAAACTGTAAGGGAGAAAATTTGTAATCGGCCGTAATCGATATGAGTTGGTCCGACTTTCTAAAAATCTGCGATTGTTAAAGTTTTACTTTCATTTTAGAATCAGGTTAGAAAACTCAAAACTCAAGTTATAACGACTCAATGCATAACCCCTGAATCCGAGCTCATCCCTCTTTCCAGTCTCCAGACTCCAGCTTCTCAGCATTCTTCTAAGAATAAACCACAGCATTCTGTTTGCTAGCCACTTGATAATTTATTCCTCCTTCAGTGGGGAAAAGCTGTTTCAGCGAATTGTTTTCAGGCTCAACAGCTGTATCCGAGACCCGCTGCATGTAATCTCTCTTCTGCGGTAAGATGGATGACTCGTCGGGCTCTGTGATGAAAATCCTCCATCCTTGTGGCGTCTTATTCCAAGTACAGCCACTCTACATTACTCACGCATCCACTGACACACACAGACACACAGACACACACACACACATATACACCAACTAGTGCCCTAGATTTTAAACTGGGCCACTCTGAAGGGCAGAGTGTAAAGTTTAATAGTGGAGGCAGGGTGCTAACTGTCCACAATCAAATCCTCTGAAGGTTAAAGCTGTGGTGTCACATGTAGCAGATTCGCTTTACAAAGACAAAAGTCCATACAAAGAGAAGTCTAACTAGGTTTCACTTGTAATAGTCAGGCACAGGGAGGTCTGCGCGGCCAAGTTTCCAATTGCGGTGGATTTAGTCATGCTGTGAGAACAATCACTCAGGAAACCAGTGAATTGTTTTGGCACGGTGCAAGGCCTCTAAGCCACTTAGGTGTCTGAACATTGGCAGGGAATGACTGAGGTGATCTAATCAGGCGGCGTTGCACGACCACACTAACACGGTTGGAGTTTCGAGGCAGCGCTTTCTCATTAACGAGGAAGTGCCCCTGCCACACGTGTCCCTTTTAGAGCTTGTGTGAAACATCCCAACGCGGGCGTTACAATATCGCAGACCATTGACTGTAGTGGAGCATAGATGTATTTCAGAAGTTTCACTATTATAATGAGAAAACAGTTTCAGGGCCGCCTTTACTCTTTTGACTAATAAAGGTCTAAATCGCGAGGCAAAGGCGTTGCGAGAGGATGCACACGCAGCAGCCCTGTGGTCACGAGAATGGGCGGCGATGAGAAGCAGGTGACTGTCAAGGACACGGAGGGGAGAAAGAGCTCGATGCTCCTGCATCATCTAAGCGAGGGACGGAGGTTGTTGAACCAAAACATTACGGAAGTAGGCGTTGTGCGAAAACGCATCAGATAAGATCAGCAATCTCAAGCCACATCGCGCTGGTGACTCAGGCCAAGGAGTCATCTGGAGTCACCGTAACCCACTTATGCAAAGCACTGCTCTATGAACAGGCAACTTCCATCTACAAAACTGTCTAAGTTTTTCTCGCCTCAGTTAAACCTCTGCGGTCTGATAACAAAAGTAAGAGTGAAGAACAAAGATGCAGAACTCAATGCAGCTTTGCTGACGTCGTGTTTCGATTATTGCTTTCAAAAACATCTTCTCCCTGTTCTGCTTCTATCAGAGTTATCCTCTCACAGAAAGAGAAAAGGAACTATCCAGCCTCGTACGAATCACCAGACACACAAGCAGACGGGAATGAACTGAAAACACTTTGATAATAGGTTAGTATTTTTGACGATGAAAGCCTTTAGAAAACACAACACCTAATTATGCAGCTGGAACACTCTCCAATCTGTGCCAAACTAAACCTCGTTGCATTATTTGTCTACTCCATCAAACATACCTGCTCTGTAAATCATCAAGCACTCGGAAAACAAAAAACTTTTTAATATTTCTTTGGTTTGGCCAGCAGAAAAAGATCACATTTGTTTTAGTCCTATTGTTGTGGTTTCCACGTACATGGATGAAGCACCTACTCTGACACAGCGAGTCAGAGCTTGCATGAAGCACTGATGTCATAGTTTTGCTAAAGGTCAGGCAGATGGTCACGGTGAGATACACAGCAGCCACACATCCTTAGACTTAAACTTTTAACAACAGTCCACATCAGCCTTGCTGCTCATGCGTCCTTATTTAAAAGAAGAACACTTGTCTCGTCCTGCACAGTTGCTTGTTGAACCGCTGACAAAACTAACATTCACTGGGGAAGGGTTCACTGGAGGCCAGACCTGCAGAGGTCAATGTCGACACCACTAATGAGATGCAGCTGCAGCGTAAGTTTGTTGTCTGACTTCTGTTCTGGTATCACAGACACTCTGGCAGTGTGTGCTCTTCTGTCAATCTAACACAAACATTATCATACACCTCAAGCTACACTCTACTACTACTACTATTACAACTACTATACTCCTACTATTCTACTACTACTACTCTATTATTACTCTACTACTTTACTACTATTACACTTTACTACTACTACCACTACTCTACCATTGCTACTACTATTACTACTACTATTACTACTACTCCTCCTCTACTCTATTATTACTCTACTACTTTACTGCTACTCTACTCCTACTACTACTTAACTACTCCTACTACTCCTCTATTCTATTATAACTCTACTCCCACTTTACTTCTGCTACTACTCCTTTACTACTACTGCAGCTCTACTACCACTACTCTGCCACTACTACTACTCCACTTTACTTCTACTACTCTACTCCTACTACTCTAATACTACTACTCTACAACTACTACTACTCTACTCCTACTACTCTAATACTACTACTCTACTACTACTACTACTACTCCACTCCTACTACTCTACTACTACTACTACTCTAATACTACTACTACTACTCTACTCCTACTACTCTAATACTACTACTCTACTCCTACTACTCTACTCCTACTACTCTAATACTACTACTCTACTACTACTCTACTCCTACTACTCTAATACTACTACTCTACTCCTACTACTACTCTACTCCTACTACTCTAATACTACTACTCTACTACTACTACTCCACTACTACTACTCTACTCCTACTACTACTCTACTCCTACTACTACTACTCTACTCCTACTACTACTACTCTACTCCTACTACTCTAATACTACTACTCTACTACTACTCTAATACTACTACTTTACTACTACTACTACTCTACTACTACTACTCTACTCCTACTACTCTAATACTACTACTTAACTACTACTACTACTCTACTCCGACTACTACTACTCGGGTTGGGTATCAATGATCAATCAATGATCTGACAGGTCGCGATTGCTCATAAATGCTCCTGAAAAGGCTGGGTGAAATCTGGGCACTGGTGAAGAACCCTGAAACGCAACCAGGACATTTGGAGGGAACTTGTTCCGATCTGCCACGACACTCACCATTTCTGCATCTCACAGTTGGGTTCACAGCTGTGGTTTATGAAGCGAGCCTCATTGCCCATTCGGTAGCTGTCAATCACCATGCCGCTGTCCAGATTCAGACAGTATTGGCCACTGTGGGAGAAGTACTGTTCCATCATGCGGCTCCTGAAACCCGTTAGAGGAGAGGCATTTGAAGATTAAAAGAGAGGCTTTGATTAATTTCCAAGTCAAGGTAAATTGGTTTTTGAGCTACGGAAGTGAAAGGGGCACTAAATGCAGAAGCAGGACATTTCCGAACTTTCTGTCATCCAACGTACTTTTTAAATGTGATGCAAAACTCACCTGAACTCCTGTTCGCTTACAACCTCCCCCAGGTACTCGATGATGAACTGTCCAGAGCAAAGTGGCTCCTTGGTGCGGATTCCCCAGCCTTTGCCCTCGGCTCGGAAACGTTCCAGGCATTGAACCCACTCGTGTCTTTGGATGCGCTGGTTGTCACATTGATCGCCACACGGACACGTGCTGGGAGAGCACTCGGCAAAACTCATCCTGGGGAAATAGGCAATAAAGAATGTAAGATGAGCAAGAGGCTGCTGTTTCTCCAGACCCGAGACCAACCGTCATCTCGGGTCATTTCATTACTTTAAAAAAACTGAGTGGTGCAACCCCTAATTTGCACATGCCGATAAGAGAGTGGGGCCGATGCTGTACTCCGATAGGGAGGTGGGTGTTGTCATTGTGTGGGTGGGGTGTTAAATATCAAATATGGAATATCAGATTCAGTTTTAAATATCCAATCTAGGTTGAACTCAGTGGCTTGAATGTCATAAATTCAGGATACATCATCAGTTGTCAACCATTTGCTACAAGAGACCCTCCCCTGAGGGGGCCCTCCAGGGTGATCAGGTCCCGGAGTTTGACCTGTAGTCAATTGGGTTAAATCTTTATTTTATAGAGCTATTTTGCATTCTATTGTTGTATCAAAGTGCTATTACTTTGTTATTACATTTATATTATTGTCACCGAAATGGGCTGGCTAAATAAAGAATATTTGAAACATGACAATGACATTGTGTGTTGTTGTTTTTCTTTACCTATTCAGGCAATCATCCAGGCAGCCTTTTTCAGTGTGGTCCTCCTGAGATCTGCAGCTGCATGTCGTCGTTTCGTAACCAGAGAGAGGCTTTACATCCACATAGACGTCTGTTACAAAAAAAGTGAGATAACCACTTTATATTTACAGTTAGTCTCGTTGGGCATGACGAGCAAAAGGGAGCATCAAATACTTTTCATGTCATTTTGAAAACAATTACTATGATTTATTTCCGGAACTGCAACAGTCAAACAGACAAGGGCAACTGAAGTGGTAAAACAAAGAAAAACATGCACCTAGAGGGCGAGGTTATAGATGACATTCAGGCTGGATCACAGAAACAAAGCCGTATACTTACTGGATCTGATCTTTTTATAGAGGGGGACATCAGGCCTCTTGTGGAGCTGAACATAAAACATAAAAACAGAACATGAACATAAAAACAGAAGCACATGCTATTGAGAGCTTCCACTGGGACTCTACCCTCTGAAACTACCCGTCATTGTATTTACTATTAACGTGGAAAAACCCAAAGAACACTGAGAACTTGAGGTGATTAAATACCTGATCGTGTTTCCACAGCCATAGGATGTCGTAAGGCAACTGGAAATCAATGCGCTTCTGTCTCAAGTACTTCCCTGAAGAGGACAAAGCAAGGGAATTTTTGAGAAATATACTAATGAAATGGAAGAGAAGCCATTTTTTTTAACCATATTCACATCATAAATCACACAGTGGTATGTGAGTAAGAAGTTTGGCCATCTGAAGGAACTTTTTCTATCTTTTCATGTTATTGCTTAACATATAAACGTAATCCTACAAACATATTTAGTTATTACACTCACCAACATGTATGGGAGCTGGAAACAGTCCATGCTCATGCTCTCCTGGTATGTATTCAAGCTTCTCTTTCTTGAGCTGTAGGAGCTGACTCCGGGGGCTACGATGTGCGGGGAGGGAAATGTTACAGAGAAAAGTCAATACACTCCAGAATAGTTGTATCATGATGCTACGACACGTAGAATAAACATCCAATATTGGTTGCAAATAGAAATGTATATTTCATTGGAACTAACTCTTCAGTCTTGTACACGTCAGAATAAAGGCCGGCCTTCTGGAACTTCTTCTTCGGAGGTCTAGCCGGTCTCTTCTCCCGTTGGGTGGGGACAGATATGGGCGGGGCTTGTTCTCTGGGGACGCTGTCTGGGTTTTCGGGGGGGCAGTGGCCATCTGGCTTGCCATCCGTCGGCCTAACATTAAAAAAAAAAGAAGAAAAAAAGGGTTTTGTTTCTAGGTGCTTTATCGATGTTTAGTATCAGCATTCATTCTCAACACTAGAACACCAGAACTGTAATGTTGTGTCAACGGCCTGCTGACACTCTTGGTTATAAAGGTTAATATTCAACAGTGGGGAGAAAATCTGCTTACCCAAGAAAGTGCGGTTGCTCCTCCTGGTTGAACCAGCTTCTTCCTGTACCAGTTCTGGGCCTGGCCACCAGGTAGCCAAGGTTCTCCGCTCTGTCTGGTAATCGCTCCTCAGTCTTTTCTACCTCTCTGTCCGCTGCCTCCTCCTCTTCCTCATCCCCTTCTCTGTCCCAGTGCTTCCTCTTCTGGCTTTTCCTACGCTGACCCTGAACTACAGACTCAATAGCATCGGTCACAGTGTCCTCCTCCCAAACTTTAACCCCGGCTTGCCGCTCTCCCGCTCTCTCCCGCTGCCGGGTCTGATCCAACTCGACCACTGGTGGGGATGGTGGAGGGGAGGGTAATGGGTGTTTCCTTGGACGGCCAGGGCCTCTCTTCTTTACCACGTTGTTTCCGGTACGAGCCTGTCTCTGCAGCTTCTTGGCACGCAGGATTTTGTTGACATGGTGTAGCCTGTGTTTGGAGGGCTGTGCCCGGTGGTGGGGCAGGGAGGCGTCCAGGCAATAATCTGGAGAGGGGGAGTGGCAGGCGGAGGAAACATATCCGTGGGAGTGAAACAGGGAAGGTTGGTGATGATGCTGCTGCCGGTGGTGCAGGGAATCTTCGGGCCCCTCAGAAGTTGAGAGAGTAACACCTCTATTTTGGATACCTGATGACCGTAGTCAAAAGAGGAACAAGGAACAAGATACATTATTAACATGTGTAAGTGGAAACGGAACAACTGAGACAATCAACAATCAGACACTCACCCAGTGTGATACCGGCCCCAGACTATAATAACCATGTTGCAATGGGTGATATGTCCCGCAAAGGTGTTTGGTAAGATAAGGAGCCCAACAAACTTGATAGGCTTTTACTATTCATACTCTTTGTTAAGCTAAATGGTAGTCTATCTCTGATATTCATTACAACTTGAACTATGAACAACCCACCCCCCTCTCACTTCTTGTTGTTTCTTTCGCACTTCCCTGACCTTTGCAAATCTGTCTTCCCTTTATGTTTGAGTGCAGGCCACCGCAAAAGCTTCCCTCGTGTCCAGTGACCCAAAACAAATAGCCACAGTGAGATCAGAGAGCCCACACATTTAATCCAAGTCGCCAGGTCAGACAGGATCAAGGTTGGACAACCGATTAACCAGCTTACCAGAGTGGGCAAAGGATTTAACTATTGCTTGATACTTGCATGAACATGTGGTTATGAAGGGTCTTCATGCACAGAATGAAAGCAGTATAGTATCATTTTTTGACCTTGTGTTTGACCTCCCTTACAGTAAGTCCTTGTCCTCCAAGAGGACTCCCTGCTCCTCTGTCAGTAAGAGTTATAATATCGGTTTGCATAATTCCTCACTTGTCTTGTGTCTCAGTCCAGTCCCCCCCTCCCCTCTCCCGAGACCACCTCTTCCTTCACGGGGTAGCCTGTGACCGCCGGATGAACCCTGAGTCCTGGGCACTAATCCAGGATTACCCCCTAGCGTGATTTGCCTCGGCTTCCAGTTTTCACTTACCAACAAGCACATAAACATCAGGTAGTACTTGCACACAGAGACGACCAGCCTCCCATTGCTCACTCAGACACAAGAACACTAGTCTCAGCGAGGGGCATTGAGAGTCTGGGAAAAAGGTCTTACATCAGCGGCATAAACTCATCTCAGGTACTGGGTGTACAGAAGGGTAGGACTTAGCTTCACATTGTGGGCTAGAGAGGGAAATGTCTACTAAATATAGCATGTTAACAAAAACCTCCACACCTTTGGCTCCGGCAGGAATGCTATATCAATTGTGGCAAACTGCAGTCATCCACACTCACAGAGGAGACGATTTAAGTCAATACGCATACTCTTTTTTTTTTTTTTGGCCAAGCCAGTAGCCTCTAAGAGCTATTAAATGTCATGGTCTTTCAAAGGGACTTTTTACACTAAAATAATTGCCCCATTCCTCTCTCTTTTCTTTGTACAGTTGAAGGCGAGGTGAAACGGCTATAGAAACAAAGCAGAACTTTATAGTGTCGATATGGAATGATTGCAGTAAACGCTATTTCTCGACAATGACTGTTTTCACGAGGCTTATACTGGGTTTGATCGTACTGCTGACATGGCAGAATCTGGCTATTTATATTCCTGTATACATGAAAAATGCTAGTATACTGGTTCCTAATAAAGGTGTGCTGTTTGTGTAGGCAGCCCTAACTTGTTACGAATCATTCTATTCTGACATTTCTACGACGGATGGTCTCGCTTTAAATTAATTGGACTGTGGCTGTAGAAAATGAGGCCACTTCAGTTAATTGCGGGCGCAGTACTTTTAAATGTCAACTAGCGTCGAGGATATGGTTTATTCATTGTCAGCAGTGATCGATGAGAGCAATAAGCAACATTAAACACGTCCTCCATTTTGACAGCTGTCACCACGTAGAACAAGTGTTGGATGAAGTTCAGTAGGCCAGACTGGTGGGAGAAGTTTGTCATGATGGAGTTCAGTGACACAGAGTGGAGAGTGATTTTCTTTATGAATGGGGTGTTTTACAGTCTGTGTGACAGAGTTGACCATTCATAAGACCGGAGGAAACAACAAAACGAGCCCCAGCTCCTTTACACATAAGAGTTACTGTTGGGTTGAACAAACTGGATTACTGTGGGGAATATCACTTGCTTGCTGAACAGTTTTGGGTTCACAAAAGCACAGACAAAAAGTTTGTGTGTTATGTGGCAGGGCGTCGGACAAAGAGGCAGAAATCCAGCGTGGACCCTTAGGTAAGGTCCTTAGTGCTACCAGCCTGCCTCAGAATCCAGCCACATAACGGGCACAAGCCGGTGTACTCTAGTGTCGGTCCCAAGCCCTGATAAACGGGGACGGTTGTATGAGGAAGGGCATCCGATGTAAAAAGTGGAGTACTCCAGTTAGAATATTCCATGTTCTCAAGATTGGGATTATGTCTAATCCCGGTTATTGAGATCGGGGAATGACGTTTACATGTGGTAATACAACGATGGGATACCCCAAATAACTGGTAATAACCTGGATACTGGTTTGCATGCAAACACTGTCATTATTGAGGATTTTCAAAGAGATACACGATATTAAACCGATATTAAGCAAGACCTGGGGATACCATTGCTGAGCCACGTGTAAATGTCTGCAAAGGGTAGCTGCTTAAATGCATGCAGCAAATTTACTATAGGTGTGCTATGTCACTAAGCTCATCAGATAATCTTTTTCAACCACAGGTTTCCGTATTCAACTAAATTTGGGGATAACATTTGGTGGCTGGACGATTCAATTTGGGTGGAGGGTTGCAACACGTAGGAGGTTTTACAGGATATTAACCGTCTAAATTTAAATCACAATATACTAGAATAAACAGTATTCCACCATTATTATTATGAATACTTGTATATGCTTTTAAAAATAAATGAAACAAATAAGAATCCTTTACAGATCTTACTCAACAAGAACTTTGGAGCATAAAAGTAACAGGACCTGTAATAAAATGTAGTTTATTTTTAGAAATAATACAAAATGTATATCCCTTTGAGCGTAAATATGACAAAAAGGGGCAGATCCCTTTTTTACCTTTGTCCTTAGATTGGGGTGTCAAACTAGCTAGCATGTTCTGACTTGTATTCAGTTAGGTGCTATAATAATAAACCATGATTAAACTGTCATGCGACTATAACCTGTAATATAAATGAACATATTAGTATCAAGGTGGATAAGTAATAAATCCTTAATGTGTAAGGAGGATTTAGCTTGAGGGGGAGCTTGTTGGGTGGAAACAGTAAGCAGATCTGCTGCATTGCTACTATGCAAAGTTTACAAAAGGCAAAAATCAGAGTAATCGGTCATGCTTTCATCTGCACTGTGGGTAGATGCTAACAAATATGAATCAACAGGTTGAACATGTTTCCTCGTTTAGCATCCACTTTAAAAGCACACTATGTTTACGGAGATTTCTTTCCTCTGGGGGGCGTCGACCATAAAAACAACAGCATTAAAAGACACACTGATCTTGGTAGCTCAGTTCAGAAAGATTCATCTAATGATCAGACAGAACTCTATCTCCATCTGTTATAGGAACTGTAACGCCTCAGACTGGACGGCCCTGCAGAGAGTGGTGTGGACCGGGGAAAAGAATCATTGGGACTTCTCTCCAGCATGTCAAAGACATCTCCCGTGGGTGGGGCTTTTGACCACACAGGTCAAACCCACCCCTGTCACGGACCGTTTACCCTCTTCCCTTCAACGGAGGGCATCAGGTGCAGAACAACTCGGTTCCGCAAAAGCTTCATTCCCACTGCTAACAGACCGCTGAACTCCCTCTACCACCTCCATACATTACAAAAACCTGCCGGTGTGAAATTTTATACATGTCATTGCCTGTTTTCTTTAGGGTTTTTCTTTATTTTGTGTATGGAGCCAAATGCAACCTAATTTGGTTCTGCTGTTTACCTGCATGGTGGATAGTCTGAATTACAATAAAGTTAATCTCTAATCTTGATGATTATTTAACTATTTTAGGCCATTTTCACAGTTATGACATTTACCTTGTCACTGTGTGCGTGTTTCCCTACCCCCTATTCACTCTGGCCATGACAAACACATTGGCACCATTTGCCAGTCATTGTGGGTTTTGTAAGATATCGAAAATTGCTCCAGGCTTATGATTTAACTTTTTCTTAGATCAAGGATATCGTATTTGCCTCTCCATGTCATGTCTTTGTTGCATACGTGTGGCCTGTCTGAAAGGCCAAACACAGACATGCACAAGTGAGATCCTCCCTGGGTTTAAATAAATCTTAGAAATTAATATCATTAATTAATTAAATGAACATAATAAAACCATCACGCTTTATACACTGGTACAACCACTACAACCCCACTTGATCAAAGGATTTTCTATTCGTTGATGAGATAGCTCTTCAAACTCAAAAGCTTATTGAAATAAATTATCAATATGGGATTCAGAGCATCAAAAGGAAAATTAAAAAAAACAAAAAAACATTTCCTGTAGCTGTTATTATAGATTACTATGTAATCTTCTCTTCATTTTTATGGGAAATGGAAAGACCATGTTTTGAGATGTTTATCAGCGGATGCACAGCCCACTCATACAGAATCATTTAACTTCAATAGATTAGACTTACCTAACTCCCTGCTCTCTGCTGATGTTGAGCGCTCTTTCCTCATTGGTCGGTCCGCGCAGGAAAAACTGGATTTCTCTGTGACTGCCTCAGTCTTTCTGCTTCTGTCCCCTTTTAGTGTAGTGCGGTTGAGAGCAGAGGTAAACAAATTTGTAAGGCTTGGAGAATCATGGGCTCCAGGCTCTAAATCCTCCGTGGGGGTAAAAGGCTCATCATCACTGTCTGAACAACCTGCTGGGTCTTCAGCACGCCCATCAGGAAAGGAACTCTGACCAGGTGCCACTTGATTCCGTGAGAGCTTTGAGTAGTCTGCCTTAGAGCTGCCCATCCTGAACCAGGCCTCTACTGGGTGGTGGCCTTTTGAGCTGCAACCCAGTGCAAGCTTGGAGGGGCCTAGACAGGGATTGGAGCTCTCTTTGCGCTTGTACCTTTCTGCAGATGAGGATGAGGAAGAAGATGGGGAGTTTGCAGAATTGCCGTTAGCTTGTTTGCTGGCACTGACGCTGGAGGCGTCTTGACCAAACCGGCAGCGTTGCAAAGACTCTGCCATTCCTAAACTGCCAGCTCTCTCTCCTTTCCCTGAAGCTCCGCTGTCAGAAATCCCTGCACTAGGCCTACTGTCTGTTCCTCCTCTAGAAGGTTCCTCCCTTTCCTCCTCAGTGCAGCGTTCTCTATGTTTGTGTCTGTGTTTATGTTTGTGGTGCCAGTTGAAGGAAAGCTCGGATGACATTGGTGGATAAAGGACCGGGGACCTTCCACCTCCCAGGTACTCCTGCCTGAGCAGCTTATGTTTTTTCTTGTGAAATTTGGAGGGGTTCAGCAGGAGATGCGAGGGATGGTGGTGATGCATGTAAGATGTAGGGGGAGGAGGGGGGAAAGATGGTGAGTGGTGGGAGTGGTGGGGTGGAGCTGTGTGAGGGGCCTGGTGGTGTGGGTGGGAATACAGAGCACTAGCTGGAGGATAGCCTCTGTAGTAGCCCAACCCCAGGGGGCCAGAGGAGTAGGGAACGCTGTAGGAGGGGTGGTAGAAGCCTCCACTAGAGAGGGGGAATCCAAGTCCAGGCAGAAAAGGAACCTCAGACATTGACTCCCTCAGTTTGGGAGGCCGCCCCCGTTTCTTCTTCATGTCTGGTTTACGTACATAGTGCAGGGGGTCACAGGAGTATGCAGGATGGGAGTAGAAGCTGCCAAAATTAACCCTGAAGATTGTAGGCAGGATATCCCTATGGACATAATGATGTGGAGGGGGACCACTTGTGCCTCCTATGCCACCACTGCTCCTACTCCCTACTCCAGGCATTCTATTTGTTCCTCCTACTAAGCCAATTCCACTGCCAAGCCTGTGCCCTGTAGTACGGTGTGCTATCCGTATTTCACTCAGTCTCACTACAATCTCATCCAGCTCCGCAAGAAAGTCTGGATCATGCCGTCGCGAGCGCAGCTGTAAGTACTTCTTCTTCCGTTTCCTTTTCTGTCTCTTTAGTTTGTCATAGCCAGGGCAACCATGAGCGCGACGTTTACACTTGTGCTTATGTTTCTCCTTATGCCCTATTAAAGAGGCGGCGGGACCTGCGGGGTGAGGTCTACGGGGATCAGGGGATGACCTTGCCCCATGGGGTGACGGAGAGGGTGATGGATGTTCCATGAGCACAGCGGAGTGTCGCCGCCTGCCTCTGGAGTTAAAGCCCATCCCTGGACTTATAGCTGAACCGATAACCCCCGGCATTAATAAACCACCGCCCATCCCAGCTGGAATCCCAATTGCCCCCAGACCGCCTGCCCCTCCAGCTTTCTCCCCACGATCTGAAGTGCTGTTATTGTCTGTCCCTATACCACTGTCACTGGGCACCGTCTCTTCACTATGCGCCTCACTCACAGGTGATGGCGTGGCTTCCTTGAGCTCACTGAGGGGGGCGGGGGAAGTGGGATGAAGCGGCCTGGGCGGAGATAGCTTATGGTAATGGTAGTGCTGTCTGTAATGGTGGTGGTGGTGATGGTATCCGCGGCAAGATGACTTCTTCGGGGGAGCTGCTGTAGCCATAGTTGATGACATCGAGCCCAACCCTGGGTTGCGAGGATTTGGGGCTGAAAAGGTTGGGGGAGGAAAGGAGAAAGTGTTGTGGGTATGATGGGGATTTGAATAGTGTGAGTGACCAGCAAAGTGCACTGAGCCAGGCTCCACAAAGCTGGCATCACTGATAGGACTGTGACCTCCACTAGACTGGGAGAGGGAAGGAGAGGGAAAGATCTCGGAAGAGGAGAGGAGGGGCTGTTGCTGGGACAGATGGTGATGGAGTGGGGAGGTGGTGTTTGGGGATAGGAAGGGGTCTTGAGGCGGTGATGAAGAAGAGGCAATACCCCCTCCTTTTGGTTTACGGCCTCTTCTCTTACCCATGTATATTGTGCCCTTTTTACTGACATTAATTTGGGGTCCTAGTTTCCCCCCAAAAGAAGCAGCCAGGGAGGACAACGATTGGGTTGTAGCCTCAACAGCGCCAACCACGCCATTGGTACCTTTAGGGGGGTCTTCTGGTCTCGGGCCTAACAGGATTTGACTGAGAATGCGCTTTCGTTTCATACTTTTCATCTTATTGATCTTCCCTATAATCGTTTTCATAATGAGCTGCCCGTTGCCTTTACTGCGGAACCGTTTGTCTCCCATGTCCCCGGACTCTGGAGCTAACGTGGGAGGCTGACCCTCCTGGGGTAAGGTAGGAGGAAGGCGCTTTGGTCGTCCACGTTTTCTAGGCATAGGTTTAGGGGGGTTGAGATCTACTTCAGGGTGAAGAACAGGCGGGTCCTGTTCCTCTTTGGATTTTGACAAGGATGAGAAGACCTTTGAGGGGGCCAGTTTGTTAGGCAAGCAACCGCGGGCAGGGGCATCCAGCCTTGGCATTTTAGACTTCGGCCTTCCCCTTTTCTTAGGCTGCGATGTGAAGAGCTGTGACACTGGACTTTGTGGCAGAAGATTTAGTTTTACCTTGTTTGGGTTTGGAGGCCTGCCCACAGGTCTTTTTATAGGCGGTAATGGTGTTTCCAAGCTTGAAGATAAATGTAAGTTAGTTTTGCTGTGGTCAAATAGACTTTCATGGCCTGCTCTGTAACTTGTAACTTGTGTCTTATTCATAACACGGGTCCAGCGTGGCTTTCTTCCTCTGCGTTTTTTAAGGGGTTTGCTATCCTGCTCTGCAGGGGAGTCTATGGATGAATCAGGAGAATCGTCTCTGAGAGGCGATTGAGGGTTTTCGTCACAATCTGGTTCTGGCGAAGAAGGCGCCCTTTGACTGAAAGACTCAGGGGGACTGCTAGCCCGACCCTGCCGGCCACCGTCCCTGTTGGGACTTCGCTTACTTGGACTAGAACTCTTCCCTCTTTCAACTCGTAGGAACTGATGGATAGCCCCCTTGTCTTTACCTTCTGGCTTTCCTGTTCCTGTAGGAAGAGGGCATTTGGTTAAGTCTCTGGGGCTGTCCTGTTCCTGCTCCATTTCACTTGCACTGCTTTCCTCTGCCAGAGCAGGACTCTCTTGTGCGTGGTGCCCTTGAGAAGGAGCAGGGGAACCAAGGACACTCACGGCACTCACTGTCCTTTGCTCAGCTGAGGTCATGGAAGAGGATGAAATTTGACATGATGGCGAAGATGTGGTGTGTGTTAGGCAGTGAGATTGACGCGACTGGGATTTAGAAATGCTACCGTTGCTATTGTCCATGTTTCCATCCTTTGACATGGCTGAGAGGCGATTATTGCCATAAGTGAGTGCTGGGCTGCTGCTCCGACTACTACTGTTGCTGTGAATGCTGCCGCAACCAGCTTTCCCAAGCCCTTCTGTGTCCTCCTTTCTCAGTGGTGACAGGGTGGGGGAGTGTTCCATAACACTGTCTTTGGTTCGAGAACCATAGGGCCGACCAGGTGGTCGTGATACAGGAGGTGGGGGAGACAGGTGTACCATTCTTGAATACGTGTTCCTATTCGCCATAGCCCTGTCTCGTTGCTTTGCTGTGGGGGCCATAAAGCCTGAGCTTGGGAGAGGAGGGGCAGGGTCGATCTTTGTGGTTTTGGCTGGCTTGGGGTTCTTTGATGGTGGGCAAGTTGCTATGAGTTGAGCTAATTTCTCTGTAACTGTGGGCGCGCCCCAATTTTGAGCTGCCTTGTCTTTTTCTCTCTGACCTTCAGTGGTATAGGGGTACTGAGGCGGTTTAACTCCTTCGAAACCGGGTTCTTTTGATGCAGGTATTGGGGAAGAAGGCGAAGATGTCCGAGGGTTGGGTTGCAGAGTTGGCGTTTTCTTCCCTGAGGGATGACTTTTGCTGTCGGGTGTAGGGCGGTGAAGGTTGAGGGGCCTCTCAGATGTCGTGGGGGCTGCTTTCATATCTTGCTTTGGATCAGATTTACAATCCATCTTTGGTGAAACCTGCCAAAAAGAACAAAGAATGAAAGGTAAGAATGAGTGAAACTGCGGTGACAGAGGAAGAGATATTACACTGAAAAAATGCACTGCCTCATTTCAAAATGAGATGCGTGTACACTGATTAACCATAATATTATAACCACCAAAAAGTGCAGTGAATAACATTGATGTTACAACGAGGTTATTACAACTTACAATGGTATCTGCCACTGGGATGGATTTATTAGGCAGCAAGCAAACATGTTTTTCTCAAAGTTAATGCATTAGAATCAGGAAAATGACAAGATTAAGGATCTGAGTTACTTTGACAAAGGCCAAATTGGAATGGCTCGACTTCTGAGTCTTAACATCTCCAAAACAGCAGATCTTGATGTGTGGGTGGAGAGAATGGTGTCAGAACCAGAAGCATTATATCTGCGCTGCATAGGAGTAACATAATCTGCTGCTATCATCTGAGTACCAGAAACCACAGCACACCTGCTAAGGTCCATGCTTTGAAAGGGCAGAACTGTTTTGGCCGCAAGATTCGAAACTATACAATATAAGCCAGACTGTTAAAAAGTTATGGCTGATTGGTGTAAATAGAAGAATTGGACAATGATAGGTCCTGTATCGGTTTACAAACTACAAAGCATTGATAGGCTATTGTGTCAAATGCTGCTTCCCTGAAGTATCCAGGGGGAAGTTAGACTCGACTCTATGATACTAATAGGGTCAGACTGGGGACAAAGCAAGAGAACTAGAGAGCAGGGTCACGCAGGGGAGGGGGAGGAGAGGTTATAGGCAGGCAGGGACAGAGGACGGACTATACATACATAGGTGGTTGGAGGGGGCAGTGCACGATGAATGGAGACAGACCAACAGAGGACACAAAGAAGAATTTACGTTCTGCTCTTTATCGGTGTCATAAAATGGTGATTACCAGGGTAACCTTCTGTTGGACCACTGACCATCTGATAAATGACTCATACTACTACTACTTTAAAGGGACAGTTTACGCTAAAATAAAAATAAAAACATTTTACTCCTCTTGCTGACTGCATGAATCATCCATATAGACTGTTTTAATTTTAGCTGAGGAGCATCAGAACAGCAATGTCTATTTCCAGAAATCATGACCCAGTTTCTGAAGATAATCCACAGGCTGAGTTTTGAAGAGTTTCATAAGTGAACTACTTTTAATACCAAACTACACACTATCACGACAAAAGAAAAATACGTCCTGTAGATGCATCTACTGATTGAGAAGATGCTCATGACTTTGAGTTTAGTTAGTTACTCTATCAGCCATGAGTAAATGCAGGTTGCCATCTGCTATGTGATAGGAAAAGAAAAATACTTGGAAAAATTATCGGTGGATTATTTTCCGTAGCTTTGTCATTATTCTTGAAGAAAACGTAACTAGATCTGCTAACCTTGAGAAAAATAGCACAAATGTGTTTGCATAATGCTGAGCCACTCAACTCCAATTTAGCCAACCACCACAACAACATATTGTTTACCATATGAAGAATGTGGTAGAAAGAAAACAATGGAGTTAATTATTCTTAAGAAAGAACTCCTAAAGACAACATTTGGGAATAGACAACGTTTTGTCTTTTTCCTCAGTTCAGAGGAGGCTCAACCCAACCGTCAGACCCATTTTCTAAAATATATTGCACTAGACAATATTATTATATTGAAAAGCTTCAGTACACACTATTTTTTAACCCAATTTATACTTCACTGAATATGTTTTTATACAAATTGATCATCTTCAGTGAATTCAATTGAATTATTTCATAGAAATGTACATTTATTTTGTTCATCATAACATGTTGAATCAAATAACTTTATCTGTTTGTATTCACAAAAATCAAGCAGCCCATCCAATTGAAAGCGTCTATTTATAAATAGAGGTTTAGCCAAATTATTACCTGAAGTCCCTTGGTGCATAAGCACTGCATTAAGAATTATGACCCATAGTACATTAAAAAAAGGAAAAAAAATCACATTTAACCATCTGCAACTCATGGAGACTCAGTTTTGGATTGCCAACTAAATTACAGGCTCAACAAGCAAGCTAACCTACAAATTAAATAACATTAAGCTCACGATTGGTCTGCAGATTTGTTTAAGCGTTACTATGCTATGACCACTGATGGGGCGAGTCTCTGTGTTGCCGATTTCGTACCAGTTATATGCGTAAGTATACATACGGCACGGCGGTTCATGTGAAACGTCACGGTTTAAAAGCACATACACAACAAGAAAAGAGCTTCAATGGCCGCAAGCATGTCATCATCAGGCCTCCTAACATGAATTTAGAAAACGCTCACTATGTATACAGTAAAACTGGTAAGGCTAAAATGAGCTGCAGAAGAAACCCAAAAACTATAGATAAACACCAAACTTCACCAGACACTTAAAAAAACAAAAACCCTGAGGAACATACCAAGTTTCATGTAGCTAATGTTTTCGATGTGGCTTAAGTTAGCAGGGGCAGTAGTTGAGGACCGAGACTCTGTGTCACTCCACCAAGCACACATTTTAATTTAATGAATCTTGTAATTTATTAAATTACAAGATTTGCATTGCAAATGTAATTTAATGGGAAAAGAAAGAAGAGAAAAAAAGGTCTGCTCAAAGGCAATTTCAAAACCTCCATCTGTTTTACAAGATTTTAATAGGCTGGTTAATGAACAGGTTCCTCGAGATATTGTTGACATTAACGTATGTCCGTGATCCTCATTCAGCATAAATATCTCAAAACTAAAGAATTAAAAAATCTTCCTCTGATTTATTCCGACTTTTTTCGTAACATTTCAACCTTTTTCACGAAATGAGATATGAAAAAAAAAAAAAATCTTTATACTCAGTTTTTATCTCATGCCTGGCCCTAATACTCCTTCCTAGATAAATGACACTAGAGTAAAGAGGGAAAATAATATTAGTGTATTTGAAATGTCCCTCTAAGGAGCCTGTCCCAGATGACACTGGACGAGAGGCGGGGTACACCCTGGACAATTAGCCAATTCATCCCAGGGCTGACACATCGAGACAGAGAACCATTCACGCTCGTGTTCATGTGTACCCTAAATAAACAGCATGCATTGGCGAACATGATTACGTATGTTTGTGTGAATCTACTGTGGAATAAAAACTCAGTTTACTACATTCTTGCTCCTTACCCTTTTGGCTGGAGCGCTCCCATTCACTTGTGAGGATGAAAGGGTGGCGTTGCTGGCAAGAGGAGGAGGAGTAGGAGGAGGTGGTGTCGGGGCTTTAGCTGTGACGGTTGATGAAGACGATGGGGCTTGTTTGGTAACGCCGGGACTCTTCTCCCTCTCTTTTTCCCTTCCCTGGGAGGGAGCCTGGCTCTGACCGCCAGACACATTACTGGTGGACCCTGCGACTTTTCCACGAGCACCGCCACCTCCGCGCCCTTTACTCCTCACAACGGCCCTGAAGGCCGGTCGACACACATAATTCTCCAATATCTTAGGGGGTTTCTTCATGCGTTTCGCCTGAAGGCCAATCTTAAGTTTAACATTGCCCTCAGACAGATTGCTCTCCTTGATGGAGAAATGGGACTGATCATCATTGGCACCTGCTGGCCCACTTCCTCCGGCACATCCTGTCCCAGTCGAGCCAGCTACCTCTTTTTCTCTGTCTCTCTTCTTCTCCTCATCTTCCTCTTTCTTTCCACCCCCTCCCTCCTTCTCTCGCTCTCCTGAGGGGACACCTGAGAGAAGAGGGGGTGGAGTTGAAGTCCCCCCCTGAATCTTCGGATCCATCAGGAGTTTACCAGGAGCGAGATGCTTTGAATGTCAGGTAGAGTGTTTGCGCAGAGGAGGGATGGGGAAAGGGGGAGGAGGGATAACGGTGAAGTTGAAGCTCTCCTTTCTTTCAGGTAGCTTCAGTCTCTTCCACGGTTGTCCAGCCCTCTTTCTCCGTCCTCAAACTGGAGTAAAGACAGTTAAAGTCGGGTGAGAGAAGGAAAGGAGGGTAGAGGGAGAGAAAAAAAATCACTTCAGCCACTGCAGCATAGAAGATCAACCAGACACTGACAGTTTAAAACAGTAATATTTAATGAATAATGGCGCAAAGCAGACCAAGGGCAACAATTTTTATCGTCTGTTTAGTTAGATGCTGTCCTTCTTCCTGTCTAAGTGACTTTTTATGATCTGTTCGTCCTCTTGACCTACAACAATCTGTGACCTACTTACACAGCCAAGGCCGTTCTACCGGAGAAGTATAACCTTAAGCTGAAGGACTCCGAAACATCCACCCGAGAAAAACAAAGCCTGTACAGTCTAGAATCGATAGTTAATCCCACAACACTGACACATCCTTTCGAGGTGTTACAGGATAAGACGCCAAATGAGCAATCGCCTGAGTCGTCTCATTAGCTGCAGTAAAAGCAGGTGCCTACGATAGTGGTAGACTGCTCGTACTCTACGCTAGCACAGCAACAGCAGAGAGCAGCATGTTTCTTAATTGTTCTCCTCAGAGGACAGACCAATTCAATGAAGTTGTCTACAGCTCCCTGTGGTCACCCGGTGATTTAATGCGGATTCGCCCCCTAGCAGGTGCTTTCTCTGGGTGAAGTCATTTGGAGGCAATTCAGAACTGTGACCTCAGCACATTGGGCCCTCCGGGACTAGACAGAGGATCCGGCAGCATTTCCAAGCCTCCGCTAGCAGCTTCTAAGAGTGAGTGATCGAGCGTCAATGTGCCGGCGGTTTCTCTGTGCCCTACATTAGTGGAATACACTAAAACAGCCACTTAAAGAAGCCTCAAGAAAGTCATACAAATGGTCCCATCAATAAAGTGTCAGCGGAAGACAAAAAAGAATCAGTACAACACAGTCCTAGACCATGTTTGTTTTGGATTACGACTATGGAAATCAGTAGAAGAGAGGTTTTTGTTGAACCGCACAGTAAACACTGCTCAAATTCTGGAGTCTGGCCTGTAGTTCCCCCACGCCTTCTTTTCTGTGTTTACTTCAATTACTCACTCCATTTCGTCTCAAAACTGCAGACTCCCCACTCGCTACACATACCACACTCAAATCACACCTCCCTTTTTCTGCAACACTCCATCAATCTCTGTGTTCTTTCACCCTTTCTATTTAAGCCTTTCCGCCCTCTTCCTGACTCTATTTTGCAAATTTTGAGAGCGGTAGTAACAGCACATGCTATATGACTATGTTCCTATTTTACTCAAAGACATATTGCAACCACCACCAAAAAAAACGCCAAACTCTGTGTCCTTTTCCCCCCAGAATGGCGAATAGTCTGACCATTTTTTTGTACCGAACACTCACAGAAATGCTAACTGCTTCCACTGGCTGACAGAAGGTATGTTAGCTATGTTAGAAAAAAAGGAAAATCACGTGTAGAAGCTAACTCTGTGAAAAGCTACTGACAAAGGTCTACAAAAAAGCCCCAGGAAAGTCAAAATATTTCTCTCACATCTTAAGCTCATTTATGATCGGCTTCACTAAAGACGTACACAATACTGTCTTGTGTTCATTTTGTGTGTGTTGTGCTCGTTTTCAGGAAGCTTACAGATACGAAAGCGGCAGACAAGTCAGAACGAAACCATTGGGCACAAGGACGACAAAGGCTAAGTTCACACTGCCAGTCTTAACGCTTTATTGCGATATTTTTCCTTAGATCAGATATTTTTTGTGTAGCTGTTCAACATTACAGTGAAAGTATGTGCTAAATCACACTCCAGCATGATCCGCGTGCGAGCAAGAACTATAACAAACATGTGATAGTGGCATGCGTCAACACAGAAGCAGAATGGAAATAAGTTTGAACGTTTTTTTTTATAGTAGATGTGTTTATAGCGACGTTTATGGTGGTTATAGGGATGTTTCCGATCTGAAAAGCGACTAGCGGCGGTGCAGCTTCGTCCCGAATGTCAACGGAAGATGACATCAAAGGCGCATGAATTCCGATCTGACAGCTCAGAAGGGGATCGCCTCGTAAAAAATCCGACCTGCCTCTGATTAAGGATCCCATATGGAATTGGACCAAATCAGAACTGAAAAAGATCAGATCACATGTGGTTTGTGTTCTTCAAACTGCCATGAAAACCTCAAATAGGAGCAAAAAAATCTGACATGGGTCACATGTTTCCTGCAGTGTGAACGTAGCTAAAGTCAAGCAAAAAAGTTTGTTATTTAGTGGCCTCATCTCTGCTGAGTAAACATTGCCTGAGTCTTTGCAACATTTTATTCAGTATATTTATTATCGTAACAAACTACCGATGCCGACGTAAAGCTCACATGGAAGTATGCAGGAGTATACGGGTGCATTTGACGGAGTATATACCAATCAGTCACAGAATTGTAACTGCTGAAAAGTGACGTCAGATTAACATTGATTGTCTTAATTACCTGGCACCTGTGAGCAGGGGGGATTTTAGAAAAAGTGAACATATTGCCCAATAAGCTGAGGTTTGAGAGCCAGAAAAAAAAAAACGGGAGACCTGAAGATGTGTATGACTGTGCCAACGGACAAATCGTGATAACAAGAGGACTTAGTCAGAGCATCTGGAGAACTGAGAGTCTTGGTCTCGGCTTAAAGCGATCAGAAACTACTAAAATGATCTTAGAACGGACAACTATAGAAGCGGCGACAAGGTCAGGAGCCCCAAGGCTCATTGGTGCCTTTTATTGTCTGATCCCACAGAAGAGCAACTGTCACGCAGACAGTTTTAATGCCAGTAAGCACACAGAGTGCATATCAGAACGGTCCCTGTAGCAAAAGGGGTTCCTATACAATATTAGACAGGTGGCTTTAATATTTAAGCCAACTGGTGAAAAAGAGGATCATCAAGCAAAGCCACATGTCCTCTAAGTGATCAGTCAAATTATGTGTTTCGAAATGTGATTGAAAGGCATTGGCATCAAGGTGCTAAAATTAACGAAACACTGAAGTGATTTCATGCTTTACCGTTAAACTGCAAAACAACAGAATAAGGGCAATACGGATTTTTATGGACGGATACAAGTCCCGCCTGATTGCCTTTAATTCAGAGGAGAAGAGACGCGTTCATGTAGTAGAATACAAGTAAAGGAAAAGGTGTCAGAATAAAAATGAAAAAAATGAAAATCAAAAAATCAATATCAGGCCAGCAAACTAACAAATGGCAGAGAGGGAAGGAACGTAGTAAACAACTTCCCGCGCCCCCTCCCATTTCTTTCCCCTCCCTCCTCACTTTTGCACACGTTGTTCATAACTGCTGATTTCCCTTTGGCCATAGCAATAGTATCCAACCCGCCCACCCCCACATCATTCACAGGAGGACTGGCGTCTGCCCTCAGATCTTTTCCAGGGCTTTTGCTCAATCGGTATTAGTACAGAGCCGCAGCTCCGGGAAGGGAGGGGGCCGCAAAATTCCTTTACTACTACCATTACTTTGGAGCATCTAACATCTTGAGAACAGAAATAACTGCAGTGCATTGTGGTCTTCAACAAAAAAAAAAAAAAAAAAGGGGGGCAGGTATAACATTGAACGACTTGCAGTTAAGGCTACAAACAAATCTGACGGGGGAATGACAGGTGTCAGTCAGATGAGCACTGTGCAAACATCCTCAGCAGCACAGTCGAGTTTATTAGCTGTGTCATTAGCAGGATTGAAAGCCCAGTGCCTGACATTTCAATTGATTTTACTTTTCTTAAGTGCTATGCAAAAACGTGGTTGAGCCGCTGAGGGCTGAAGAAACTAAAAACGTTATCTGCTTTCGTTTTCCTGTGCAGTCAACACTGCCCCTCAGGGGAATAAATCCTCAGTCTGAGAACAGATTGCTTTCAATTTCACTGCAAGCACCTACACTACATCAGCAAAACCAGCGTGTTTAGGCACAACTCCTAATTTCATTTTCAATCTCGCAGTGTCTGAAATCCATTAAGGTGACACAGCAATGTATCAGCATGTAGTCAGGAGATCATTTTACGCAACATCTACTCGTGGGTAAACAAACCTCATATCTGCCGAAGGGGCTAAAAAAGAAAACAGGAACGAGGAGCAATATAAAAACCAACGATACGACACTGTTTACCAACAGCAGCAGTGGAATAAATACTTTAAATGCGTTGGATAAAGTCAACTCGGATCCACTCACCTGTGTAATAGTCCAGAAAGTGTCTTCACATTATTTGGCTCTGTGTACTCCGTGCATGTGAATCAACGCGCTGTCCTCATAGTAAAAGATCCAAACGCTGAATTGATCGAGAAGAAAAGGTGAGAAAAAGTCAGGGCGATGACAATTTCAAAAGAGCAATCTGTCTCTTCAGTAACGCACGTTTGCATGTGCCAAGTAACTTTGACTAGCAATCTTGAGGCAAACAGATCGGAATCTGTGCACACTGCTCTTGACACGGCACAAAAAATTGATCACGTTGCCACCTTCAAAACACAAAGTTGCGCCGCTGAAGGCGGAGTGCAGGCATGTTCGCTGCCCCCCCCTCAAAAAAAAATATTTATTTCAATAATATTCAAGGTAACAGTCAAAGATGGTAAAGTAAAACGTCACATACACAGTGCATTCAGAAAAAAGATTTGTTTATTTTATAACAAGCTAGTGGCAGCCATCTGTCCAATAACAGCGCGTCTCAGCGGCTAACTAGCCATCTATCATCAGTCTGATTTAGGACGATTAAAGATCATTTCCTCCTTAATAGCGTTAATCTAGACAACAGAGAGACCGGAAATTAATCGTTTAGCGGTCTAACGCTTACGAGTATGTTGGATAAACCGAGTGAATGCGGCTCAACCCCGGGAGAGTGATGCACATAATCTTCCATCTCCGTCACATTCTCGCAGGCACTCGTGTGAACGTTACTACATCTCAGCTACGGCGGCTAACGATGCCCTAGCAAGTCGGCTCAACCACAAACATCGCCGAATGTCGCTTCGAACTAAAACGTCCAGTTTAAATGAGCTGGAACAGGCGCAAAACCGCGCCGAGTTATATTCCAGTGGTATGAAATTACAGATGCGCCGCGTAGGTTATTAAAAAAAAAACAAAAAAAAAACACTAACTGTCAACAAAATGGCGGCTGCGTTGAATCAACAGAGACCCGAAATGGATCTCCCTCTATTTGTTGCTCCTCGCTGCAAAAAAATCTTTTTTCCTTACAGCGGCTGGTATCCGTAATATCTCCCGGAGATGCTCAGTAATCCGCTCCGACACGCCGTTCGCCGGGCCTGGAAGTGTCAGCGCTGGCCTCTCTCGTCAGTCGGGCCTCCATGTCTGCTCAGCCCGTATCGCTCCGGTGTCAGCACAGCACGGGCATTCTGAGTCCCACCGAGGAGGGAGGGAGGGAGAAGGGCGGAAGGGAGAGCAGAGGAGGAGGAGGAGGAGGAGGCGGCGGGCAGGGACGGGGGAGTAGAGGAGAGCAAATGTCGGTTGTATGTGGTTGCTGCGGTGCTAGTCATTGACAAAAATGCCTATGTGAGATTATTGGACTATTTTCGGTTACCGCGCTGAGGAGTTCTCCGGGCCGGCGGAGGGTGTGTTCGCCGTCTGACCGGAGGAGCCTGGGCCACGGAGAGTCCACGTACCACCAGAGGAGCAGCCATTCTAACCTGTAAATGAAACATTCTGCTCCAAAACTACAAACGTGACCATGTAGTTTCTCAAATGTGAGAAGGTACCTCTGGTATTTATTTATTTTATTGACTGGACCTTTTCATAATAAGTGACCCAGTGCCAGTACGTACTAAAAAGGTAAGGGGCCCAGGATGGAGCCATGGGGGACACCACAAGTCAAAGTTGCCATGAGAAGTCCTGTTTGATTAGTGAGATTCCTTTTTGGCATATTAAAGCAACAAATGACTTACTAAAGCAGAATTATAGAACCAAGTAAAGTCTAATAAGGGTAAAATCGTTTAATGAAAATAATGCGTAACCAAAACTTTAAGCTAATCTAATTAAAATTCACTATTTTTTCCATGAAACACAATTTTTTTTATTATCATGAAATCATTTTAAAAGTTTTTCTTTTATTGATGGAAAACATGCTTTACCAAAAAAAAATTGTCATTTTTCGGTAAATTTTAGAGCGATAATCGACACACATCAAATAAATAAATGCCCCAAAGAAATAAAATATGCAAAGTCCTTTTATAAGGTTTATCAATTAGTAAACATAATGTGGTTCCACAACCAGTGTCATGGAGACGGAGTCTAATTAGCATAATTGTCCTGACGATGAACTGACTGATCTCTTATATTTGCAGCAGCGGGCTGGAGAAGATGGCTGAAAAGCTGATATTATGTGTTCCATTACATCCCATGATTCCCATCGAGCCGTGGAGGCAGCAGACCAAGAAGTGTATTCCAGACTTCCCTTTCCCCAAAAATTCCCGCTCATCCCAGGGGATCCTGAGTGGTCCGAGGACACGAGACGTATAATCCCACCAGCAAGTTTTGGGTCTACCCTGGGGTCTCCTCCCAGCTGGATGTGCCTTGAAAAGGCTTTTCAGCCGTTGGAAAGCATCACGCTCCTGCAACTGCGTCACTAAATACCGTTGCCCCCAGAAACCGTTGAATCTTGTATATGCAGATGAAAAGCTGAATCCATGTGTTTTTGTTTCTTCAATATTTCGTGGACTGAGAGAGACGGACGGGTCGTCATTATTGGGGAAGGATCCACCCAGCAGAACAGGAAATACTAACTCTTCTGGAACATCCAGTTGCACTACTACAAAAGAGGGGTAAGGATTCAAGTCCACGGTTTGTGTTTCCTTTGTCAAAGCATTGAACTAAGTCTATGACGTGGGGGAGGAGGGACCCCTCTTCGGCGGTAATGCTCAGCTCTGCACAGATTTACTGTCTTTGAACGCCCCACTATTCTGAATTAGTTCTGATTGATTAAACTATATGTCAGAAAAAAAATAATCCTCAACTATCACAATTACTTTTACTTTTTCTTCCAACTGTCTTGTCATTGACGGGTTTCTTGAACAACTTGGTGTAAAACTGCTGTTTTAGCAATTATGATTCAGTTAATAGGCGGAATTCTGTGTACTACTATTATAATATAGTAGTATAATAGTACTATTTGTTTTACTACTTTATTCTATTTATTTAATCCGCCAATTATATCCTAAGATTTGACAAAACAAACAAACAAACTTATTGCTACTAGAATTCGGTCCATAAAATGAAAACAGCAAAATGTGAGTTATTTTCAAAGAGATAGGTGTTTTTTTCCCCGGACTAATAAAAATCTAAAATCTCATTCTGTGAAACAAAATTGCAGACGGCGAGGATCACAGGGTGAGACTTTAATGACGTTTTTTTTAAGTAGATCAATGAATTGTGGAAAAGATGTCCACAAATAATCCGGCACAAATGGATTGTCTTAGCAAAGAGACTCGCTGCTAAAGTGATTCATCGTAACTCTTGAGTTTCCCGTTTTTGCGCCAAGCGCCGGCTGCTTCACGAGTTTAAGAGACGGTCGTTTAGGAGGGCGGTGTAGCGGGAAGGACACCTCCACTCCTTGTCAGCGATACTGCAGGGTCCTTTTTTTTACGTTTGTGGCGCAGCTTAAAAAAGGTGATGATGTCAGAGCCGTAAAAATAGAGGTCCTCAGCGGAGATGAATCCCACCGCCGGACTCTCTCTGTCACGTAGAATAAGTCAGACCGGTCTCAAAAAGCAGCAAAGGTCGGTAGAGTTTCTACGACGGCCCATTCGCTCAGATCGTCTGCCTCTCCTGCTGCTCTGTCGGGATGGCGCTCTCCTCGGGGGGTTCTGATGGGGGAAGGAGAGCGTTGTCGACGCCATCGAGGTTTTTCCGGCAGACTGGGCAGGTGTCATGCTGTGGCAGAGAGAGAGAGAGAGAGAGAGAGAGAGAGAGAAGCACTGATGAAGAGGCAAAAAGATCCTGGGGTTTTGTCACAAACCAAAAATTCAGAATGTGTTGTTAAAATCTAAGATGTATCCGTGACAACTTGAACAAAAACCTCTCAGCTCACTAACCGCCACCTCTCCACGGCCTTACCTGCTCCAGCCAAGGCACTATACATTCACTGTGGAAGTAGTGGAGGCAAGGCAGCTCCCTGACGGACTCCCCCGATGAATACTCCTCCCTACAAACTGGACACTCCAGTCTGCTGGCTGTCAAACAACAACAGGACAAACGGAAAGAGAAGGTCTTATTCACCCGTTTTCCACCAAAAAGAACCTGGTGCTAGTTCTTAGTTGGTTCGACTGGTGCGGCTCCAAAGAACCTGTTCGATTCTCCATTGGCAAGGAGCCAAGTCAGAGCCACGGCGTGAGGTCACCGCATAACTTCAGTACGTCACCTTCAGATTACAAATCAACGCTCGCGCCGTATTCACGCACAACAGCGAAGATGGAGGAGCTCATCGTCTCTATGCGAGTTCTGTTAGAGGCTTTGCAATCCAGATTTTAAAATTTTATTTTTATAGTTTATCGGATGAAACTCGCTCGGCTGTTATTTTAAAAAATGGCGGTTCAGTGTTTGCGCCATTTTTGTTTGTCACAATAACCCCAGCCCCTGACGGAATCGGTTCTTGGCTCTAGACCAGCTAAGAGTTGGTGCTTGTCTGGCACCAGGACTGAGAGCCAGGAGCTGGTGCTTAGGCTTCCGAAAAGCAAAGAACTGGTGCCAAGTCAGGCTCCGAACTAGCCCTGGATCCATCTCGGTGGAAGAGGGGTAATTTTGTGCGTGAGGCGTGGACACACACACACACACACACACACACACACACACACACACACACACACACACACACACACACACACACACACACACACACACACACACACACACACACTAGTAGTTTTCATAATTAATTAATGATTCATATGCTTCTTTTATTACATTATTTATTAACATATTCCAGCGGTGGATTTTTAACCCAATGAACAAAGAAAGTAGGAAAAACGGCGGCACCAACAAACGGCTGTGTCGCTGCCGTCAGAGCGAGAAGAAGAGAAGCCGGCGATTGTGCGATTTAGAACAGGCGCTGCACAGTTTGGTTTTCGATTGTCCCAATATGAGGATGCAAGGATAAAAAGAAAGAGATAAGAGTGAATGGAGATGAGGCAGTAGAGGAACAGGAAGTGCCGGGCAGATCATGAGGATTTAAAGAAGGGTGGCGGAAAAGGAGAGAGAGAAGAAAGCGAAGTGATGATTATATCGATGTAGGACTGGTGATCATGAGGAGTTAAAGAAGGGTGGAGGAAAGGAGAGTGAGGAAAGGATAGAGAGTACAGAAAAAGGAGGAGTTAAAAGAAATAAGGGAATGAGGGACAAAGTGAGGCAATGAAGGAAAAGGCCATTCAAGGAAAGGAAGGATAGGGGAAGGAAACTGTGTTTAAGTACGTCTCACTGCTGGACAGAAAATCCTCCAACACAAGCGTCCGGATCAAAGACCTCGTAAAAGCGGCGTCCCGTCACGAGACGTGTCATGTGACCCGCTCTTCCGGGCTCACTACCTGTCTGTTCTTCAGAGATGCATACTGTTGGTAGGGATGAGATCATCTCCTTTTTGGCGGGGGGCGGGCCTGAGCTCTCCATCTGTTCCAGGAACTAGGAGAGAGAGTGGGAGCAGAGACAGAAGAGTGAGAGTGAGACGTCTTTTAGCGGCCCGTTGGAGGCTAATAGCGATAATTGTGCCTCACATCGTTTGGACTCCAACCGCATGTAGGATGGGAATAAACCCATGTGACGACGCACAGATAGAGAGATGAGGGGCGGCGCAGGGAAGAGAGGCAGTAAAACAACACAGTCATTCACGAGACCGGTAAACAGCCACGAGACCCCTGAGACCCCCAACCCCCTCTACGAACATGTCACTAGTTACTTTGTCCTCTCTGCGTGTAACAGGGAATAGTCTATCCTCATTCCTCGACGCTTCTGCACAGAATTCATTGAGATTCCACTCAGACTCTGAGGAGACCCACAGGTGTGCATCTCATTATTGGACTTTTCACTTAGGTACATTGAAATAAAGTGGCCGTCGTTTCAGCTGGCTCACATTCACCGATGATCGGGGGTTTGAAAGACGAACATAAAATGTGTGAAATCTCGTTTAAACGCGAGAGAAAGATCACAGCTTTAAGCTTTAGTTCAAAGGAATATTTCAAAAGAAAGTAACCAACCTGAAAAAGTCATTAATGAGACGCGGGTGAAATCTCATCGAAGTCTGCGCCGCTGTTTTTGAGGCGACGTTGTAGTTATGTGTGGATGTACAGACGTTTGTCAGTCTCCTTCTTCGGACACATTTAAATCACAAATTCATTCCTTGTATCCCCTGGATCGAGCTACGTACCGCGATGTGAACAGGTATCAATGTATGAAAAACTACAGGCTTATCAAAGAGAGAAAAGTATCAATACTGGAGTTCTAGAACCAATCATTCACCACCTGACTGCCCACCATGACGTCAGCATCAATGACGATTCCATAACATAGAAGTCGATATAATTTAAAATAAAATAAAAAGTTTTCTCCTGAAAAGTTCAAAAGGAAGAGGGAATCGGTGCTGAAACTAATAATGACGTCACAGTGGTTGAGAAAGCAGCACATCTGGTACCACTGACTTCTGTGATGACAGCATCCAGACCTCTCTGACCCCACACATAGTCTCCAGGGTTTGCGAACATCAGCATGTTGAATCTGAGGGACAAACAAAAAGGAGAGCCCCCGATGAGAGAGAGAGACGCGGCGCGTTTGCCACAATCGCAGATGGAATGAAAAGGTTTTGGCGTGTTTACATTGCAGCTGGTGTTGCACCGGCGCTCCCGCTGTTGGCAAACAGGTCAGCCAAGAACTGCTGTGCAATCCTTGAGAGGGAGAAAGATAGACATCCTAAATATCAAAACACACGCTGCTATAATTAACATCAATCAACAACAGGGGATTATAACGTAAGCATCATTACACAAGTATGGGTGGGGGAGGAGTCATGCCTTTCAAAGAGGAAAAAAAATAAACAACTGTTTTGACCATCAGAAAATATGAATTTTTTTTTAACTGATTCTGCAAAGTCGGCGATTATTTTTGTGGGCCCACCTGGTAAAGTAGGTAAACAACCAGTTTTACACAGTTCCCTGATGCGTGAGTAAAGATTTAGATGCTTTAATACTTAGAAGAAGTGATAGCTATAAAATGTTTTTACCTCGTGTTCTATAACTGGTCAGTAATGAATGTTTTTATAATGCATAAATTAAAAAAAATAAAATAAAATCCCCCTTGGCCTCCTCTGTGAGCCCCTGTTTTTTAAAAGCAGTCTGTATGCGAGCCAACAAATCTGACAAAGATCGACTCAAACTCCTAACTGGTCTCCTCCTTACAATAAGGAGGAAGAGGAGGAAGAGAAGGAGGAAGAGTAATGTCCACAGTATTATTCTGTAATACTCCAAATTTGGACTAAATCAGACCAACAGTTGAGAGATTATGGCCTGAAAACATTTCAAGATAAAGCCCCCCCCCCTAGTGTTAACAGTATAGGTTGTAATATACAACCCACCTTCCCGAAAAATCAATCCAGTTCTTCCTCGTACTAACCTCTATTAGGTTTTAAAAATTGAAAATATTGTTTTAGCCATGAAACAATGTTTTCCGTAGAAAGCTCCCCCTAGTGAGTAAAATAAGAAATATTTAAGCAAAACCTTAGAAGGTTTAGAAGGTAGATCTCATCGGGTCGATTCATGAACACCAAATCTGGACTAAGTTCAACCAACAGTTGAGAAATTTTGGCCTGAACACTTTGGGAGATAAAGCTCCCCCTAGTTTTGGAATTAGAAAACTGACCCCCTTCTAAAATCAATCCAGGACTTCCTCGCACTAAGGTCCATAAACAACTAGAAAAAGAACTCTAGTTGTGCTTTTTGGGAATACACGTATGCGAGGGAGGATAAAAGCGGAAATGGAGAGAGGGGAGGAGAAAAAGAAATAGAGAGGGGAAGTGAAGGGAAGGAGAGGTAGGAGGAGAAAAACTATGGGAAGAGAGAAGAAAAGATCTAAGGAGGAGTTCAGTTATGAGAAGGACAGGAGGAAGAGAGGGAGGGCAAGGAATATTTTCAGACTGGGAGTTCAGAAAAGAAGAAGAAGAATAAAAAGAGGGGGGAAGAAAAGAGAGCAAAGTGGGGCAGGACACAATATTTATGATGTAGGTAGGAAGGCTAGTTGTGAGGAGTTAATAAAAACAGCAGCAGGAGGAACGGAAGGAAAGAGAGTTCGTGTGTTCACGCTGCAGCTGGCGCGGCGCAGCGGCTCAGCTGAGGACGGCTGTTCAGTCCTTGAGACGGATAAAACCGAACACATGTTGCTGCACTCTGTTACCCGTTCCACGAACAACAATATGGAACTAGTCCCACGCTGTCGTCCTTAACAGTAAGGGTATGTGTGTCCCTGGAAAGCCCCCAATCCCCTGCAAGCGTTCAAGCAATCCCCCTGATTGAGCTCCTCAAATTGAACCTGAGGTTATGTTTATTGAAAAACAGCTTTTTTCGTAAAAACAGCTCCCCCTAGGGGGTAAGATGTGAACTATTAGAGTAAAATGGGACGTTTAGAAGAAAGATCTCCTCGAGGTGATTCATATGAGCCGCATTCGGACCAACCGGTGAGAATTGATGGCCTGTAAACTGTGATTTTAGACATAAAGCACCCCCTAGTGGAAGGTGGATCCAACCGACCTTTCCCAAAATCAATCCAGTTCTTCCTCACACTAAGGTCTATGAGGGTGTACAATTTTAAAATAATCCATTAGATCAGGGGTGGTCAACCAGTCAGAGACTAAGAGCCACATCTTTTACTGTTTTACTGCAAAGAGCCACATCATGATCACACATCACACACATGATCATCCCCCCATCCCTTCCTCACACACACACACACACACACACACACACACACACACACACACACACACACACACACACACACACACACACACACACACACACACACACATTTACTGTAAATGTCACACACCAACATGATAATGACAGAACTGGGCTCCTACAGTACTAAGACCACAGGCCAGTCATTTTCAACAAAGAACATTATGTGAACTGTCTCACACACACAAACTCTCAGAAACAAAAATATAACAATTTACAATAGCCTTTTTTTTCTCTCTTACTATTCATGTTGCTTAGTGGGACTTCTGACATTCTTTGCCTTGAACAATCCTCTTCAAATCTGACTTGAATTCCGTTGTTGCCACTCGAAGCAATTCTTTAACGTGTGTGTCAGTCAGAACAGATCGATGCTTGGATTTCACGTGTTTCAGGGTAGAAAACGCAGACGTATGTTGACCCAAACATTCACAGTATCTTGAGCGCAGCCCGTTTGACATTGGGGTATTCCATTGGCACACTCAAAGAACCGAGAAAGTACCTTGCCTTCACCTGCGGCAGGTCACCTGGAAGCCCTTGGTCCAGCCCAGCGATGAGATTCTTGAATGGCCTGTGGTTAAGCGCGTGTGTGCAGATGTAGTGGACGATTTCCAACACAGGCTTCACGACGTTGTCTAAATTCAGTGATTTAGACACAAGTTGCTCCCTGTGGATGATGCGGTGTAAATTCCAAAACTCGGGAAATGTTTGGTCAGCTATGCACAGCCCCACAAGCCCGTTCACAGATCCGATCAATGGCTTTCCTTTACGTTCAACAAAAAAAATATAAACTGTCCCACTCTGTTAAAAACGTCCTGTGTTCATCGTCAGGTCCTGACCGACGATGAAACGTCGGCCACGTAGACAAAAGCTACGTGTCGTACGGTTTCATCTCGTAGGCATCATGATAAGATAAGATTAGACAAATACGTTACTGATCCTATCCAGGAAAAGGTTCTGTCGTAGCTACAGAACATTTTCAGCTACGTTCAAGTGTCAATGAGAAGTCGAGGCAAAAAAGCAAAAACAAATTAAAGAAATTTAAATAAATCTAAATCTAAAAAGCTACAATTGAGGGCTATGTCTATAATAAAAAAGAAAAGAAAAAGAAAATAGAAAACAGTGCGTGAGAAATGAATAAAAACAGTGAAATTAGCTTAAATATGATGCATGAAGCCCCAATGATGCACGGCATGATGACATCATCTTGTAGGGATCACCATGCCCTCAGCCGATGTGTTTGGAATCCTGTATGGAAAACCAAGCAGTGGTTTCATCCATCGTTAGCCAGGAAGGGTGTGGAGTATCCCGTTGCGTCGCTGCCATTCTGACAATAACAAGTAGAGCAGCAGGAGGGACTGAGGGCTTCTAGCCGGAGCTCCACGTCTGTGTGCCTCAAGATTTTCCAAACATTGAAGAGTTTTGCAAAATGCTGATTAATCCCCATCAGAACAAACTGAAATATCCATTTGAAGGGCTATCCGTGTCCTTGGACACGTTTGTAGTTTATGTTTTCAGTCCTGTTACTTTGTCTGTTTGTTTGGAGTAGTGACGGCGCAATATGGCGAGGCGCACTCTTGAAACGGTGCCATTATTGATGCCTTTGCTCCTGTGATTCTTTTACTGCTCCTTTTTTTGGGTGGAGCTGGTGGCTCAGTGGGCTGAACAGAGTCATTGAAGTGGAAAACACAGGAGACGAGCTGCTACGTCGTCTCTGAACAAAATAGGATGGTGCCTTCCATTTTTTGATACTAAATTGTTGCAGATCTATTCCCAAATAAGGCTTTATTAAATATGTCACAATCCAGTGACCTTCTAGTTCCGGTCTCCAGCCCGGATAAATGGGTAAGGTCGTGTCAAGAGGGGCATCCATCATAAAACCTATGCCAAATAAGTATGCGGCACAAGAAACTTATTCCAAAGCAGATCTGCCAGGGCCCGGGTTTAAAGATACCATCACTAGTCCTGTTAGCCAGTAGCCTACTGTCCTATGGATGGAAACAGATGATCTGCTGTGGTGACCTTGAAAGGGAAGAGCCGGAAGATGAAGAAGAAGAAATAAGCCTGTATTTAAAGTATTTTCGCTCTTTAGAATACAAATAAAGAGAAGTACCTAACTCAATAACTGGTACCTGCTGGACTAGACACGCCCAGATATATTCTAAAGCTGTTTTGAGGCTCCATGACTCCACAGATCCACACGCAACACACAATCTACAAATGGAGAACACTGGACGAAGAAGTCTTAAATGGATCTACAGCAAATGGATCTCCAGCTTTCGGGAGTGTTTGGACGCAGATGTTGCGACTAGAATGGGAGCACGAGTCTTCAGCTATCAGGCTCCTCTCCTGTGGAACCATCTCCAGATCTCGGTCCGGGGGGAAGAGAAACCCTCCCTGCATCTAAGAGTAAGCTTAAAACCTTCATTTATGTTCAAGCTTATAATTAAGGCTGGCCCAAGCTAGCTCTTAGCTATGCTGCTACAGGTTTAGACTGCAAGGGGATCTCCCATGATGCACTGAGCTTTTCTCTCTTCCTCTCTCACTCTCCCTCTTTATACATCCCTCTCACTTTAATGCATGTTACTAATTAGCAGCGATGATAGCTATAATCCACTGCAGAAGTGGATTATAGCTATCATCGCTGCCTCTTCCCCCTGTCGCTCACGTACTCTCTCTCGCTGTCACTCTCTCGCTTTCTCTCTTCAAACCCAACCCGTCATGGCAGTAGGCCGTCCCCTCCAGAGTCTTGGATCTGCTCGAGGTATCTGCCTGTTAAAAGTCATTTTTTTCTCGCCGCTGTCTCCAAGTGCGTCTTGCACTTGAAGGAATTTGTTGGAAGATAATGTAAGATAATTACATAAACAGTTTGGTCTGGACCTGCTCCTTCTGGAAAGCACCTGGACCCAACAGCTGTTGTGAATTGGCGCTATATAAATAAAGATTGATTGATTGATTAGAAGTGGCGTTGATGACCATGAGGTCAAGAGGGGCGGATATTTTACTACTCAGCAGATGCCAACCCCAACCCTCAAGTGGCCTTTCTTCTTACGTCTTGATAAGTTTTGATTTACGGTCGGGGAAAGTTTAGTATAATATACAAGAGGAAATCAGGATTCATGGTTTATACATATAAAAAAAAATCAATTCCAGCTGTACAACAGATATGAAGAATATTTCGGCGTTTGCATTTGGCTGCCAACATCTCGACATTTTGCATGTACAAGCCATTATCGGCGTATGTGTCAGGTTGTGTACATGTAAACACTCAAAACGGGTCAAAAGAAGGCTCAGAGGTTTGTTCCGGGTTAACATGGCTTTGATTGACAGCGAGACAAAGGAGCTCTTGAAGTGGGTCGAACCGGTTGTTCTCTGAAGCATCTGCCGGAGGGAAAGGGCTCATATTCACGAAAGGGGGGCATGGGTGGGATCAGAAATAACTTGTTGTGGGCCGTCTGATGATTCTCTCATCAAAACCCCGCCTGGAGTGTGGCGTGCTTCCTCGTCCTCTCCGTCAGCCAAGTCTCGGCTCTCAGTCGGACACAGAATCCTGAGCGAGACCGAGATGCTATGACATCAGAACGCTCAGAAACCACAGAAGGTTGGAGTAAGAGAGGAGCAACATCTCCTGGTTGACGCCACATATTCTATATTGACCAGGTATCCATCTTTCGTCAAAACAGATGATTGGTCTCCAATGGACTTAGGGTCATTTCCTGTTTTTTAGTCGCACAAAACCCCAGATTCACTGCCTCCTTTAGTGTTTATAGCAAAATTCAAATTTTCAGCACCCGTCCACAGGGAGGCTTTCAAAAGTTACCCTTAGAAATAATAGAAGAAAAAGAAAAAATAGAGTCAAAATCGTAAAAAGTATAGAACAATAAGTGATGCAGTTCAAGTACAACATTAAATATATCAGAAGTTTTACGTTCTTGTTTCTGTTTCAGCCTTAATTTAACACCTTTGTCAAAAACATTGTAGTGGTGTTGCAATTTCATTTTTGTGTTTCTTTGTGTGAAACATGTACATACACTTCAATAACTCATTTATATCCATCTCTAGATATCTATCTATCTCTAGATATCTCTCTCTCTCTAGATATCTATCTCTAGATATCTATCTATCTCTATCTCTAGATATCTACCTCTAGATATCTATCTACCTCTATCTATCTCTAGATATCTTTCTTTCTATCTCTAAATATCTATCCCTCTCTCTCTCTCTCTCTCGATATCTCTATCTCACAATATCTATCTATATCTCAATATCTATCTATATATCTCTATATATATATCTATATATCTATCTCTATCTCTAGATATCTCCATCTCTATATATATATCTATATATCTAGATATCTATGTATATCTCTCTCTATCTCTCTCTATATATATCTATCTCTAGATATCTATCTCTAGATATCTATCTCTCTCTTTCCATTATCAGATAAAATAGTTGATTTCCTTCTCAATATATTTCATCAGAATGTACGGCGTATTGCAAACTGTTAATAAATATTGTGAACTGTTAAAAGTCTGTGCGGCCGCTGGCAGTCCCCCACCCCCTTGTGACTACCACTTCTGAGAAATGGGAGCTATATGAAGAAGTAAAAACAAAGAGCTTAGTTTTGAACATGAAATGGAGGCAGCGGTGGTCTGTGGGGAGGACAAATTGCATCCTTGCACTGTGGATCTCGGATGAAATCCAAGATAAACTGGTGGGAGCAACAAGAACAAAGCTGATGTTTGAGTGAAGACATTGTGACACAGTAGTATCAGGGTATGAACGGGGCGTCTGACGGTTCAAACGGAGCGATAAACCTATTAAAAAAAGATGAAAATGGAGTACCATCGACTGATATGCTGCCAAAACCCGCATTCTGTCAACCTCAAATGGGTCATCAGTGCCAGCGAGTTTGCCAGCCCTCCAGGACAGCCACCATGACTTCAACTCTTAGTCACAGTTATTTCAAACTTTTTCTTCAACTAGACGATCAGTGGGATAAAACGTCGTCTCCAGTTATGTGGTATGCAGGTTCCATTCATCTTCAGTACAGCCTCAAACACGACCCCTTCATCCCACAGGTTTTAACAAAAGAATTAAACCAACTAGGTTCCACAGTAGCTTATGGAACCATATCCTTTGTATGGTAATATGAAATGGTTTCTCTGGCCATCTTCTTGCATATTGTATGGAATTTGTAAATACCTCGCTACTGTTAGCCACAGTAACACTGCAGAACCTTTGGATTCCTGCAGAACCTTTGGATTTGAGCCATGCACTCGTCCTGTGCAGCGTGATCGTACAGTAAACTACAAAAAGCACTCAAAGGTCTTAAACCTCCGCCAAGTGCCAAACCCTACCCCTGAACCTTCTCTTTTAAACACACATATTGTGTCATTTCCTGTTCCTTTCCGGTATAAAACATCAAAAGAAAAAAAGCATAACGGTACCTGAGGTTAGGGAAACATTCATACAGATTCCTCCATTCTTCCATGAATATCTGCGTTATTGACAGCCTCTAAATCCACCGCCTTCCACTTCAGTGTCTCTGTTAAGCCCACTGAGCTCCAAGGTCAGGCCCCCAAAAGACACATCAAAGGAATCAAAGGGACTTTTAGGAACTGACCCGCAAGATCCGCCCAAAAGAAGGAACAAAGTAATCAAAAGATCAAAGGCAGCAATAGCCGCATTGTGATGTCATTACCACAAAACAGCGTATTTAACGTTCATCTCCTTTGCCTTCCACTTCTGTGTCTCTGTTCAACCGACTGAGCCCCAAGCTCCACCCCCAAAGGAACATCATAGGATAAACAGGAATACTTGAAACTGAGTTCATGGCTCCACCTCCTACAAAACTTCAAAGGAATCAAAGGCAGCAATAGCCAAATTTTGTATTTTATTTTAAACGCTGCAAAATATGGCAAAAACTCCGACATTAATCTTTGAACTATGCCTGCCTCTAGATTTACCGACAACTCCAACAAAATCTCTGAGCATCTCTGAAATACTCAGAAATTTAGCCGCACGTTCTGCGCCTTCCACTTCAGCGCCTCCTCTCAGCTCACTCAGCCCCCAGCTCCACCCCCAAAGAAACTTCAAAGGGATCAATAGCCACAATTGTGTCTTTTATTTGAAATGCTGCGAAACATGTGATGTCTCTAGGATACGCCAACATCGACCTCTGGGAAAAAGTTCATGCAAATCTTTTCCCGAGTCAAATTATAACATCCTTTGTTGGCAGAGGTAATAATAAAAAAAAATAGCTAATCGGTTGTGTTAGCTTTGGCTACTGAAATGATTAGACTTTGGTATCTACCTGACAGACGCCGCTTTCTGTTTGGGTTTAAGTTCCTCTAGTTGAGTCCTTCATCGCTACGTTCACTTTTCCAGGCTGAAGGGACTCCTATCAGATTTCTTCTACCCTAACTGAAGAAAAATCTGACTCTTGTCGGATCGGATTTGACTCACTTTTACATGCGGTCCCAGGATTGGACACATATCCGGTTTGTGGTCGTGTGACATGAACGAGAATGGTCAGTTTGGAATTCGTGTGGCTTTTTACGTAATGCATGCAAGAAGCGGCGGCGTCATCAGGGAGGGATGAACGGAAACAACGAGAGACCAGAGACGACGACAACGCGGCTCATGTGCAGCTCTCAGTCGGGTCATGAGCAAGATGTCACACGTTTGCTGCTCCTGACCCGTTACGGTTTGGACACCTTGAGTGATCCAAACTGAAAAGCAAAAAAAGACCCGACCACATAACTCCAGTACCGGCTTCCAGCGCCGTATCGCATAGATTTTAAGAGTCTTGCCGCTTGTTTTTAAGTCCTTGAATGGGTCTAACCGAATCCCTGGTGAATAAGCTCTTTTATTTTCCTCCGGCTATTAATTCAGCTTGACCTTTGACATCTCTATTTAATCTGTTCATTTCAATGTTTATTTTAATGCTCCTTTTATGTACTTTTATGTTCTTTTATCTTGCTTGATTGGAACTTTTTATTTGATTTGGTCTTTTATTCTTGCAATTTATGCTATTATTTTTGTCAGTCGTATCTGTTTGGACCCATTTCTGTCGTTTAAATGTGCTTCATAAACAAAGTTGGACTTGACTTTTATCATAAAAGTGACATTTTTAGAAAAATCTTGTATCCATGTGCCACTCATGGTTACCGGTGTGAGCCCTCAAACCCGGATAACCAAATCTAACAAATCATAATTTAACAGAAACAGACGAGGGCGGAAAAAGTGGCATTAGTCCGCTCAATGTCCTGGAATGCAGCCCACCCACGTCGTCCTGCAGCTCCGGAGTAAGGAGCCCTTCGTCTTCATCGCAGCGAGCAGAACGGAGACGGACTAGTTGAACCTTGATTTTAAAAAAAAGGTCATGATAATGCTGTTAAGTCAGAATTTTTATGGTAGTATATTTTCAGATAAGTGTAATATCCAACAAAGAGAAAATCACAGGTGCGGTAAAATATTCCATTCTACCTGATGACAGTGGGATACGATCTATAATAAGGGGGAAGTTCGATGATATGCGACACCAGACTAGATCTATGCTGTCGTCCCCGCCAGCAAGGGGATTTATAATAATAATAATAATAATAATAATAATACATTTAATTTATCCCTGAAAAGTCCCAAATCCCCTGATTAAACCCCTCAATTTACCCCCTTTATTCTTAAAAAAAAAAAAGAAGCTCCCCCTAGTGAGTAAAGCACAAAAGTTTAGAGTAAAATATGATAAATACAAGATAGATTTGAGCATTATTGAGCAATATGAGCAACATTTGAGAAATTATGGCTGGAAAACATTTTTTTTGCAGAAAGAACTCCCTCCAGCAAATAAAATATGAACTATTAGAGGAATATATTATATACATGCAAGATAGACCACTTTGATTGGCGCCTTATTGAAGAGGAAGGGACCGGCGTTTGATTGGCCCATTCTGGTGAAGATGGATTCTACTGCTGCTTCATCACAGCGGGGTCAGGATGGCTTCAGATGACATCATCATGTGGTCCACTGGGGGAGATGGGTGGCTGACATGTGGTTGAATCCATCTGTCGGACGGGGGACGGGTCAGTCGGTCCACTTGTGTCTGCTGAGGGGTTTGTTCCAACAATCGCTTGACGATGAAGGTCAGGCTGATGAGGGAACAAACTAAGCCCCGCACAGAATCATTCCCTGGCTTGACACAAGGCTGAAGACGCCTTTGGGTGCTCTTAAGTCAAGAGTACGACTGCCCCCTCCGTAGAGAACAGCGCCGACTTCAAGTTTCGAGAAGCTGCAGGACGCCAGCCAGGATCCCTGCCAGCCTTCCTGACCTCCAAAAGTCAGAGCCTCAGAAGAATGATGATCACTTAAAATTTGTACGGCACCCTTCAAGAGATAAGAGGGGAGAGCAGAACGGGTCAGAGGAACGCAGCTTCTGGGAGAGTACAATGATGCCCCGCCCCTTCCAGCATGTGAGTGGACCATTGCTCCGGGGTCCAGTTCCAGTGCTGTGTTGAGACACTTTTGGACCTGTCTGCAGATACGCAGCAGGCCGAGGGATCGGTCAGCTCTTCCCTCAACATAAGCTTTGCTGCCCACGCAGATCAATTAGCCCGGGAATGACCCCGTCACAGGGTCAGGGGTCGTACTTCCTAAGGATAATAAACACCGTTATCTAGCCAAGCAGTTCTATCCGCGTCAAGGTCAATCGCATTCCTCAGCTGGCCCATTTTTCCTGCTTCCATTGCATCGACTGGGAGACGTGTGCTTTTTTGTGGTCACACAGAATCAGTGACGACTGTTTTGCAGATCCAGGGAGGAGCGCGGCCCGTTTTAAACCGCTGGCGGAGGCTCTGGCCCGGCTTACCTTAGCATTGCAATCGTAGATTGGCCCAATGTGTGAGGGAAGATTCTACCAGGAGAACTGCAGCATCATGGGGTTCGGTTAAATGGAAATTTCTAAGAGGCGTTCTAGAGGACGGGAGAAACTTATAGTTAGGTTCTGGCTCAGGCTGGTCCCGGTCCAGCTCTTAGTTCTGCTGCCATATAATTTATTGTAAAACTCATGCTCTATAAATGCACCACGGACTCTATTCCCTCCCAGGAGTCCTTGTGGCCACGAGTGTTTGTGTTCTGTCGCCCAGCAGGTTCCCAGGCGGTTGTTCTGGGTCCTGCTTCCTGGCTGTACCGAGCCCCGGATCGTGACCGCATCTTCAGCCGAGGCCCTGCTGGACGCCATCTTCTACCGCCATGACTAATAGTCATATATATCCAATACTTGGTACCACTATTGCTATTGAATATATGTATATTGTATTACCACGACTACTCTAGGTACACACTCTGCTCTGTACACACAACATCTATCGCACATCTGACAAATCAAACATGTTTACGGTTGACAGCAGCAGCGGAGCTAGCTAAAGTAGCGGCCAGCATATTGTATGATGCGTTCAATGTCTATTCAGTTTCTCAAAACCTTCAAAATGTTTATGCTGAAAGACGTTACCTTTCTTCGTGTCCCGCCAACTCACAGCAAATACATTTTCGCCCACGGCCCACAATATCGTCACAATATCGAGATTGAGCTATTTGGTAGCGTATCGCTAGTCATAATTCGCTAAAACATGCAAAGTATGTAGTATTCAGTATTTAAAATAGTATTCACAAATTAAATAAAACCAGAGCTTATTTTGGGAAAACAGCCCTAATTATGTTTTTTCTTTGTCTTGTTACCCAGTAAATAGTTCATACCGCTGAGATTTGTAGGTAAGCCAAATATGAAGCAATAAAAAATACAATAAGGACAAATAAATGAATAAATAAATGAATATAAAAATAAATTAATGTGGAAATAAATACATGAGTGCAGCAATGAATGAATAAATAAATGAATAGGTGAAAAATATATATTGTTGTTGAAAAGAGCTTCATTAAATTATTTTATATGTATTTATTTATTCATTCATTTTTTTTAAACTTATTTCTACATTCATTCATTGATTCTTGCATTTATTAATTTATTCAATTCTACATTTATTCATCATTAATTTCTGTATTTATTCATTCATTCATTTCTATATTTATTTGTTTCTACATTTTTTCATTCATTCATTTCTGTATTTATTCATTTATTTAATTCTACATTTATTCATTCATTCCTACATTTATTCATTCATTATTTCATTCATTTCTGTATTTATTTATTCCCACATTTATTTGCATATTTCTGCATTTATATATGTATTTATTTGTCCTTACGTCACACTCGGTCTTCCATAAGCCAACTCAGAATCATGTGAGAAGTAGATGAATGTTCTATGAGGACAGATGTTTTTGGTTCCGTCTCCGCTCACCCTTCCTCAGGCACCGATGACCTTCCGTCTCCGGGCTGGAGAGGCGACTCCGAGTCCGTGTCGTCTGCAGCGCGGGACATTGCAGAAGAAAAACGAGTCAGATCCGTGGGTTCCTCCTCGCTGTCCTCTGTGCTGGACTCGGAGGAGGAATGAAGCGACAGCAGAGCAGAGTTCTGCAGAAACTCCAGCTGCCATAACTTGGAGAAAGACCAGAGAAGCAACAGCTCAAACAACGTCTCGGAGAAGGAGGACCATCCACGGTAAAAAATAAATAAAAAGGACGTACCTCCTCACTGGATGAGGATGTGCTGTCGCCCTGGACACTGAGGAACAAAATAAAAACCAGATTTAGTATCAGAGGATAATAGAAAGTCAGAATTGTCACCACGGTAACCAGCACACGGATTTAACGCTTATAAACCTGAGAGTAAATTATTACACTGAACGGTACCTGGGGTCTTCTGCCACCTCCTCAATGAAGTCAGAATGACATCTGGGACAGACCAGATCCTTGGAATGACAAATATAGACATTCAATACCGCGAACATTCAGAAGATGATGTCCATCACGGCTGTTTGAAGATTTTAAGTTCAGGCTCCGGGTAAACTAGTCCACTTCTTTCAATAGAACCAGGCGAGGGTCCGAAATCCTCCTGACAGAACTCCCCTCAAATTAAATGCAAAGTTATGTCTGGAAAAGTCGTCTTGGGTTAAAAAGCTCCCCCTAGTGAGCAAAACATGATCTGCTACATTAAATGTGCACCTAATTAGGGAATCAATCGAACCGGACGGTTATGTCAGAAAAACAAGAGGAAGAGCAAGAAGAAGAAAAAGAGAAGGAGAGAGAGAAAAGAACGAAGAAGAAGAAGTTCAGCGTCTTGTTCAAGGATCCTTGGACATGTTGGCCCAAAAAGTTTTGGACAAAGCCCCCTCTAGTGTCTGGAATGTACAACCGACCTTTCCCAAAATCAGTCCTGTTCTTCCTCCCATTTCCTCTATGTGGCTACAAAAATTTGAAAATGACCCATGAAATAGTTTTTTTACTTGGAACGCCCGCCGCCGCATATCGTTGGCGTTAAGTCGATAACTCAAAACCTGTTTCATGGATCTTGTTCCCACATAGACCTCAGTGTGAGGAAGAACTGGATTGATTTTGGAAAAAGGTGGGTTAATACAAATTCGGTGCATATGAATGGAAACCAAGAGATCTAAGGATTGAACCAGGAGGATTTCCACAACTTAAATTCGTCTGAGCATCGACGTCATTTTCGATATTTCACTTTGACATTTGACATTATTTACGGTAAAATACCAGCAGCTGTGTTTGCTGGAAAAACGTTATGTTGAATTAAAAATAGAACCAACAGATATAAGTCAACTTGTTTAAAATTACATAGTTAATTAACAACAAAGGACAGTAAATTTAATTCTAGGCTGAATTTGATATTAATTATTTACCACATTTGTAGCATTTTGTTACTGTAGAAACTACGGTATGCTCTTAGAACACGGTTAAAGTTGAATATTAAGTTTTTATTTCAGCAAAATGTGTCATATTAGACAGAAAAATACTTTAATGTTACAAGCTTAAGTTTTTATTTCTGATTATTTCACCAGAAGTTTAGATTTAAACAGTAAAAATCATTCCCACTTTTTTTTGTTTTGTTTTTTACAGTATTTTCTCATTGCTGTTTTGTCATGAACAGATTCTTACGTAATGCTGCAGATATTTATTTTTACAGTGTAAGGCATGACACAGGAGCCGTGTCCGCGGGCCTGCGTGGGGTGACGGCAGACATGGACACCACGGCGGTGCTTCTAAATATGGCAGCGTGGATCAGCAGCTTCGACGCCCTCTCGTTAACGGAACATCTCGGTAAATGTTGACGGCACAGAAAGAGACATCATCAGGCTGTCCGGTCATAAATATGCGCCTACGTAATCCCGGTGATTTGAATTTAACGCAAAAACTCTAAAAATAATCATTAAAAACTTGTAGATTTGGGGGGAAAAAACACGGGAACACCAAACGTCTTCGTCCGCTCTGCACGCGCGCACCGGGTGATCCACCGAGCAGTTCGATGAGAATAAAGTCCAAAGTGACTCACCGGGAGATCAGGGGCAGTTTCACACTGACAGTGGTGACAGTAAAACCATCGTTTTGGTGTCTGTGCTGTCTCCGCCATCTTCACCGTCAGGCGCAGCGCCGGTTGTCGGTGTGGCAGACTTTTAACAGATCAGACAACCGTCTGCCGGTGACGTGTTACACAGAAAGATGGATTGAAACTTTATTAATCACCACAAGGAAAAAATGACAGCAACTCCAACATTTGTAAAGTGAAAGTAGCTAAAATGATTAGAAAAAAATAATTTGACAACAGAAAATATAAAACACATGAAAGAATGATGAATAAATATAGAAGACTAATTAAAAATAGTCCAATCCCTAAATGTGCGGAAATGTGTTCGGCAGATACATACATGAAGTAAAGCAGAAGGGTGGTGGTAGAGTCCAGAGCTTCAGACATGGTCTGACTGTCTGGCTCAAAGGACCTGCGGTAGCTCCATCACCCCCTCCGGGTGTAGAACCCTGCTGCTGAAGGAGCTGCTACAAGTGTCGTGAGGTGGAGCACATCCCCTCCCCTCTGTCACTCAGATGTAAACTTTAAAACCTGATGATGATCGGAATCCATCCGTCATTTAAGGCCATTTTAAGATGACGTCCTGAACGGGGGGAAATCAGTGGAAATGTGACCGCCGCCATCTTAGAGGGCAGACTGATGACAAACAAAGCGGTGTGACATCGGGGACAGCACCGACACCGATTTAACCCCCAATCCCGCACCGCGGACAGGTGTCATTCAAGAATCAGCGGAGCATTTCACGTCACCAAGATTAGCCTCTTGTTTTTAAACCTTAATTTAATCAGATTTGAATCATATATTAATTATATTAAATTTGAACACCAATAATACTCGATTTATATCTTTGGCAAAATTCACACATACGATATTAATTAAAAGGCTCACACCCCAAACGTCAGTGACTCTCTTCAGCTCCTGATTCATGGATTCAACTTGAATTAATTTGATACAGTTAAGTCTGATTATCAGATTTTTCTTTTCTCATATTAACAAATTTTCACATGTTATCGAATCTATTCCATACAGTAGCAATTTTCTGTATAATGCTTAATGACACTAAAATATGTTTTGAGTCTGTCCCCGTGTTCTGGTCAACTCTGTTATCTCTGTTCTTCATAAAGATCTCTTAAAAGTTCTCACGTCAATCATGTGACCGCGAACCAGTGACGTCACTTCCGCTGGCGGGAAATCTTAAGGTCAGTGAGTTATATCTGTACTGTATATCATTCTTCTTCTCTCATTTCTGTGTTGGGGATACTGCAACAGTATATTAATTATTTGTTAGATCGGTTACCATGGTATTTCAATTAATCTTTTATTAAATATTTAAATGTAACAACATAACAGGAATCTATGAAATTCTGTTTTTAGACATGTCATGATGTATCTCTGGTTTGTGTTCAGCTCGTGGAGTTTTGGAACAAAATCCTGGAGAATCTCAAGTGTGTTACTGGTTTATAAAGTTTATTATGCACCGATACATAACCTCTGAGGTTTTCAGATATTTGGATTCTGGTCTGGTGAACTTGAGGACCAGTCAAAGGAATCAAGACCTTCATCATCCAGGAACTGTTTGCATAATCTTGGCGGTAGGTGGAAATGATCACATTATAAAATGATACAGAATTTTTTAAATTGTCTGGAATGACAGCAAAGTGCTTCCGTAAATTTAAAATTCTGCCAGGAGCACTAACGCCTTTGGCTGTTCGTCTCTATGCCAACCAAAGAAAGCTGCATCACAATAACGAAGACGCGTGATGAAGTCAAGGAACCTCTTCTACGAGAGGTTTTCAATTTCCAAAGTCCAATTCTTTTTCCATTTCAACCTTTAACGATTACCATGACTTGTGGTAGTTTGAGTTTGTAGTTCGATCCTCTTGACTTCATCACAGATTAGTTTTGTTCATCCTGTCGATAAGATGCGTAAATAATGATCTCAGTAAACTGTGTGAGCATGACCGTATTTATTAAAGACGTATTATCAGAAGAACCACAGGCAACACCAAATAAACAGTGATATATATACATACAGGATCTCTTCACAGAAAACAACACGTTGATAAACTTAACAGCAGTGAGTAAACAGGCATTCTCCTTTACAATAATAACACAACAACAAACGTGTTAGTTTAAAGTCTACAAACTTTTTTTTTTTTCCAGGGGTGTGAACATCTTGACTCGCGTTGAATCGGGTTCTTTGGGCCACTTTGGTTTGTTTTTCTGAAATCAGACACGCATCAATTTCCTGCTGATGTTGACGCAGCGTCAGCAGACTGATGAGAGCGCTCCCTCTGAGCGCCCTCGCGGCTTCGCCTTCTCTGCAACAGTGGACAAAGTCAAACATGGAGGATCACAGAAAACATCTGGGAGACACGTGGTCGCCTGTTTTTAGAAATGAAATAGGTTAAAAACGCTCAAATGCTGTTTTTGCCTTTTAGCGCTCAGTCGATCCCGACATCAAACACAGCCAACGATCGCAAGACAACGCAAGGCCGGCACGTTTGGATAAAGTTAGACAATGATTCTGACGCTGTCGGAGTCCCGCTGCATGCTTCGCGTAAAGATGGAGTCCTGCTGGGGATGTGATGTCACAGACTGTCCACACCCAAAGCTGAATGTGAGCAGTGGAGGAATTTTGATCCGATTTGGCATTAAAAATAAATAAATAACCAAAAAAAGCAGAATTGCGAAATCTTCAGCCGCAGTGGTTCTTTTAGCTTTGGGTTAGAATTATCCGGGCCGGAACTGTTCCATTTGGCACACAAGTTTTTTTTTAAATAATACAAAAAAAGCATTTGCTTTGCGTTCCATTACACTTGGCACGACCGCGTCTTCACATCTCTTTTTTTTCCACTTCTCGGCCCGTCTGGGTTTCTTCAGGATTTGTTGACCCCTGATTTACATCCGTGGAGACGGACCCCTTCTCCACCCACTGGTGGGGATTTCCGGTCCCCTCTCATCTTCTTTCCTTCTCAGTTGTCACTGCGCTCTCTGCCGAGAGTCGGCGAAAGCCCCCTGAGCAGCGTTGGCGGCGGCGTTGGCGGCCGCTTGGCGCACGGCCTCGTTGGACATGACTCCAGTGGCGAACTCGGCCTGAGCCTTCTGGAAGCTGGCATCGGTTTGCCGGTACAGACTGTGGACCTGAGGAAAGGAAAAGCAGCACATTTAGCAGCTCGCGGTCACGTTATGCAAATTACGAGGCTTAAAAGCGATTCGCAAAAATGATGTAATCTTTATTCTTGTTTGTTTACCTGTTTGATCATGAAGTTCATATGGGAGCTACAAATACAGCGGCAAAAATTCTGATTCCAGACTCATTTCAGGAGTTTGGACTCATTTAATCACGTCTCCGGGTCTCCTAATTGTCCCACATTTACAGAATGGACCTTTAACAGTGTCTCTTTTAAAGACTATAAACCACAGGGGAATTTCATAAAATGTGTTGACAAGTTAAACCGGGCTTTTTTTTGTCCCTCTGAATCGGGATTAAATCACGAGGCGCCGAAAGATGTTCCACGGCAGAAACGAGAGGCTGAAATGTTCGAGATCAAAAAAATGAATAGCAACGTTTCTAAATGTTCCATGAAAACGTCACGTTCTTAAGGTAGAAGACGCGACACATATATGGCTCTGTGGTTCTGTTGACCGGAGCTCATCCGTGGAACGAGTGTTTTTCTAGGATTCTGCGGAGTAGCCCGTTCATTAGGTGTGACTGGCATCTGGCCAATAATACATCATTAATTTGAGTCACTTCCGATGAATGTTCCGTTCTAGTACCAAGTGAACGCATTGATTTTCACCTTCTTCAGCATGATGACCCCTATGGCGGTCTGGGCCGTAAAGAGAATGGCGTTTGTCACCATGATGGCTCCGGCGGGGGTGTTTTTCTTCAGAGTAGCCAGGCTCACGATCCAGCCACTGAAAGGAGAAATAAAGAGGATTAATGCGGGGCTGGGAGTCTGAGAGGGGAGGTATTTAATTCAGACGATGACATTTACCCCCGGTCTTAATCACACACTTATTAACTCTGCTCCGTCAGGAATACAAGCTTCAGCGCAGACGACACCGGTGTTCACAGGCGGGTCGAATGTTAAACATTAACGAGGTTTAAATTAAAACTGGGTCTACGATGTTGTCCCTGACAGGAAGGGTATACCCCCAAAAAAATCCCCCGGCACCCTGCGCTGCAAAAGCCATCCCACCGATTTAACTCCTGAACATTAAACGTGACTCATTAAAAATCTCAAACGGTCCACATCGGACCAACAGTAAAGGAGTTATGAGAAATAAAAACAACAATCTTTGTCATACTTTTTTTTTTTTAAATGAGCAGACTATGATTTGTATGATAGAATTTACGTCTGAAAACTTTTTATTTGTAAAAACGCAGCCATTAGTGGGTACAAAATGAACTATTGGCAGTAAAATATGATCTATATATATATATATATACAATATAGATTGATTCGATTAAGCACCAAGTCTGGACTAAATCAGAGTTGAGAGATTATGGAAGGAAAACTTCTGGAGATGAAGCTCCCCCTAGTGGCGACATAAGAAACCAACTTTTCCCAAACTCAATCTGGTTGTCCTCTCACACTAAGGTCTCTTTTTAAATTTGAAAAACCATCAATGATGTAATTATGGAGTTGAGATCTGTGACGGCGGCGGCGATGACGATTCCTTAAACGTTTTGAAGCTATATTCTGGAGGTGGTGGTAGAATTGGACGCATTATGGTACCAGACACAACGGCGCCGCTTAATATTCCACAAGATCATCTCGTATTTGCTGCCTGACCCCTGAGATCAGTGAGTAATTTTACCTCCGCTGGTCTTTTTCACATAAGGACACGTCCATAAGCATAGAGAGCCTAATCCTACTGAGATCTTTAGAGATCTTTAGAGATCACTTGATAAAGACTTTTTAGTTTTCATGATGATGAAGATATGACCTGGACCTTCATCGACACAGAAAGAAGGCGGGTTCACTGGGCATACCTGAAACCCCATCCAGGGATACCGATAGTCATGATGACAAAGAAGACCACTTGGGCGAAGAAGATGAAGAAGAAGGCAAAGAAATTGAAGGAGCTGTCACTCCTAGAGAGGAGGGGAAGAAGAAAAAAACAAACACCTTCAGCAGCCGATCAAAAGTTTCACGTTTGTTCTTCAGTCACTGGCCTTTTTAAAGAAGTTATCAAAATGATGGGACGCACCTGAAGGCTTTGTAAACCGGTCGGTACCAGCAGATGAAGGAACAGGGGGTGAAGAGGATGGCCCACAGGATAGCCATGCCTAAGCCAACACCGGCATTGGTGGGGTCAAGAAAGAACAGGGCCAGGCAGGAGATCAGGTTGAAGAGCAGCAGGCAAGTGGAGACTGGAAAAGCAGAATGCAGGAGACATGGAGGGCAGAAGATTAATGGGGGTGTTTGTTTGTTTCAGTAAAGAGGAGCGAGCTAAAGCTCAATTGCTGCACACCCCTCCCAACTCGCAGCAAAAAGCCAAAAAAGTTATTAGTCCCAGCAGATCCTCTTTAACCAAACATTGTACTTAACTAGGCCGAGGTTGTCGTCCCCGACAGCAAGGGTATACCGCCGAAAAAGCCCCCAATCCCCTGCGTTGTACAAACAATCACCCTTTTTTATATATATAAAGCTTCCATAGTGAGTAAAATATGAGCTATTTGCGTAAAATATGAGCTATGCGAGATAGATCTCCTCAAGTTGTTTCATATGCACCAAATTTGGACTACAATCAATCCAGTTCTTCCTCGCACATAGGTCTGTCTGTATGAGTCGAGCATTTGGAAAACGATGAATAAAAAAGTCATGTTCATACTTAGCATCTGCGTTGGCGGCAGATGCTTTTCCCGATTCTTCAGGAATATAATTACAATTTTGAGTTACTTGCCACTATTGCACTTTTGATTGTGTTCATTTCATAGTTGACCCCTACAACTTACTTCATAAATTAACATTCTAGCCCAAGCATTAAACCTCGGGGGCTAAAATAATCTCTTCGGCAGCAAAGCGCTTGCATATCTGTCGGTAAACGCGATTTTACTCACTCTGATTGATGTGAGGATTCTTGAGTTTCACTGAACAGAAGTCGTAGATCCTTTGGGTCATGGACAGATGCCAGGCTTAGAACACTTACAATTATCGATATGATTATAAAAAGGTTAATAATAGACTATTACAGTAGGTATAAAAGGTAACCTGTCCATAAGTGCTGCCGTTCAGGATTCCAGGGTAAAAGTAAAGTCTACAATAAAAAAATGTAATCATTTCAAGGGCTTTTATTCATATAATTACTTGGATACTGTTAATTTACCATATAATGACAAACTCATTTTGTCGAGCATGATTTTAAACAACAAAAAACAATTTGACTTCTAAAATTATTTCATGATGGAATTTCGTATTTCATGGAAGATAGTCAAATTTTAATTAGATTAGCTCAACCTTTTTGGTAAAACACGTGTTTAGAAAACTGTTTCACCTTTATTAGAATATTTTTGGTTGAATCAAGATGCATGATTGTATTTAGTGAGTCCTTGCATGCTTTAATATGTCAAGAAAAAAATTCTGCTCATAAATTCGGACTCTCTTAATAGCCATGGTTAATGCCTCCTCCTCTGTGGTGTCCCCCAGGGCTCCACCCTCGGCCCCTTGGTCTTTAGCATATACATGCTGCCACTGGATCATTTCACTAACAAGTTCAGACACATTTTTCAATAGGAAAAAGACTCAAAATGAGCTCAGTCACAAACAGCTGAGCAGAACATCAAGGGGTTAAAAATCAAAAGGGATTCTTTGCAGAAGCCCATAAATAAGGAAAGCTGAACCCTGAAGTGATTTTAGTTTGTTCTTACATAAGTCCTCCACCTCACAGCAAAGTGCCAAAGTCTTTGTTCAAACATTCCAGACAGGACAGCAGCAGAAACAACATGATGGAGCAAGAAGGTGAATGGCTGAAGGAATTCTTTCACTTTAAACACCACAGCCTCCCACTGATCATGAGACTCTCGGACTTGACCCTCCATCACATAGAGAGTTATACTCACACATCCAGAAATAGTACATGATGTTAACGGTGCGCTGGAAGCGCTGAGTGATTTCCACGTCAATGTCATGGTAGAAGCAGGGGCCCATCGGGCAGAAGGACGGCAGCGGGGGCCAGTTATTCTGACGAGCTGATGAAGAGAAGAGTGGAAGAATACTGTTGAATGAATGAATAGTACCATCAGGTATCCTAGCTACTTATTTGTTCGTCCTCTAATCCGTCCCCTCTTACAGGCGCCAGATCCCAGGCTGTGAGACTCCAGCTCCCTCTCCCTCCTCTCCAGCTCCTTGGCTTTCTTCTCCAGCTCCTCCTGCTTCCTCAGGAGCTCTGCTGTGGTGGCGTTCACCGTAGTCTAACGCAGGAAGACACAGGATCAAGTCAAGTCTCAAAGAGATAGACAAGGTTCGTCTCCTTCGTTTGCAAATTTCACTGTGTTATTACTGGGTAATTACTGTGTTATTTGTGTTATTACTGGGTAATTACTGTGTTATTACTGTATGTCTATATGCCAATCTGGGAAATGTCACTCATAATCTCAACAGGACATGTTACAAATTGAATTTATATTCAAATTGGATTGATAACTTTCCTGCCAATTTGATTCTGATAGCGACCGCTGTAAAGTCTGACGATGTTTATCGTAATAATTGCAGAACTTCAAAATAGCTACTACATCGAATTGCGGTGAAATACGACAGCTTGATTAAATTGCGCTTCCTTTATCTTTTGCCATTATGCTTGTATAAAAGGATTTTATATTTGTTTAACCCCTTGATGTTCAAGCCCTTCAGTGTTACTGAACCTGTTTATAATATGACCCAGTGGCAGCATCTTACTGTATGCTGAAGAGAAGGGGGTCGAGGATAGAGCCCTGGGGAACACCGCAGGTCAAGGGGTCTTGAGAAGGAAGCATTAATCGTAGCTACTGAAAAAGTCCTGTTTGATAAATGTGATTTTCTTTGGCATTTAAAGCATTTTGAAAACTTAATAAACAGAATTATGCTACTTGATACGATCGAAAATGCTAAATAAAATTGTAAAAACATGCATTCCTGAAATGTTGAACTAATTTAATCAAAAATATACTATAACTATATGTTTCATTCCATGAAATACTAACATTTCCTCATGAAATACTATTTTATGTCTTATTTTTCTTTACTGTTTTAAAACATGCTTCATAAATTGATTTTGTCATTTTATGGTAAATTTAGAGTGTAGAGATATTAAATTACTAAATGACCCAAAGAAATGACGCAAAGAAATTATATTTTACATAGTTTTTGTTTTCTTGGTGAGCACATTAAAGGGTTAACGCAGTTTTTCCACTTATGGAAAGTTGAATGAGGATGATGAACATGGAGTGATTAATAATTATAAATCAGAATCAGGTATAAATAGTTAGAAATCTGAGAGAAAGGCTGCATTGAGATTTGATCCAAATGTAAAGTGCAACACATAAATTAAATGTATTATTATTATTATTATTATTATATTTCAGGGGTTAATCCACAACCATCCAGCAGGTGTCACTGTTTCACTGCTGTAACATCAGACATAAGCAGGAAGAAATAGTTTTCTGACTTCAGATCTGCATTAGGTTTATGGATTTGAACACAAGATATGCTGAAGACGTCAAAAAAATAAGCCATTCATCAAAAGGGTAGAAATTGAACAGCCAGCGCATCAACTTTGAGCTCATCTATCAAGTTAAGTTTAGCTGTTACATCTACTGTATGTTCGCACATAAACAGGTTTTCAGGCATGAATCCACACGTACGCGTATTGAAGAAGTACCAAGTACCTTGGAGTTGTAGGAGCCATAGTTGCGAGGCTCAGTGGGCGTGGTCTTGCTGGGCGGAGTCTGTGCAGGCACAGGTGGAAGAGAGGGAGGGGTGGCTTCATAAGGCGGTGGTGGCTGGAACACATTGGGAAAAACGAAAGAGAAAAGGACAAAGTGTAAAAAAAACTCTCAGAATGTCTCCAACCAAATATGTGTGTCGTTCTAGAATTGAGGATTGTTACCCTGAGAGACTTCTTATTTTTTTTAAAAACTTTAATTGAATCGTATAAATATATATATATATATATATATATATATATATACACTGTACATATATACATATACACTATATTTAAATGTATACATATACACTATATGTATATATATATATATGATTTTCAGGTTTTTTTTTAATTGTTACTCTATTCACAGTTATAAAATCAGAACCATAGAATATGTATTTTTTTGTTTATTGTATAATTTCAAATTTTGCGTCCGTCCCCATGTTCTGGTGGTTCTGGTCAACTCTGTTACCAAACCATATAGAAATCTGCTAAACGTTCTCAAATGAATCATGTGACCTGCTCCCAGTGAAAAACTTCTTTTGTACAAACTGCCGAGGAAACACCAACAGTAGATTAATTATATTTATCTGATATCATAATGTTAGCGTTTTATTATTATATTATTATTTAATTGCTGATTTTAAGAAAGCTGTAAAATATTTTAATTGAAATAGGCTACTTTAAATCCAATTTGAATATAAATGTGTTGTGTTGTTGAATAAATAGGTAAAAAAAAAAAAAAAAAGTTTTATATTGTAGCTGCGTTACAACTGAAATTATTATGAAATGAAATTTCAAAGCTTTTTCATTTATTTTTGAAGCTATTTTTGGAGAAAATGTTCACCATTTTTTCCACTTTTCAGGAAAAATATGTTCGTATTTATACTATTATTCAAGTTCTAGATAAAAGTTCTCTTATGAAAGATTGGGTTTAGAATTATAATACATTTTTAACAATATATAAATGTTTATATGTACTAGAAATGTTTTCAACCTCGCAGGTGTGAGTTTAGAAAATACTGAAAATGATTAATCTAAAATGTTTTCGAAGAGATAAAGAAAGTTTAATAGTTTTCTTTCTATAACTAACTATGTCGATTAGACATCAATTAACACAATATGATATTTAGATGTCAGCTGACATGCTCAGGGTGTAGAACTGGGCCCAGTTTTATTTAACCCCTTGACTTTCCTCACCAAGAAAAAAGATGGATGTGAAAATATTTCTTTGATTATTGTGTTTCTTTGGGTCGTAGATTGATTTTTTTTATCTTATGCTTTTAAATTTCTAAATCTTTGCATAAAATGACTAATAGTTTGGTCAATTTTATTTCTTTTTCTTACTTTTAAACAGTAATACCAAATTCATCATGAAAATTTGTGTTGAGAATAGTTTCAATTCGACCCTTATTGAACAGGACATTAAAGGGTTACTGGTCTAGAATAAAGGGTTTTCTGTAAAAAAAAATAAAAAAAATAAAAAAAGATCTCTGTTTTCTTTTTATTTCCCTCATCAATAAAATAAAATACAATGAATGAATAAAATGGGACAAAATTACAATTCAGTCACATTATCAGGCTAATATATAGACTTGATAACGATTTTGATTATCATATTACCACTCTGGTAGGTACCGACCCAACCCACCAACACCTGTAGTTCTGGACCGAGACATTCCTCTATTGCAATTTGGCCTTTCTGGTTCATATCCTTATACTTTTCCCTTTTTTCCTGCTTCCAACTCATCAACTTCAGGAATAAGATGTTCAGGTGCGACAGCAGCCTAATGACGTCAAACATAGCACCAAATACGATCCTACGGCCACGCCGTTGCGGAATTCTGAATGTAACCCACGATTTTTGTCTTACATAAACCGTATATAATAAAAAACACACACAGCGTGAAGAATTGATGGTCAGGGTCAAAAGCAGAACCCTTCCCCTCAGGAAGCTGTCTAGAGGAGAAACTCTGATGATCCCTGTGATGCATCAGGAATGTAATAAACACAGTATGGCTCACCCCGGTTGCGTTATCAAACGGGTTGTACAGATCCAGGGTGGCATATCCTGTGCTGCTGTTGTGTTGAGTCACTGCAGGGTCCTGGGAGACAAAGCAACATTTAATCCTCACCACCACATGTCTCTCGATTTAAAGACGCTTTAATGTTTTTCTTTTTTTTTTTTTATGTATTCTTCGCAAGAGATGTAAGTGAGCAAATATGAAGGGAGGTCTGAGGCCCAATCATGTCACATGACACAACACGCACACACACCGAGACATCCGCGAACACACATCTCACTCTGCGCCGTCGCACCTATGTTTGATTTCACCCACCTGGAAAGGGTTTTGGTCGTCCATTGGAGCCGGAAAGCTTGTGTCCGTTGACTCGTTAGTCAGAAAAAAAACACGGAGCGCTAGCCTCCACTAGCTGCTATCGTTGTCCTCAGTCACGTGATAAAAAAAGAACCGCTGGCTCTCTTCCAAGGATGCGTTTCTCGGACACACAGGCGGGGCACTGATGTTCATGGAATCAAGCGGCAATCCCTCCGGTGCAACAGCGCAACTGGTTGACTGGATGAACCGATGAGAATCCGGGCAGTGTGGTGGGCGTGGCTTGACTACAAACCCGGAAATACGTCACAGTTTACTGTATTTTCTTTCGTGATACGATTCAATAACAATACTTGTGGTGTATGTTGTTTTCTTCAATAAATACAATAATACATATAACATAGGCTCGGCCTATAATTAAATAATGACAATAATAAAAATAATTTTATTTTCAAAATCGAAGAAATTAATAAGACAGCAGTAAAATAGAAGAAAATAGTAAAAAGATTTACAGCACCAAGCGTTACGAACATAGTTTGACCAACAAATATAAATTGAAAACAACACATTAAAAATATTTAAAAAAAAAAATATATATATATATATATATATATATATATATATATATATATATATATTTAAATTATATTAATAGATTGGAGAAGAAATTTAAGGTTTTCGCCACCTTTTTGTTACATGAAGAAGATAATATTCTAGTGCGTGACACTGCTTCCTCTTTAAAGGTGTATATATAGAGAGTTTCATGTTTAACAACTCACATTTATGGATATAAATCAAATGAAGCCATTATAGCTATATAAGCCATATAAAACTTAAAGAAATATGATGAGATGACACGGAAAGAATTAGTCCTTAAGTTCTGTCTGGTTTATGCTACAAAAGGTGCAGTTAATAACAATAATAATAATACATTTCATTTATAATGCACTTTACATTTGGATCAAATCTCAAAGTGCTACAAAGCAAAAGCAGATAAAAGCATCAATAAAAAATAAAATAATAACTATATAAAAGCCTGACCAAAAAGCAGCAATGTTAATTAAAGTTATAGGTTCTGCTAAACAGGAAAGTTTTAAGTCCTTTTTTAAATGTGTCAGTCATCTGTGGAGCCCTGAGATGGTCAGGGAGGGCATTCCACAGACGACGGGCAGCAGAACAGAAGGCCCGATCACCCATGGTGCTGAGCTTAGTCCGGGGAAGGAGGAGGCGGTATGAGTGGGTAGAACGGAGGGATCGTGTCGAGGTCAGTGGGGTGAGTAGTTCTTTCAAGTAGGGGGGTGTGTTACCATGGATGCACTGGTGAGTGAGGAGAGAGATCTAAGTTAACATCAACGAGTTAACATTCAGTTTAATAACATTCTAAGTTAACATCAGTAGAGGTACATCAATGTCCTCCTTGAATCTTATTTGAAAACGTTAACGTTATTAACAATGAATATCAATAAGACATAACAACATGGGTCCTGAACAAACTTGTTTCAAGTTGCCATCACATATGGGACAGAGACACTATCAGCTTGGGATAAGGTTCAGATTTTTTTGTTGTTTTTACAGGAAGCCTGTAGAAAACATAATGTTTACCGTGATTTTTCACTCAGTGTCCCATACATGTAAAGCATTTAAAAAAGCATTATTTTTGTCTTTTTAAATACTGAGACCTGCAGATCTTTCTGTCTGAATGTGATATAAGATTGTTTGTTTTTTCAAATATTTAATTTTACAAATATCGTTGCTGGAGAAATTACAATCACAATGTATCTACATTAGATATATTCATTTATTCAAACAATAAGCCCATCAAGCTACTTCTTACTGGGAAAATAATCATAAAGAATGGAATTTAAGGGGAACAATTCATGAAAGTTCTTATATTTCGTAATTATTTTGTTAAATCACACTTTACATTACTCTTTATATAAGACATGTAAAGCCCCATTTATGCTCCATCTACATATACAAAATTAGATGTGTCCATATAAAATGTTGTATCTGTGACTATTATTACATATTATGTATGTTTGTAATAATACATAATAATACATTTAATTCATAACGCACTTTACATTTGGATCAAATCTGAAAGTGCTGCAAAGTAAAAGCAGATAAAAGCATTTAAAAAATAAAATAACTATATAAAAACCTGACCATAAAGCAATGTTATAAGTTATAGGTGCTGCTAAAAAGGAAAGTCCTTTTTTAAATGTGTCAGTGGACATGCAGGGGAGTCGACATGAATGTTCGTATCTCCAAGTACTAAAATATTGGCAGAGGTTGACGACGGTGCGCACGTCAGACCAAAAGAGAGTTATCGGAGCGGGAGTAAACAAACTTAGAATTGTAACTTCTGTGAATGTAACGGGGCCGGTGAAGGAGTCCAAGTTGTTTAATAACCGATATACACAACGGAGTGTTGTAGTTGTTGTATTTCATCAGTTGGGTGACGGAATAATTCATCATCATGCCAGTCGTGGACACTAACAGACAGAGACGGACATAAACGATGAAACAAACAGATACAGAAGTCTCCGAGTGATGGTACACCTGCAGCAACAGGTAGGCGGACCGTCACCAGACTCTGTAGAATTCTTACAAATACAAATAGAGAATAACATATACGAATACGGATATAAATCCAAAAGGTTTGCCGGTGAGCAACAATAAAGGTATACTTGTCGGTTTATAGTATTTTACATCCATAAATCCAAGCATAGGAAAGCAAAACTATGATTTAAAATATTATAGATTTTTTTCCCCTCAACCAAAGCCCTTAAAGTCATGAAAATAAGTAATGCTATGAAACGAATTAATATTAAAGAGCATAATAATATATGAAAAACGTAATCATCGATACATCCACTAGATGGTAGTGAAGAGTGGAAGTGTAGACAATGACGTGTAACGTGTATTAGTTTGAAGAGTTTTCTTTTTCTTTTTATCAACGCTCATCCTTCACCTAATACCTGCACAAAACAGATTACAATGAACAAATATGTAAATAAATAAAAAAGAAAAACAACAGGCCAGGAGGTAATTAACACTTCGTGGGAATTCAAACTGAAAAATAAATTCTATATATATATATGTATAATTAAAAGTAAACAAAGCAAACTGATATATATATATTTAAAGAAAAATATATATCTTCTATCTCCTCTTCCTCCACGATGACACGCTGAAAGGAGGTTGTCAGAATGTAATCACTGAATAAAACTGATGATTTTGAATAATGTAAAGGGAAATCATTCAAATGTTCATGATATCTAACTCAATTTCAAAGCAATGCGTCTTCTTTTTTTTTAAATGATTGCACAATAAATACAGTAATGCAGTCATATGATGTATTAATGAACACGCCGCTGACACATGAAACTTTTTAATCTATTATGTCTAATATCTCTCAGAAATTCCTCGTTTCAGATTAGATATGTAAAATTCTATTGATCTTAATCTGACATCGAGTCAAGTTTATTTTCACATCTAAAACAATCACGGTTAAACGGTTTTCCTTCATGTATGAAATAATTAAAAATTAACGTTGTGTTTGATCAGGGCTGATGTAAAGACAGCCTCTAAGAAATAACATGAGCCGCGCGCCTTACTGATACAGTCAGGATGTACTTCCTGGTCAGAGGACACGCCCACCGGTCACGTGGGACCGCCACGCGTTAATACAGGAATGCAGATCCGTTTTTTCCTCCCTCAGCAAACTGTCATAAAGTAATTTCTGGCTTCATTTGAATGCTTGGATGAAATTCAGAACTGGTGCTTTACCAACATTTCTACTCTAAAATATGAAATTTGGTATATTTAAAGAAGATATAAAAAGATAGAATATTTATTTAATTATGTAATTATTCATAGCTAAATATTTTATACCCAAATTTAAATATTATAAACATTTATGTTGTCTTATTTTATGTATATTTTTTATTTTTTTTGTAACTCTATTAAATATGCATTATTTATTTTTATTTTTAATTTATTTAATTAATTTTTTTGTTGATTGTAATGTTCGTGGCCTACTCTTTTGTTATAGAGTAGATTTATATTGCCAATGTGTTTGTATATTTGAAGACTTTAATAAATAAATACTGTCATAAAGCAGAACGTAACCCTCCTGGAGGCTGCGGTCATGTGTGTCACATGTGTGTCACATGACTGCAGCCGCATCATAGAATCACGTGGTAACACAAACGGGTGGACCGAAGATATAAACAAACAAATAATAAATAAAAATAGGTTACAAAATATGGACCTATAGTCACACATTTTTCTTTATCCTTGAGAGGAAATATTATAACAATTAAAGGCTAAACTATTTATCAATTATTTAAAAAAAAATTTTTTTTCATTATTGACATCACAAAATACAATCTAAAATTGCACAATATTGATTATGTAAAGAAAAATGTTGCAACAAATTTAGGATGATAAATGTTGAATAATAATACTAATATTTTTTGGCCAATGATTGTTTATCAGGTGATGGCAGGTGTCTTTATCAGATATTTAATAGTCATCTGTCCTCTTAGAATATAAAGGTTTAATGAAAATTCGACGTAGTTAGTCCTAATATTCAGGTGTTCTGGGGCAAACACCAGTAAAATTATAAGATACAATAAAAAAAAAAAGTGAAAAGAATCTCAGTAGCTACATTTTTTAAGCCGGCTGCAAACACAAATTAAATGAGAGTGCGATTGTTCCTTATTTTTCAGGTGAGATATTAGATATGGTCCATGAGGCAGGCATGGTATCTTAAATTAAGAGAGATTGTGCCAGACATTATAACAGATTTTTATCATACTTGTGAAACTTGTGAAAAAATGTATGTATGTATTTCTTCTTAATCGCAACTTACTTGAAACCTATAAAAATGACTCGCTAAATTGCTAAATTATATATTAGCTAGATGCCATTTGACACTGATTGACTATCAAATCTTTATTTTATCACATGATCGTAACAAAGTTTTGATGTGAGATATTGATTACAAATTATTTTTAGTAATTAATAATTTCTAAAAATATAATTTGAGCACCTTTCTTCTTATTTTACCTGGGGGGGGGGGGGGGGGGGGGGGGAATCAAACAATATTTTACATCAGGCTGACAATAAACTATGTCGGCTTGATCTCAGTTTCCGTCTGATGTCTTTTGTATTTGAGGGTTCATTTTCATAACTTCAAGAAGTTTCTCTTCTTTTCCCATAGATGTCCCTCTTGCTCATTAAAAAAATGAATTTGCTCTGACGTCTCTGGTCTGAACTGACTCTGAGTCTCAGTGTGAGTGACGGATTTGATTATCAGGTGACCGTTAAGGTTCAGCCACTCATGAAATGCAAAAGCCACATTTTTTTTTGGAATACTTTAATGTTAATGTATAGAAAAATCCTAATATTAACCCTTCAATGTCCTGCTCAACTGTTTGGTAGATTAAATTTTGAGTCACCAATTCTCATTAAAAAATGTGACTTAACCTGTTTATAATATGACCCAGTGGCAGCATGTATATGTTAAAGAGTTAAGGGGCCAAGGATGGAGCCCTGGGGGACACCACAGGGCAGAGGGGCCACAGAAGAGGAGGGATTAACCATGGCTACTGTGAAAGTCCTCTTCGCTAGATAGATTTTTTGTTTTGGTCTAATAACTCATGTGTGGACTTACTTAACAGAATTATATAACTTGAAACAACCAAATAAAAGTCTAATATTTTTGTTTCTGGCCAGGACATTAAATAATAATAATAATAATAATAATACATTTAATTTATAATGCACTTATTAAGGTTTCATTCTCTCATCCGTTGCTACAAACTTGCTGCTGGTTCTATCCACACGTTTCTGGATCCCCGGAGTTAAAATAAAGATTTCCCAGAACCAGAACTGTGGCTTAGCGATAAGATCCTGGGTTTGCAGGAGGGCTGCAAACTGAACGGATCTCATCCAGGGTTGAATTTTTCTCTTTTCACACAGGACCCTGAAGTCAGAGGTCGACCCGCAGCGGGAGGGATTATCTCTGGAGCAAATGGGCCACACACTTCATGGCTTAATGCCCCGCTTCAATCCAGCCGGGTCCTGGTTCTCCTCTCCGGCAGGTCACATGGAGTAACGTGGGTGAGGGCAGTCATGTGATTTCATTGCAAACAAATAGGTCGTACTGTTCCTCATGCACACATACAGTCCACACAGTCATGTATGTGTCACGTGTTCTCTGGCGGTGTTCTATGGGTTCTCTGTTCCTGGACCACCGTGTTAGAAACGAGCGTAGCCTCACACATACGAACAAACTCATGATCCAATCTCATGGTTCTGCTCCTGCTCACTTTGTAGCATCCCGGTTGTTATAGATTGAAATTCCTGTTTTATTCTGAAGATTTATTTTCTGTGGTTATTTCCGTGTACTTTCCTTGTTTCCTCATTTCCTCCTTTCCTCATTTCCTTGTCACGTCCCCAAAAAGTCGGGGATATTATGAAATCGTCATCATCGTCCCGCCGAAGATCCTTCATGTTGGCAGGATTACTCAAAAACCTTTTCATGGATCATTTTTAAACTTTCTACCAATATAGAATTTAGTGCAAGGAAGAACTGGAGTGATTTTTGGAAAAGTCAGTTTTATAATTTTGACACTAGGGGGAGCTTTAGCTCCAAAAGTTTTCATCTAATTGCTTTCTTGATTGATTTAGTCCAACTTTGGTGGAGATGAATGGACTGAATGATTTCTGTCGGGTATATATTGTGTTTTACCCTAATAGTTCATATTTCACGCACTAGGAAGAATCCTTATAATGAAAAACTGTGTTTTTCAAACATAACTTCCTACCTTTAAGACGGAATGAATCCAAATTTTTGCTCATATGAGTCGACTGGATGAAATCTATCTTTATAATATTTTACTCTGATAGCTCATATTTTACTCACTAGGGGGATATTTTAAATTAAAAACTATGTTTTTTAGGGCATAACTTCACATTTAAATCCAGGAGTGTAAACCGGGGGATTGCTTGTATACAACGCAGGGGATTGGAGGCTTACTTGTGGGATATAACTTTGCATTCGGGGGGGACGGCGTAGGTTAGGTTATTTCTTTAGTTTCCTTTCCTTATTCCCTATCTGTTCCTTTCCTTGTTTCCTTGTCCGACTCAGAGTTTTCCATCCGTGTCTGATATTCTCTGTGGTCCACTTCCTGTCTTCTCTCCGTGTCTGTGTGTGGATGTATCCCGAATCCGGAAGCATCTCCTCCCTGATTGTTGAAGGTTCTCACCCGTTCGTCTTCGTCACCCTGTGGATTAAATTCTTCCTCTTTGTCATTTTGTCTGCGTTCTCTCTCTCTCATGTAACCTCGGTGTCGCTCTGTCCTGTTTTCTTGCGGCCTTTCTTGTAGTAAGTTCTGGTTTTTTAGAGGTTCTATTGCATCTTATATGAATAAATCCTTTGCTTTATATTCTAAATTCCTTTTGTAGATGATGCATCTTTTATTTTCTATTTCAATTCAACTTTATGTTAGTTCTCATTAGTTTTTTGGGCGTTTGAACTGAGCCGTAACATCCATCATCCCCTTACCTCCAATTTAAATATCTTTAAAATGAGAGTCTCTAAACTGTCTGACAGCAGCACAAACAGATTCTGTTGTTGCTGTTAGAGACTGAGGAGGTCATGTGATCGGTGTGTGATGGTAAACAGGAAAACTTTTGAGGTTTGAATGGATTTCGAGACACATGTTTGTAAATGTAGGCTCTGAGCAGGCAGGATTTTGATTTTAATTTTTTATGAATCCTACTCCGGTGAACGTTTTCCACTCTGTATAATAACGGGGCTCGGATGGAACCCAACCTACGTTGTGGAATATCCAAGAACGTGTTTGTTATTGCTGCACTCCTTCGTAAAAAGGAACTGGAGTTGATTTCTTCTGATCGTTCTTCAAAATTCGACCTCGACTATTTGATTCTGACATCTGGCCTTTAAGTTGTATCCCTCTTGGTTTCACCGATGTTTGACAACCCAGCATGCATTTGAAAGGACAGTCAGCAGAACATTCCATAAGAGGCTAAACAAACATGTTTTTTCATTTTCTTAATGTTTTCTTGGGGCTGTGTTGATTTTGTTCCGTTTGGTGAAATTATAAAGGCGGGTGCTTTTATTTTGAAGGAAAGACTTTTATCATGTAAGGGGAATGCGGTAGGAAGTGAAAAGGACAAATGTCACGGTAAAACTAAGACAGTAACTAATCTTTTCTCTGGAGTCACTGTCATTTTCTCCACGGCTGGATTCTGGAACCTGTTTATTCAAAAAAAAGCTGGTAAAAGTGAGAGATGTGGCAACTAGTTAAAGTCTCCCCGAGTGGAAGGGGTTCTTTGCCGTCAGCAGGTGGGATTTGGGGAAATGTAGAGGAGTGGATCGTCCAATCATAGCTCCTAGTGCGAGGAAGAACTGGATTGATTTTGGGAAAGGTCGGTTATATATTTCTGACAGTAGGGGAAGTTTCATTGGGAAAAGATTTCGGGCCATAAAATCTCAACCGTTGGTCCGATCGAGTCCAGATGTGGTGCAGATGAATTGATTGGAGGGGATCTAGGTTTTATGTTTTATTCATCATACATGTTTTACTCTAAAAGTTCACACTTCACTCACCAGGGGGAACTCTTAAACTTAGAAACTTTAACTTGGAAAGAAACCCTGTTCTTCTGAACATAACGTCCAAACCGTCGGTCCGATCGAGTCCAGATGTGGTGCAGATGAACCGACTGGAGGTTTTTTTTGTGTATATATCATATATTTACTGTAGTAGATCATATTTTAATCCTTTCATGGACTTACCATGACATAACTTCACATTTAATTTGAAAATCTCACCAAAAGGATTGCTTGTACTACACAGGAGATCGGGGACTTTTCAGGGACGACAGCATAAGCCTACTTAACGATTGACCCGTCCACATACAGTTCTTCCAGGCGGTACCGGCCCTTTCTAGCCGGCAACGTAAACCCAATGTCCGTCCAGCTGTTGAAAATCGGCGGTCATTGCAGAAGGTGGAGGCGTCGATGGTGGAAGGGGGAATGAAATGACGCCCCATAGCGATGGGGTTAGACGGGCAGAGCGCCCATGTATCCAGTGTATATTAGCTAAACACACTTCGGGGGGGATAGAAAATAAAAAATATTGTTTGGACTGGTCCGAAATTTTAGGGACAAAAGAATTGTTAGTAGAAATTCATGATCGGCGTGGTCCCAATCTACGACCAGTCGGCCCCTGCAGCCCGTTGTCATTATTGACGAGTGTCAATAAAGTTAGTTTGAAAGCTCTGAGGCAGGAAATGTTTGCTAGCAAAGACAGAAACGAGCTGCCTTGATCATTTTTGCTATTTTGTGTATTTTAAAGGCATGTTTCACCTTTGAAATAAAGAGTGGCAGATCTATGTGGACAAGAAGGTCACTAGGACAACGTGGACAGTATGTCTGGTCCATTAAGCAAAGAGAATTCTGGGTAATCTAGCTATGTTTGACTAAATAGAGTGTTAACTTGTTAGCTAGCACCTCTCTGACAGCTCGAACTTTTCTTTCTCTTCTTTGCTGTTCAGTTGCTCCTAGAAACAATCTGTGCTTTCTGCTTCATGGCCACTTGTGACTTATTATCCACATGATGCGCCGTGTCGCCATGGTAACTCAGAAACCCCTTCACACAGGTGCAGCGAGAAAAGAAGGTGCTGATGTCAGTCGATCTAATGCCTGAGTCGGCCTGTCAACATTTCTGACATTTCTGTCAGAAAACCATCCAATCGTCCGACGGTCATCTGAGAGCTGTTGATCGGCCGTCGCGACTCCATGCATATTGCACGACAAACTACAACCGACCAGCACCGACAGTCGGCCCGGAAGGTTGCTAGGCTCATGATCGGGCCTGGCACAAGGGTGGGCCTTAAGGTGCAACTTGAATTCCAGCAGCATTTTAAAGTCACCACCTTGACCTGGTTCTGATGTCAAATGCAACAAAGAAGCAAGTTGTGTTCTTGGCGGCACCGAGGGAGAACCACCAGGAGGAAGTTCACCAAGAACGGCAGCATTGTCAGAGAGCGTTGGTGAGCTAGGGGCCAAATGGGGTCCACGGTCCAGTCTCTATCAGAGTACTGAGAATGCTGGACCTCGAAGGAGAGCGGAGAAGAGGAGCCGTCCATCACATCAACAGTGCGGCCGAGCGAACCTCACGGCGGCTGCGGTCCAGTAGAGGAGAGTCATTAAGACAGGCAAGGACGTCATGATTCCAGGAATATCGCTGAGGATGTGCCCAGAAGTGTCAGTAGATATATCTGCACTCACCATAATGCATCTTACGAAGGACCAGGAGGAAATGATGCTCGATGCTTGCGGCGGAGACGGATGTGGCATAAGAAGCAAAGAATGTACGGCTGTTTTTACAGCCTAAATAGTCTACAGGAAAGGTTTTTTTTTTTTAAAAACCTACCCTGAGGTAAGCTTACTGAAGTCGCTGGTAACCCTTTCACTGCGTTTGTCAGAAGACTGCTGTGGCTTGTCATTCCGTCTAAATGCCCGGTCATGATTGGTCCAGATGGCCCAGATTAAGACACTGGACTCTGGCGCTTCCCGGTCCTAAAACCGTAGCCGTCCTTCAGCCAATCAAATCATGCGTCGGCCCATGACATCACTGCCTGAGGAATGAACTGGCATGAAAGTGGTGGGCGGCATCAAGATGGGTGGCTGAGACATCACGGCTCCCTGAGGCGAGGAGTCATCCGTCAAAGGGGTCGGATAGAGAGACTCCGACATCTTTAGATGAGAGAGGGAGTGAGTGGGTGAGGGAAAAGAGAGAGATTTGGTGAACACCTGATGTTTGCGTCAGTGATTAATGTTATGGTTAGGCAACTAACGGTTAAAAGTAGGGTGAGTCTCCAGGAAATGAATAGAAGTCTATGCAATTTCCCCCAAGGATGACCTAAGTTACTTTTTGAGCGCACTGCCAATATTCCCAGTGAGCGAGGAGGGGAGAACTTTCCGTCGCCTCCAGGGTGCAGTGCGGTTTTGATGAGCGCTTACACAAAAACACGGTACGCTGAGGCAATTGAAAACACACTTTCTGTCTGTGAGAGATTAAAAAAAAAACATGACTATGAGAAATGAAGTCGCATTCGGGGTCACGCAGGATCTTTTCATTCTCTCTCTCTCATGCAGACGCAAACTGAGGATAAGATCGTGGTCTAGAGAAGATCTGCTGGTACTTTATTGAATAGAAGTTATTCAATTTCATGATACCCCAAGAGGCAAATACTGCATTTAGGTAACAGCTGTCTTTACTTTAAATGAAAGTTTCACAAATAGATGAGAGAATAGAAAAGAATGCAGAGTTAAGAATTCATCCAGACGCCCCAAAACCATTAGATAAAAAAAAGTAGGTTCTTCATCAGGGCTTACATTCGCTCGGCTATCACGTCGTGTTCACGTGTCACGTAGTTCAGCTATTATCTTCTCAATGATAGTAAATAATAATCTACGTATTGTAACACAAGGAAGTCGGGATATTATGGAGATGTCACAGATCCCTTATGTTAACGCCATAACTCAAAAACTGTTCCATGAATCATTTTCAAATTGTACACCCCTGTCGACCTTAGTGTGTGGAAGAACTGGATTGATTTTGGGAAGGATCGGTTGTAAATTTCTGACACTATCTCCAAAAGTTTTCTTGCCTTCATTTCTCAACCGTTGGTCCGATTCAGGCCAAATGTGGTGCGTATGAATCGACTCGAGGGGGTCTATCATTTATATCTATCTTTATATTGTGTTTTACTCTAGGAGTGCATATTTTACTCACTAGAGGGAGCCTTTTTTTAACCGAAAAATACTTTTTCGGACTTAACTTCCTAACCGTGGTTCCGATTTAGTCCAAATTTGGTGCATGTGTAATGCCATGAGGGGGTCCATCTTGTTTCTGTCAAACTTCATTGGGTCCATCTTCCACCTCTGATCCAGGCACACATTCATCCATGAGGTCTGGCTGCAGGTTCTACATTTGAGGACAGGAGTCCAAGATGTTTCTTGAAAATAGAAAATGGACTTCGAGGTGTAAATGCTGTAAATCTACCGGAGCAAGTGTTGGTTGTAGAAGGTATCGTAGCGCTGAGTCCATCTTCCACCTCTGAGGCAGACCCACATTCACCTTCAGAGTTCACTGAGAGCATTCAGCCTCCTCCTCCTCCCCCCCCTCCTCCCCCTCCTCCTCCTCGCTCAGCACCCGGTGTATAAACTGGGAAGCACTTCAGAGGGGCGCTTGTCTGAACGCTGTTTGAAAAGCTGGAAAACCCATCACAGCTTGTGAACCGTGGCAGCGCTCTCCTCAGGAAGTGCCCAGGGATCCATTTTTCACAGCCAGGTGAAGTCCGCCTCAGGCTGAACCACAGAGCCGAGTCTTGTCTGGGCCTCATTCTCCCTCTCCGAGACTCTCTCTGTTCACATTTCACGTCTGTTTGCACCCATTATGTTGAGATGTGGGTTTTCGAGAGGCTACAGCTGGAAATCCCCTGCATGGCGAGGAAGCTAATAATCACTTTGTACCCGGGAGCAAAGCCAGACCAAAAGGGTGGAGGTTTCTTTTTTTCCTTTCAAATCAAGCTCATTCCCCAAGCAGGTACAGCCAGAAGAACGCAGCCCAAGTTTAACGTCCTCCTGATGCATTCAGATCATTTTCTCATGACCACACTCTCTCAGTCCCAAACCCATTTTCCTTCTCCACTCCCTGTTTCCACCTCCTCTTTGCCAAATGTCTGTCAAAGCAGAATTAGAAAATATGAATTGTCTTTGGAAGTTCTGACACGACGCGGCGGCATGATGTAGAGAGTCGGCGCAGCTCTGGGAGGACTGGGAGAAGATACCAGATTGCTAATGGAAAGAGGGAAAGGGTGTGGAATAATCAGGAGAGAATGAGTGGAAGGCGGCCATGTAAAGTGATATTGGGACAGACGTCAAGGGAGAAGGAGTTGCACGAAGAACGACTGAAGGGCGGATGAATATAAAACGGTTTATTAACATCTTGAAGAGGCTTTAGACACCGTCATCCATCTTTGATCAGATCATTTCACACATTTCTATATACAGAGTTTGGGTCACGTAAAGGAGGAGGAATACATTCAGAGTGTGTTCAGCTTTGGCGTTACAAAAGCGGCTAGCGTTCCGACCGAACGCTTTGAAAAAACAGGCGAGACCCGAGCACCATCTGACCGCCGGGTTGGAGGAAGAACAGGAAAACAGGGCGAGTAAATGTATTACATGACAGAGTGGAAGAAAGTTCTCATTCCCTCTCGTACACTCTGGTGCAGACCACATCCCCCGCAGTCATTGTCTGAAAGACAAAAGCAACAGCAGGATTTTGTTTCAGCACTCTAAAAAAATAAAAAATAAATATGGTACCCATTAAAGGATTCTGAAATTAAACGACTTTCTTAACCCTTTAAGCTCACTTTGAGTCTAATTCTTGTTGAAAAATGTTTATAAAATGACCCAGTAGCATCATGTATGTGCTAAAGAGTAAAGGGGCCAAGGGTGGAGCCCTGAGGGACACCACAGGGCAAAGAGGTCATTGAGGAGGACGCATTAAAGCATGTGAGGACTTACTTAACAGAATTATGTAACTTTATACAACCAAAGCATGCTTTACCAAGAGATCGAGTTCATCTATTAAAATGGACCAATTCCTATGAAATAGAGTATTTTAAAATAGTGTTGTTGTTTTTTTTACTGTTTAAGAACATGTTTAAGAAAATTATTTGTCATTTTATGGTTAATTAAGTAGATAATTAATGTCTCAAAGAAATGAAACAAGCAATTAATACATTTTTCAATTATTTTGTTATAAAGGGTTAATTAACCTGTATGGACTAAATAAATAAATATTACGTGGATTGCTGTAAAGTTGATTGACAGCGTCCAGAAAATGAGTCTATTAGGTGATTTCCTGACTTCACCTGTAGTCGTGAGTCAAACTATATAATGTTTCATTTAATGATAGAAGAATGTGAAAACAAAGGAAATGACAAATCATTCGGTCCAGAAGTTTTGTATTTCATGTAAATCGTCAATTCTGATGAGATTTCTCACCATTCCTATCTTCATCATAAAGTGAAATCTCTTTACTGTTTCTCTCAGGTTTTAAAAAAAAAAAAACTATTTTATCCTTATTTGACTTTTTTTGGTCGTTTCAAGTTACAGAATTCTGATTAGTAAGTCCTCACATGATTTAATATGCCACAATTGGACTTTTTCAATAGCTGTGCTTCTTGACCACTGGGTGGTTTCCCCTTTGACCTGTGGTGTCCCCCAGGGCCCCTTCCTTGGTCCCCTTACTCTTTAGCATGCACATGATGCCACTGGGTCATTTTATAGAACAGGCTCAATCAAAGAAAGCTCAGGTTTTGGGTGTCTTTTTAACTCTGATACTATAAAGTTGTGTATTGTACCTTTACACAGAATACGTACCAGTATGAGTTTTCCGTCATTGGTGAGCTCTCTGGTCCACGCTGTCTTGGGTCCATCGCCCTTCTGTAAAGTCTGTTCACAGCTGATCTTGCTGTCCGTTTCCCACTTAGGAAAGCTCTGCAGGGATTCGGGTAAGAACAGAAAAACATAACCAACGTCGTTAACGAGCTCTGGACAGTTTGAAGTTCAGCAAAGTTCGTCTTACGTCATGACTGAAGCTGTTTTACGGGTTTTCGGAAATATGTCCATCATCCCCTCAGTCAGCAAGGAGAAATGAAAAACAGATACAGTGGAATGATTTCCATATGTTTGCGGAGCTCGGGTTGATTATGCTGTCCTTGAACAAATTCTGTCTGCATGCAGAGGCCTTATGGAGGAATGTTACACAGGAAGTCATGGGAGGTATACCGTGCAGGGACGTCCATCCACAGTAGTCTCGCTGAAGGACTGACCCACGGTGAAGGACACGTTGGTAGTGCGGATGCTGGTGGACGTCTTGATGGACAGACTCTCTCCCTGCTGGGTGATTTCCACGGTCGGGCTGGAGGCGGCTGTAACAGCGATCTTCCTCACGAACACATTGACACCTGCTCACACACAGAGAGAAACTTAGTATTAGATCAATGTTACCGCCTTAAATTAAGATTACCTTTATAAAGGATTTATAAATGGGTTATAACTAGTTATAAATTATGTTGTAAACACTTCAAGTCATTAGTTAAGGTTAATATAAACAGCTTATAACACAGCTCTCAATTTATCAATGTGGGTCACTATTTGGCAACATCAAGTTGGCAGTACAGATAAGTGGGCTCACTATTTGGCAAGCGTCAGGCCCCTGAGATTTTTTTTTCCTAACGAGTTATAGCAGCTTATTAATGATTTTTAAAGTGTCTACAACTTATTTAGTAAACTATGTGTTCTCAGGCCATAATTTGTCAACCGTTGGTCGGATTGAGTCCGAATTTGGTGCAAATTTAACAACTTTGGGATATCTCTCTTGTAAATACCGTATCTTACCCTAATAATTCATATTTTACTCACTTGGGGGAGCTTTTTCAGGAAAAACCAATGTTTTTCGGACATAACTTCATAACCATCAGTCCAAATTTGGTGCATATGTCTTAGCTGTATCATATTTTATGATAGTAGTTCATATTTTAGTCACCAGGGGGCGCTTTGCGTAGGAAAAAAAAAAACAACAGGGAGGAGATCCATCAGAAGTGATTGCTTGTACAACGCAGGGGATTTAGGGGCTTCTCTGCGGTATACTCCTGATGTCAGGAATGACAGCGTTGGCCTAGTTTCTGTGTGGTCTTGTCCAAGAACTTAATGTGTGGTACTGGATTCTTCAGAAAATGGGTCTCGGTAATGTGAAACACACGAAACCCATTGCAACATGCTAAACCGCCAAGAAGTCTTTCAGACCGCTTTGGGACGTTGCTGAAGACATAATAAAACCTCAGAATTAAACGTCTGTCAAAAATGTCTCTACTCGAAGCTCAAATGAAGTTGGAACCAACGTTTTAGACCCTCAGAACTCAATCTGAGCCGCAAAAATGTGGTTTAATATAAACAGAGTGGCAATGAATATCATTGTAAAAGTCAAAAAGGGATGGTTTGAGATAACTGAAGTAATAACATATAATGTTCTTGGATGACACTGAGGCTGTCGGTGAGGCGGATAGGGCTATAAAAAACATTTTAAATAAGAGGATTAAAAACAGCTACTATTTATGGTCATTTTTCTGGCCTCCTGACCTGCTCCGTACTTTTACACCGGAGGAGCAGGCTTTTCAAAAAGAGAGGTGTACTTATACACTAATGTGGAGCTGGAGCCAGTGTGAAGGAATAAAGCCCCTATCGGTATCCGTGCTGAGTCAGCACAGATGAAAAAACATCACGTAAGAAGTCGTTGATCTTATCATTCTCGTCATTATTCCTTTGAGATGCTGCGGATTCAGGAAGATCAGCATTACCCACAAATCAGTGCAGACCGCGTGCTCGCTGACTGGTACTAATGGGAGGTAAAAGAGACACGCAGAGCCCTAGATTGGGTCAGAGGGGCCCAGGGAAGTGAGGGGAAGCCAGGCTGAGAGTTGGGCTGGCTGCTGGGGCCCACGTCGAGGCTTAGTTCCGTTTACACTGGCTCTAATTACAACCACATGAGGGGGACCCTGTTTCAGATGAGTCTAATCTAACATTCCTCCACAGGCTATTTGTCTCCAGATTTTTAATGGATGCCACTGGCTGGCCCTCACCTGACCTCCATCTGCTGCTGCGCTCTGTTCTAACTGGAGTCCAGGCAGCGTCATACAGAACCATCAGGAGACCCGTATTCCCAGGATAGAGCCGGAACAAAACCATTCCGACCACAGAGCAAACCGCGGCGGTTCTCAAGCTGACCTCGAAAACCGAATAGATGTCCAGTTGATAACGCCTCTGAGAATGTGATTTATGGCAGGAGAAGTCTCTCTCTCCCCCCCCCCCCCGCCTTAATGAAACTTAAAAGTCTGTTACTGTACTAATTGATTGCACTCAAACAGATGAATTATTATTTCATCATTTTATTAAGGTCAGATGAATTGTTTCAAGTACGATAATTTTACGTCTGCAGAATCAGTTGGACCAACCTTCTTAAATTAAGTTGGATCTATTCCACAGAATGAAGTTGGACCGGCTTTAATCACATTCCACCAACTCAAATACATTTAGTTGGAAGTGTGCACTATAAAAAAAAAGTATATTTTTGCTGGTAACAAACAAATAAATAAAATTGAAAATAATTAATTCAAATTTGTCACCAGTGAAAATCTTTTCTTCTTTTTTTTAACACAACAACAATTGGCTGTTTACAGTGTGCAGGAATAAAATAATTTCTGATTTGTGCACCAACCAGTGCACCAGTATCTATTTAACGCTTTATATTTTATTTGCTTGGAAGCTAAAAGGTAAAAGTTTTTCCAATGACATTTGAAGAGTCCAAAGCCTTTCCAACGCTTGAATTTCACTTTTTTACGCTTTCAGGATCTAATAATACACTGTAAAAAGAAAATTGTTTGATGAATTCAAGGCTACTAATTGAAGTAGTATTTTTTGAATAACTTGTTAATTTGTAAATAATTAATTTGGTTGAGTGTTACTAATTGAAGTCCTTTTGGTTTTTTTTAGTTCACCAAACAATTCTCTTTTTACAGTGTAGACATGAAATGCCTGCAGGCTGTTACTCACCCAGCTCTTTCAGAAGCTCCTCAAACTTCTCAGAAGATTTGATAGTCCATTTTCCAGAGAAATCTGGGGTTTTCTGTTCCATTTTGATGCAGGGATGTTCTCAGCAGATCAGCAGTAGGCTCTCCGGTTCCTGTCGGTCAGCCCCGTTCCGTTAACCGGGCCGGTAAAGCCGTCTCCTCGGTGATTGGCTGACAGCTCCCTGGATCTCATGCTGCTCCAGCCAATCCAGAGGCTGAAGGCAGTGGGGGGACTTTCCCCCTCAGTCTCACTGTACACCCCCCCCTCCTCTGCCAGCATGCTGAAGGATTTGGACAGGAGCTGGAAAAAGCTTTGATGTGGAAGGAAAAGTTATAATTATGTTTTTTCAATGTTGCTGCCACAACAGTTCCATTTTGTTTAACAAAAGATAAGAACTTCATAATCATTGGTGTTGTTTCATAACCACCCTTAAACCCGAAGCTTATATTTCAATTTAACCTCACATTAGGTGAACTCAACAGTTATTCTCTGCATTAATTTAATTTCTGTCACTTTCAGCATTAAGAAATTATGTTGAATCCGCTTCATTTATCTACCAACCTTTGGTAGGGTTTGTTTTTACTTCTGCATTATTAGTTGGACCAACTCTATTTCATTAAGTTGGACCTATTCCAAGTAACTAAGTTGAAACAACCTAAAAAATTTACATTGGAATTAATCCAATAAACTAAGTTGAATCAACACCAATAAATTATATTGACCCAACCTTACACTGTAAAAAAAAGAAGAAAAAAGAATTGTTGATGTACTCAAAATGACTTCAACTGGTAACACTCAATTAAATTAAGTATTTACAACTTAATGAGACTAAATCATTAATACTTAGTTGTGTGTTACCAGTGAATTTTTTTTTTTTTTTTTACAGTTTATTATATAAAGTAAGACCAAAATAATTTGCTTAGTAATTTAATCATGTGGAAATTCTTTCCATGAAGTTCGTTCAAAGGGTTCTCTTTAATATCTAGAAATAATCCAACCTGAAGCTTTAATTTAAGTTTTAACGTCTGGAATGTGACATGAAATAGTTTTGTGTCTTTTTGGAGCCAAGACATAGAGCTGCCTGTCATCAGCCTTCCCAGAATGCAATTCAAATGTTACAGATAATACTTTTTCATTTATTTATTTTTTTATCAATGGTGATGATGAAACAATTAATACATTAATGGCTGTCACTATTAATTAACTCTTCACATACTTATATCCATTATTATACGTTTACAAATGTTGGCTTACCTAGAGGCAGATTTTAGCATTTCCTACGGATGATTTTGGTGACGTACTTTTATTTTTAATGTACAAAACACATATGATAATTAAAGTTTTTCGCTTACTGTTTGTCATAATAATAGTTGGGAAAGATGGCGGTTAATTAGTCAGTTGAAAATATCCATGTGTGGCTAATTAAAGTGTTAATTGAGTTGATGGAAGTGTGTGACGCATGTAGATTCAGGTTACTCATCTGTGTGTGTGTGTGTCTCCTACGCAGGGTGTTACAAGTAAAAGCGTCCCCAGTCCTCGTGAGCACCATTTTGAAGGTTCCTGGACATACCATTCCGATGATGAGTGTAATAATAATAATAATAATACATTTAATTTGGTGAGCGATCGTTATATTCCACTCTTATCCTTCGGTGTTGGAAAATATTAGAATGTAAAATCCAAGTCAAGGATGTGTTTAATAATCGGACTAAGCTTTAGCTTCAAAAGCTCTCGGACCATAATTTCTCAGCCGTTGGTCCGATTTAGTCCAGATTTGGAGCATATGAATGGACTAGCGGTGCTCTATCTTGGAATATATATTATATTTTACTCTAGTGTTTCATTTTTTACTCACTGTGGGAGATTTGTTATGAAAAACATAATAATAATAATTACTTCCTAATTGTTGGTCCAATTTAGTCTAATTTTGGTGAATATGAATCGATTCAAGGGGGTCATATTTGACTCTAAAAGTTCATATTTTACTCACAAGGGGGAGCTTTCTATAAAACAATAAAGAAAGCTGTTTTCAGACATATCTTTGTATTTAATTTGAGGAGCTCCAATCAGGGGGATTTCTTGTGCGTTGGGGACTTTTTCGGGGGACATACCCTGGCCGGCTGGGTTTCCTATTTCCCAAACTCCTATTTGACTCTCTTTATTCTCCTTTCTTTCTTCCACTCCACTCACTCACTCTGCCAGGAATGTTTCATCAGGGCTGGATCAGAGGGGGCTGGATCAGAGGGGGGGACCTCAGGAAACGTGATGCGGTGCATTCATGCAGCTAAATGAGTCAGGATGTTATCTGTGTGGCTCGTCTCAGCATTCCTCCCCGTGGCATCGTGCAGCTACTGTTCCTGATTGACTCACAGCAACACGCGAAACCTTCTCATCGGGTCTTTAATGCAGAGAAAGGAAATATAGAAGCACTAATGAATCAGATGTTTTCCACACGGGCCTGCGGTCGCCGCTGGCTGACCTCAGATGGAGCCGCCGTGAGGAGCTCTGGGGTTCAAGAGGAAGATGATGGCGTTGATGAGGGGAGAACACTGCGGTCCTTGTCTCCATCGCTATCCTTGTTGTTTCGTAAATCTGCGATTGTCCGGAAAACTTTATCTAAATCATAACTATTCCTGTTTTTCTTTTCTTTTTTGCACGCAGGAAAGACCCGGATGTTGTTTGTTTTTCGGTTTATTCATTTATTCACACTTTATCTACTTTATCCATTCATTTATGGATTAATTAAAAAAAATATGAATAATTTTTACATTTATTTCTATATTTTTTACACAATATTTCTTTTTTTAAGAGCCACAGAGTAAAGTAAAATAAAAAATTGTCAAAAGTTCAGTTGAAGGCCGTTTGAGAAAAATACTATAAATGTCCCCCCCCCACCTCATTCCTTTTATTTTTACGTGTTTATCCCATAATGCATAATGAGTCCAGTCTTCAAACATCATTAAAAATGAAGTATTATTCAGTCTTAAATTTGAAAATACCTCATATTGAAAGAATTTCCAAAGCATTTAATTTTACAGTCATAAAAAACCTCTAACCAGTCATACCTTAATTTTCTACAGAAAGAAAATGTTAATAGTGTATAATTGTGAAAAACTGTTGACTTCAAGGTTCAAAAAAATCCAAATCCTTGAATTTCTTTTTTTCTTTTTTCTTTTTTTTACAGTGCATATGAGAATAAAATGGAGACAGTTGAATGATTTTGGTCTCTGGGAGAGGAAAACATGAAGTGGTTGTCTTCAGATCATCAGAGCAGAAGAATTATGAGATAGTTTATGGACGCTGTAAAAAACTCAAACTGGGCTTCGAGTCTGAGTTCTGCTCCCTGCCAGGACCTGAGGAGCAGCCAGAACATCATCTGTGTGAGCTCCACCGGCTCAGGCAGGAGAAACGCTGCTGTGTTTACGATGCAGACTACTCAGATTCCATTATTAGGTTATGTGAGAGGTCATGGAGATCCTCATCCAACTAAAAGGTTTTACAGCGTCATGCTGGTCCAGCATTCGCCGCTTTGCCACAGTCTTCAGAGCGACACCTGTTCCACAGAGCGACACCTGTTCCTCAGAGCGACACCTGTCCTTCAGAGCGACACCTGTTCCTCAGAGCGACACCTGTCCTTCAGAGTGACACCTGTTTTTCAGAGCGACACCTGTTCTTCCGAGTGACACCTGTTCCTCAGAGCGACACCTGTCCTTCACAGCGACACCTGTTCCTCAGAGCGACACCTGTCCTTTTTTCTTCCCAAGGGACACCTTAGGATCCTCCAGGATGAGCTGGAGAGTGACTCAGTGGAGAGGGACATCATGGAAATTTCTTCTTAGCCTTAGGATGGATGGATGGATGGATGAATAAATGGATGGATGGATGGATGGATGAATAAATGGATGGATTGATGGATGGATGAATAAATGGATGGATGGATGGATGGATGGATGGATGGATGGATGGATGGATGGACCAACACATGATACTGTGGTCTTACTAAATTAGGCTGTCATGCACACAGGCATCATGGGGGAGGGACAAACTAACGATGGATAAAATGACTTGACCTGTCAATCAGATAGTAAACAATATTGTTTAAAGATAGTTTGGGCCGCAGATCTTTAAGCCACATGTTTCACAGATCATACGGGTCTAGTAAGATGCAAAGTATGACCACAATCCGATCCTGAGTTGAAAGTATATTCACCTGTTTTGACCATATATTTATCATAATCACACTTTGTAGTAATTAGTTCTTGTTCCTTTTTGCAAGAGATACTGTGATGTCATAGCAGGTCCGATAGGCAAGAATCCATCTGGATTTAACAATGAATGTGTGGTACCAGGAACCTTTTTCTACTTTCAGGAAAGCAATGTAAGAAATTAAAAACAAATGTAAAATATGTGAAATACTTAAACATGTATATCTGCTGTGCCTTTGGAAAAGAGTTTCAAATCTTATGTACTTGGATTACACTGCTGGGTCATGGTAGCTAACAGGCTAATGTGATAAATCTGACGGACAAACCTTCTAAATTGTATTTCAACATTTGTTACTTGGATTTTTATAGTAATGACACAAACTTAAAGGGAAATCCTTTTTTTTCGAAGCATTACTTACATGAAATTCTGTTTATTATCCCAACCAAAGACGAAGAAAGAAGTTTTTGTAGTTGTTATAGTAACTCTGAACAGTATGTAATAACTGTCAGAACCTCCTCCAGCAGAAAAGCCTTAATATCTGACTCAGCAATTACGAGCTAACCAAATTATTATTCTCCATCATAATAGAGTTCTGAATTTTGCATAATCTGCCTTAATTTAGTATATTTTCCCCTCTTTACTTATTTACTTTATTACTTTTTTTCTTATTTTTCCTGAATTTTGATGTGTACATTTTTTTTGCTGTTTATTTAAAAAAAAAATCTGTTTGTTGGTTTACTGTATTTGGTTTCTCTTTATAGTTATAAAGTATTTACAACTTGAGTTCTACGAGATATCGCTCTGGCCTGTTTTGTTATTTCATTGTAATGTGTCATTTTTACACATTGGTCTTTTTACAATTTAGTGTTGAATGAGAAAATAAAGAATTTTAAAAAAGTGTCACAACGGAACTGTCGGACTTACTACATCCAGCAGATGGCAGTATATACGTGTAAGGAGCTCAACTTGAAGTCTAAAGCCAGCGAAGAAGAACCAGAAGCGGAACATATAGTTATTCGATGTTTCCAGTCGGTTGTAGATAGAGGTCGTACTGGTGTCATCATGTCTAGGCACCTTCGCTTTATTGCGCGGACGGTAATGGTTCCAAATGGTAACGTCGATATGGCTTACAAGACGCTGAACAGGTAAAACAAAAAGTCACATATTTATGAAACAATATGCGATGGAATTTGTTGTTATCGAGGGAATGGTTAGATAACTTTAGCTTAATCAACATTAGCCTTCCGCTCAATGTCACAGAGCTGCGCATGCGCAGTGGAGTCTCAGCGTACCAACATGCAGCCACTTGCATAACATTACAATCATTTTAATTTATAATACCACAAAAATAGAAAATGAAAGAAACTCAAGAGTCCTCCATCTGGGTACCCCACTCATTTTTATGTTATTACTATTCGTCAGTATGCCTGTCACAGTAAATGTATAATCTGATCGTAATTATTAAAAAATAAGTCAGTTTTCATTAACGTAATAATCGTCTCATCTGTTTCAAACCGTTTGATTCGAGTAAAAATGCCATATTTCTTCACTATGTTGGCACATTTTGGTTCAAATGGAAACAGAGAGCCTGATAAATCTTGGAGGAGGAATTTTGTTCATTTGTAGTAAATGGTACAAGTGTGTGGATCCACCAACCCACCGTATTCACTGAACTCTGATAGACTGGCTGCTGGTAGTTTCAAGGAGATAATAATTATTGAAGCTTTTCATGCAGTCTACAATGAGTCTATGTGTATTATTGTAATTGGATACCAATTATTAGTGTGACAATTAAATCGTGAGCTCAAATGTCATGATTTGGAACAGCCCTATTCCTAAGAGAAAATCCATGACAACGTAGTTAAATACTATTTAATTTTTGGATTCAAAGACTGTTATTTAATAGAACTATTCCCTCACCATATTACACTATATGTCAAGTTTTTATTTCATATTGTCACTATTGATGACGACATTTTTCTGACTTCAAAGACTTTACATCATCATCACCAATGACGTTTTATTTAGTAGCAGTAGCTGCAAAATAGGTAATATTTCTACACATCTCTTAATTTTTAAGGCTCAATCCATAGATCACGGTGTTATAATAATTTTTGCTGTTGTGTCATTCATATTAAACTGTAGCCTTCATCGCCTTTAACGGACGGATCTGTGGAAAATGTTTTTGACCCTTTCTAGATTTATTTCATATTTCTGAGTATGGGTCAAACTGTGTCATATCTTCAAACGCAAAACAAAAGAACCTGAGCGTAAACACAAAGTAACTAGCTTTAAATTATTTTATTCACCTAAATCACCAGAAGGACCTACTTTAGCCGCTGATAATTGCTACAATTGAGAACAAATGCCTTTTATAACTGGATATTAGTTCCTGACATTATTACCGTCGAATTTTATCCCACTGTTATATGGTGAACCGCATTCTACTCCTTTTGAGCATTTATGGGGGAACTTATTTTCACGTTTGAAATCATTGTCTTGCTTCACGACCCAGTTCCTTTTGAGTTTCAACTCACAGTCTCAGCACTCGACATTTTCTTTCTGAATTTTTGGTAGTGAGCAGAAGTGATAACAATGATAATGCTGTTGTTAATGATGATAATATCATCCCTCAGGAGATTTGGCAGCTCTGAGAGACATCGGAGTGGTGTTGTAGGGCTGGGCAATGGATTATAATTGAATCTCCATCTACATTCATAAATCTATTAGATCTCGTTTCTGAATAACGATTTAAGTTCAACATCTGGAACATCAACTGCATTATTACTGGGGCTCCAACTCCCTCTCTCACCAAATGAGAGTATGTTTTCAGGCCGTGTGATGTAGTGCAGCAGATGCCGAAAGCAACACTGAGAAGAAGAGACCGGTGGAGTTGCAAGGCTAAAAGTTGAGTTCCAGCGTGAGAGAGAACTACAAATAAAACAACAGTGAATCCTAAGAAAACCCAGATGTTGCACATTAGAAGGAGGGGTAATCCGACTAAACACACTGTGCCTCTGTCGGAAAAGGCCTCACATTCTGAGATACGCTAGATTTGATTTTGAGAAGATGACAAAAATCAAAAACACATGCAATGAATGCACTGCTTTTCCGCGGTAGCAGCACCGAATGGAAATACCACAAATTTATCTAATCACATCAAGCGCCATTAGAGTGCGTGGAGCCGGCGTCGTGTGACATCGGGAATAAGAAGAGACATGCATGAATTGTTTACACATGTTTTTGCTTAACAATGGGAATGGTTTATGTGATACAAGTCGAAAAATATGCAAGCTTAGTCTACCAGACTCATTTATCCTTTCTCTGACCGAGGTCTGTGACGGGAAGAATCTCTGCCCCTGACCATGAATAATTTATAGCATAACTGCGCCGTGTATCGAGAAATATAGAGTGGCGCCTTTTTACGCTGAAATTGCAGATGACTTTGTAATTGGTGTCTGTGCACTTAAGTTACTCCTCTTGGAGAAAAGATTACAGATGTGTGAACGCGGTCACTTAGGTTACCCAAGCAAAAGGCTCTGTTCAATTTCTCCTGACGAAGCTGAAGGATGCTTGATTTGCTTTGCTTGATAGCGTTTTCATATTTTTGTTGTATTTCACGCCATCATATTTTGTTCTTTTTCCTTTATTTGTTGAACCTCAATCAAGTAGATTATAAATATAAAGAAAAAAAGAAAAGAAAGACAGTTGGGAACGTAATCCGGAGCAAAAAAAAAGAGTGTTATTCTGATTTTATCCAGAACCAGCGGGTCATAGTGTGTTGTGTCTAGCAGTGGATTTTGCCTTGCCAGTGTCCCATTGGCCCAGCGTCTTTCAAATAGCGGCGGCACGGTCACATTATCTTTGTTTCTCTTGTGACCGAATCAATGGACCTTCAGTGTGCTCTTGGGGAGATTTTAGAAGATCTTCCACTTCTGGAAAGGTTCGCTTATCTTCCAAGCCATCTCCATCTGAACATAATGTGTCTCGATCCGGTGCCTTAGAAATGGCTTTTTATCTCTTCCCAGGCGGATGTATTTCATTTATCTTCTTCCTCATCTCTGCTGAAGTCTCTTTTGAGTCTGGCAGACTTTTGTGCTACTGGTTAAACCTACGAGCCAACTTCACGCTTGTGAGAAAATGGTCTATTCAAGCGAAGCGTTGATTGAACTGGACTGATAGTCGGTAGGCAGTAGGACTGTGTCTGCTCCAGCTATAATGTTATTAATGTTATGTTATTAAGCCTTTCCTGTCGTCCCCACGAAAAAAAAATACTATGGAAAAACGATTTCTTTGGCACATTTACTTATTTAATATCCTAGACTCCCTAGAATGCCATAAAATGACAAATGGTTCGGTCATGCGCGTTTATAAACGGTAAAGAAGAATCAGGCTTGTAAAACTATTTAATCTTGACCTTTTTTATTTAAAAAAAATGTATTAGTATTATACACCGCTCAAAAGGAACTAAGGGAATACAATCTTCCTCTAATTTCTTTGAGCATTTTATGCGCCATGTAAATCTATGGCCAATTAATTTTAATTAAAAACATTTTTGCAGTGTAGTAAGATACACACAAAGATATTAGATGCCAGCAGCCAACAATGTTGAAAAAACAAATTCTATGTTTGATAGCCTTTCGGTGCCAGTGTAGCGTTTGGACAGACTTACACGGGGGAGGCCCTCCAAACCGTAGACTGGTACACTTCATTCCTGCTATTTATGACTTCCTATATTTATGACCGATTTGCTCCCTGGCCACTGAACATTTTCTTATTTCTATATTAAGAGTTAGACATGTTGAATTGTTCAGCCGTGGGAAAGTGAAGAGAGCTTTCCCATTCCATAATGTCCCGTCTTTATGATAGTGGTGTCATTGCCCTTTGACCTTTTGTGTCAGCAAGAAATGTCGCGCCCAGCTTCACCCTTTAATGTCCTACTCAACTGTTTGGTTGAGCATATTTTGAGTTTCTATTTCTCAGTGAAAATGCATGCTTTGTGGCTAAACCGGTTTCTAATGTGACCCATTGATAGCGTGTAAATGCTAACGAGTAAGGGGCCGAGGATGGAGCCATGTGGGACCCCACAGGGAAGAAATAACATATGCAAACCGAATTTTTTTCCGTCTTTTTAATTTATGTATTTTTTTTGGTGAGGACATTTAAGGGTTAAGCTAGAAAGCTCCCCAAACTATCAAACTAACTCCTTTAGCTGGAGCAACCAAACTGCCCCATTTTACCGAATCAAACAACAAAAAGCTGCTGGTGTAAACAAAAGTATACAATACATAGAAATAGATAATTGATTTTATGCAGCTTTTAAACTTTAGCTTAGCTCTACCATAATGCTGACTAACTCGTTAGGTCATCCTTTCACTCCCCCATACCAAGGTGCAGTTTGGAAAGTTGGAATAATTAAAATAGAAAAATAAATGGAGTCCAGGAGAAGAATTGTTGAACGTTATCCGTTTCAGTTAATATTTAACTTTGATTATAATTTGATTTAATAGTTTTACATCCTTAGTTCCAATTGGAAACTTTTTTTTTTTTATTACAGTCTTATTAGTCCCTAACTAGTTGGGGTTTGATTCATTTTCTGCCGGTTCTCCATGTCGGAATTTCCTTTTTTGACCTGTTAAGAGTATTAAAAAATGTACCTGCCAACGCCATTTGAATATATTCTGATTTACCTGTTGAATAAAGGCTTCCTGAATTTTATCCCAAATCCCAGTTACTCACTCACACATTTCCTCTTCTTCCTCCAGGATCCTGACGCAGGATGGGATTATTGATACCGTGAAGCGCAAGCGCTACTACGAGAAGCCGTGCCGAGAGAGACAGCGGAAGAACTTTGAGAACTGTCGGCGTATCTACCACACGGAGATGGCCAGAAGACTGGCTTTAATCTCCAGGACTAACCGAGAGGATCCCTGGCTCGGCCATTAGTGGACAGACCGTGTGGGAACGGGACACTATCGATGGACTTGTTCAGACGGGAGCCAGCAAAATAGAAGAAACCCTCAACGCTGCGTTCCGGACACTCCTGCACGGACTTTGGGAGACACTGATAAAAAGTGTCTTTGACGCTGTCCCACTGTTTAGGAAATCAAGTCGAGAATTTTTCCTCTGCGTCAGCATTATGTGCTGGAAGAAGAAGAGCTGTGCTCATTCTTGGAGTGGAACGCCGTTATTCAGTCCTGATTTTAACGAGCGTGTTAACGAACGGCGGATGTGATCTTGTGCAGTAAATCCTTCCACGTAATCTTACCAATGAAAACGCCAATAAATGTCCCATTCTTTTGAAAAATATTAAGCTGGTTTATTTTATTACCTCCGCCGAGGAGGTTATGTTTTCCCTTCTGTGCAGTTGTCCGTTTGTTTGTTTGTTTGTTTGTTTCTGAGCCCAATTACCGATAATGGATTTGCCTGAAATTTGACCCAGATGTAGGTTTTGGCATATCCTAGAGGTGGTTACATTTTTTTGACGTTGCGTGTTTTGCAGCATCTAAAATGAAATAAAGTAATTCTCTGTTTGGTGGAGTGACGTCACAATCTGGCTATTGCTGCCTTTGTTCCTTCAATCTTCATTTGGGGTCGAGCTGGGCGCCCAGTTTCAACAGTTCCTTAGAAGTTCACATCGGGGTGGAACTGGGAGCTCAGTGGGCTGAACAGAGACGCTGAAGTGGAACTGCAGAGAGTTTGTCGGTAGATTTAGAGGCTGGCAATAACTCTGACATTAGTGGAAAAATCTGTAGGAATTATCTCCTAAAACTAGGCTGCTGTTGTTCCTTGGCAGAAGTTACCCTGTCTGAGGGCTTTTTCCAGCTAATCGTTGTTATTGTTTACACTTTACGTGCATTTTAAACTGAATAAGGACAAGCCGTAGACGTTAAAATGTTGGGAAGTCTTTGACCTAATTCCTCGGAGGACATGTTTCTCTCAGGCTTCTGCCCAGCAACGACTAACTGTTAATTCAAGGTCACTACGGCTGTGTGGTTTTACCCCCTGATAGAGTCGGCCTCCTCCCCCAGACTTCCACAAACGAGACACATCAGTAATGCATATCTATCCTGACCCAGAACCTTCAGGGCTGGGAGACTGAAAGAGAAACTTTCTCCTCCTCCCCCGAACCAAGATAAGAAAGTTCTCACCAGGCTGAGTCATCTGAGGTCAGGCTGATACCTGGTCCTGTGGATTTAAGTAACGGATGGGCGGCGTGAAAGCTAGGTGGCTTATGTTTTGCACTTCAAGTGATTAAATCTGTCATTTATTCCTCTTTAAAGGGACAGCTCATCCACTTTAGTTTTTCTTTTTCTCAGATTCCAATCTAAATAAAATGGAATGTGATCCGTTTTCATGGGAACCGCCTTAAAGAAAAACAGTCCCCATTAATATTTGTTTTTTCTACGTTCCGTGAAATATTTAGTAAAGATTATGGAATCGTGGTGGTAATGCGAAACTTCAATAACAATTTAAGGGTTCGTGTTCTAATTTTATACCAACATAGACTTAGTGCCAGGAAGAACTGGATTGATTTTGGAAAAATATTTTTAATGAAAAACTCTGTTACAGATGGAAGTAACTTCTCATTTAATTTGAGTTCAATCAAGGGGATTGCTGGTATAATGCAGGGGATTGTGGGCTTCTCAGGGATACAGCCTTGCTGTCGGGGGGGCCTAGTTTTATTATGAATTTTCCATATTGTTCTGGCAGTGACTCCAAAAAAGATAAGTTGAAAAGAATTATAATTTTTAATTTTATTGTCGTTTATAACGTCAGGTTCACCTCCACTGTCTTTGTGGCATAAGGAGGCCCTGCAGCCTTTTAGCGTCCGGTAATATGGTTGTGTAATGTGTAAATGTTTTTGTTGGACCTTTCCCAACATGCACACTCAACCTCTCATTGACACTTCCTTATCGCTGACAAATATCAACAACAGGGTGGGTACAATTGCAAACGTCACCACTTCAATATACAAACACTGGAGAACCTTTAGAATGAGAGTCTCGGTCCCATCTGGTTCGAATCACGGAGAGAGGTTCTGTGTCCTCAGAGGAACTCTCTATACATATCAGTCAGTGTTGACTTACACAGCGGCCCGTTGGCCGGCCTGCACTATCAAGATTTGCTTTCTGGATGGTCTAACGGGTAATAATCATGACATCATGTGTGAATTACTCACCCTCCGAGTGTGCAAGCAAAATCTTTTTCGACTAATTTCTTTAAACCTATTTCTATTTTTTTTCTCCCTGAAATATTCCACCACTGCAATAGAGGAGGTATTGTTCCAAAAATTGCCGGGGCTACGTTTAGAACTGTTCTTACACAGGTATTATCTGAATCAAGATAACACATCTTACACTCCAAACAACAGGAGACACTTTTCAGGTCGCGGGTGTGTGTCTTAAGTCGTGTAGTCAGAACCGGGTCTCTGCTCTTTTCTGCGTACGAGGCTCCTGGGATCGGACGCCGCTGTTTGCGCGGCTTCTCTATCAGCTGACGGTACTGACAGATGTGTTTGCCTGGTGACGTTTATCTGTGTTGCAATCCAGAAATCTGGAGCCGAATGTCACTGCAAACTGAAGCAGCAAGAATAAAAGGCTGCTTTCATGAGATACCAACCAGCTTTGACAGGCATGATGGCACAATCGTCCTTCTGGAAGAAAATGACTGAACTGATGATTTGCATGGAGAATTCAGCGGTCTTGGGAACTCTGTCCAACTTGAATTACATAACTTCCTGGTGATAGAAGCCATGTTGTTTCACAACTATTGTTTGAGCAATACATTCAGTGCCAGTCTTGGATTAGGGCTACGCTGTGGTCCCTGACAGAAAGGGCATATGCCTCGGAGAAGCCGCCAGTCCGTTGTGTAGCAATCCCAGTCAAATGAAATAATAAGAATAAAATAATACATTTAATTTATAACACACTTTACATTTGGATCAAATCTCAAAGTGCTACAAAGTATCAGCAGATAAAAGAATCAATAAAAAATAAAATAACTATATAAAAACCTGACCAAAAAGCAGAAATGTTAATTAAAGTTATAGGTTCTGCTAAAAAGGAAAGTTTTAAGTCCTTTTCTGAATGTGTCAGTCGTCTGTGGAGCCCTCAGATGGTCAAAAACTGTAAATGCTGTAACTGTAAATGCAAAGTTATGTCTGAAAAACATGTTTTTTTCATAATATATTTGCCCATAGTGAGTAAAATATGAACTATTAGAGTAATGTAATATGATACGTGCAACATAGATCTCCTGGAGTCGATTTATTTGTACCGAATTTGGAAAAAATCGCACCGATTGAGATATTAAGCTCCCCCTTGTTTCGGAAATATGCAACTGACTGTTCGCAAAATCTATTTAGTTCTTCCTCGCACTAACGTCAAAAGGGACATAAAATCCGAAAATGATCCATGAAACGGCTTTTGAGGGAATCGGGTTAAAACAAATGATGATGATTCCATAATATGTCGTATCCTGTGAAAACGGGACTTAGTGTCGGACCAAATTTTCTCCTCCTCCTCTCACAGTGTTGTTGGCGTCTGAATGAATTTTCATGCAAAGGGTGACACTTCCTCCTCTGTTCATTTTGTCATGCCTCCAACACCTGTTACTCATTCACTATACTAGTTTCATAATTATTATCCTTATTGCCACCAACACGAACGTCTGCTCTTTGGTGTAAATCAGCCTTTTTTTCAAACTTACTTTCGGCCGCCACATACGTTTGTAAACACATCCTATTTTACCTGCAAAAAAAAATCTATTGATTGACAGCTCAGCATAGGCAATCTCATTATGTAACAGTTAGACCGTCAAAAACTTTAAGTTTGCGATGCCATGTTTTATAATCACATCCTCCTCATCTCCAGTCTCTTCAACGTGAACGAATCTCCCACAGCACATACAAAAAAAAAAACCTAAAACATTTAAAGTGTAAAAAAACTGTTTGATGTGTTCGCTGGTTGGCCAATTCTATGGAAGCGTAGGACTCATGGGGGAGGAAGAATGTTGAGCTAACAATAGTAGGATATCTTTTAAGTAGGTTAAAATATTGTCAAATGATACAGATGATTGTTTGATATTTCTGGACACAGTTTTTGGACTTTGTACGACAAACCTAACTGGGAATGTAATCCCCGCTGATCATTTACACATATTGGTTCTTCACGGGTGGGTCCGCGTCACCTTCAAACAAAACGGGATAAAGATAAATGAAAGTTTCTATTGGAAAAGGCTTAATGGACTCTTTATGGCTGGAAGAAATATTCCTCCCTTTAAGGTGAATCGGCCGTTTGAAAAAAAGAAACAGCCTTAGATAATATGGAAAATGTGACACAGCTCCCAGCAGAACACAAATGATGATTGTGTGGATGAAACCACTCAACATGGTGTAGTACGACTACTTGAACTGGAAGGGACACTGTTTTTACAGTGTAGTACTTTATTCTATTTTACACAGTTTGGAACTTAAAACAAGTAGTATCCAGGATAACCAATACTATACATAGTGCAGGAAGGCAAAAAAACAACAAACAATGGGCTTAAACTATTTAAAGGCTCCACCCAAACAACAATATGAAATATAAGTATATAATATAGTATTTAGGCTTTCACCGAGGTGATGAATAGTATCCAGGTTTGAATTACTTTCAGTGGAGAGTTTTTACAGTGTAGTCTGGGTACTTTTACTGGAGAAAAGGTTCTGAATACTTTCTCTACCACTGGACAAATGTGGCCTGATGAAAGCTACCAACATTTCATGCCAACGACACGAGCTCCTCTCCCTCATCAACCACCCCACCCGCACGTGCTGGCGTCGCAGGTGAGGTGGGATCTACAGATTTATCAGCCAATCACGGTCAATGACGCTGCTGAGTGGTCGAACCTTTCGGCCAATTAGAATGGACTGATGCGTCTCAGCCAATCACGGCGTCGAAGGCGTACAGCACGTGCGGCGTCCTCTACGTCGGTGGCTACTTTTTGAAAAGGTTGGACGTCTGGCCGCATAAACGAAATAGGAGCAGAGATTGAGGGGAATAGGCGGATCTTAGCCGAACCACATTCCTCGTATGTTCACATAGATTAGCTCGGGTCTTTCCAGAAGAGTCCAGGCTGTCCCGCGCGCTTTCTCACGCGCTGCTGCGTTGTTTCACTTCCTTTGTGAAGCCAGTTCCTTGTAAAAGGTAAGATCAGCCCTCCTACTTTACATGTGGCTCTCTGTCAGACTCCACTCAAGAAGTATTCAACCTATCTCCGGCGATAAGTTCAAAAGATATGAGACTTAAAGCGTCACTGGGAGAACAGGCGTAGTTTGATGTAATGTTTTTACGTTCGTAAAAAAAAAATGTTTTTGAAATGAAGTAATCTTGCTGACATGTCGGAGCAGTGCGCTCGTAAAGATGCTTCTGTAGAAACTGCTAAGTCATCAGAAGCAGGCAGAGACTGAAGTGTAAAATCATGCAGCACGGTGGAGGTTTGTTGTTGATGTCTAGGAGGTCACACGAGGTAATCCCACCCAGCAGTGGATGTTTACATCTGTCCTCGGATGACCCGGCGAGTTTCCACTTGTGCACAGAGCGCCTGCACACACACCGGTGTGCACATCATTTCTGCAATTGCATCGGCTCATCTACATATTCAAGTAGGAGCAGGTCAACTCCGTCCTCCCAACCTATGCGAGGAGATTAAAAACACGTTGGTCGTTCACCTCGACATCACCTCCATTATCTGACACATGCTGGGACTTGGTGTGGGCGTCACTCACATAACTTGGCAGCAAAAACACCTTTGACTGATTTATCTTTGGGTTCTTTTTCTGAGCATTGTTGCACCAACATGTTATGGTTTCTATAGACGCAATGTCAATATTTTTCATATTGTATGCAAGTATTGTGACGTTTCTTCCTTATAGAGCCCACGTTATACATCTTCTGCACTTATTAGATATTTATGGGGTAATGGGACGCGCCCGGTTGTTTCATATCCATATTTATTGCAAGACTTTATTATGAAAACTTTTTGTGCCATTGAAAAACACAAACGGATCTTCAATGTTTTGCATTCTCATAATATACATACTGCTAAAACACTAAAACCCCCTTCCCAATATTATGTATGTCAACTTTTTGCTATTAAACCGCTCTGTGTGTTCTGACACTATTCTGTCAGAACCAGCAATAACTTGAGCACCCATGACCCTGTCAACAGTTTTCCTTAGACCACTTTGGTAGGTTATAACCATTAGTGGCCAGGAACCCTCTACAATACCTGTAGCTGTGGAGTTGGTCTGATGCGGTTATCCATCCATCCATCCATCCATTTTCTTCCACTTATCTGGGATCGGGTTGCGGTGGCAGCGGCCTAAGAAGGGAATTCCAGATTTCCCTTTCCCCAGCGACACTCGCCAGCTCATTCTTGGGGATCCAAAGAAGTTCCAAGGCCAGATGAGATATTTAGTCCCTCCAGCAAGTTGTTGGTCTACCCTGGTGTCTCCTCCCAGTTGGACGAGACTGAACACCTTGTGTCCTGGAGGGATCTTGATCGAACGCCTGAACCACCTGAACTGGGTTCTTCAGACTTGGGGGAGCAGCGGCTCTACTCCGAGCACCCTCCGAATGTCTGAGCTCCTAACCTTATCACCCATGCTGAGCCCAGCTGCTCTACGAAGGAAGCTCGTTTCAGACGTCTAGCATTCACAACTTGGCCCTGTCCCAGTCGCTTGGATCTTCACCCTTGCCAATTTTTGTGATTCTAACATATAAATTTCAAGGACAAAATATTCTTTTTCTACGTTTCTTCATCCCATCCAACGACAGGGGCCATTTCAGCAAGATGAAAAGTTTTTCTGACTTCGCTTGCCAGTGGTTTTAATGTTACGGCTGATCAGTGTATAGTAGAACGATTTTGTCTTTTGTTGCTGCCAGTCTATCTGGCTTTTCCCGTTGTCAACCGTTTTACTCATTTAAGTCCTGTTTGGACCATTTCTGCTCGCCTCCACAGATGGATTCCTTGGGCCGTTCTTTCAAATGGTCATCCTTTGATTCCCTCCCCTCCAGCACAAGCTTCCTCCAAAGTGAGAGTGAGCAGACGGAGGATGAAGATGATGTGTTCTCAGGGGCAGAGGGGGAGAACGGAAATACACAGTTCTTCTCACATGCTGAAGGGGTCGCACATTCTAGGAATTGTCCTTTAGATCAGTCGCACTCGAGGTCTAATAGTGACCAGACTCAACGCTGCCCTGACAAAACGACACATCCAGACTCCACCTCTTCTCCCGGAGCCGCCGCTTCAGCCTCTTCTGCACCAACACCAGGGGACCTGGTGTTTGCTCAGAAAGTGAGTACCGTTGAATTACTTGCTAGATTAGTCTGTTGAAACGCAGGTAAAGTAGTAAAACTTGTATCTTGTCTTTCTCTCCTTACTCCCTCAGTGTGCAAATTTGCATAGGTTTGTACATCCTCTGCTCGAGCTTCTGCATGGATTAAAGACTGGGCGATTTGACAAAGGTATGTCGTCAAGTAGTTTGAAGCATGATTGTCAGCGCGTGTTTATTTTTTTAGTGCATACCTGTAATCCTCCTGTTTGCATTTACCCCAATGTTGCAGGTTTATCCAGTTTCCAGAAGAGTGTTGCCATAGACCGATTTCACAGGATTCTGGGGATACTGCAGAGGCCACACCTGGGGTAAGACTTACACAAGCCACACGACTGAAAACAAGGACGATTGGGATTATTGTCATTGATACTCATTCCTTTTAACCCGCAGGGAGAAATACCTCCGGAACCTGCTTCAGATAGAGGTGATGCTGAAAATGTGGTTCCCCCAGGTCCCATGCGAGTCTGTAGAAACACCAAGCCAGACCGGCACTCTCAGAATTCCCCCACACTGGCACCAAGATCAACTCTGCATGCCAGTTAAGGTGAGCGTGAAACAGGGTGTGACCTTTGACCTTACAAGTGTGCACTAATCCGACCTCTTGAGATTTGTTTCAACCAAAGTTGAGCAGAAATAATTTGACTTGGCTTGAACAAAGCTGGCTCGTAACTGACGGACAAAGAAATTGATTGCAGTTCTCCTTTATGTACTTGGGTTTCCTTCATATTTGTTGTTTTTGGTTTTACCCTCTCATTCCAGAAGAGAAAACTGAGCTGGTCCGATCACAACCACGCCGGCAATATCCCAACCAAAATTAAGCAACATCACCGCGGAGAACACGGGAGCCGCCAGACTGCAACTTCACTTGACATTGTTCCCGCGCGTCTACCTGGGTTGCTCCAGAAACAGGAAGCTCGAGCGGATCAACCAGTTGGGCCGGCTACGGGAAATTTCCCAGCTGGACACGCGTTTACGTTGAGCAAGCCGTCGTATTTATGTAACGGGAGGGAAGGTGAGAATCGGAAGTACCCTGAGATTTCTCCACCCTCCTCTTGCGGCGGCCCAGCCGCACAAGACAGCTCGGTGTCCTCAAGCGACTCCATTAGGTGGACTGACTCACTCGAGTCCACCTCAGCTGACCTTGCTATAGCATGCCAGTCAGAGTGAAGGCTGAGGGCAAACTTGATTACGCAAGCATCAAGTTTGGCACAGAGCCCGTCTACATTGGCTGCAAAGCATGTAAAACCCAAAAGAGAAGGGGAAGAAATTCAGAGAGAGTTAACCCCTACCTGTCCTGTATGGGTTTTCTTTTTTTTTTTCCTATTATTGCACTATATTACTAGTTATTTATGTGTCCAAGTATCACTTTGTTATCCAATGGCTTTTTTACTAAAATGGAAAAAAAAAAAAAAGTGTTTTTAAATACTCTTTTTTTTTTTTTTGTCATTTTCTGAAAGCAGCCTGTGTTCTGTTGTGTAATTTGTTCATGTCCTGGAACAAAGGCCTCGCAGCAGAAGTGTAGGGTTTCATACCAACGGTGAAAAACAGACACCACTTTCATGAAAATGATGAAACCCAGAGGGTTGTTGCTTAAATCTGTAACAAGTCAGTGGCCGTCCTAGGGTGGATTTTTTTTTTTTTCAAGAAAAGTTGCATTAACCATCTGGGTTGTGCAAACTTACATGTCAGGATTTTTGCTTTTCTTTGTCACATACGATGATAAAAAAATCCACTTTTTCCTGCAATATTGTTGGCCAAAAGAAATTACAACTCAAATATAACGTGAAGTGGAAACTTGTTAGCTTCAACCCTGACATAGTTATAAAGAACATTTCACTCACAGACATAGGTTAATAATAAAATGACATTTAAGGAGCTTTAAATATCGATGTTTTGCTTAATTATTGGATCCATTAATGTATTTTAGACCATGGTGGAGAAAAGCCATGTACTGCGTCTTGTGCCAAAACAAAACCACTTTGCTACGCGCACCTTTCTTTACTGCTTTTTCTTTATTTTCTCCTTTTTAAATTTTTTTTAATTCAAACTTAACACAAGCACCAAACACTTTGTTTTTATGGATACCAGAATAGATACAATCGCACTTTCAGGGAAAGTGCAAAATTGTCGCAAGGGAAAATGCCACAGCTGGATTGATCAGCGTTTATTGAGGCCGCTGACAAAAGCCTGACAAAAGCCTGACTAGATATTTATGCCACTCACTCCTTTTTATCTAGCCGGTTAGTGAACTCGCTTTATGGAAAAGATTTTTTGGGGGGGGAGAAAAAAAAAGCACACTTAATACTCAGAGGTTTGTGTTTGTCTGTTGTTGTTTTTTTTTTTAAAGATTTTAGGTTTTTTGATACATTAGAATAATCTAGCTGCACTTTGGACGACAATGAGGAAATATAAGACATTTGTTGATGTTATAAAAAAAAAAAAAAATGTGCGATGGTTTATGATAGATCTCTCTTTAAAGAGGATCTGTACTTGAAAACATCAGTTCCACCATCAGACCTGTGGAGACAACATGAGCTCTTCACAGGTGCTTGAATCAGAGACTTAATTTGTCATAAGATCACATTTTTCTATTCCGTGTCTTCTTATTTTGGCGCCGGGTATCGACTAGAGGCCTAAAGAGTAGATTTTGGCTTATTTTCAGCTTTGTGTCTCATTTGAAATGGATTTGTATCATAGATATACCGTTTTTAGATTTGTAGCGCTGAAATCGCCTGACTTTTTGATCGTGTAATAAGGAATATCCCGGAGATATAGTTGATCTGTTTCCGCTCCTGAACACATGAATACATTTGGATGACATTTTTGTCCACCATAATTTTTCAAACAGGGTATCATTCATGTTGAATGCTGTTTCATTCGTGGGGGTTTCTCACCTATCAGCCTTACTAACGTGACATAAAGGGAACTGTATACTTTCTTGGCTTTAAAGAAAACCCCAAAAAGTCAGAAAGATCAAAAGGCCCCAAGCTTTTTTTGAAAAAATCATTTCATCACGTTTGTCATTGCAAAGAAAAAAAAAAGAGCTTCACGATAAGTCGTTTTCATTGGACATTAGTTATGTTACCTAAAATTGGAATTATAATGTTATTTCGGATTATGTAATGTTGCATTCAACCGTAACACCGTGTTGCTGTGTTACATACATTTTTTTTTTTAGTGAAAAGGGAAAAATGTTTTTTCATTTCTCTTGATTCAGATTATTTCTTTGTTTCTTATAAGCAAATTGTCATTCTTGATGATCGATTGATGAACGCTCATTTTTATTGTATATTAAATGAATGATATGGTTAATCAAAATAAAGAATGTGTGTTTTTTTAACCTGGAAACTGTGGGGTGCAATTTATTTTAATAGAATTGTAGTTTTTAGTGGTTAGCTCTTATAAATTGACATGATATTTGATTACATTTATGTTCTTCTATAATCCACATATAGTTGTATATAGAGTTTTAATGTGCCATAAATACAAATGAGAGTTAATAAATACTTTAATTAACCATTTAACATGCTCAACCTTTCGACCAAACTGTTTTTGAGCTACTATTTATAAATGAAAATTGAGTTCAACTTCACTGACCCCGTTGGTAATATGACCCAGCAGCAGCAAGTATATGCTGAAGAGTAAGGGGCCAAGTAAGGAGCCCTGGGGGAAACCATTGGTCAAAGGATCCACAAGAGAGAAGGTGTTTAACCAAGCCTGTTGAGAAAGTCCTATTGTATGACATAATGTCAGGACTTCACCAATATGTTGAGTGAATCTAATTAAAACTGATTTTATTACATGAAATAAAACATTAGTTCATTAAATAACTTTTTGGGGTTGTGTCTGTATCCTCGGCAGAAAACGGGACGCGTTTCCAGTGAAAGCTGGACTCTGCCGAAGGTGTTCCTTGTCTCAGATGTTGTACTTGATATTCATGGTAAGGATCTCAAGGTTCAGTCGAGGTGAAGAGAGGGTCCAGTTTGGGAAGCTTGGAATTCCATCTCTATTTGCAGATGATGAGGTTCTGTTTTCTTCGTAAGTCTGTGACCTCCAGTGTAGATGTACTTTGGTGTCTTGTTCTTGAGCTATGGAAAAATGGACCGGGAAATGGACAGCCGGTTCTGGTGTTGCATCAGCAGTTAAGCAGGTTTTGTACTGATCTGTTGTGGTGAAGAAAGAGCTGAGTCGTTGGCCAAAGCTCTGAATTTACCGGTCCATCTACGTTCCAAACCTCACCTATGCTCACGAGCGCTGGGTAATGACAGAAAAAATGTGCAAGATAGACCCCGAACTGGCTACAGGGACTATACATCTCATTTGGCCTGGCAATACCTCAGGATCCCCAAGGATAAGCTGGAGAGAGTTGCCGTGGAGAGGGACATCTGGAATGCCCTTCTTACCTTGCTGCCACCTTGCTTTTTTCAGTTTGTTTCCCCAGACAAACTGAAAAAAAATGGATGGATGCACGGAACTTTATAATAAATGTCTTACTGTTAAACAACAAGCTTGACTAAACGGTTTGTCATTTTATGCCGAATGAAGGGAGTCAAATTACTAAAAACCATAAAGGAAAGAAAATATACAAATAAATAACTTTCTAATATTTACATCCTAGTCGTAGATATTTATAGGAGAAATGGTTCTCATGGGTTAACATTGTGGAAATTCGACACTTTTCAGAGCTTCCGGTACCATCCAGGAGGTGGCGCTATCAGCTATTCACCTCCGTGGCACAAGATGGCGCCATACCAGTGTTGTGTTTGCGGAAGTGTCCTTCATCCTTCCGCGAGCCAGTAACGGGTAAACAGACGCGTAGGAGGCGGACATGTTGCAAGGCTTTAAGTTTTAACCCGAAGTGTTAAATGATATAAATTATTAGCTGTGATACAGAAGCGCATGGTGGATCATTCCTAGACGCAAAAAGTTATTTTTACTGGCACACCGAATATTTAATCGCCAATATCACCACATTGGCAGTTGAACGGCCGGATAAGATGTCGATGCTATGTGTAGCTAGCATGCTAGGCTAAATGCTAGCACCGGCTAACTTGGACTGTTTTCTGGAATGATAGAGCGCAACACGAACCTCTCCGGTCATGGCAGCGGGGATAGGCGGCTCTATGGAGTCTACTCTAGAAAGAAAGTTTCAAAATGTCTCAAACACGATGGACTCCATCCAAGGACTGTCTACGTGGTGCATCGACAACAAGAAGTACCACAGCCTGATCGTGCGGCACTGGATCAAGTGTTTAAGGAAATGTAAGTAGCTTCACTGACAGTTTTCTAGTCCAATGAAGTAGCTGATCTCGTCTGAACAGAGCGATCGCAGTTCGACTTAGCTGAGATAATATTTTTAGAAATATTCCGGTGCACTGACAAATCTGTCCGTGTTTCAAATACAAGAACACTGCGGAGTTTAAAACAAGCGCTCCTTATTTAGCCAACCGGCGTTCAACGTAATACTCTGATGTGCAAAGCATAGAAGCACATTGCCTGCTCTGCTCTGTACCCATTCCGCCTGATTATTTCTTTCCGTACATTTTCGGCGCGTTACTAGTCTCGCAAACGTCGCCACCACATGCACAAGTACATACATCAAAACGTGCTGCTCGATCGGGATTCGTCTGCTATGACCTGTAGTAGTGAGTCATGGAAGTTTTCACGAATATCGTTAAAAAAAAAACGGGGGAAAATATCCCTTCCCCATTAATATATATATTAATACCTTAATAAACTTTGAGATTTGATCCAAATGTAAAATGCGTTATGAATTAAATGTATTATTATTATTATATACAATCACGATTAAAAGTCAGAACGAGTTACGAGATCTGGGACCTAATTTGTGAGTCCGAGTTTGTATTGAAATAACTAAAACTGGGTTTCACACAATCGCGGTTTGAGATTTGGGTCATTTATTTTAGTTTAATAAGTTTGTACTGCGCATAGTGCGGTCACATGACCTCAGAATGGAGAGGAGCTGGCAGTCATGTGAACTGACCCTATTTCCTTTTGAAAACTTGTTATGATTCCTTTGATATCAGAATGGAAACAAACAATCTTATCGTTTTGGCAGAAGACCTAGAACATCAGTGGTACAAAAAAACGCTCCATTATAAGAGATGATTTTCGTAAAATCTCATCAATCTCCCTTTTTTTTTCTCCTCTCTGAAATCATAATCTCTTTACTTCATTTGGCCAAACTATATATCAGTTTGTTCAGCAACTTTTCGGGATCGCCATTGTGTTATGGTTTCAACGAAATGACCTATGGTTGGACCCAGAGCCTCAGTGGTTTGGCGGTTGGTCGCTCATTTCCCTGTCTTTCCCCTCCAGCTCTCATCAATCGTGATGCAAATCCGTCCATTAGTTTTTCCATAATCTTGCTAACAAACAAATGCACAGACAAACTCAGAGGGGTGAAAAATAACCTCCTCCTTTCGCGGAGGTAATGACCTCAAGAAAACTTCAATCATGGAGTGTTTTGAGTGTCTCATATTTCCCTGTGTTTAATGGTGGTGCACAGGTCAGGCGGAGCTAACTTTCTCACTAAGTAGGAGGGTTGCAAATAGCTGAAATCAATTAATTAGTAAATATTACTTATTTATTATTGTCCCTATTGTTTTTGTTTAATAAGGAAAATATGAATTGCTTAAGTTTCAATTGGCTATCAGTCCAAAGTCTGTCGTCATATTTCCGCTTCACATGTACCCCACGTATCCAATTTTGGACATTTCAGGATTATGGACACACCAGTTTGATACCTGGGCATGCAAAACATGGCTTGGTATTGTCCTCCTGCAATAAGCAGGGATGTCCCTGAGCATTGTTTTATATGGATGGCAGCATATGTTTTTCCAGAATATGTATTTAACTTTTAACAATAATGGAGCCTTCTCAGATGTGGTAGTGGGTCATAGCCCCGTAATGAGCTAAAATACACCCAATATAGGGCCAAAAAACGAAGAAGTAACAGTCTGGATGGTCCTAGTCCTCTTTAGCTACTGGGACAAGACTTGCCTGATTTCCAAGGGCTATTTAAAATGTGGACTTGTCAGACAAAAGGACACTTTCCCAGTCTGCTTCAATCCATCGTCAGTGGTGCCTTCTGTATGCTGTTGGTATCCGTTGAGTTTTAACTGGACTTTATAGATCCAGCCATGAACTTTGAATACTGAAGATGGTTTCCAAAAGTGTTCCTTAGCCAATGTAGTAACATATAGGATCCTGTCGATTTTTAATGCAGTGCTGCTTGAAGGGTTGAAGGTCCCGAGCGTACGATGTTGGTTTTCGTTCTTCCTCCTTACTAGCAGAGATTTTCTCCTAATTCTCTTAAATCTTTCAATCATATTATTTACTGCAGATGATGAAATCCTCAGATTCTGTACGTTGTTCATTGAGAAATAATTTTTACTTGTTTATATATTTTAACTTTTGGACTATTTTCTCACACCGATTTTCACCAAGTGGAAAACCTCTCCCTATCTTCATTGAATGTCTGAGACTGTAGAAGATGCCTCTGTCATTCTCACTCATCATACTATCATCCGTTACTGATGAACCGTTTTACATGTGGATTGGTCCAATTAGGTATTTTGAGGAGTTCACAGCTATCACAGTTTTATGAGTAAAGTGTAAACACAATGTGAAGCTGCCTAGGTGAGCTTGTCTGTTACAGGAAAGGGAAAATATCACCCTATTGATTTAGACTGGGTTTTTTTTTGTGACAATAGTAAAGTCATTTTCTGTTGGATTTGTGAAAGTCTTAGTAAAAAGTCATCTCATTTGGAAATAGTTGAAATAGTAATAATAGAATGAACTCTGTACATCTTCTTTTTGACATGAATTTGTGAGGAAAAACAGAACAAATAATCCGGAATCAGGTGTTTCATTATGCCATTTAGGGCAAGCTTCATGATAATAAACTGAAAGATAGTCACGATAACACGATCATGCAACTAAATATTTAATATTTGTGGGAGTTAGACAGCATATTTTTTTAAAAAGGAAACAAAATTTATCGTAAATGTAAACACTTATCTTCCATTTTTACAGTGTCAATACAGAGATACAAACATAAGTCAGCTTACATCAAGAACTGTAAAGATTCTGAAATGACTTTCTGTTTTCTGGTAGTTTTGGTTTCACTGGAAACTGATTTTTGATATTCGGATGGTTTCGGTCCTTTGGGTTGTGTAATTGTATCTGATGGCACATCTCTTTGTTGGTTTAAAGTCATGAGGAACAAATCATTTCATCTGCACAGATATGCCTCTAATCATAAAAATGGGTGAACAAGTTTGACGTTTTTCCTTAATTACCAGCAAGAGACGTCACACATTTCTTTCAGTCGGATTGTCTGTCCTTGAATCTTTGTTTTTTGATCATTTAAAGTATCCCTGTCACCCTGAGTTTGCTTTCTTTTTGTGGCGGTGGTGATCAATGATATCAGTCTCACTTCTCCCTGACATTTCTCTGCAGCTTGCATCTCACTTTGTGGCACCATTTGCTTTTTCTGTCAGTTAGTCCAGGAGTAACGAAGATGCACATGTAAGATTCTTCCTTCCTTTCACTAAAACCAGTAACATACACTTGAAGTGTTTCCTGCAGCTTGAGAATTTCCTCACGATGGTGGGCGGCGCGGCACAGTGTGTGGCGGGTGGGTTCACTGATAAACCAGTCAGACAAAAGTGTATAACTTTCCTCAGGTATTGCAAGTTAAAAGCCATCTTCTGTCTTAGGTTAACATAATATTATTTAGCTCATATTTCCAAATAAAGAACTGTTCATAAATAACTATTAGAGACAAAAGCTGTTAGATTTATTTTGTTAATTGCATAAACACATACTTCTGTTTCCTGTTATAGAGGAGTGCATTTTTTTACTACTCTTATTTTGAAGTATCACAGACGATGTAAGGATTGGTTGGCATAAACCAATATTACTTGAAGTGAAAATAAAACTTGGTAAACCCCATTCACTCCGTTCCACTATGGTGGCTTTGTTCCCCAGGAGACTCATATGGAATAAACAGTCATTTATCTTGTGTGTACAAGACAAGTTGTGTCCACAATATTTTTTATATTCTCAAGGGACTTCGGGCAGTTCACCTTTTATAAATCATTAAAAATATATCCAGAGCAGCGTCTTATTAAAAAACACTCTCTAAAGTTTAATTCAGAAATATATGCAAAGTGAAATTGTTTATTTGCACATACTTGTTTATTGTTTGATTATGGTTGCGCCGTCAATGCTAATTTCGATAATGCGTATATGGTAATTTCCATTATAAGTTAGCATTAAGCTAAGGGACCAAGTGCTATTTTTCAACATTGTTGTGGGGAAATAAACATTCAGGCTGCACCTGGAAGCCCCTTTCTCTCGCTTGACGAAATGTTTGTCTGCAAACATGAACGCTATCGTTCAGGAAGAGCAGAATAGAAGGACAAAATTAAACTGCAGCCTCTTTGTGCATATACCTGGGTGGGTCTTAATATACCTGGGCGGGCTGCTTAAGCGGAGCGTACTTATGGGAAACGCTGGTACGTGGTATGATAACCATCACATTTTATACCTTGAAACTAGTCATCATTGCAATCCTTAATATGATCATTCAATGTAACTCCAAATCCAGATCAGATATTGTGTTTCAAACAGGAATGTTGTGATTGGGATAGGATATCTTTTGAATTTGGATTACATTGATCCCATTGGAAAAGTCAGTCCAACGTGGATTCAGGGGGATGTAAGGACATTTATGATAGTTGGACAGTATCTTATCACTATTTCACCAATTACTTGTTATACTGAAGCATCGCAGAACATGAAAAGTGATTATTTAGCCTGTTGTGCAGATATCTGTCCTGAGGCACCACCCCTTTACAGTTACACTTACTATTTCTGCAATCAGAATGTTTAGTGATGATTGAATAAGGATCAAGCGGAGTATATCACGCTTCTGGCCCAGATATGAACCAAACATACAAACTGTTTTGCGTGTCTAAACAATAAATAAATAAATAAAATGGTATTACTTACAGGGGGAGGTCTAGCCAAAGACTGGAGATCTAAATTCTTTAATGATGTAACAAAGGTCAATATTACGTGGCTATAAATGAGTATTACAGCATTATTATTATTATTATTAGCATTATGAGTATTACAATGGAGTCATGACCTCCGACCTTTATTTAGCCAAGAGACACCTACAGTTTGTTTGAAGGTTTCTTAAGATTTTATTTGTGAATTCCTGAATGAGCTTCTTCGTGCGGTGGGACAAATTGTGGAAGGTTGGCATTTTCTGTGAAGGTTCTCTATTGTCCCAAGTGATCTCCAGTTGCAGATTCTGTGTTTCACTGTGGATCTGTGGCGTCCCAGACCCTGATGTACTTTAACTATCTTCTTCCTCCTCCGTTCCAGTGAGCAAATCATTTTACAATAACTGTTTGGACACATGAAGACGCGGGATGATGAATTAGTTGAAGGATGCTGGAGAACAGGGGTGAGACCTAAGAGGAGGTTTCTTAATGTGGTGAGACAGGACATGCAGTTGGTTAATGTGACAGAGGACGGGGCAAGATAAAAAAAATAAAAAATTATCCGCGGTGGGGAGTGTGTGCTCCTCATACAGCGGTTACAGATGTAGTCTTCTGAAAAACTATCTTCTTTATGATTGTTGTCAAAATGTCGTTTATTGAACTGATGTTTGTTTTCTCAAAACAAACATTAGTATTTATATATGACAAACCAACTGGAGTTTTCCTTCATATTTTTCATCAAGCCCTTCACCAGTAGGTGGGTTCACATGGGAAACTTTTCTCCTTTCGGAATTAAACCTTTCCGAATTGCAATTTCGGTCGCCTGTTTACATGACTTGTGATGTTTTCCGACCCGGTGTTTACATGCATCGTCTCATCTAATCATGAAACGCTTTCACACATGCGCAGACGAACCACACTCCAGTTCATAAGGTGGCAGTAATGCTCCGATGAGTTGTGTGCTGACCGCCAACAAGCGCCCAGAAGAAGAATACGACCAAAGAGGGAATGCGCGGAAGAGAGTTTTCGCCAATCTAACCTACCAAACATGTTCAAAGCTTTCAAAGTTGCGATGAATAAATGACTCTCCGATGCAGACCGGTGCTGTTTTGAAGTCGCCATATTTAAAATGCGTCGCAGTGCTGAAAGATCTCAGAGGAGCATTACCTCAAGACGCAGAGCAAAAACAGATATAACTCAGAGAGGGTTCCGATACAGCGTTTACATGCAGCGACTGGCTATGAGAAAGGATTTCATGATAGGATTTAGACTACCTCCTTGCAATGGAATGAGATCTAATTGGGAAAAGTTCTTTCCATTCGGAACAGGGTGTTTACATTCAGCATTTTCTCTCCGATTAGACGTCCTTTCCGAATGTAATGGGATTTAGGCTGTCCATGTAAACATTCCTAATGATACTTAAGCAGCACGGTGCAGGAGTAACCGTCAAAGAGTTCTCTGACATTAATGTATTTCAGGACACAAGCAGAAACACTGGAAACAAGTAAACCAAACGTTGACGCTCTGTAAATCCTCGGGTTATGCAATTATTCATATAATATATAATATATGGAAATGGGACTCAATGTGTGGATTGGCAAGATTTTGATTTGGGATTAAATAATTTTTATGAGGACCAAGACAACTTTTTTGATATTCTTCTGTTTCTAAACAATGAGACAATGTTGATTTACTCGATTTTATATATTATTATGAATTCATTATTTTTGCCTCGGTGAAAAAAAACTTATTGACTTTGTTTCTTGGAAATTGTGTTTTTTCTTCCACTCAACTTAAACTAGCATTTCTTTCTTGTGGTTGTAGGCCCTCATTCATCCTTTATATTAATTTATGTCAGTACTCATAAAACATGTGGTGAAGAATATGAAGGAATTAAAGAAGGTTTAAATGTCAACATTTTTGATCCTGGTATAAATCGCTGCTAAGAGACACACCTTCCCCATTTGGATTCTATTCTTTGATTACATAGAATAAAGAGCCTCATCACGTTGTGCAATGTCAAACACCTGAAGCAGGATATGAGGGATCATCAGCCAATCTGACATGTTCACATGCCAAACCAATAAAGCTGACTTTATGGATGAAAAGATAAAATAATACTGATGCTAGCTGAAGATGGAGTCAGTGATTGCAAGTTGAGAGGCAAGAGGTGTTTTTAGGATCACCCTGATATCTGTTTGTTTGTCCATTCATACGTAACGGAATGATCTATCCATATTTCCTCAAAAACCACTGGACAGAATTCAGTGAAATTTTACCCCATAGCCTACGAAGCATGTGTTTTCAGTTGTACATCTCATAACTAGTAGACGTGCACCGATCGATCGGCGCCGGGTGGCCTGGCCATACATGCAACCCAAGAAGGACCAACCCCAACTCCAGACGTCTCGCAAGTAAACCAGAAAACGTAAAGCTCGCAATTTGTAACGCCAGACAAAATAAGCTGTGGAGGAGTAGCCCGGAAAACGTTTGGCACAAAGAACTTGAGCACACACTTCAAATGAGTGGTGGGCCGTGAGTTTTCCACCTGGGCCCTTCAGCGCTATACTCCCGCAATAATGCTGCCCTCAAATACAGATACAGGTACTGAACCAGCACATATTCAAAGACCTGTAACATTTATCTAGTGTAATAAAGTGGTTAAAACGAGGTTCAACATCTTGTGACCTTATGACCAAAACATTTGATCCTACTTACATCAAATGTAAGTAGGATTCAACAGGGTTTCCGCCGGCAAACATTCTATCCCATCAGGCGTAAGGATGAAACTGGACCTCATTCACTCAACAACACGGGCAAACATCTTCAGCAAGCAATTATCGAGAGCTATTTAAGATACTTAAAACTAAGACTCACCAAAGCTGGTAATAAAAATACTTTTTATTTAGACACACTTTTTGGAATCAAATCTTGTGCTAAGTGCTAAAGTTTTAGCATGTTGAAAGTCAACGCTCCTCAGGAGCTACCGACATGACAATTAGCGGTTACAAGCAGCCTTGTAGAGACACAATTAGATGAATAAAACGGATTGGAAAAAACGATTTAAATACATGAAGTCTAAATTAAACTGTTTATTGAATTATTATTATTATTTTTCTGACAATGTCTGGGCTAGCAGAGGAGACCTGGCTAGCCCGGACGGTCCGCCACTGCTTCAGATTTAATCGTCTATGTATCTATGTTGTCATTTATTTTTTTTAGATGTAAGGAATAAAAAAAAAAGCAGTGGTGGAAGAACCCCGAAAGCGTTCGACCCAACAAACTTACTTAGACACTTTAAATTTTCACTGTTATCCTTCAGAATTACAGCACTTAAAATACACTACTCATGATTTTAAAACTTTAAAGAGAAAAAATTGAGCCGAAATCGGTATCGACCAGTCAGACTTGAGAAAAAAAACGGTGATCGGTGATCAGCCAAGAAAGTTGCAATTGGTGAACCTCTAATAATAAGTTTCTCTAATAATAAGGTGTAGGTCTCGTAAATCCAGTAAACACAAGTTGAGATTTGACAGTTCCAGCGGCGTCAGTGTACACACACACACACACACACACACACACACACACACACACACACACACATCCTAGCTTTAATTTGCCATATTTTGAGCTCCTAGTAGTTCTTCACGTCTGCGACATTAAGAACAACTGTTTTTGTTGGGTATTCCATCATGGCAAGTTGAAGAATAGACTTGTCTGGTTTTAAATGCATTTATCTCTGTAATACCCATCCAAAAACCTTTTGTAATCACTCCTACAATCGTCCTCTTGTCTTAAATGCATTTTATAAAGGTTAGTCTTTGACTTTATTGCCAAACAGCATGAAAGAGGAAAAGGGGGCTTTTGTGTTTAAAGTGATGTGTTTTAAATTTGGTTTCATTTAGCTCAAACGCGGTTTGACTAAGTCGTAAATATCACAATTATGCTGGCTGTTTTTCCACTATCAATAATGATGTCAGTGTTTCCCACTAATTCATTTAACTGTGGCGGCCATTCCTAATTTAATTTGTCCCACCGCAGTCTCAAAATGAACTAAAAATATTTTCAAACTTCCACATTAAACAGGCTCGCTCCTCCCTATACGCAGAAAACGCAGTAGCGCATATTACAACACTAAACGAGCCAATCGTCTGCTCCAATAGTGAGAGGTCGGGAGAGTTGAGGAGCTTCAACCTGCAGGGATGTTAAAATAAAAGTCAAATTATTTGCATAATTCACCTCATGTTCCATTACAGCACCAGATACAGAGAGGAGGAGAACGTCTGATTCAACTTTACATTCATTCATTCATTCATTTTCTGTAAAGCTTGTACTGGACATCCAGAAGAGCGTATTATTTTCTTTATTGTCATTCACTAATGTCTGTTAACACTTTCTCCGCTCCGCGTTCATGTGTGATGAACAGCAGCAGCCATCAAACCAGCTGCTGCTCATAGAAGATGGACTTTTTTACCTTTAATTGGGTCTTTCATTTTAAAACTTTAATATGCCTTTATGTTTAAAAGGTACAACATTTGCTTCTGGGAACCACTGGATGTAAGAGATAAAATTACCCTTATGTTAGCGTCACTTCAACTCGACCGTTAACTCCTTAAGTAGAGGCTGCCATAAATCATTTCCATTTTTCGGATAATGTTCTGATTTCAACTATAAGTCATTTATTGATCATTTAGTTTATGAGAAATAAAAGATAGAAATTCTCATCAGTGCGTTCCAACAGCCTTAAGTGACGATCTCACTGTGTTTCTTCCAAATACTTTAATTTAAGAAGCTGGAAATGTTGACATTTTTCCATTAAAACATATATATATATGAGACATTAATGGATTATCAAAATAATTTATTTGAACCTGATAATGTGATTTAATAAGTGGTGCATCTCTATCCTTAAATACTAATGACACAATGAGTAAATAAGGGACTGTTGATCGTTTTTGTAGCAGTTAAACCTTTTTCTCTTAAAGTGATGCAGCGGCTTTAGAGAAGACATAATGATTTACTTTCCGTCACACGGAGGGTTTAAGCCGGTGACTGGACATTTTCTCACTAGATGGATTGGTTGTAGGAACCAGTTAATTGTGAGGATTGGATTTCTCACCCCGTGGTCATAGTTTTGTTTTGTTGTTGTGTTGTGATGTTTTAAAACCTGATGAAAAAAAGCTTACTTTGCATTTTGTTCATATATCCTCTCTGTTGACATAAACGCTCCATGTTGTTGATAACCCTGGATTTCTCTGAACTAAACATCACAATCTATGGGAAATGTATTTTTAAAAAGTCTACATTTGAGGATTATTGGCTGTAGATCCTCCGTCGTTGTCTTCAGTGACATAAATATCAATAACTAGTGTGGCGTTGGTGTAATGTTGTGTGTGATGGTTGAATGCTGCTCAAACATCCATGGACCACATATCTTACTTGACCTGTTCTCCACTTATCAATTAGGATATTATATATATTATTATTTTACAATTCCTCTTTTTTGTCATTATAATAATTCAGTAATTATTAGATTTATTTAATAAGGGATAACAACAATAACCTTCTACAGCTCAACAATCGCATATATTCGGAACATCAATACAACATTGATGCTTTTGTGTTTTTCCATTGGTCTTTACAAATTATCTACTGGGTCTGCTAATAACTTTGGTATTCTTGATGTTTCCACATTTTACAGGACAAACGAGAACTTCATCAAATCAATGTCTAAAAATATCGCTCTCTCTCTCCTGAACAGCTGACGCCCCGCACAGGCTCAACCTTTTTTACCTGGCCAATGATGTCATCCAGAACTGTAAAAGGAAAAATGCCATCGTTTACCGGACGGCGTTCGCAGAGGTTCTCCGCGACGCTTTCCTGCTGGTCAAGTAAGTAGTGGGTTGGTTACCAAAATGTAATAACATATAAGATGCAGGGATTATTTGTTGTCCAGCACTTCCTTCCTTTTATAGGGGCGTAACGTTACATGTATTGGAACTGAATATTTTCGGTACGGGCCTTTGGGTTCGGCATGGATTTCAGCCGACTGTGTGGGAAGGAGGCGTGGTCCGTACGGAAGCTGTATGCCGACGTTGTGCAGCTGCGTTCAGTAGCAGTAGTAGTTCACTAACTCATTTGAAGCGGCATCAGTGTCAACATAAGTGTCGCAAGGAAATAAACGGTGGAATTCCAGCAAGCCGCTGCATTTAAGCAGCCGCTTACTTACAATTCAGACGCCGCCAAAAGCAGTAACAAGCGCCATAATCCTTTTTTGTAGCAGCGGGTATGCGAGCGTTCTCGGTTGTTGAGAACGCAGGGTTCTAACACCCGCTGAAAAATAATTAAACTCCTTCCAGCCCTTTCTGTAAAAATAACGTGGAGAAGTGAATTATTCTGAAGCCACACATGAAGATACAATAAAAAAACATATTTTTATTGTTTTCTGCTCCTTGTTTCTGCTGTACTGATAAAAACACATATCAAACCGCGACCTGAGAACCGAGGTACGTACCGATCCAGGGTATTTGCGTACCGCTACGCCCCTAATTGTTTAATATTTGCCGTTTCTGCTGCCTCTCGTCTCCTCACACGTTAATTACAAAAACGCAACTATGGCCGACTGGTGTCTCATGCTGCCGTGTCCTCTCCTCCCTCCAGCGCCGAGGGTGACCAGAAGGTAATGAAGTCGGTGGAGAGGATACTAACCATCTGGGAGGAAAGGGGTGTGTACTCAGGAACGCTCATCACCGACCTCAAGAGTAGCTTAGTCAAAGAGGAGTCCCCCCCTGAGACCCCCGTGGAGCAAAAGAGTAAGTGTGTTCATTTCTTTGTTTTTCACCTTTGTCTTTGATAGTCCCAACATAAACATTTTTATGCACATAGTTGTTTCTTTTGATATTAAGAGTTATAGTTTTTTTATGGTTTTCATGAAAACATGGTCATTTTGTCTTTTCTTTAATGCTTTAATGACCATTTTAGCACTTTGAGATTTGGTCCAAATGTAAATTGCATTATAAATTAAATGTATTATTATCATTATTATTATTATTATTATTATTTTGAATATTAATGACAACCGACAGGACGGGTCAACGGTGATACATTTATGAATCGATCAGAACAAATCAGGCCAAAATAAATACGCATAAGTAAGCAGAAGCAGATGACTGAACAGAATAGTCAAAAAATAGTGTATGATCAAAAAAATTCATTCATTTGTGAATTGAGGATCTTTTAATCGGTAGCGTTGAGTATGGTTGAGCGGTTTTTTGGCAGATTGTGTATTTCTACATTTCAGGGCTTTACAATACAAATTAAATTCACGATTAAAGGCTGTGAAAACAGTTGGAGTGTTCAGAAATGTAACTTTATGTTTGTAATATTGGGCCAATAAGAGGATTGTATTAATCAACAGATTATTCAACTTTATATTACATGTCTGAAGTGTATCTTGACCAAACTACCATCCAGCTTCACCAAACTTTACACATAAATGAACCGTGAAAGTAGTTGTGCCATAAATAATAATTGGATTTCTTTTTTCCTCCTTAAATCTTGATTTGATGTCCTTCTCAGGGGGGGTATATAGGGGTCAGTCTGTCTTTTTGTATTTGTATTTTTCAAAGAAGGAAACGGAAAATCCAGCGATTATGCGAGTTTTCATTTAAAAATCAAGATAAAGAAAGAAAAACAAGATTTCTCCTTTTTGTGACCAAAGAGGATGGGATAGTAAATAAAGAAAAAAAGGTTTAATTTCCTTGTTATATATATATATATATATATATATAACAAGGAAATTAAACCTTTAAACCTATATATATATATATATATATATATATATATATATATATATATATATATATATATATATATATATATATATATATATATAACAAGGAAATTAAACCTTTAAACCTATATATATATATATATATATATATATATATGTATATGAAAAAAATTCAATCACTAGAAAACCAAAATGAAGAAAGAGGTTGGGTTTTTGGGTTATTCTGTTTTGTTTTCTGAGAATAGATGATGTCATTTACGAGCGCAGCAGTGAGTGCGGTGATTGTGCGAGAGTAAACGGTGCTTGTGAGAGAGTAAACGGCTCATTGTGCTCGATCGATCCTCACGTTACGCCTCAACAGAAGCGCTTTATTTCAGAGCAGCGTGAAGGAATCAGGGTGGGAGTCTCTGCTCCACTTCATGGTTTTGTCAGTTTTTACTTTCTCGGGTATTTCTATCTTATCATGATTTACATGAGCGGCTCTTATTTCAACTCTCAGCTCTGAGTTAATCTGATTGTAAGTGCAGATGCACACACACCGATCAGCCACAACATTAACACCAGTTACTGGCTCTAATGTTGCGGGTGATCGTTGGATATTCTTTGCAGCTGGAAAACCGACATCATTCTGCAAACAGTTAGAAGAAACAAATGTTCATGTTGTTTCATAACAATGGATCAAATTCTCTGTTGTCCTCCAAGACAGAATGATTTGTAATGTTAACCGATGAGACACCATAAACCAGTAGTACGGTTTATGGTTTTAACGATCCCAGTGTAAACCAGAATGCAGCTGTTTAGTTCTCATGCTGCTAAAAAAAAAAATACTTTCCAGCTTTAGAGAATTCAGATTTCAATCACCCAACCCATTAGAACCAGTAACTGGTGTTAATGTAATGGCTGATCGCTGTGTTGTGTATCAACAATTGTAATACGCTGAACTGGGAGCAGAGAGTTAAAATCAGAGATGCTAATGTCCTTAGAATTACTCTAGAAAGTAACACAGTCAAGATCAATAAGCAGAACGGAGAATCTGCCTGATTTCTCCTTATCGTTTTGAACTAAAGCGCCGCTGTAGAGGAATATAGTGGTGGTTGTCTCTCTCTCGCTCTCTCTCGTTCGCTCTCGCTCTCTCTCGTTCGCTCTCTCTCTCTCTCTTCGCTCTCTCTCTCTCTCTCTTCGCTCTCTCTCTCTCTCTCTCTCTCTCATATATGTATATGCTTTGCTCTCATTGGTGCGCCTAAACAACAACATCCGGTCTCAGAAAGGGATTTTTGAAATCTCTCTCGCCACTTTTGCTCACAGAAAGAGAAGCGACCCTTTCATCTATTTGGGTTTTTTTCGTATCTAAACGGTAAAAATAGAAGAATGGTTTCATATCCGTTTCTGTAACGAAAATCTAAATACCAAGTGTCCACATGTTTCCTCCCACATATCCTCTACAAACCCCAGACACGATTCAGCAACTTTTCACTCACGCCCTGTTGGGTTTCATAAAGGTGTGCATCCCATAATTGGTTTCTCCACTTTGCTTATTTCCACACTTTCTGCTATGTTTGAACTGGGGTGATTTTCGGGTCAACTTGCTCTATCAGGGTTTATGGTCTGTCCACGTCACCACATGTCTTAAACCGCTGACTTTGTTGAACAGTGTTTTGGGAATGTCGTGGAATATTCCGTCTCCAGGCGACTCTTGTTTCAATAATATTTCATCCGAGAACGAACCCTGCAAATATTCATTCAAATGTTTTTTGCGAAATAGTTGCAGACTTTGCATCTATCGTCTTTTTTTATCAGTGACAGTTTGCTGCGACACTAAACTGATTTCTGATATATCCATTTCTCTTGTGTTTTGTGATCAAATACAACATTCCAAACATTCCATGACCTCTGATTTCTTTTCTTCCCTTGAAGCTCCAGTCGAGTCTACAGCAGATCTACGGTCCAAAGTGGTTGCTGAGTTTGTGGTAAGCCAGAACACGAGGTTTCAAGTTTAAGTTGAACTGATGCTTAACCGAGTTGAAACACCTCTTTTGAATAAGTGAAGCGTAGAAATCCCGTCTCTGTGAAACGTGGTGGAGGTCGCACGCAGTGGTTAACTGTTCCCTCTGCTGCAGCCCCAGGCACTAGTAGAAGAACTGTCCAAGTACAAGAAGTCGGTGAACGAGGTGGACTTGAGAGAAAAGCAGCTGGCCGCCATGAGGGTCGACATCTGCAGTTCCAAGGCCCTGAGGAAACTGAAAGGTTTTTGATTTGGTCACTTTCTTCTCTTTGTACCGTTTCGTCTTGCTGCAACATACAGACGGGTTTTTGGCATCTGGACCGTGAGCGGTGTTTCTCTTTGTTTGCATTGCCTCAAAATCACTGCTGCGTTCTTCGTTCTCACAGATAAGGCTGGCGGAAAGAAGTTTTCCAAGGACTTTGAAGAAGGAAGTGCACAACTACAGGAGTTTGTCAAACTACTCAACCAGCACTGCAAAACTGGGCCTCCTGCCATGCAGGCGCTCAGCAACGCCGACATCTTCTACGAGACCCAGTATAAGGAGGTCAAGATTGTTGCTAACGTGAGTGGGGCATGTTCTTGTCGACAGATGTGCGTTTCATCGTCTGGGATTTAGTTGTTTACAGTCACTCTAACTGCCAGTAAGGCGCGTCATGGAATCTTTTTTACATGAATCTATTCATGTAAATATGTAGCAGTGATACTAGTTTCCCGTCATCAGGCTCAGATGGACCGTTGTCAGACAGAAGCAGATGAATATGGAGTGTTGGCTTGGGTGTTCAGAATAATTCCACCTGCTTTATCACACACACATTTTACTTTAAGATGAGCTGGAAGTCTCACGTGTTTATTCATAAAAGCGCTATGCGTACAAAAGCAACCTCTTTCGGCTTTTCCCCTTTTTTTTTTAGGGGGAAAAGCGTCTTGTTCCTTATATTGATTTGGCGTAGGTTTTCATGTCGGATGCCCTTCCTGACACAACCCTCCCATTTATCCAGGCTTGGGACCGGTACTGGTACTAGATGTGGCTCTGTAGGCTGGTAGCACTAAGGGCCTTCTCTAAGGGTCCACACTGGATTTCTGCCACGCCCTCTTTTGTCTGGGATTCCAAGCACAGTCGGATGGATCGATGTCAGCGGTGTGACCCACTGAGCTATCCAGCTGCAAAAGCACTTTGAGTACAGTTAGTTAGATTGTCTGTCTTCTTTTTTACTTTAAAATGACCGGGATGGACACAATGCATGGAACAATTAGAAAAAGAGAAAAGTCTAAGATATATGTGAAAAATATTAAACCTGTAAAGGTTTTCAGCGGAGTGCATAGCACCCCCAAGGCCCGTCAGTCCTACGTGTCTATTTAGCCCGTCTGGCCCAAACCTCAACCCTCAAGAACCTTTTGTGGTAGTAGGTTCAATTGTTGCGATTTACGGAAAATGTCGCCGCAATGTTACTGAAAGTGTGTAAAAAAAAAAAAGAAAGAAAGGAATTTCTGTACATGCACTTAAAGAGTTTTCTTGGTTCTTGACTGGCTCATGACACCACCACAGAATCTGTAGAAATGTGTCCAGTACACTTTCCATAGTCCGGCAAACAAAACACATTTTCTAGCTTTAAGAAGAGCTTTTTTTTCACTCCCGTTCCCTCTCCTCTCCAGGCCTACCAGACGTTTGCTAACCGGGTGTCCCACTTAAAGCGTAAGCTGGACACCCTGAAGTCCACCTTACCGGACCTGGATGAGTCTCCCATCCCGTCGCCGTCTGCAGATGCACCTTCTCCGACAGGCTCAGAATCCCCCTTTCATGGTTTGGGGTTGGCCCACCCAGATCCAGATCTTGATGGCTCTGCTATGGATGAGGAGGCGGAGCCGCCAGCACCGAGCCCCCTGTCCTCACCCGGAGCCTCTCCCAAAGACATGCAGGCACTCGGGGAGAGCGACAACCGTGAAGTGGAGGACATGGAGCTGTCTGAAGAAGAAATGGACAGCAGTGGTATTATAGGTAAGGACTGGGATGATTGGGGACTGACCGCACCGCCAGGGCCTGTAAAATCCGGTGTCACTAAATGCTGTTAAAGATCAATCACAAAGATACTTTCATGCATAAAATATGTTGAAATAATGAAAACGAGAAGGACCACTAAATGTGGTCGGGTGAGGTGACAGATGACTCATGCAGGAAATATCAATGCCAGTTTCACGTGTCAATAAAGTCCATCCACTTCTTTCAGTTGGCATTCCTGCCGGTTTTACTGGAACACTTATCCCCTCCGCTCCAGTCAAAACATGTGACCTTTTTACCGTTCTCAAATACAGAAAACCAGGCATGTTTCATTAAACTGTGATTAATATGTATCCAATCATTTCTTTAACCACCTGTTTTAATGAATACACTCAACCTGAATGGGTTGAAATGTTGTCAGTGTTTACATGTGATGAAGTTTGTCGTTATCTACTACACAAGGTAATACTGCTGTTCTGTATTCCATGTCTGATGACCGAGGGAAACATTTTCTTCTAGATGTTCTACTCTGCTATTAATCGAAGAAAAAATGTAAACTATCGCCTGACATCTTCTGGGACAGAGCTCCAGACGGCGACTCAAATGTTCGAAAATGCGACTAACTTTTATTTTTGGCTATCTGTTTTTTTTTCTGCCTGTCGCCAGTGAAAACAACCCAATTTCTTATTTATTTCATTCCTAAAATGCTTAAGTGTGAACAACAAATCAAATCAGACGAATGAGGGTAGAAACAGACGTAGACAAGGATTTGACATTCCATTTATGGTAAAATTGCATCATATCAGACATGGCACATATTGTGATAATAATGTAATGTGAACGCAGCGGGACACAGGGCAAACAAAGGCAGAAGGGAAAGAAAAGGTTAGGCAGACATTTAACATTTCACTCGGACATCGACATATTTTGGCCCCAGAAAATTTCCTTTGGCTCCTAAATACATTTTTTTTTAATGCTCAGATGGTTTTGAAGGAATGAGGGGAAAATTAATTGAGGGCATGTCCAGTGACTCAATAATAATGAAAACATTCAGCCCTACATTATTTCGGCAACATACATAGTATATAAATAAGATTTTAACAAGAATATCAATAAAGTGGTTATGGCAATCAAATGGAACGAAAGTAAATGAGATATCCTCCGGAGACCCAGAAAAAAAAATACAATTTGAGGATTCCAGTAATTTCACGATGAATCGATCCACTGCTCTTTATTTTTTTGATGGTGGTTTAAGTAAGTGAAACTGGTGAACCAGTGACGAGGCCATTTGCGCCGAAAGCGCTCAGCTGCGCGAGGTAAGCAAGGGCTAGAGGTGTAAAAGTGTTATAACACCAAGTCCATCGCAGATATCTTTTATTCACGCAATATTAGGCAGCTGGTTTTCATGTTTTAGCGGATTTAATGTACATACATATGCACATATCCACATATAGAGTAAATATGGATATATATATAAATATATATATGCGTTTAAAGCAGTGCTGAAGAGGCCTGTTTTTTAGCTTTGTGAGATGTTTCTGACTTTTTTTCTTTTTTCAAGACAGTTTTTTTGTCCTGACTTAATTGTTGTGACCTCAGATTATGTTCATATCTTGACAATATTTCAAACGCCAGCATATTCCCTCTATCTATGTTTGGGCGGTGACATCGCTGGTTCCGTAAATGATCTGCACTTCTAGAAAAAAAGCAATTACCAAACCACTTTGGCAAAGGCAGCGCCGCGTCCCAAAAATCCATCTGATGATGATTAGGTGATAATCTAATGTATGGAATGTCCTTGAGCGAAATCATCTACCGCCAGAATGTGGAATCAAGTCCGTACTGTCATTAATAGTTATTCATGAAAGACATATTTCACCAAAGGTGTTTTTTTGGGAGGGAATATAGTTCATAAGTATTTGAGGACGTAAAATATGAATCTGCACCTCAACTCCTCTCTGCTCCAAACTCAGACCCGTAGAACTCTTCTTATCTCACAGAAGTGAATTTTCAATTAGCTTTATTTATACAAATTGACACATTCTGGATCGGGAGACGTTCTTGGACCCTGGTGAGACTGATGTGTGGCAGATTTATGGGATGCCTCTGTGAGTTTTTTTTTTTTGTTTGTTTTTTTCCCCAAAGCATTGTGGAAATTAACCAGGAAGTCTGATTTAAAACTATAAACTCTTAATTGTACCTATTTTTGCAATGATAACGGATCCTTTCAAAAGAATTCTTGTTTCCAGAGGACGATCCCAACCTCCACCAACATCCACTGAATAGTTTCTGGAGCCGTATCTTATCGCACCAAAAAAATTTCATCAGAATTTATGTAGAACTTTCCGAGTAATCACTCGTAAACACTGACGTTAGCAGAAACATGTTGTATTGCTTAATGAAAAAACAAACAATCTCTATAGTCTTCTCGTGTAGCTAATAGCATCCAACTTCATTTACCGTCATATTTTTCTCCCCAGTTGAGGAGCGTATCGAAGGCCCCACCCAGCCGGAGGTGTCCACTCCAGTACCGACAAAAGCGGAGCCATCAGTGGCGCCGGAGCAGCCCGCCGCGCCGCTCACGCCCTCTGTGGCAGCTCCTGCAGCGGCTGCCGAGAGCGTGGATCTGGCTAAGATTGGCTCCATCCTCAGCAGTTTAAGCTCAGTCATGAAGAACTCGGGTGAGTGACGGGGGGGTTGGGTTCTCTTCACGACAGAAGAACTGCTGCCTGAATAAATCCACCTTTTTTTTTATTTTACACTGCTCTAAATAAAGATGTGCATTTATTTTTCTTGGTTTTTCATCTGTTTTCAATCCTCTCCAACTTGGACTAAATTGGTGATTTACAATGAAGGGAATGTCCCACTCTCTCCCACAGGACCATCAGCAGTACCGCCGGTAGAGAATCCTCCCGCACCGGTCCCCGTTAGCGCTCCGGTGAAGAGCACGCCTGCTGCCCCGGTCGTCCCTCATGACGCCAGGTCTCTGGTGAACATTCTCTCCAAAGTGGACGTGAGTCCCGCAGATCTCATCAGCGCTCTCTCCAAAGTCAAGGGTCAAGGGAGCCACGACGGTGAAAAGAGTAAGGAGTGACGACAAGATAGTTGACTTCATGTCACGCTTCAGAGGCAACCGGTTTTCTTAAAATCCATCTCCATCTTTGTTTCTTCATGTAGGCACCAATTCTCTTCTGAGCAGCCCGGCTGTAAAAGTCTCCTCAGAGTCATCCGGTACAGGCAAGCTTCCTCCTGCATCTTCATCAGCTTTAAAAGTGCCCTCCCAGAGCCCCTCTCTCTCCTCCCCCGCACCGGCGCCTTCTTTACCCAGCTCCACTGTAAAGCAGAGCGCTGGCCCCCAGGCCCCCTCACAGACGTCCAACGCCGCCTCTGCTCTGGTCCAGGCTCTCCACAGAAACATGGATTTGGCGGCGGAGACTGAACCGTCCTCCACCTCCTCTGAGAGTTTAGATTCCAAGATCCACAGCTTCTTGAAAGGGAACTCGGTCTTTAATGCGTTTGACCTGGGGTTTTCCACAGCGCCTGTGCAGGGAGGGGACAACCTCAGCCCCGTTGCTGGAGCAGACGCTCCGGATGGGACTCCGGTGCGAGATGAAGGCGGAGGCACGCCGACTCAAGATGAGATGATGGACAAACCTGTGGTGGCCCCGTTTATATCCAACTCAAAGCAGCCACCCAGGGAAGGAACCTTTGAGACCGCTCCCGTTACATACCAGAGCAACAGTCAGCAGATCCCCAACAATCTCCAACAGCCAGCCCAGTTAACGCCAGGTATGGCTCAGAACGGGCAGAGGTACCAGCCCTATGGCAAACCCGAGATGTCGGAGCGCGGGATCACTGCACCTGTCGCACATTACCAGCAGATTTCTGCGCTAACAGGCGGGTCGGTCGCTGGGGACAGAGCCCCAGGCAGCGCCACTGGCACACAGGCAGGGAATGAGAGGGGCTGGTATGGTGACATTTACCCAGAGGGGAACTCCCAGCCACCCTTGGGCTACAGCGTGTCTGCACCTGGAGGGCCCGGTGTAAACAAGACACCAGGACGCTATCCGTACCAGACGGAGCAAAGTCAGCAACCTCAAGAGGTGACCTCCCAGCAGGGCAACAACGCCTTCCCCAGTTACTTCGGAAGAACCCTCCCCCCTGTTCCAAAGTTCCCTCCCCCTCCTCAGCACTTTGATCCCGTTCCTCCTGTGACCAGCGGCGGCATGATTCCCCAGGAGCAGCAGCCGATGATCCGCACAGACACAGGAGAGGGGATGGGGACCAGAGTCGACGCCGTCATCAGCGGGCTTGTCGTTCATGACCATCAACACAAATCGATGTTTCGCTCAGACGATCCGCTGTACGGCCACGACCCGGCTCACCCTCCTCACCCTCCTCACCCTCCTCACCCTGAGGACTTGGGCGCCCACCCGGGGGACCTGCGTTACCAGGAAGACCCTGAGTATTACCACGATGAGCCCGGCCATCGTCATGCCTTTAACGCTCAGGACACACCTTTCCACCCGCAAGACGATCCATATTTCCGACCGGGTGGCACTCCACATCGCTTCCCCAGAGTCCGACCGCACCTCGCACCCCCCCAGCCCCCCTCAGAGGACCCATACTTTGCCCATGACTACCCACGGCATGGGCCTCCTCCTCCACACTACACTGCGCGGAGACCACCGCCTCACCCTGAAGTCCGCCATCGCGGCCTACGGCCTCCACATCGGCCTCCCCACCCAGCACACCACCCACCCCCCAGAGGACCCCCCCACCCAACGTTCCCTCGGTTCCACGGTCCGGATGCAAGGTTGAGAGGCAAACGTCCAGGTCCAAGGGGAGGGGGAATTGAGGGTCCATTGTTCGGCCCGAAAAGACCCTTTCCACCTCCACGGTACTGAGAGGACATGTAGCTTTAAGACCTTCCGATCTCCGTGGAAGGGATCTTTAAAACTCGCTCGTCCATCAGTGTCTCAGACCGCGCCACCAAGACCCGAAACGGAATCTGCCGTTACCAAAAGTGCAGGGACTGCGGTGGGGATCGGGACGCCGGGTCATACGGGAGAATTAATTCCACCGCTACCAGAAGACAAACCTGGACAGTGAAGAGTAGCAGAGGTGTGGGAGGGTGAGGAGGAGGAGGAGAGACGACACCGGGAGATGTCGGAGGCTCTGAGGCGGCTGCTGAAACGAAGAGCGAAGACAGAAGATGAAAGAAAATAAGAGGTGGATATATATAATTCACTTTTTGTGTTATTTGCACACGTCTGAATTATTGCATTCAATCTGAAATCTAGCGTCAGTCTGCCGTAGGTGGGTGTGTGGGTGGTCTGCATGTGGGGACGTCGACTAGTCGTAAAAAGCTCCAAAGATCTCACTCGGATAAAACGGAATGATGTAGTCGACGCGGCCTTTTCTACCGCCACTTTTTAGTTTCTCAGCGAGCGGATTTGACGGCGTCTCTTCCACATCAGAAGCATCATTTGGTCAAACGTCAATCCAAATTTTACATCAGGCGTAAAAAAAAAAGAAAAGCAAAACTGTTTCTGTTCTGGGTTTTATGCTCCTTTTATGCAACACGCCGTTGCGTATCCGGGGAAATGATTCTTCCTTGTTTCCATCTCGGAATGTTCTGTTTGTGTGGCGATTCCTTCTTTCACTGCGGGAGATCCCCTCGCCGGTAGTTTCACGTCTCGTTGAGTTCCTTGAAGGAGAGCGGAACGAAAACTCTCCCAAGGACAAAGACGTATGACGGTTACATTTTTTTCAGCCCCCGACACCATCGCAGAAGAAGTGCATTTTTGGAGGCGATGAAGATGCTCCACTTCAGTTTCTTTTTACTTGTACTGACTAATAAAAACCTCAGTTTGAACAAGTTGTGTTGTTTTGTTCTTTCTGGGACAACTTCCCTGAACTCTGACTCACCGTGTTGACCTTCAAATAAAACATCTTTTCACCCATCAACAGAGACGTCACCACATCTAAGTTCATTTCAATGAAATGTTTCCTGGTTTTTCATGGAATTATTATTCTTTGCTGTTTGAAATCTGTATTTTAAGACTGAAACGCTTCAGTGAAAGTTCAGGTGGAAGCCTTTGATTCCGTTTCCTGTCTCCAATAGATTGCCGTCGCTCTGCAGCATTATTCCAGAGGTAAAGGTAATTGACACTGAATTCACAGGTGGAACATTTCTGTTCCTGCTGATGGGATAGAACCATTACTCTGAAGAAAAGTATACCATTGATTAAATAAAGTTAGGAGTTTAGAGCGTAGACTCTAGACTGAGATCCGTTAGTTGTCGTGGAGGAAGGTCCACAGCGAGTTTCCGTACTCGGTTGGATATTCCTGCTGTTTAATTGGCCTTTTTTACAAGTTCAAAGTTAAATTACTTCACTTTCCTGCATTGTTCTGGTGTGTACTCACATGTGGGAGACGGACTGGACTCTTGGTGGACTCTTTGCCTCTTTACTTTCTCATCTGCTGTCAGAAGTAGAGAGTCAGAGCAGGTTTCAAATCGTCCAGAAAACAGGTTTCATGGACTCTTTTTAAGAGGAGCTCATGATATCTGATCCACTTCTCCGCTGATGAGTGAACATGGTTATTTTAGAAACCCGTCTGTTCGTAGGAGGTTCTGCTGCTACGTCAGATTCTGACCCATGAGGTTCTGCATCTGATCCCCCCCCCCACACCTAAAACGAAACCTTCAGTCTATTATTATCTGCTGTGCTGGTGGCGTGACCAACCGGTTTGCAAACGACGTTTGTTTCGCTCGTTAGTCACTAGAGTTCTTGATATTTCTGCTTTTTTGAAATGCCAAAGGGAGGCGTGAGGGAATCTTGAGTCCCTCAGTGTGAGAAGAGTTTTACAGGAGAAACTAAAAGTAGCAAAACTAGTTAGTTACAGAAGTTTCAAATCTCAAAAATCACATTCGTTTTCAATTTTTATTTTATTCATTTTTATGTTAAAGATGAAAGAAATAAGGCCCAGCACGTAGCTCCACCCGTGGGTGGGTATCTCTTTTTTATTTTATTTTTGACATTTTGAACACTGAATAAATTTATGGAAGCAGCACTCTGACAAAAATGTTGGCAAGAACTGATAATGACGTCATAGCTGAATTCTTAAAAAAACATTCCATTATATCAATCAGTCCAAACTAACTTATGCTCCAAATTTAATTACCGTTGATCTTTACTTCCGTCCAGTGAATCAAACAAATAGTAAAAGTTTAAATCGCAGTCACAAAGGAGACGTGTGTCTTCTTTTGTTTTTTTTCCACTCATGTTTTTTTCAGCAGAGCTGCATCTGGATTTAACTGCAACTATACGCAGTTTGTCTGAATGACATTAGAGCAATTGACTCAGGGAAGCGTTTTTCCACCAGATTGTTCTCATGGAACTGGGGAGAATTTGCTGTTGGCCGGTTTAATTCTGGCCCCTTTTGCTCTGTGATGAATCAGGGAGGACTTCTTCTGCAGAATCTGTTCTTACAGGCAGGAAGCGGTGGTCGATAATAGACGTCACTAAAAGTAATAAATAACGCACTGAGTTCAGGACACTGCTTTATACAGACGGTCTTATCGATGATTAACATGAGGATGCTTTTCTTTTTTTCTGGTGGTGGTAGTAGTAGTGGGTGGGGGGGGTGGGGGGTTTAAAGTCCATCTGGAATTTGACCTTTAGTCTAAATCTAAAAATACCCAGCAGACTTGGCAAAAGTTTACATCTTCACGATGTCATATTCGAACGGCTGATTTTACTGGATTTATGATAAAATACTTGATGTAATTAGAACGATTACTTCCATATTTCACTCTATGAAATATAGAAGTAAAGTAGACAACGTAAATCTTTTTACATTCAAGATTTCCTGAGAAATGAGCGAGCAAAGATTCAGCCAAATCCTTTTTTTTAAAAAAGAAAGAAAGACCCGAAGAGTCCCAACAGGTTAGAAATAATTGAAATGATTTTTAACCATTCGAACACCAAACGTTTGAAGTCCATGACACTTAGAAGTTTATATTAGACTCAGGATTATCACACAACAAAAATCTCATCAAGGATTAAAATCTCATCAAGGATTAAAATCCCTCGTTCTCTACCCACATCTGGGCTCTGCTCATCATTTACCTTTAACCCGGTTCGAATCCTGGAACCAAAGTCGATCATAAAGTAGAACAATAGACCAGCGGAAACACTCAGTGAGAGTGTTTATTCCCCCCCCCCCCAAAAAAAATAAGTTCTTAACTCTTATCGTTTTATGATCATCATTGTTATTATTAATTATTATTATTGCTCTGTTATTCAAAAACAGAACAATGACCTGCTTGAGCCTCAGGACAACCTTTAGGAATGAAAATGGGATGTGTCCACATCTGATGGGACAGACTTCAGGAGACACCTGTTGCCAGGCGACAGCAGATTGTAATTTATTCTGTGACATAAATGTCACGACGGAAGTTTGAACGTTGCATAAATCCTCTTTCCCTCAGATTTGAACCTATTTTCTGTTTCATCCCCTCCCTCCCCTTCCCCCTGTGCTCCTCCTCAGGGATCCAGAGTCTGGCTTTGATGTGGCTGATGTGATGGGGACGTTCTCCACGCGTTCCACGCTGGAAGGAAGGAACGGCGGCGGCGGGTGATGGATGCTGTGATGGCTCTCCTCTTTTGAATCCAGGACCCCTCCAAGCGACGGCGGCCATCGGTGGTCCGACAGGAGCGCCATCGCTCTGCAGCAGCTGAGTAAGCCTCGAGCTTCATACATCAAACTCTGAGTGGCAGCGGCAGGAAATTAGAACAATCGATACAGGATGGGAGAAAATAGAACTGATGAAACTGTTTCTCTCTATGTGTGTTCAGTCGTAGAATCAACAGGAGAGCAGGGAGGCTGGAGAGAGATGCGCCTGTGTGTAAGTACAGACAGCATTATTTCATCTCTCTCTATATATCTCTCTATATATATCTATAAAGACAGATATTTATGATTTACCAGCATGGACATAATTTCCCATTAGAGGCGTTTGTTTTTGAAAATAATAAATCATCAGGATTCCGTCCAAACAAGTTTGTGTTTTCTCTGTTACTAAATCTCCAAAAGAATTCAGTCAAGAGACGATTTTGATGCTTCCTGTCTTTTAATCAAGTGAGATTGAAGATGTTTTTAGCCAAAGAGAAAAAGACGGTTTCTTCATTAGAGATTTTCTCCAAAGTAGACATAGTGAGGATATTTGATGACTCATCCACCAGGTTGTTGGTGAAGTATTTATATTTTTTGTCATTCATTACAAGCTTCTACTGAGGAATTTACCTCAAGCACAGTTTGAGGTATTTATACCAAATTTTACGAGACCAACTCACGTTATATGTGAGCAAATGTCGCACATTTCACTACATTTAATGTTGCTTTTGATAGATAATAAAATGTCTTTGTCTTATCAGTAATAATAATAATACGTTTAATTTATAATGCACTTTACATTTGGATCAAATCTCAAAGTGCTACAAGGTAAAAGCAGATAAAAGCATCAATACAAAATATTAATTATAATTATATAAAAATATGACCAAAATGCAGCAATGTTAATTATAAGTTCTGCTAAAAAGGAAAGTTTTAAGTCATTTTTTAAATGTCTCAGCCGGCTTTGGAGCCCTCAGATGGTCGGGGAGGGCATTCCACAGACCAGGGGCAGCAGAACAGAAGGATCAAGTAATCAAGTCATTTTGTTTATAGGCCAGCGCTCCAGAGTTCACCTTTTCAGTCAATATATTGATTTTACATTTAATCATGTCAGTTTGAAGTTATTTTTCAGAATCAAGTTTCAGTTTTGCTTATTTTTCACATACTTTATTTATTATATTTAACGGTTTTGGGATGATAACCATTAAGGTGGTTCGGGCATCTGATCAGGACGCCTCTGTTTGGAGGTTTATAAGAGAACCAGAACTCTATGGAGGGGCTGTGTATCTCATCTGGCTTGGGAACTCTTTGGGAACCCCCAGAATGAGCCGGAGGGAGTTGCTGGCGAGAGGGACATCAGGAATGCCCTTCCTATCCTGCTGTCACTGTGGCCCGACCAACGATAAGCAGACAGGAAATGCCTGGTTTCCAGTTACAGGCTGAAATAATCTTGATACACGACACTTTTTTCCCGCAGCCTAGGATGTCGCTTCTGTCGGCGTTTGGTCTGCTCGTCTTTTCGGCGGCAGGATCGCTCCGGATATTATTCGCTGATTTTGATTAACGAGTTTTTGGAGAGATGGGCTGCGGTGCACAGAGGGATTACAGACCCACGGTGTTCAGCTCATTACTTCCTGCTGCTCCTGATGGACGAATCGCCGCAGTTCCGTCAGGAGAGGACGCCACGCTCCTGTGAAGAGGAGCTCCTTTACAGATCTGTTTAGAAAAGGAAGAAACATGAGAGGGTTTTGTGTTTTGTTTGTTGTTTTGTTTTTGTTTTTTTCAAACTCAATTAAAGGCCAAAATGCAAACAGGACTGCTTTTTACTATTTTTGATACTTAGTTAGTTAATTCTGTTTTTTTCTCCTTTATTTCAGCTTGTCGACGCTCCAATATGATAGAATGATTAGTTAAATACAAAAACGTAAAAAAAAGTAATGTTTGTGTTTGTGGGTTATGGCTGTGTAACGATATATAATTGCATTCATTATTATTGTACCTAAGAAAAGAATCTGCATACTTTCTAATTGTTTCTTTGTTGTTCTTTTTTCTTTTTTTTTTCACTAATTATCCTTATTCATTATTTCTTCCACCACTGCTTAACCCAGAGGGAACCACGGTGATACAAATGTCACAATCCATTTAAAGACTTTGGGTAGTTCTTTTTATGGCTTCATCCTCGATTTTTAACTCAAGGAGTTTCTTAAGTGCTAAAGTTTACTATAGGAGAAAAAACTATTTGTCACAAATGCTACGTTTAACCTCTTCTGACGACATAACTTCCAACTAATTGATGTCAAACATGTTTTTTCGTGTTCAAAATACATTTCTTTTAATTTAAGACATAATTTTAGATTAAGATTTTAACTTTTTATTACTTAAAAAATACATTTCAATTCAACCAACCTTTATTTTTATTTTGTTTCCAGTGTGTGTTCCTCTGCAAAAAAGAAACTTATCAAACAGAATTATTGACATATCAGTAAAGAAATGAGCAGAAAAGCGTGACGTAACGGCCTGAATGCGTTTTTACAGATTTCTGACAAGGGGCAGCATTTAGTCAGTTTTAAATTCCCTTCAAGGATAAGTGGGTCTTGGTTCTGATGAGTTAAAGAGAAACCCATGAAACCCCTGGATCTGAACATCGTGCGGCTCGTCACCAGATGTCGTCACTGTTACATTATTCAAAATAAAAGAAAAGGAAAAAACAGGACATCCATTGTCTAAATGGCACAAATCACGTTTCCTGTCATTCTTTTACACCTGAGGGGAGCTGGACCCGGCGTGGGTTGGCCTCGTGTGCACCGTGGGCTTACAGTGGGGGCTGAGGGCAGAGGATTTAGTGACTGATGGCAGATGGCAGTCTTAACATCACGTACAAGCCGAGCAGATATTCTGCTGGTGGAAATAAAGGAATTAACTGGAGAGAGAGAGAGAGAGAGGGAGAGAGAGAGAGAGAACGCGCGCGCCCACTGCTTTGCTGTGTTCGAAGAGACACTATAATATGGCTGGAAGCAGAAACGGGTTCAGATCGTGACTCCTCTGAAGTGTGTGCGCACGTTGGTGTGAGCGTGTGTGTGCGTGTGTGTGGGTGTGCTGCCGTCAGGTGGGTTCATTGTTTACATGCTGTCCAGATTTCACGGAGGGCGTGTTTTTTCCCGTGACACCTTCATCCCTGCGTTTACAAACTGTCTTACTGGAATGATGTCTTTCTTTTCTTCTCAGAGAGGGACTATCGGAGTCGTGCTTGTGTGTCATTGGTAGAGTAGACCCATTTCAGCACCACGGCCAGTACCACGGCGAGAACAAAAGGCGGATTTGCATCGCTTGATGTAAGGGATCGTCTGCTTTTTATCCCTCCACAGAAAAACGAAAAAAAAAAAAAAACTCTTCTTTTTTTAACATCAATCTTCTGTCTTGTAACATATACAGTTCTTCATTGACGAACTATGAACCTTCACCAGTTGTTACTAAGCGATAGAATCATGAGTATAATGTGTATTATATATACTGAAATGTAGTATTGAATTCATTCATTGTAATACTCCTGTTTTACAATTACAATTATTATATTTTTGCATGCCCTAAATACTGTTTTAATCTGTATCGATGCTAATGGACACTTGAATATTGCTTGGGATTAATAAAGTATCTATCTATATCACCACTCTCTACATAAGGGGAATGGATAACAACACTGAATGGCCGTGACCTGATAAACTGCATTTAAGACCAACGTGATTCCATGGAGCATATTTCTACATACGTTTACAGCCGCAGGTCCATATGCCGCCACCACCACCACCCCGGGAAACACGAGCCATATTTCAGTAACGTCCTTAAACGCTGCTACTTTCTCTGGGCTAGTGCCCACCATAGATTTACTGATCTAAGAGGTCGAAAAGTGTCCTTGTGCCGATGAGTTCACATTTTAAAGAGGCTTTCTAAATAAAGGACGTTTTGTCCCGCCGTCTGTAGAGAAAAAGGAGCATCCAGGTTGTCACCTGTTCAAAAGGAAAAACTTGTTCGGTACTAGGTGTCTCTCATTGAAAAACTGTTGGCCTCAGACATATATCAAACACAAATGTGACGGGATGAACCTTTTACAACTTTAACCTTTATTTACCTCTTGTCTCAAGTGTTTACTGTTTGTTGCTAAGCTACTGTTTACTGTTGTGTTGCTAAGTAACACAACAGTAAACATCGTCCCAACTCATGAGAAACCATGTTCCAGGGCGTCAAATTCTGATGCCTGACAGAAAAATTTGCAAGTCATGTCCTACCTATTTTGAATTTGCATGTATTTGGGTTTTGGTTCGCTGCTTGAATATGAATGTTTATTCTCTTATCAAATAATCCATTTTACCACAAATGAGTATAATTCTAATTGGCCATAATTGGTGGCAGGAGGAGACCTGCACAACATTAGGCAGGTGGTTTTAATGTTATGGCTGGTGGATGTGGGCGAGTTGAACTTGGGACTACAGTCTCTGTGGTGAGTCATTGAATATGGTTCAATAATACTGAAAAGAAAAAACAACCTATGATCCAAAACAACGGTGAACTTTGAGCTTAAAGTGAGAGAAAAGCTCCAACAGGAAGAAACTGACCCGAATCAATACAACCAGCCCAGAAAGAACCAAAGTCACACAAGAGAAACAACCAGTTAAATACTCCGGAAAATATCTTATACTGCTTTAACCCGAAGTCAAGAACTCACACAGCGCTTCTTTATCACTTTATTTTATTTGACTAATGGACTGTTTCAATCCATTTAAACATTTTAATGGTTTAATCACACTTCCTCTACCACATTCTTCCACTTGGGACAACAAATAGTGGACAAGTTCATTTAAAACTGATAATATTGTTGTATTTACACATTCCAAAATAAATAAAAGAAGTGTAACATTCATAGTTACATAAGTTCATAGAAAATTCTCTTTTTACAGTGCATGATTAGACCTCAAAAGTATTAAAAACAATAACATGTCAGCTTTGGAAATAATTCAGATTTGATTAAAATATATATATATTTTTTTTCACTGTATTATATAAAAAAATTTAAAAAAGTGAAATATGAAAGAGTAAATAAATAATTGTTTATCATCGGTGCACTAGTACATCATTTTATTCTTGCAGCGTTTTAATAGAAATATTACACACTGTAAAAAGAGAATTGTTGGTGATTTGAAAAAAATAAATAAATAAAAAATGAATTACATGCACATTTAACAAATAAGTTGGATTAAAAAAATATGTAATTTAATTTGAAGTTACTAGCCAAAGAGATATCCTTCAGATTCTCAACAATTGCATTTTTACAGTGCATGATTAGACCCAAAAGGCTATAAAAAAAAAATTTTTAATTCAGCTTTGGAAGTTTTTCAAAACACTTTCAAAATAAAGTATTATTAATGCTTAATAAATACTTTGTTAAATTGTATTTTACTAGTTAACCACTTTTTATTTATGTTATTGAATTGCAAATCCCTTTTTAAAAAAAAAAAAAAAAGGGAGTGTGTAGAGAGATCTGTGCAACCTAGCAACAAAAAAAAGAAAAAGTGTTTTTCAAAAACTAATTTCAGGAATGTGTTCCATTTATTTGACGTAATGATAACATATTTATGTTCTAGTGGTGAAGCTTCGACACCAAATGAGGAAAAAAAAGCTTAAACGTATCTTGAGAAACATTTTTCTGCCCACCAGGTTGGTAGTTTCGCGACGGTCCCTGGCGGCAGACATCACGGCTCAAGGGGAGGAGGGACGGAGCTGAGATGGACAGGGAGGGAGACACCGGCTTACGACGTCAAAGGGGTACAGACACACACGCTCACACACACTCTCACACTCACACACGCATCCGCGGAGAGGGAGAGGAGAGGACAAGCGGCAGACTGACAATTCCCTCCGGTCTGCTGAAGGAAGCCTGAATTCATCCATCACACTTCAGCACAGCCAGAGGTGTTTATTTTTATATCACGTTTATTGGAGGAGGGAGGAGCAACGCGGAGCATCTGTCAAGAGGGGGGAAAAGGAAAAAAAAAACAACAATTGGAAAAAGACGCTCATGCCAAAGAAAGGACCGTCGCTGGATGTCAGAGGTTTTGTTGTCGGGGCCTAAATAGTTACAGGTTTCAGATGCGCCCGATCACTGAGAGTCACTAAGTGCAGAAGAGAAGAAAGGCTTCCTCTGATCGCGCCGATCCCTCGCCACGAACAGCACCACAGGTACGATTATTTAACTCTTTGTTGTCCAATCATGTCCAGGTCATTGTTGTTGTCACACACGCCTCGACAAAGAGAGCGCGCGCCTCCAGCTGTGATGACAGACACTCTCATGTTTCTGACGTGGAGCTCAAATCCAGCAGGATTGTCTTTTTTTTTTTTTTTTTTTTTGAAAGATTATCACCATTCTTTATTCATCATTTCATGTCAGCTACACGAGAATATTTTTTTTTTGTCTGTTGCTCTGCCTCGTAATCATTGATCCGGCACTGCCAAAGAACATCACAATCTGATTTCCTGCCTATTAATCTGCCATTATTTCTGTATTTAACGCATATCTTACATTATATACATTGATATTTTGCCCCCAAATCCTTACAGGCATCACTAAAATGGAATTGCATCAGTGTTCATGTGTGATTTGTAGTAGCTTGAAGCCCTTACGAGATAAATGTGGCAGTCTACACTGAGCTTAACCCACGCGAACCCAGATCTATTTATACTCAAAGGGAAAATGACAGGTGAAATAAAATGGACCAAATGACTCATATTTCTGGAATTATTGATGAAATGCTGCCCCCCTTAGTAGAAATCCGAAATGCTACACATGTTACATCAAATTTGAACCATAATTTGTCAGATTTGAATATAAACCAGCTTGAGAGTTTTTTTTTGTTTTCTTATGCAATGTAACACAGATTTACCTTTTTTTTTTTTAATTTGCATTTACACAGCATGTTTAAGGTTTTACAACATGACTTTTTCTATTTTTTTAGTATCATTTAGCTGAAAACATGGTTGTCAGGAGAGGTTACATGTAATACAGGAGAGGCTATTAAAGCTTTAGCATTCCTAAATGGACTGAAATAAAGCCTTCGTGACAAATTAAAAAAATAAATAAATAGCATTAAGCTTCCCAGAGACATTTGGTTTCAGGTTTGTAAACATATCCTGGCTTGAATTCTCTCAACGTAATGCTACATCTAAGATAAAAAAAAAAAACCCACTCGGCCTCTGATGTTGTAGAAGATATGACTTCATCCTCCCATTTCCCAGCGAAGGCTCCCATCTGCAGCTTCCATCCCCGGCCTCCTGTTTGCACCTCCTGTGTGGTGTGAATGTAAGCCTGCAGGCTCCTGTCTGCTGGCCCTCACCGCCTCCTCCACTCTGAATGTGTCATTATTCCTCCTCAGACTTTTCAATGAAGGAACCCGACGCAATCAAGCTCTTCATCGGGCAGATACCCCGAAACCTGGAGGAGAAGGACCTGAAGCCCATCTTTGAGCAGTTTGGAAAGATCTATGAGCTGACGGTGATAAAGGACAAATACACGGGGATGCACAAAGGTGAGCGAGGCGCCAGGGCGAACGACCAAGTTCTCCCATTTTTTTGTCCCCAACTGTAATTAAAAAAAAAAAAAATTAAATTTACGGTAAAATCCTGGCAGTTAGCAGCTGACAGAATTTTACCGTAAAAGGTACATTGACAATGTGCACAATGCGGTAAAATAGCATTGACAAGAAAATATATACACTGCACTCCTTTTTATAATGACACAACGGTAATTTACAGTAAATGTCAGAATAATACGTAACTGATATTACAGAAGATTTTCAACATCTCGGCGCTGTACGTTAAAATTACAGTACAAATCTGTGAAATGGCATCAGTGAGAGGCAGGAGGGTTCAAAACAGTAGTAGATAAAGTGAATTACCCCAAATGGAGAAACGGTATATGCGGTACCATTAATTTGTACGGTCGGAAAATGTTGAGAAGAATTTACAGTAAAAATATCACGTTTTGAAATAATAACAGAAGAATAACGGTACGTCATATCACAAGCAAGTCATTGCTAAATTACAGATTGTTCTGGTATGTACTCAAACATTGACAGTAAAAATCTTTAACCACCTAGCAAGAACATAAATGTATTTCTACAGAGAAGAAATATTAGAAATACGGTTCTTTGTCTAAAGATGTTTACAGTATATCTGTTTTTTATGGTAATTTACCGCAATGCATTGTACATGGTCACCATGTTTTTTTTCTGGAAGTATTTTACCGTAAATTACATGCAATGTTCTTTTTGCAGTGTATGAGCTCCTATAGGACCAAATGTAGTTAATTCAGTATTTGTACTTAAAAGTACACGAATAACAGTAATTCTTATTTGTCCTTCGGTCCGTATTTATTTCTGAGGTGAGGTTAAATCTAAAAATCAACAACAGAACTGACACCGTCTCAAATGTTCTTAAAGTTAAACTAAAAAAAAGCTTAATAAGTTATCAGAATATAATTGTTGTTGGGTTGCAGAAATGGAATATTTCACCATAATATTGTGAAATTTAATCATTTTTGAAAACTCAGAACAGATAAAACACCAAATGAAGTTTTATTTAACTTAACTGGGATTTGAAATGACTTTCATGACACCGAAACCTCATATAGAACCAGGAATAAAGGAATAAAGGAATAAATCTTCATCTGACATCATCAACATCTCATCTGAGACCTTCTGACCGAGTTTTAGCAATAATAAGAAAAACGTCAGACACTTTCGACTAAAGTTTGACGAGAAGAAGACGACAAATGTTTAGACTAATGACAAATTCACTCTTGAACCTTCGTCTACTTGCTGCATGCACCGGCATCGAGGAGTTTATAACATCGATAATTATAAATAAACCTTTATAATGTGAAAATATTTCTTTGCGTATTTTATTTCTTTTGGGGGCATTTATTTAATATCTTAACCATTCTAAAATAATAGTACTAATAATAGTGCCATAAAGTAACAAATCCTTCGGTCAAGCATGTCTTAAAACAGTAAAAAAACAAAAATAAAAATAAAATATATATATATATATTGTCTAAAGTTTTTTTTTTGATTTTATGGGAAATTATAATTATTAAGTCCTCACACACTTAAATATGCCAAAATCCTTCTACGTATAGAAATAGTACTTTGAGTAGGAGTAGGAGTTTATCAATAGCCTCCTCGGAACTGTGGCGCGCCCCAGGGCTCCGTCACTGGCCCCTTACTCTTTAACATATACTTGCTTCCAATAGGTCGTTTTACAAACGGGTTAGGTCACATTTTCTACGAATAAATATTGAATCAGAATGTCTCAGGTGGCTACCCTTAAATATAATAGATTTATAAAAAAAAACAAAAAACAAATATTGGCACTTAAACAAGTATTTTGTCAGGTCATAATTGGTTGCCCCCGGTGATGTCAGTCCTTTTTGACGGAGTAAGCGTCACCCAGTCAAACCGCTGAGTGTCACATGGCGAATAGGACTCCCATCATTTTGGAAAAATGCCACAAAAAAAAAAACCTAAAAAAATTCTCAACACTTTTTCACAATCCCTTTCGACACATGGGCTAAAGCTGGCTAAAGCGAGCTAAGCTAAACCCTGATCCTTCCTGCTGCTGTCACTACGGGTCGCGGATATGAGAGCGGCAAAAAACAAAGGCTTTTATAAAATCAGCCAGCGTAGAGACGCACAGGCCAGGTGATATCGGTCCTCCGACACCTACAACACCTACTCTGCATAACTTTCCATATTCATGATTTGTGGGAGCTCTAAAGGTTAACGGAGGCTTTTTCTCTATTATGTGCTATTGCATATATTTTGTTTGACTGGCGTGGATATTAAACACCCGTTAAGACAGTTTGTGTGCGAATAGTCTCCAGGTATTATCATTTAATATTCCCATAGATCTCTGGAGCTCCTCTGAGAGCCATGGCCACAAAATCTTCCTTGTTTCGGCTTTTCTTTTTCTTTCCCCCTCTTTTATTTCTGTTTCGCTCGTCCTCAAACGGATATTAATACTAATGGCCCACTTAAAGCCCGGATGCATTTTAAGAGTGGATAAACCCACAACTGTTATTAAACACAAATCCACGCACGGATATTGAATTTAAGTTTTATTTGGAAATAAAATAAAGAAAAAGAAGGACAATAAACGCCATCAGTTTGTCTCCGGCTGCAGGAGAGGAAACGGCCAATTAAGATTAAGTTGGGAGAATGTGACGCTTTTTCTAACGCCTGTCTTTGTCTGTAGGATGTGCGTTCCTGACATATTGTCAACGTGAGTCCGCCCTCAAAGCCCAGAATGCACTGCATGAGCAGAAGACACTACCGGGGGTGAGTTTGTTTTTGGCTTTTGTCTCGTCACAGCGCCTCACATGTGTGGCCTGCTAGGCCCGTGTGATGGCGCCGCACAGACACACACAGGGAAATTAACAGGGTTTGACATGCAGGCCTGATGCATGCCCCCCACCCCCTGCCAAACCCCCTCCCCCAACCCCCCCTCCAGATGATGTGCTCCAATAAAGGTCAGAGGCTGCTCTCCTTTATTCTTCATACGTGATTATGTTTCATATGTGATGCATCCAGACGTATCCATCCAGTCGAGGCATGAGTCATCTTGCAACATGTCACGGGTCGAGAGGGACGGCAATGAGGCCCGCTGCCGGAGTGACTCTGCCGGTTCTGATTCTCTCTGATGTTTCTCTTCCTTCTCTGTCTCTCCCTGTTTCCCTCCCCTCTCTCTCTCTCTCTCTCTCTCTCTCTCTCTCTCTCTCATCCATCTCTCCCTCTGAATCCTAATCAAAGATAAACCTAGCTTTATTAGCATAGCCAGGCAGCAGGTGTGCTGCCACATGACATTTCCAGAGCTAAATATGACATGACAGCAGCGTCTCTATAATAACTGGCTGCATGAGGGACGCGGCGACACGGCAACAAATTACCCAGACGGAGTGTGCTCCCGGGCTCGCCGCCGCTGCTTCCTCCTTTGCTAACAAGACTTTACCCCTGCTTCCTTCTGGTTATTTCTGTTCAAATCCACGTCGTTCACTTCTTCTTTCTTCGGCCCCCGCCTAATGGAAGATCACACCCGTCGCTCTGCGGGGGGGATGACCAGTCTAGAGCTGATGATTATTCTCACTCTTTTAGTCCTTTGTTTTAAATATGAACCCCCAAAAAACTTAGCGAGTAGGACTTTCTCTGTGGTGTCCTGCAGGGCTCCATTCTTGGACCCTTACTCTCTTAGGGTGCTACAATTAAATGTGATATATTGAAAGAAACTAAATATTTGCACTCTCCATGTATACTGTCGGCCATCATTGGTTTCATTTGGTGACGTCATTCAAACACTCTTTCTTCTCAACATAGCAAAAAGGGCCTTTAACCAGTTCTCAGAGTCCGACCAGTCTCAGCAAGCGCTGAGTGTTTTTAAATCGAGTCATTTTGGGAGCAGATTTGAAAAAGGTTTTCCGGTTGCAGCTTGTGAAATGTCAAAATTTGCCATTTTTTCTTTATTGTATTCGATAAAAACCAAACGCCAAATTAAGAAAAATCGGGTTGGTTTTTTTTGGAAGGCCTGAAGCCATCGCAGTAATGCCCGGAGACGGGGGCGCTCCCTTGATACATGATGGATTTACGAGATCGTTTAATATTGTCGGAGATGAAGGTATCGATCGTTGGAGGTTATTGTTGGATGCAGAGACAATTTTAGGGAGCAGACTGGTATTAGGGTGGCAGCTAAACAAATCCCTTTGTTAGCGTGACAGTAGGGTGACCTTCCATGACCTCTCGCAGGGGATCAGCAGGACCCAGTGCCCCCATGGTTAAAGCCCCCCCTTGTGACGGCCCTTCTCCTGGAGACCTCTCACTAAGCCGTGTAGAACAATCTAAACCAAAATCCCATGTTCCCTCAATCTCCGTGCGGCCCTCCCCCCACCCTTACCAAAGGAAAGAGATGAAAACCATCTTATTAGTCCGAACACGCCCACCCCTGCTAACAGCTGGGGTGTAATCGTCATCTAATTGCACCTGCACTGCCGAAGATTAATTAACTTTGGCATCTTGTGACCGGGATGATACAAAAGAAATAACAGGAGAGTAATTACAGGACCGAGGGGTTTGAGCTCGGATGAAAGAACACCTGAGAGAAGAAAAAGCTGAAAGATGTCATTAACATTTATGTCCTTTTTTTCTTTTTTCATAAGACATTCATCCTAAGGTTTTTTGTTTTTCTTTCTACGATTCATGTTTTTTTGTTTTGTTTCATCGCTCACATTAGGAACGGAGATGGAAAAAAAATGAAACAGAGATGGAAGTCAGGCAGGGTGGGGCCGACAGATGGGGGAGGGGGGGAGGGGGGGGGGCGCTTTTAACACCTGGTCTAGTATTTAATTTCAGGTGAGAGAGTCCGAATGTAAGTGTGAGGAAGAGGAGGAGGAAGAGTGAAAGGATTGTGAGGTTGGAAAGGAAGGAAATCAGATTCTCTCTGTGAGGTGTGGAAGTGGAGCAGTGAGGGGGAAAAGACTCTGTGGCCGTGTTTGTGTCTGATGCTGTTTGGACATCCTGCGCTGTTGTTCTTATCTCTTCATCTTTGCTCGGCTTCAGCCGGTTTGTCTCGGCCGGACCAGCTGACGTGTGTCTCATGTAGACAATAACGTCCGGTTATGCCTTTGGATATGAAACCTCCAAAAGCGTTTAAGCGAAACATAAAATGTCAGATTCGTCTTGATCTGAAGGGATTTTATGTAATCGATGCCAAATTCAACCCCAGCGCTAAAACTAAACATCCTATCAAGCAGGTTCGCGTCATTTCCGGTCAAAATATCACATAGCGCCTGGTTTAAGACACAATCACTGAAGCAGACAATGTCTTAAAACGTCATAGAAGCTTGAAAGTATCTCAAACGCTCAAAATCAATATCCACAGATGACTCATAAACATTTTCTTTCATTTTAAAATGCTTAAATATCACTTTACGATCGTATTTCACGTAGGCGGTGGTCTTAAATCTTGAACATTTTTACTATCATACAACTTCAAATGAGTTTAAAGCACCTCAAATTAAGTTGAGGTTGAAATGTATGCTAATAATGAAGAAAAAGAGGCTTTTGAGGGAAAAGAAATACACATTTCTGGCTTCTTCCTGACCAAACAAATGTCTACTTGTTCTATAAAAACATTTTCTACAACCTTGATTTCAATTTTTCTTTTGAAATCATGACTTATTTTTGAAGCAGGATTCCCCCCCCCCCCCCCCCCCCATGACTTATTTAATCTTCATTTTTCGGTATGTTTTTCTTCGTCTTCTACTATTTGACATGTGTGGAATTTGACCACGAGTCATTGGGATAAATGTGTGTTTTTAAAGTGCAGTTCATCAGACATTTTAGAGGACATAACCAAAATATTGACCCCCTCGTTGGGTCCATTTGCAAGAAGAAATGAGCTGAAGAGGGGAACGCCATCCGTGTCGATGCTTCAGTGTGGTCATAATGTATTGCTCCTTCTTGTTTGCTACTGTTTGTTTAAAATGAAAATGCTTATTTAATAATGTGTCAGCGTCCATATGAGGAAGTATGTGTGGAAGTGTGTTTGGAGAATATTTCTGTGTGTTGGGGGTGTGTGTGTGTGTGTGTGGGGTGTGGGGGCAGGTGTTTGCACTAACACGGTTCATTGAAGGGTGTGTGTGTGTGCTTCTGTGTGAGTTAATGTCTGCTTGCTTTTGTGTGCATGTGTTTCCATGGAGAGTACGCATCCAGAGATATGGACGGTGTGTCGGTTTTATTATATGCCTCTCGGGTTTCTTCATTCACGTTCAGCCGCGTGTGTGCGTGCGTGCGTGCGTGTGTGTGTGTGTGTGTGCGTGTGCGCGCGTGCGTGAGAGAGTCACATCTGAACTGCGAGGTCTTCTGTGTTTAATCTGGCCATACAAGAGGGAAGAGGCCTCTCTGAGTGGAACATCTGACTAAGCTGACATTTACTCAGCCATAGGACTCAGACGGAACAGACGAGGGGTTTTATCAATGGTCTGAAATAAATGCACACGCTAAATATAGCCGCGGCTTTTTTTTTTAAGCAGGATATGAGATGGGAAATTGTGGTGCCTCGTTCCTGTGCCCAGGATGTTCTCCTGCAGGAGCACACGAGCCGTGAAGAGTTGAAGGGTGATGTTAACAGTCCCTCGTTTACCTGTTAGCGACGCAGAATTCCGTTTTAATCTCCTTTTTTTTACTGTAGTCGCAGAGAATAGGTAGAAACTGACATTTAATGTGCAGCCGAGCAGGAAATAGGACATAAACACCGAAGCGGGTGCTCAGATTCGGATCACTGAGGCCCTAAAAGGTTCCGAACATTAGGAGATAAGAGTTTTTGAATGTATCGGACGATAAAGCGGGAAAGCTACGTCTTCATGCTTGCGAGGCGCAGGGATGATGATGATAGCAATTAGCACGCCTAGACTCAAATGTGTTTGCTTGATGAGTTCATCTCGGTGTGCATTCATGTGTCCGTTCATTTACATATGCAAGCATTTCAATGTTAGACAGGGCAGCCGACACTCAGAGAACCCAAATCTCCACCAAGGCCCAACAGAACCCCAGTTTTAGGAAACATTCCTGCAGATACCTCCTTTAAATTCTGAGTTATTGCCAGCCTCTAAATCTACTGACAACTCCAACAAACTCTCTGTGTATCTCTCAAATACTCTGTAGCTGCTAGTCTCCTGTGCCTTCCACTTCAGCATCTCTGTTCAGCCCAATGAACACCCAGCTCCACCCCAAAAAGGAACATCAAAGGAACCCTTAAAACTGAGCCCGGAAGGAAGTGTTGAAAACTATCCCAATATCTCCAACCAAAAGAGGGATCAAAGGACTCAAAGGATCAAAGGCAGCAATAGCCACACTGTGATGTCACAACACCAAAAGGATTAATATCATATTTTATTGTTCTTAAATGCTGTAAAACACGTAACGTCAACAAAATTTAATGAACTCTGGGATATGCCGAAACCTACGTCAAGGCAAAATTCCGTGCAAATCCGTCCGGCAGTTTTTCCGTAATCCTGCTCACAGATAAACAAGCAGACATCCAAACAAACAAACATGTTTGGAAACAGGTTAAAAATGTCCTCCTCTTGTTTGTCACTCTGAGACGTCTGTCATGATGAATGCAGATTGGATTTATAGAGGTGGTAAATGGGTGTGAAATAGAGAGAAATTGGATAAATATAGGGGGGGGGGGGTAGTAAGGGGGGCTTGGGGGATGGGAGGGAAGGTATATAAATGAATGAAAGTTTGACATAATGAACAGTGGGTGGCAGTGAGGGTGGAGAAGGGGGTGGAGGTGCATTGAGGCAGAGTGTTTATCAGTAACAGACATCTGTTAGTGAGAAATCATGTGTTTGGTAGGGGTGGGGGTTTGTGTTTTTTCTTTTTTTTTGGGAGGGGGGGCACACATAAAAAAGTGTGAAGAGGCTGCAGCCACTAAACTCATTAGGCTGGTTGAACTGCTGCGCGCGCACATGGATCTGGATTATTGCAAAGTTAAAGCGTGTCAGCTATTAAAAGGGTTAAAAAAAAGAAAAGAAAAAGAAAAGTAGGACATGGACCCTATCTGCACCCACTCGCTGTGATTCAGCTCAATCCCCCCCTTCCGCTCCACCGCGCCGAGTCTAACAACACTTGACATGAATATTTAACAGTCAGCGGAGACAAAACAATCCAGGGGAATTTTAGAAATTGCTTCGCTTTCGTTCCCGTTTTAGGGATTTTTATTTTATTTATTTATCTTTTACAGTTTAAGCTTCATGAGGTTCCATCTCAGTCCGTCACAAACGGAACCTTGCCGGCTGAGGAGGAGGCGGGTTTGGACCCTCAGGGCCGTAAAAAATAAATAAATCATCGATTACTGATTGAATACTAGAAATGTGTGCGAGCTGTCAGTCTCTTTGTGTTTGATTGATCCGGCTGGAATCCAGGAGGAGGGAGAGTTTCGCTCTGGCTTCGTGTGCGCGCGCATCTGTGCGTGCGTCCATGCGTGGAGACATTAATACACCACCCTCCTGCATCTCCATCGTTCCCACAGTGCCGCCTCACGACCGTCTGCGTCGATGAGGATCTTTTTTTTCTCTTCATGCCCGGTGTGTAAAACGTACCAATTTCCACACGCGCCTCTTCATTTCCCCGGGATTCGTGTGTCCCGGGTGGAATCGTGGCGCTGAGGCGGATGGAGATGCGAGGGAGCAAAAAAGGCAGAGACGGAGGGTGGGAGGGGGAGGTGGTAGGTTGATTACGGTCGCAGGTCTCGTTGCCAGGAGACGGTGGGGACCAGGGATGCCAGGTTGCTAGGCGACCAGCACGATGCAATGGCCGGCGCTGTGTGATGGAGACGAGGGGAGGTGCAACCCACCCCACCCTCCCATAACCCCCACACACGCACACACACACACACACACACACACACAAACACACACACACACACACACACACGCACACACACACGCACACGCACACACACACTCTGCCTCCCTGCTGTAAATGTTCTTGAAAGAGCGAGGAGATGTTCTCCGCTGAAACATTTACCCTTTCAGGGAAGACGAGCAGAATGGATGGAGATCGGAGCAGAAATGTGTCACCCTCACGCAGCTGCAGCGACGTAGACCTCACAACACCGGCTGCTTTTAGCTGAGAGCGCAGACATCATCATCATCATCATCATCTGCTGCCGCTGCGGAGGAGGAGGTGGAGGAGGAGGAGGAGGAGGAGAATGATAACCATCATCGATATGTTTTCCTACTCTTCTAACTGGGGGGGGGGGGGGGGCAATCCTTTTCCCTCAAACACTCAAACAAACACGAGATGCATTTTCTTGCCGTGTCCCCATGAACTTAGTTTTTTGGTGAAAGGGGTCGAACTGTGATTTGATTGGATAATCTATGGATTTAATATCTGGTAATCCAAACAAAATCCCCCGCGGCATCACAGAGCGGAAAGATTAAGTGTGTGTTGATGGGTTCTCTTGTTGCTGCGACCAACAGGGGCCTGTGTGTGTGTGTGTGTGTGTGTGTGTGTGTGTGTGTGTGTGTGTGGGTGTGTGTCTGTGGGTGTGTATGTGAATGCATTTGTCTGTATGTGTGCACATGTAAGTATGTCTGTGTTTGTGTGCGTGTGTGCGTGCGCATGTGTGTACGTGTGTGTCTCTGTGTATGTATGTGTATGTAAGTATGTGCGTGTGTGTGTATGTGCGTGTGTGTGTATGTATGTATGGGTGTGTGTGCATGTGTGTATGTGCGTGTGTGTGTATGTGCGTGTGTGTGTATGTATGTATGGGTGTGTGTGCATGTGTGTATGTGCGTGTGTGTGTATGTGCGTGTGTGTGTATGTGCGTGTGTGTGTTTGTATGTATGTATGTGTGTGCGTGTGTGTATGTGTGTGCGTGTGTATGTATGTATGGGTGTGTGTGAGTGTGTATGTGCGTGTGTGTGTTTGTATGTATGTGTGTGTGTGTTTTGTATGTATGTATGTATGTGTGTGTGTGTGTGTTTTGTATGTATGTATGTGTGTGTGTGTGTGTGTGTGTGTGTTTTGTATGTTTGTATGTGTGTGTGTGTGTGTGTTTTGTATGTATGTATGTGTGTGTGTGTGTGTGTGTGTTTTGTATGTATGTATGTATGTGTGTGTGTGTGTGTGTGTGTGTTTTGTATGTATGTATGTATGTGTGTGTGTGTGTGTGTGTGTGTGTGTGTGTAGTTTGATATCTGCTGTGTGTTTTGGGGATGAAGCAGGAAAAGGGATAAAAATATCAAATAACAGTAAGACTCATCAGGAAGGTCTTGCTTGTGTGTTCTTACTGTTTTTGTAAACATGCCTAAAGAGAGGAGGGGGGGAGGGAGCAACAGGAGGAGGAGAGAGAGCAAATTACTAAAAAGTGTGTGTGTGTGTGTGTGTGTGTGTGTGTGTGTGTGTGTGTGTGTGTGTTTTGTATGTTTGTATGTGTGTGTGTGTGTGTGTTTTGTATGTATGTATGTGTGTGTGTGTGTGTGTGTGTTTTGTATGTATGTATGTATGTGTGTGTGTGTGTGTGTGTGTGTTTTGTATGTATGTATGTATGTGTGTGTGTGTGTGTGTGTGTGTGTGTGTGTGTAGTTTGATATCTGCTGTGTGTTTTGGGGATGAAGCAGGAAAAGGGATAAAAATATCAAATAACAGTAAGACTCATCAGGAAGGTCTTGCTTGTGTGTTCTTACTGTTTTTGTAAACATGCCTAAAGAGAGGAGGGGGGGAGGGAGCAACAGGAGGAGGAGAGAGAGCAAATTACTAAAAAGTGTGTGTGTGTGTGTGTGTGTGTGTGTGTGTGTGTGTGTGTGTGTGTGTGTGTGTGTGTGTGTGTGTGTGTGTGTGTGTGTGTGTGTGTGTGTGTTGGCTCAGAGGGAGATGTTGTATCTGCCCTCGACAGCATCAACATTAAAACCAGCATGACTCCCTTTTTATTCTTCCTCTCATTTTTCTCCTCCCTCCCTCGTCTAATCCCTCCATCTCCCCACCTAGAAGCACCTTTGTCCTCCTCATTTGTTTTTTCTCCCGTCTCCCACACGTCGTTAAGGGGCGGCCTTGTTTACCTGATGCGCGGCCCTCGGCTCTCCTCGCCGGGGTTGCCATGATGATGATGGCGGTGTGAGCGCGCTGGGGCCGGGTTGCCGTGCCGATATGAAGTGGCACAGCCTTGATGGCCTCCACTTCTCACTCTGCTCCCTCTTGTATATTCTAATTCCAATCTCCCGAACCATCTGCTGCGCTTCTCTTATCGCCGCCGCCACGGCCGCCATTGTTTGTTCTCCTGCACACAAACATGGGCCGCGGGGGTTTTTCACAGGCTTCAGTCAGATTTGTCGTTAAGTCAAATTACCGCCAACGGGTTTTTGTTCCTTAACTCCACTTCAAGATAGGGATCTGACCTCAATCTGAGGTTGCTGGTGTTGTTCCCAAGGAGAGACCTTCTCTGATTTCAGGCTGCAACATCGGCCATGTTGTGCATGTTGGCGTTTCGTTTTGCGCAGACGTCACACGCGGAGATGAGACAGTTTGTGGTCGACTCAATAACTTTTACACGCGGTGATTAAAAGATGCACATTAAAAAAAAAGACTGGGCCCACGTTGTCATCCCTGAGAACGAAGGCGCTGTTCTCGTCATCCTCATGATCGAACTCCAAAGCATAAATGTGACTTTATGTCAGAAAAACAGTGTTTTTACATTAAAAAAATAAGTCAAATATGATTCTTCTTGTTTTGATTAATTTGCTCCAAATTTGGACTAAATCGGACCAACGGTTGAGAAAATATGGCCTGGAAACTTTCAGAGAGATAAAGTTCCCCCCTAGTGTTAGAAATATACAACCGACCTTTCCCAAAATCAATCCAGTTCTTCCTTTAGCTAAGGTCAATGTGGGTATGACATGTGAAAATGATCGCTGAAGCAGTTTTTGAGTTATCGCTGTAACAGGAAGGACATGAGATGTTGATTCTATAACAGCCACGACTTTTCTAGGATGTAATTATCATTAATTACATAATACTAATAATTATTCCTGTTTTCTCCACCGTATCGTGTCGTGTAGATGATCGCATCTGATGGTGTCGAAGAATAAAGATCAGCTGGTTTATGAAGCATTTCTTTTTTCATTCAATGCAGTAAGAAGACTAAGAATATCCAACACAGTTTTATGTTTAGTTAAGAATTTAGAACGCACTCAAACATCAGTGTGTATAAAAAGTAACAAAGTTCTCATTTCTGGGATGTTATGGAATCATCATCACTTCCAGCGTCGCCACGGCCGCCGCCGCGTCCTTCACTATCGCCGCAGACCCTCCGTGTTGACGCGATAACTCAAAAACTGTTTCTTGAATCACTTTCAAATTTCATATCCATAGACCTTAGATCGAGGAAGGACTGGAGTAGTTTTGGGAAAGTTCGGTTGTCTTCAGCTCCACACGTTTTCGGCCATTAGTTTTCAACCGTTTGTCTGATTTGGTCCAAATTTGATGATGAATCGACTCGAGGAAATTTATCTAAAATAGAATAGTTCATATTTTACTCACCATAGGGACCTTTTTTTAAATTTTATTTGAAAAATCCTGAGGAACTAACTTCACATGTAATTTCGATCTTGGGGGGATTGTTCGTACAAAGACTGGGATTGGGGACCTTTCGGCGATGTACCCTTGCTGTCTGCAACGACAGCGATGGTGTAGTTAACCAGGCCAGCAGTAAAATAGACCGTTACAAGTCCCAACCACATCTAAACCGGTTCAGTTGTGACTGAAACCTTGTTTATGCTAAAGCGCACGGGGGCCAAGGATGGAGCCCTGGGGCACACCACAGGTAATAATATTATATGTCCTTTCTCGCCAGAGCGGTGCTGCTCTTGAGCCGTAGGTGCAACAAGCATCAGAGGTGATGGGTCTGGCGGTGAACTACGACCCAGAGACGAAGAACCAGGGGAACCATGCTAATAATAATAATAATAATAATATGCTAGCATATTTAACCTCCATAGGCGCCTGCCTTTCAACAGAAACATTCTGAACCACTTTCATGTTTGGACCCTCGGCCTCTCATTAAGAAAATAATTACTATTCAGGGATGGTGGGACCAGACCTTCACATTTTGTTAACCGATGGAGGCCTGGTTCTGATACTTTGTCCCTCCATCCCCTCCATCATCTTATTAATTGGGGGCGATCAATTGGGAGCCCGTGCAGCAGGTGTGGCTGGTATTTCAGACGGCTCGGGGGCCAGCGTGGGGCCCATAGCGTTTGAGCATGCAGGTCCTGGCGGCGAGGCCCGACAGCGGCAGCGATCGATAGTGTCTCCTGGTGACCGATCGCGGCGGATCAATCAGTGACACGGGATCAGTGACTGGCTGAAATGTCAGCAGCTCCATAATTAAGACCTTCATTAAGCCACAGTTAACAGAGTGTCACTCTGTTGCTCTCACCTCAACTCCTCATTGACATGGCCCTCCCTCCTCCTCCTGCTCCTCCTCCTCCTCCTCCTCCTGCTCTTTCACAAACACACCTCCCCCCACCTCCATCCTTTCCTCCATATGCTCCCGTCCTTCCCCTCAATCCCTCTCAATCCCACCCGTCACCCGTTCGCCATCTCTTGTTCGTTCTCGTCTTTATGACATTCAGTGCCTCCCTTTCGCCGCTCCTGCGCTCCACACGTCTGAAAGAGGAGCTGCCGAGGCGCTGATGTTCGCACGATTTCAGTTAAATAGCAGGGAGGACGAACATTGTGGAGAAATAAAGAAAAAAGAAAGAAAGCATTTCAGTAATTTGTATTTTGATGAATTAAGAAAAGGTTGCATAATCCCTCTCTGTCTCTCTCTCTCTCTCTCTCTCTGTCTCTCTCTCTCTCTCTCTCTCTCTCTCTCTCTCTCTCTCTCTCTCTCTCTCTTCTATCCTTTGTTTTATTTGGACCATTATTCTCTCCTTTCTTACCCTCACACACCTCCGTCTCCATTTCTCACTTGGAGCTCAGAGCGCCTCCCCGCCCTGACGCCTCTTGCTCCTGTAATCCAGATTAGCTGGCGAGTGTGCTTAATCTTCTGCGTGGGTGTGTTCTTTTCCTGGTCCCTGCGATAGGAGTAGATGGAGCGAATAGATTACAGCTGATTCGGAGGGGGGCAGAGATTTTAGATTTCGGTTGCAGCCACGGTCAGCCGGAGAAGGGTAGGGGGTGAAATGATCGGGATTGTGGGAAATGGAAGCACAAATCAAGTTTCACATCCATAAATGCAGATATATGCCAATATGACATCACAGGTTAGCATTAGCAGCATTTCCATATGGGTCACGTTGCATTAAACCCGTTAACGTTTATAATCCGACCCAGCGGCAGCATGTTGATGCTAAAGAGCAAGGGGCCGAGGATGGAGCCCTGAGGGGTCAAACAGGCCACAAGGATTACTGATAACATTTTGTTAAATACAAAATGTCATCATTAAAAATGTCAGATTTTCATAAAAAGAAATGTTAGAAAAACAATACTTGACCAAATTATTTGACATTTTATGGTAAATTTAAGAGTTTCTATGATATAAATTATGTAAATGCCCCAAAAAAACAAAAATGTTTTTTTCCTTGGTGGGGTCATGAAGAGTTTAGTGCATATAAATGTGAATCATAATGTCAACTTTTCCATTTATTACCTCAAGCTATGAGGGAAGGAGGAGGTCAGGTGATCGGTGCCCTTTTGATTATTTGTGTTGTGTTAGAAGGATTTCTCCACGAAACAGGAAGTGGATTAACTCCACCTCTGATAGTTTGCCATGAAACAGAAACTTAAAATAACTCCACGTAATCGACTTGAAGTTATTTTCGTGAGCCGCTTGATCAGAACCGTGATCATTAGACCAAGTCAATCCGAGACAGAAGGTCTGGCGTCGCTGCGGGACACTGTAAATAAACAAACAACAACTGTATAATTTACAGTAAAATACTGTCACCAGTACTTAGTAGGATTTTGCCGTAAAAAAAACAACAGTTTCCAGGTTTAAGACATTTTGGAAAAATACCATGAAAAGAAAGTGGTGCAAGGACATTTTATAGAATGACGCGAAACTACGGTAACTTCTCTTGTACAGTATTTCATAATTATACACCGTTAACATTTTGTGCATGTAGAAGCTAAGGTACGCTCTCGCTAAATGGTTAAAGACCACATGGATAGAAAGTGTTATTTTATAAATACGGTAAAATAACCGTCAAGTGCAATGGTAGATACGTAACCGTAAATAACTTTATTTCTTATGATCAGAATATGTGGAATTCACAGAATTTTACTGTGAAAATATAATCTCTTGGTAAAATTAACATAAAAATATCACAAAATATTACAAGGAAGTCATTACCGTAAAAGTAGCGATACTGTTAAGTTTAAATTTGAGATTTTACTGGTATGAGCATTTAAATTTACAGTAAAAATCATTTGAGCAAGCCATTTAACAAGAACATACCATAATATCTACAGACACAAAATGTTCATACATACATGTGACTTACTGTAAAAAGTCATTTTATGTCATTTCCTCTTACAATAAAGATACATTTTCTAGTAGATCTGTCATTTTCATGGTCATTTACCGTAACGTCTTTAACAAAGTCGCAATATTTTTTTACAGCGGAATTCTGGCAGCTGCTGGTTTATTACCGTAAATTCTACAACTTTTTTTTTTTTTTTTTTTTTACAGTGTAGGGTTTTCACATTTTCTAAGTGGCTGTAACACGTTTGGGTTTTTTCAAACTGACCCGGTGGTTTCCTTTCTTTCCCTGCAGATGAACCGTCCGATCCAAGTGAAGCCGGCGGACAGCGAGAGCAGAGGGGGTAAGAGACACCTGCCCTACCTGCAAACACACCTGTTCAAACACCACCTGCGCAGAACGCACGACCAAATATTTATATCTTAATGAGTCCTGGGTCCTCACTCCAACAGCTGTTTACTGTTTAAACGGGCTTCCTGCCGTCAGAACCACCTGCCGGTCGCACATTTTTCAAACTTGAGTAAGCTGCACTGCTGGATGTTCTGGTGAAACTCATGTTTTTTTCACTCATGTTAGTTTTCATTCTTTTTTTGGCTGCTTGGTGGGTCAGCAGGAAATACTTGGTGGGAGGATGGATTTTAGGCCGAAATAGAACCGAATCCATTTTTGGAACTGATCCAAATGAAGAGGTGGCTCCGGGAATTCTTTTTCACGTTATAACACTACGTAATGTTGAAATGACCCTTTTTAACATTTTTCTTTCATCTCTCTGGGACTAATTCATGGATATTAATGAGAAAATGAAGACCAGACTTAAATAGTTTTGCATAAAGGTTGAGTTAAGTGAGTTTCATTCTGGATAAGACTTGATTGAATGAGAAGGTGATTGGTGGAAGTTTGTGCTCTACTGTGGATTGAAGATCGTTTTTCCGTTAACATCAAAATAGTCACTTAAATCATTGACTTTTACACCCTTTTCAACATTTGTGAGAATAAGATTGATGGAAAATGTTGCCTTGGACCCGAATCCACTCATTCACTATATTTTATACAGACTACACTCAAAATAACATATTTAAGCCTGATATTTCATATTTATGTATTTTAGTTACATGTAAAATTTCCACGGATTTTGGCTGACATCATTCCTAAACAATCAGACTAATAAACTTCATATGATACGTATTTGTCATTAAAACATGAACGAAATAAGTAAAAATTAAATGAATGTCATAGTTCAAGTGTTTTAATTACATTTCTTGAAAATCTCATTAATTTTAAACCAACTGGATCCTGTTTGTTTGACATATTTAAACCTTTTTCAGATTTTATAACCGATTACATGAACTATTTTCATTATTTATACATTTAAGCTGATTCTATGAGGCAACCACTTCAACTTAAACTAAACAAGGATTCATTTTTTGGAGTGCTTACTTAATTTCAGACCATTTTTCTGAAAGCAACGTTCAGTTTTATGGTTGCTTTTTTCCAACAACAGCTTTTGAAAAATGATTGAATAGTTTTCAGTAATAGATGTAAATCATAAAAATGGCTGAAGGGTTGAATTCCATGGAGCCTCTTCAGTTTCAAGGTCCCCTGCTGTGGCACTCTGCCGTAGTGTCACGGCGTAACGTGAGACCTGAACACAACAGAGACATTATTAATGTTATGAGTGACAGCAAGACTCACAACATCAAATATTAACTACTACAATTACTTACTTCTGTACGGCCATGTTCTTGCAGTCACTGTGGTTTTATCTCGTTGGTAATTTGTTGCAATCAAAGCTTGGCCTTTAGTCTTACATGTCAACTCTAAAACAACAGTTGTTTTTTTTTCATACAAGAAGGCACCAAAATTGCATATATATGATGAGGAAAGGCTGGTTTTGGAAACCAGCTCTTCTCGGGTCTTTGCTATAGCTTTCAGAACCGGACCACACACGGAGACCTTTTTCTGATCGAAACCCCATTTCCGGCCACAATGTCGGGTAACAGTTGCATCAAAAGAATAAAGATAATGACACGTTTGGTCTGCTTCTGTGCCAAGCATAAACGGCAGCGTGAATGTTGTGGAAAAAGTCCCAATAATCCAGTTCTATGGTGAAAAAGTGCGCAGGAACGTAGGATGTGAGGATTTGTAGTGAATGGAGGGGAAACATGCAGAAACGCTGGTCTGATCCCTCACAGATGGGGACAGAAGGAACAGCTTCTCTGACAACACAGAGGGTGACAAACATTTGAGTCACTGCCAGATGCTGCTCGTTTGCTGTGAGGTCAGCGTTGGCGCCCTCTGGTGGCGCTGCGGAGCGATGCAGTCTGATGGCTAACCTCCTTATCACACTGATGTTATCTGGCATTCATGCATGTGTGGTGACGAGGCACTTCTCTCCCCCACCCCGACCACACCGCCACCGCCACCCCCACCTCACCCCCACTTTCAACGCCTGCATCACCTTCACCGTGAAAAACAAATCTGCTCCGCACCCTCTGTAATCTCACCATATTCTCTGCACATTATGCTGTTTTTTCCAAACCCTCATGGTGATCTACTTCCCCTTAGAAGACAGGAAGCTGTTTGTGGGCATGCTGGGAAAACAGCAGACGGACACGGATGTGAGGAAGATGTTCGAGCCATTTGGCAGCATAGAGGAGTGCACGGTGCTCCGCGGGCCTGATGGCACCAGCAAAGGTAATGTCCCATCAGGCCTGAGGAATGGCACCGAAATGGTTCAACTCCTTATGGACATTCAAGATTAACTTTATTGTCATTCAGACTATCCGGCAGACAGGTCGATAGATAAAATACTTTATGACTCCCCAAAGGGGGAATTAAGTCATTCCAGCAGCTCCAACAAAACAGGCACTCTAAATGTGTCAAAGCGTAAGACATACTATGTAAAAGGAAATATTATATATATATACATACATATATATATATATATATATATTTCTATATATATATATGTATGTGCATATATACAAAGAAATGATATATGTATATATATATATCCTATGTAGATATATTTATAATATATCTGGATGCATGTTTTTATGTATATATATTTATATATATACATACACATACATATCGTATTCATGTATGTTTGAATATATATATGCATGTATAGGAATATGCATATGTCTATATATATAAATATATATATATATGCATATATAGGAATATGCATATGTCTACATATATAAATATTTATGCATTATTTGTTTCAAAATAATGAAGCAAAGTTTAGTAAAAAACTTGGAACAAAAGGGAGAGAGTCTGATCTCCAAAGAGGTTTATAAAGATGAATTAAAATAGTGGCGCTGCAGATGTACAATTGTGTAATTAGCGGAAACAGACCTGGTGTGGAGTCAGAGGACGAACGATGGGCTGCAGAGATTCTGGGTTTCAGACCAAACACAGTCTCGCCGTGTTTACGCCGCAACGAAATTACGCCGCATTCGGCCCCATAACAAAATAAAGAAAAGCACAAAAGTGAAAGGGTCATCGGGCTAATAGATTAAAAAAGAGAAAGACAAAAGAGAAATCTGTACACAGAGTGAGTGGGATAAAGCAGAGCAGCAGGATTATTGTACCGGTCAAACCACGTAAATAAATACTTTAATAAATGTAAATGGGGAAACTAATAAATTGAACATGGTATGAGATATAATTGAACATGTTATGCATTAATGTACAGAATCAAACAAAGTCTGGAAGAATATCACGCAATGTATATAACGAAAATGTTTGGTTGAGCTCATCTTGAATATCTATTTCACATTAAAAGAAAATGCATCTGAAAGTGTTTATATTTTGACCCAGTGGCTGCATGTATATGCTAAAGAGTAAGGGCCCAAGGATGGAGCCCTGGGGTCCACCGAAGATATACCATGGCTATTGAGTAGGTTTTTATTTGACAAGTAGGATTCTTTTATTTTCTGGCCGTATTAAAGCTTGAAGACTTATTTAACAGAACGATGTAACTTCATACAACCAAAAAAAAAAGGTCATAATGGTCAAATTAAAACGGACTATTTTTCACTAAAGGCTTAAGTTTCACAATGAAATAATATCAAAAGTCCGATTTTCCAGAGTCTAATTAAGTTGTTAAATCTCCCAAAGATATAAAATCTGCAAAGAATTGCATTTTTAAACATTCAAAGGGTTAAAGTTGTGAGAGATAAGTAGAGATCTTAATTATTCTTTTTTTAACTATAGGAGAAAAAGGTGCCTTCAACCAACTCTCTCATTTCAGTTTTCTCTGAATAAAGATCCTTGTTTTGAAGTGAGTTTGAGTGAATTGAGTCCGAGCGTCTCAGCTGAAGGAGCCAAGAAAAAAACCATATCTAGGAATTCATTTGGACTGGGCTTCATATTATAGTCCTAGTGGCCAGGAATGCACTCACACACCTGTAAAAAGTCTGGTCCCAGGCCATTTAGGCACTTAGACACCAGACCTTTCTCTTTACGCTGCGCCCCGTTGGCAACGTTTAACCATTTCACTGGTTTAAACATGTAAAAGTGTCAGTCCACTGACTCTAAAGCCCGCTCAGAGCGGGTTTCCTGCGGCGCTGAAAGCTCCCTTAACAATCGGAATGGCAAAAGTCGCATTAAATGTGCGGACCTACACGACGATTGCCACGGCGAATAATAATCCTAACGATATTTGCTTTGTCCGTTAACAGCTCAAACACAGATGCCTGATTTTTCTGCATTCGTCGCATGAGGCGTGACTAATGGTGCAATAGGTTTTATGGGTCGTGGCTAATGATGCGTTTGGTGGTTTACAGACTGTGATTGATGAAGCAATGAATGTCTTGTGGACCATGTTTAATGTTGCAACCGTAACTGATGAAGCACTAGATGTAAAACGGCCTCTAATGTATTTTTAAAGGGAAGTTGTTTCTGGGAACGCTGTGCGCGTGTGTGTGCGTGTGTGTGCGTGTGTGTGCGTGCGTGTGTGTGTGTGCGTGTGTGTGTGGCATACGTTTAACCTTTTAACGTCCTGCTCAACTGTTTGGTTAAGCACATCTTTAATCTCTATTTCTTATTGAAAAAAGTGATTGACCCGGTTCTTAATCTGACCCAGTGGCAGCATGAACATGCTAAAGAGTAAGGGGCCGAGTAAGGAGCCCTGGGGGACACCGAGGAGGAGGCATGAACCATGGCTATTTTATTTAGTTTATTTTATTTTTTGCATGTGAAAGCGAGTGAGGACTCACTTAATAGGATGATGTAACTTGATACATCTTAAACGAGTTTAAAAAGGGTCAAATCGTTTTCTAAAAACAAACATTTAATTAAAATATTTCACTATTTTGCGTGAAATACCAAATTTCATCATGAAATAATTTCACACGTCTGATTCTTTTCATTGTTTTAAAAACACGCTTGACCAAAACCATTTATCATTCAAGGCTGAATTTACGGTGGCTTATTAAATGAGTAAATGTTTTTCTCCAGGTTTTTCTTGTTGAGCACCTGAAAGGGTTAACATTGTGTCCTTTCATGTAGGGTGTGCATTTGTGAAGTACCAGAGCAACGCAGAGGCCCAGGCCGCCATTAACGCTCTGCATGGGAGTCGTACTTTACCTGTGAGTCACCACTACACGCACACACACTCACACACACACGCACGCACGCGGGCACGCACGCACGCACACACACTCACACACACACGCACACACACACACACACACACGCACACACTCAGAGAAACACACGATCACACACACACACACACACACAAACACACACACACGCACACACACTCACACACACACGCACACACACACACACACACACACTCAGAGGAACACACGATCACACATGTTTTGAAACACTGTGGCATATTTAGATGCTCCAAATCCAGTCAACACTCAACATGGTGACTCAGCAAATAGTCACCACTTCTCTTTTCTGGCCCCTCCTCCTGAACACACATACACATATATGCACGCTCACACGCACACACACACACATGTACATGCACACGCACAAACACGTACACACACACAGACACATACGCCAACACACAATCACATACGCACGCACATACAAACACACACGCACACACACGCACACACCAAACAAACACACACACACAAATGCACACACAAAAGCACACACAGACACACACATGCATTTACACACACAAACACACGCACAGACACACACACACTCATGCACACGCACACGCTTACAAAATATCACACACATACACATGGGCCCACAGACACGCACTCACACACACATGCATAGACACAAACTCACACATACATGAATACACAAACACACACACACATACATAGACACAAACACACACACACACATACATAGACACAAACATACACACACATGCATAGACACAAACACACACATACATGAATACACAAACACACACACACACATACATAGACACAAACATACACACACATGCATAGACACAAACATACACACACATGCATAGACACAAACTCACACATACATGAATACACAAACACACACACACACATACATAGACACAAACACACACACACACATACATAGACACAAACATACACACACATGCATAGACACAAACACACACATACATGAATACACAAACACACACACACACATACATAGACACAAACATACACACACATGCATAGACACAAACACACACACACATACATAGACACAAACACACACACACACATACATAGACACAAACATACACACACATGCATAGACACAAACACACACATACATGAATACACAAACACACACACACACATACATAGACACAAACATACACACACATGCATAGACACAAACATACACACACATGCATAGACACAAACTCACACATACATGAATACACAAACACACACACACACATACATAGACACAAACACACACACACACATACATAGACACAAACATACACACACATGCATAGACACAAACACACACATACATGAATACACAAACACACACACACACATACATAGACACAAACATACACACACATGCATAGACACAAACATACACACACATGCATAGACACAAACTCACACATACATGAATACACAAACACACACACACATACATAGACACAAACACACACACACACATACATAGACACAAACATACACACACATGCATAGACACAAACACACACATACATGAATACACAAACACACACACACACATACATAGACACAAACATACACACACATGCATAGACACAAACATACACACACATGCATAGACACAAACACATACATACATGAATACACATACACACACACACATACATAGACACAAACATACACACACATGCATAGACACAAACACACACATACATGAATACACAAACCCACACACTCATGCACACACACACACACACAAACACACAAACACACACACACAATCCCATTAAACTGTTTGTGATCTGGAGACTGATGTGGAGAGAGTCAGGACTTTCTCCTCTCCTCTGCAGGGCGCCTCGTCCAGTCTGGTGGTGAAGTTTGCCGATTCGGAGAAGGAGCGGGGGCTCCGGCGGATGCAGCAGGTGGCGTCTCAGCTGGGAGTCATCAGTCCTATGACCCTGCACCTCGGCGCTTACAACGCCTACACACAGGCCGTGAGGACACGCACACAGAAACACACACTCACCTCGCTCAAAAAAGACCCCTGCTAGGATGTGTGTGTGTGTGTGTGTGTGTGTGTGTGTGTGTGTGTGTGTGTGTGTGTGTGTGTGTGTGTGTGATTCCACCGGTTTTAGTTTTAGATCTTTAAGAGGGAAAGGTGAATTATTCCCTGATTATTTGAGGATACAAAGATGTGCTCCGTGTTTCCACCAGAGGAGTTTCGATGTCGTATGAGAGGACTTTTAAAAGTGCTCTGTACTCCTCTGCTCTCCTCATCGCTTATTGAGCATTTCCGGCGTCTGCGATCCGGCTCACTCACATCTGTATTCGGTCCGTGATGCTTGAAGAGGCCTGGCGACATCTTAACTAGTGATTCATTTATTTGATTCACCGCGGCGTTACTCACTCCGCTGACGCGTTAAAACAAAAACGCAGGTAGAAACGGCGCCGAGGCGGACGCCGAGCTCAAACGTGGTGGTTCTCTCCTGATCCGGCCACCGTGACGGATGAAGAGCGTCATGGAGAGTCTCGGCAGAGGAGAGCAGAGTGACTCACCAAGGACGGCTGGTCTGGGTTCTGTTGCCTAGCGCGGAGATGTGGCCTTTAAATATATTGACTGTCAGACTGGAGCCACTGCAATTATTTTTGAACAGGTTCGATTTTTATGGCTAGTTCTCTTTTCTTTTCATTTTTTTTAGAGTAGATAATGATGGACATGTGAAGGTTTGTCCACTTATGATTCTCCACTGAACCGACACTTTTTCTCCCTCTTTGCTCTGCAAACACAAAAAAAACCCTCTGCTCTCTCCTCTCCGTCCTCCAGTTGATGCAGCAGCAGGCGCTGGTGGCGCAGTCGGCTTACCTCTCTCCTGTTGCCACGGTGGCGGCGGTTCAGATGCAGCAGCTCGCTGCCCTCAACCCCAGCAGCATCATTGCCACGCCGATCGCATCCATCACCCCCTCCTCAGGTAATGAGAGGCAGCGACGTCTGGGCCGGCCGGCCCTGATTAGATTTCTGCTTGAAATATGAGGACAGATACACAAGGAGAGGCGGCCCTAGGAGGACGAAACAATGAGCCTCTCGTTTGTGGAGGTCTTTTGTTTCTTAGCTTGGCTTTCTTGTTCATCTTAACCCTTTGATGTCCTGCGGAGTCGTTTAGTAGAGTCTTTATTTCTTATTAATAATGTGACTGAAGCGGTTTATAATGTGACCCACTGGCAGCAAGTGTGTGTTAAAGAGTGAGGGGCCGAGGATGGAGCCCTGAGGGACACCGCAGGTTGAAGGCATCACTGAGGACGAGACAATAAGCTTGACTATTTAGAACGTCCTATTTTATAAGTAGAATTTTAACTACTTGAGGTATAACAAAAGTGATGAATGCGCGGCCTTCCTCTTGAAATGTTAACATCTTTATATATTTTTATATTTTAAACCCTGAACTGATGACATCCATGTTTTAGTAGCTTGGAAACCCGGTTTAAAGTTTAAAAGTTAAAAAACTCCACCTGCTACCTTTAATGTCGACACATTAATATCGACATTGTGACACATTGTCGTGTTTATGTTCAGCCTCGCAGAATCACACGCTCTTATTTTTACAAAATAAATAACAAGATATACAATAAAAACTTTTTTTTTTTGGTTTATGGACAGAAATATTTATGTTTTTGTTTTACAGTCTTTATTATACCTCCCGATAAATCTGGAATATTGTTGACTCATCATTGACTCATCATTGCCGCAGATTTGTTGCGTTTAATTTTGTACATTTGTACATTTAATTTGAGGAGTTCAATCAGGCTTGTCATCGCTTGTACAACGCAGGGGGTCGGGGATTTTCAGGGATATGCCCTTGAGTTTTGCTGAGATAAAAATACATGTCTGGAAATGTCTGCAGGTACCAGCACTCCACCCTCCATCACAGCCACTCCTGTACCTACTCTGCCTCCACCCATCTCACTTAACAGCTACGCCTCTTTGCCAGCTCCACCCAACGGCCAATCAGCTACTGAAGCCCTCTACACCAACGGGGTTCATGCATATCAAGGTATAGTCGAAGCCAGGAGGTATTTCATCTCCAGACGACCCTCGTCTGGAGATGAAATTTCCTCCTGACATACGTGCAAAGATTGTAGAAACAAACGCATGAATGAAGGACGTAACCTTCCTTCCTACAAATTGGTCACCTTCTGCCGTCCTCTGCCGAGCTGAGAGCAGTGTGTATTTGTTTGGATGTGAAAAATACGATGCTGTGGAAAAGATAACCAACCTTCAGCGTCGCCTTAAAATCCCCTAATCACGGGAAACTGAAAACAAGCGAGAAAAAGCTCTCAGAGATCGCAAACAGAACCCTAGGTTCAAAAAAGATTCACGCAGATTCCTACATTGATGAGTTATCGCCAGCCTCAAAATCTACTGACAACTCAAACAAACTCTCTGAGTATCTCTCAAATAATCTGTAGCCGCTTGTCTCATGCACCTTCCACTTCAGCGTCTACGTTCAGCCCACTGAGCTCCCAGCTCCACCACAGGAAGAACCATAAAAGGAGTGAAAGGAATTTTTGAAAACTGAGCTCCCAGCTCCGCCCCCCAAATGAACATCAAAGGAATCAAAGGATCAGAGGCAGCAATAGCCACATTGTGGTATCACTACTCCAAACGGCTTATTATTTTCATCTTATCTCATTTTAAATGCTGCAAAATCACGTAACTTCACCTAAATTTAATCTCCTCTAGGATACGCCAAAATCTACCTCTGAGTATAATTTCATGCTACTCCGTCCTGCAGATTTCAGCGTGTCATCGTGCTCTCAAACAAACAAACAAACAAACAAACAAACAAACAAACAAACAAACAAACAAACAGACAGACATACAGACAGACAGACAAATGCACAGGAGCTTAGACGTAACCTCCTCGGCGGAGGTAAAAACTGTTTGTGAGAAATGCGCCGGGCTGTAAATTATTAAGAGTGGATGAACAGACGGACGCACTGACGGCCGTCGAGGGGATAATAACTGCATGGCTACCGTAAAAGATCTACAGCGCTCTTATTAGGACGCGCTCCAGATTGCACATGATTTTTTAATGTACGTTTGACAGTTGGTGATGATGTGTTTGTTCTGCCGCAGCTCAGAGTCCGGTCCTGGATCCCCTGCAGCAGGCTTATACCGGCATGCAGCACTACACAGGTGAGATGTCGGTATTATCATACAGAAAAACTACATTTCACAGTTCAGAGGAAAAACCTTTCTGTGTCCACGCAAAGCAAACTCAGATTTATGTAACCTAATGGAACGCAGCTCCGTTAACTTCCCGCTCCTTGAACGCCCCGACGCTGCATGTGTTAAATGGATGTTCACGTCCCGGGTTAAATAAAACATGCACATATGTTACCTAACGTAAATAACCTGCAGCTGCATAGAGCGGTAAAAACATCTTCCGGTTCTGAGGGGGCCCGTAGGAGGGAATGCAGCTCCGTCGGATCACGTTTGGGTGAAAAGCTTGTTACTCTGTTGTATTCTCTGCCTGCTCTCCGCTCACCTGCGTCTTCCCTCCATCAGCCACCTACCCTGCGGCCTACAGCCTGGTGGGACAACCGTTCCCCCACCAGCCCACACTGGTGGCCCAGCAGCCTCAGCAGCCGCAGCAGCTGCAGCAGCGCGAAGGTAAACTCAAAAGTTCACCAATGTGGGCCGCTTATCGTGTCTCAGAGACACATTCCTCTAGTTCTGCGTGTTTTACATCTTTACTTTGCAGATAACCTTCAGCGGGGTAGTTGTGTGGTTTTCATTCAGTCTTCTGCACACAGAGAAATCAAAGGGAGAGGAATAGTTCTGGAAAATATTTGGTTGCTCCAGTGGAAACCCAGCTGGGTTCAAGCCCCATACCTTTTGGACCTTTTTAAGCGGACCTTAAAAGAACATTTCTGCATCCCTTAAAGGCATAAATGTACCATTGAATATTTATTTATACCTTATACTCACAGAAGGACCAATAATGAGGTCGGAGAGGGCGACATGTCTGGGGTCTTTTTCTTTTACCATTTTTTAACAAAAAACAGTTATTCTTTGTCTAAAATATTTTTAAAAAATGACTGTTAGTTTGCATCCTTAAAAAAAATAACAACAATGTTTTACATGGGAGATTAAATTTTCCAGGTTTTTTAGTGCATTTAAATAAGTCCTTAACCAGAATTCTGTCTTTTTCAACTATTTTAGCCCAATTTATTTGAAAGAAAATCTTTATTCCAATCAGGACTTTGTACCTTTACCTCCTTAAAAGTACAATTATGCACCATTTCCTGTCAACAATGGTTTTTTACCGATAAAGTGTCACAAAGGTCCACTTTTTGACCTCATAGGGATAAAAATAATGCCCCTATTTCTCTGAGTTTACGATATGGACTTGTTTGAATTATATCATTAAACACACGGAAGAGGAAATCTGCATTAATCCTTATCAAAACTAAATGATAATAGAAACAAATAATGGAAGATTTTATAAGATATTCGGGATTTCGCTTAAATTATGTCATTTATATTATGATTGTTAAAAAAGGTATTTTCTGTTGGTAATCTAATAAGATCAGCTGTTGTCAAAACAATTTTTGTAAAACATTTTCATACTGTTGGAGTGCAGACCTTTACATGTCACATGTTCTGGAACGCCAATTTATGATAATGAATCGCAAAACAAGAATTAAATTAGTTTGTGGTAATGCTTTATAGCCCGATAACTGATTATTGTTCTACGGAGGAGGTTTAAGTGAAAATTACTGCGTGAAAATATGGTGTTTGTTTTTCTTTCATTCTGACTTTATTCTCAGAATTCTGACTTTAAATTCTGACTTTATTCTCTGAATTCTGACTTTAAATTCTGACTTTATTCTCTGCATTCTGACTTCAAATTCTGACTTTAGCCTCAGTTTTCTGGCTTTAAATTCTGACTTTATTCTCTGAATTCTGACTTTAAATTCTGACTTTATTCTCTGAATTCTGATTTCAAATTCTGACTTTAGCCTCAGTTTTCTGGCTTTAAATTCAGACTTTATTCTCAGAATTCGTACTTTACTTTCTGACTTTATTATAAGAATTATGATTTAAAACACAGAATACTGACTTTATTCTCAGAATTCTGACTCTATTCTCAGAATTCTGACTTTATTCTCAGAATTCTGACTTTAAATTCTGACTTTATTATAAGAATTATGATTTAAAACACAGAATACTGACTTTATTCTCAGAATTCGTACTTTACTTTCTGACTTTATTATAAGAATTATGATTTAAAACACAGAATACTGACTTTATTCTCAGAATTCTGACTCTATTCTCAGAATTCTGACTTTATTCTCAGAATTCTGACTTTACTTTCTGACTTTATTATAAGAATTATGATTTAAAACACAGAATACTGACTTTATTCTCAGAATTCTGACTTTATTCTCAGAATTCTGACTTTATTCTCAGAATTTTGACTTTATTCTCAGAATTCGGACTTTAAATTCTGAATTTATTCTCAGATTTATGACTTTAAATTCTGGCTTTATTCTCACAATCCTGTCTTTAAATTGTGACTTTATTCTAAGATTAGGGTTATGTGATATTTTTTGGGAATTCTGAGTCAGAATTGCTCTTAAAAGAATTCCACGTGGCAACATGTGGCCCTAATCCTCTTCCGTGTCATTCTTTATTACACAGAACTGGAGGGAAATCATATCCAAACATCTAATCCTATTCTAGCGCAACAACAGCAACTATGAATAAACCTCACAACCAAACTGATTCTCCTTGTCACGTTCTTCACAACAGGCTTCACAAACATCCAGAAGAGTGGATGTGACCTCGTCATTTGGAACTCTTTGATTAGGGAAATGGTTAATAAAATATTGATTAGTTACTTTTTGGCTGAGAGCTAAAAGAGAAAAATCAATAAGACAATCCTGACGTCTGTCTGCATGGTTAATATGTAGCTGGTGAGAGGCGGCCTATAGATGAGGAGTTTATTATGGTATAATGACTGGAATGACAGTTTAGAGGTAAAAATATCTGCGTGCTATCTCCCTAAAACTCACGCAGGTGGGCCGCTTTACCTCCCGAGTGTCTAAGCCCGGTTGATTCCTTCATTTTTCTCCTGAGATACGATGACCAGCTGGGAGCTTTGGTCATATTTGCTGCAGATATTAACTGTTTGATTTTGTCCTGATGTATTCTTATAGGTAAGTAAACAGAAACGCTTTGCAAAAAGAGAAAATACTACGATGTGGTCAAATTTACACCTGGGCCTTAATGCCATCATCATGACGCCACGGTTACAGAAACGCGGTTGAACAGGGCGTCAGAAGATAAAGTCAGAGACCTAACTGACCCTTTAATGTCCTCACGGAGGAAAAAAAAAATACAATTGAAAAATTATTTCTCCGTGTATTGTACGTTTTGGGGGGCATTTATTTATTTAATATGTTAGACACTCTAAAGTTGCCATGAAATAACAAATGGTTAAGTGGAGTATGATTTTAAACTTTCTAAAATTATTGTATGATGAAACTTTTGTTATTTCATCGAAAATTATCTTGACCTTTTGGTAAAGCATGTTTTTAGAGAACATCAATCAATCAATCAATCAATCTTTATTTATATAGCGCCAATTCACAACAACAGTTGTCTCACGGTGTTTTCCGGAAAGAGCAGGTCTAGACCAGACTCTTTATATACTTATCTTCAGAGACCAAACAAATTCCTCCTTGAGCAGCACTTGGCGACAATGGCGAGAAAAAACTGGCCTTTAACGGGCAGAAACCTCGAGCAGATCCAAGACTCAGGGTGGACGGCCTACTGCCATGACCGGTCGGGTTTGAAAACAAAGAGAGAGAGAGACAGAGAGAGAGAAAGGGGATGAGGAGAGATACAGACGGGGGAAAAGCAGCAAAGGTATCAGCTATAATCCACTTTCTCCAACCGATCGACGGTCGGGCCGCGGCAGCAGCAGGATCCCAGGTTGATAATAACATTAATATTAATGTAACATATAGTGATAGTTTATTGGGAAATACTATACAATAATAATAATAATGATAACAACAATAATCATCATCATGAGCGTCTTGTGATCATTGGACATCGAGCAGGTCTACAGCGCAAAACCAAACACCAACCATGTGACCTTACAGGGCGAGAAAACACAAAGACTCCAGGGAAGAATTAAAGTTAGTAACATGCATTAATCCATTTAACGTGTATTAATCCATTTAACATGTATTAAACCATTTAACATGTATTAATCCATTTAATGTGTATTAATCCATTTAACATGTATTAAACCATTTAACATGTATTAATCCATTTAACATGTATTAAACCATTTAACATGTATTAATCCATTTAATGTGTATTAATCCATTTAACATGCATTAATCCATTTAACATGTATTAAACCATTTAACATGCATTAATCCATTTAACATGTATTAATCCATTTAACATGCATTAATCCATTTAACATGTATTAAACCATTTAACATGCATTAATCCATTTAACATGTATTAATCCATTTAACATGTATTAATCCATTTAACGTGTATTAATCCATTTAACATGTATTAATCCATTTAACATGCATTAAACCATTTAACATGTATTAAACCATTTAACATGCATTAATCCATTTAACATGTATTAAACCATTTAACATGTATTAAACCATTTAACATGCATTAATCCATTTAACATGTATCAAACCATTTAAAATGTATTAAACCATTTAACATGTATTAAACCATTTAACATGTATTAAACCATTTAACATGTATTAAACCATTTAACATGTATTAAACCATTTAACATGTATTAAACCATTTAACATGTATCAAACCATTTAACATGTATCAAACCATTTAAAATGTATTAAACCATTTAACATGTATGTAAAGTGCATTATAAATTAAATGTATTATTATTATTATTATTATTAAACCATTTAACATGCATTAAACCATTTAACATGCATTAAACTATTTAACATGTATCAAACCATTTAACATGTATCAAACCATTTAACATGTATTAATCCATTTAACATGTATTAATCCATTTAACATGTATTAAACCATTTAACATGTATTAAACCATTTAACATGTATTAAACCATTTAACATGCATTAATCCATTTAACATGTATTAAACCATTTAACAAGCATTAAACCATTTAACATGTATTAAACCATTTAACATGTATTAATCCATTTAACATGTATTAATCCATTTAACAAGCATTAAACCATTTAACATGTATTAAACCATTTAACATGCATTAATCCATTTAACATGTATTAAACTATTTAACATGCATTAAACTATTTAACATGTATCAAACCATTTAACATGTATCAAACCATTTAACATGTATTAATCCATTTAACATGTATTAATCCATTTAACATGTATTAAACCATTTAACATGTATTAAACCATTTAACATGTATTAAACCATTTAACATGCATTAATCCATTTAACATGTATTAAACCATTTAACATGCATTAAACCATTTAACATGTATTAAACCATTTAACATGCATTAATCCATTTAACATGTATTAAACCATTTAACAAGCATTAAACCATTTAACATGTATTAAACCATTTAACATGTATTAATCCATTTAACATGTATCAAACCATTTAACAAGCATTAAACCATTTAACATGTATCAAACCATTTAACATGTATTAATCCATTTAACATGTATTAATCCATTTAACAAGCATTAAACCATTTAACATGTATTAAACCATTTAACATGTATTAAACCATTTAACATGCATTAATCCATTTAACATGTATTAAACCATTTAACAAGCATTAAACCATTTAACATGTATTAAACCATTTAACATGTATTAAACCATTTAACATGCATTAATCCATTTAACATGTATTAAACCATTTAACATGTATTAAACCATTTAACATGTATGTAAAGTGCATTATAAATTAAATGTATTATTATTATTATTATTAAACCATTTAACATGCATTAAACCATTTAACATGTATTAAACCATTTAACATGTATCAAACCATTTAACATGTATCAAACCATTTAACATGCATTAAACCATTTAACATGCATTAAACCATTTAACATGCATTAAACTATTTAACATGTATCAAACCATTTAACATGTATCAAACCATTTAACATGTATTAATCCATTTAACATGTATTAATCCATTTAACATGTATTAAACCATTTAACAAGCATTAAACCATTTAACATGTATTAAACCATTTAACATGTATTAAACCATTTAACATGCATTAATCCATTTAACATGTATTAAACCATTTAACATGTATTAAACCATTTAACATGTATGTAAAGTGCATTATAAATTAAATGTATTATTATTATTATTATTAAACCATTTAACATGCATTAAACCATTTAACATGTATTAAACCATTTAACATGCATTAAACCATTTAACATGTATCAAACCATTTAACATGTACTAAACCATTTAACATGTATTAATCCATTTAACATGCATTAATCCATTTAACATGTATTAATCCATTTAACATGCATTAAACCATTTAACATGTATTAATAGCTGATAGGTGAAAAACTCTGGCTCCCATTCTACTTCTGGAGAACATCTTCTCTAGCAAGTTACACAATTCTTTTTAGTAAGTCCTCACCTGCTATATTGTGTTAAAAAAGGAAAGAGAAAAAGACTCAGAGCTCCGTCCTCGGCCCCTTACTCTTCAGCACATACATGCTGCCACCGGGTCACATTATAACCCGGGTAACATTATTCAAACAATAAGTCCTTTTCCGTCGCCATGGAGGCTGACGCTGAAAGTCGAGTCCGTCCAGTGGTGTTTCTGGCGTAAACTTAAATTCGCTTTAGGGCTGAGAATGTCGCAGCGTTAGTCACAGCCAAACATGCCAATTTGTACGGCAGCAGTTTGGATAACCTCCTACGCTCTCTGACCCTCCAATGAAAGGACGGGATAATGCCGACATCATAGTACGCTCGACAGACGGCGATCCATGTTTCCTGTAATGTCCTTTTCTGCGCCGTCATGGCCGCCCTGTGTGTTTTTTTTTGCGCTCAGGTCCCGAGGGCTGTAACATCTTCATATACCACCTGCCTCAGGAGTTCACTGACTCTGAGATACTGCAGATGTTCCTGCCCTTCGGAAACGTCATTTCTGCAAAGGTCTTTGTCGACCGCGCCACCAACCAGAGTAAATGTTTCGGTGAGTGATCGCGCACGCGTGTGGTCGGAAGGATCGAGTCATCTCGTTCACCTTCAACCGTTTCTCATAATCGATCCTGCCATCGCCTCGCTATGATCCGTTCCTTCCCTCTCTTCAGGTTTTGTGAGTTTCGACAACCCGTCCAGCGCCCAGACCGCCATCCAGGCCATGAACGGCTTCCAGATCGGCATGAAGAGACTGAAGGTGCAGCTGAAGAGGCCCAAGGACGCCAACAGGCCTTACTGAAGGAGGTGAGCCGCTGCTGACGAAGACTCAATGGAGGGGTTTGATAGACAGCTGGAAAAAATGTGTGTGGAGGTCACAGAGACAGAGTGGGTGTAATGGGGGGGGTGTGGTCTTAGTGGCGGTCTTTTCATGTGCAGCTGAAGAAGTCAATAAATCTACAGTAGATTAACTTTAACGAGAACGTTTTAGAAAAATGATGTGTACGACCGATTTAACTCTGAGAGGAAGATGTTGAACCCAGCTCAAATGTTCTGTCTGAGTAGAATTTGAAAAAAAAAGGGGGGGGGGAAACAAAACACAACTGTGACCGCCATTTAATTTTTTTTTTGTTTCACTTTTCATTGATTTTTTTTGTGCTGTGCCACAAACAAAACATCGCTCAGGACCCACATCCGTACATATATCGTGGAGATGTGCGTCGCTATAAAACCTCCCCCCCTTCCTTCTCGATGCGTCGTAAGTGAATTGGCCTGTGTTGGTTGCTGTGGCGATTTTATTGCCTGTGATGGTTGCCGTTATAGCAGTTTTTTTTCCTGTTTTTTTTTTATTTTCGGGGCCGTTGCCTTGATTCACCATGCTGAACTGCATGGCGGGTTACTGTGGCGACCGTGAACTGTGTTTTGGTGCCGTTGTGAGTTTCCTCTTATCATTTTATTTATTTTTTTTGTCCTGGTTCTGATCCTTGCAAACACTGATCAATAACTGTCACTCTACCTCAGCATCTGTGAGCAACTGATCATCATGACATTCTTTTGGTTTGGTTTTTTTTTCAGGCCCTTTAAAGACTCCAATGATAAAATCTGTCCATCATTTGTGGATGAATTACGATTTTTTATTTTTTTTTTATTTTTTTGATTAGTTTTCTTTTCCCTGTCTGTCATGATCATCATTCTTACACATTCCCTTTGTTTAGTTTGGTTGGTGTGGTAGTTTTTTTCGGTGAGTGCGGGGTTGTCGTCTGGTTGTGACTCGATTCCAAGTGACTTTTTTTGTTTCTGTGAGATTGAAAATGTTCTGGAGGGTTCCTCTGTGAATGAGTGACGACATTAAACCTGTGTCTGAATGTGTGAGTGTGCGCTTGGAGATCTGACCGCGTGTGAAGAGATGTTAGTGTGTGTGTGTGTGTGTGTGTTAGTGTTGTACCAACCGAGACAAGGAACTTTAGAACTTTCTGGCTGAAGCTACTTGGTTCCTGTGACCCGTGCTGCCGGCTGAGGAACTGCATCCCTCTGTAGGAATTCTGGGACCCCGAAAACATCCCGATGACCATCATTTAGCGTGAACAGGGTGTCTGCTGGTCACTCATCAAATCTTATGATAACGTTTCTGGTCCTGAATATAATATAATATAATATAATACGATATAATATATAAAATAAACTCTAAAAAACTAACCCTTTTTTTTAAACGCGCTTCAATAAATGAATTCTTATAATTTTACATGAACCTGTTGGCATTTATTTACCTCAGTCATGCGTCATTAAGTCACGAGATTATGCAGATATACCAGCCATAACATTATGACTACTGACATGTGAGGTCAGGAATACGTTGATCTGATTTTGTTGCATCGGTTCCGGTCAGTGGTTGGGATATATTTGGCGGCAGGTGAAGCTTTTGTCCTGAAGTTGATGTGCTGGAAGCAGGAAAACTAGTCAAGCGTTGAGATCTGTGCGTCTTTGACAAGGGCCAAATTAGGACGGGTAGAGAAGTGGGTCACATCATCTCCAGAACTGCAGGTTCTGTTGGGTGTAACCGTTCAGCAGTGGTTAGAACCTACCAAAGTGGTCTAACAGAGGACAACTGGTGAACCGCAAACGGGAATATGGGCACCCAAGGATCATGGGAAGGACAGTCTGTGCTCTCCAACCCCAAAGAAGAAAGAAGTCCCCAACAGCAAGGGTATATCCCCTAAAGCCCCCAATCCCTTGCGTTGTACAAGCAATCCCCAAAATACCAGAAAAATATTATTTTTAGTGATAAAGATCCCCCTTATGAGTAAAATATGAACTATAATAGTAAATATGATATATACAAGATGGACCTCTTCAAGTTGATTCATATACACAGAATTTAGCCCAACTTGGACCAAAGGTCAAGAAGTTATGTCTAAACAACAGAATTATACGTAAAACAAAAAAAAGAAAAATTTTCGGCTCCCTCAAGTGAGTAAATCATGAACTATTAAAGTATAAAGTATATAGTTTATATATACATATAAAGCCTTCATTGGCTTCCCATCTCCACCAGGATTGATTATTAGATATCTCTCCTCACTCACCAGTGCATCCATGGTAACGCACCCCCCCTACCTGAAAGAACTACTCACCCCACTGACCTCAACACGATCCCTCCGTTCTACCCACTCATACCGCCTCCTCCTTCCCCGGACTAAGCTCAGCACCATGGGTGATCGGGCCTTCTGTTCTGCTGCCCCTCGTCTGTGGAATGCCCTCCCTGACCATCTCAGGGCTCCACAGACGACTGACACTTTTAAAAAAGGACGTAAAACTTTCCTTTATAGCAGAGCCTATAACTGTAATTAACATTGCTGCTTTTTGGTCAGCCTTTTGTGTTTTTGGTGTAGCACTTTGATCCAAATGTTTTATAAATTAAATATATTGTTATTATTACTATTATATATATACACGATATATTTCCTCAAGTTCATTCATAGGCACCACATTTGGTACAAAGTTGAGTCCGAAGAACAATGTTTTTCGTGAAAAAGCTCCCCCTAGTGAGTAAAATATGAACTATAAGAGTAAAATATTTATATATATATATAATAAGTCATTAAAAAAAATGGAAATATATTTATAGATAAATACAAAGTAGATCTCCTCAAGTTGATTCATGTGCGCAAATTACAAAAAAAATAGCTTTTGTTGGTTCTGACCAATAAGTATTGGATCACCCGGCCCATTCCAGGTCCGTTGTGGAGGCCTGCAAAACATTAGGCAGGTGGTTTTAATGTTATGGCTGTACAGTGTATCAGGTTAAAGTGACATGTTATATACACCAATGATTGTTGAGCAAATAGGAAAAGAACTATTCTACGGTTGCTTGATGTTTCCTTCCCATTTCACATAAATCAGAACCAGAATCCATAAAGAACTAAACGGCTCCTGCCAGAGTTTTAGAGTTTGTACAATAAGACAATTAACATCGTTTAAGGGAAAGAATACCCTGATGGCCGGTCTTATATTTAGATAAACCGGCCGTCGAAAAAGTTCTTCAAAAGTCAGAACCGCACAAACCGGGCTCCTGCAGAGGCCTTGTTTGCTGCAGATCGCTTTACAGATAAAAAAAATATTTGGCGGATGATTTGAAATCTAAAACTTTGTCCCCCTGAGAAACGACTTTTGTTGAATGACATGGTTCGGAAAATCCTTACAATAAATTTAAAATGATCTCTAACTGCTTTCTCAACAAAAAAAAGAAAAAGAAATAAAACGCATCCCCTCCAGAATTCCTACTTTGCATGTTCTGAATTCATTTGCCTGCCGAAAGACACGACAGACTTTTTTCCAAGAACGTGCAAAACGTCTGCAGCGGTGTGACTGTCACTGTTTGACTTGCATGGACACTGTCTAATTACTGGGACTCCCCTAAAGCAGCGGTTGCAGTAAATATCTATGACCCAAAAAAAAAAATCCTACATTTGTGTATTCAGTGGTTCTAATATTCTCTCTGCTGTGTTTTTTTTTCTTTCTCCCCCCTCTTCTTCTTCTTCTTCTTCTTCTCTTCTTCTCTCCTCTTCTACAGGAAAAACCTAAGAGTTCAATCAAGGAAACCACTTGGGATGTCCCAGCCTTTTTTGGTTGTTTGACCAACCTCATAGCACAGGAGCGAAACTTCACAAGAGAGCAGAATCGCGCGTAGGAGCTTTAACTATAACAACAACAACAACAACAACAACAGCAGTAATATCCAGTACATCAACAGAATCAGCATCCGCAATATCCGAAGTGCTCCAGTTTTTTCCGATCATTCCACCGCTGGATTCATTTATGTACATAATCTATTGTCGGCAACAAGATTTACATGTTAAGAAGAAAAAAAAGCATATCACTGATGTTATTCTAACTGAACAGGGTTCTACTGTATAGTGTGATTTTGTGGTCTATGGCGTTAAGAGAGGGCCAGTATGCACAGTCGGGGGCAAGAGAAAATACTATTCTGTATGATTACCGCTGGTAATATTGTTATGTAGAGTTAGTTTTATTATTTATACGTAAATTTAAAAAAAAAAAATGTGGGGTAATAATTAAACTGGAGTAGGAAAGTGAATTTCCGCTCGCTGTACATACCTTGGTTTTAAAAATGGAGTAAAAAGGACTTCTCAAGTCAAAAAAAAAGTCTCTGCTGCCACTGCTCTTCGATTTAACAAAGCGGAAGGGAAGGAAGGAAGGATAGAAGGATGGAAGGGAGGATGGAAGGATGGAAGGAAGGGCTGGGAATTTTTCTATCTTTTTTTACGTTTAATTTATTTGGTAATCAATTTGACTTGGGGAGGGGGAGGAGATGGGGGGGTGAGGGGAGGTGTGACAATTTCTTTTTTTAGTTTAAGACGAAGAAAAAAACGGAGGATTCCCGCGGTCTCCACGAGAAAAAATGAACACACTTATTATAGAGTTTTTAATTACATAAATGTACTTATGGAACTTAAAAAACAAAAGAAAAAAACAAAACAACAACATAATGTTTCTTTATTTATTCTCTACAATCGCTGTTTGAAATCTTATGTCTTTAAAAAGAAAAATAAAGTACAATTTAGAAGAAAAAAAATGAAGAAAAAGAAGTGTATATGTGTCCCGCATCCTTCCATATGTGATCCACCTCTCTCTCCTCAGTGTGACAAATTAATGCAACACCAAATATGACACCTGTTTTGTTCCACGTGTCCACCAGGAAACGAGAAAGGAGAAGAAGGATTGAGTCAGAGTTTAATCATTAACTCCAACCAGGAGAGTCTGCCGCTCTCTGTTGGTGTGACAGAGTATTGGGGGAAAGTGGAAAACATCCAGCTTCAAGTGTTGGTAACCTTTAACCTGTAGATCAAACGTTTTCTCTAGCATAGGGGAGTAGAAACACTCTGGTTTCTGATGGGGTTGAATAAATGGCATCATTACACGCCGGTTTGTGGTTTAACAGCACAGAAAAGGAAAAGTCATTGATAATCAAACATCCGCTCTTATCATGTTTTCTGATGACACGACATTCATAAACATTTGCCGCTCACATGAGAAAGGGGGGGAAAGAACAGGGTGTGTATCCACAGCTGAAGAGTGCATAAGTCCGTCTGCCAGAGGATTCTGGGTTCGGTCAGATGAGTCCAAACATGCCTCAGCCCTTCATGGCCCGCCGGATGTATGAGGAGTGATTAGTGCCTGAGACTGAAGACCAATCTGTATGTGTTCTCTGCAATTTGAGGAGCAGCATCACTGCAGAGGAATGTTTCTTAAGAATGTGTTATAAGTCTGGATACAGCCACACTATTATTATCCTACTTTTCTGTATTATTATTATTGCGTCTACACCTTTAAACTCCGCCTTACTTTAAGCTACAGAAAAACATTCAACTATTAATAATAATAAAAATACATTTAATTTATAATGCCCTTTACATTTGGATCAAATCTCAAAGTGCTACAAAGTAAAAGCAGATAAAAACCGTTGCAAATTAAACCGTTGAGCTATTATAACCACAAATGGTGCTATCGCTCTTCACATCCAAAGCTTTGAAACTTTTAAAGAAACTAAACATTTTATAAGAAAAGGTCCACCATTGATATAAATGGAGCATTTCCCAGAATGCCAACAAGCGTAGGCCTTGTTGGCATTCTGGGAAATGCTCCATTTATATCAATGGTGGACCTTTTCTTATAAAATGTTTATCAGACCATGAGTGAGCTTGGTGATTCCATTTTTTGGATTCCAATAGCATGAGCAGATAACTTACTCATACTGTTGTTCTCATTTTGACTATTACTGCTATTAATACAACTTTACATGACAGTCAGCAACCACACTGCATGTTCTACTGGAAAGCAATTTGTCTAGTTATAACTCACGTCTAGGAATCAATGCAGGATATACATGGAATGTATTAATCGAAACATGATACAGAACATTTGACATGTTCAAATTAAAAGGCAATATTGGTTTAGATGACCATCTTTAGGATAGAAATCAGAGTAATACACAACAGTGGTGGTTATGATGTTGCCTCTTCAGTAGTAGATGTAAAAACTGTCCACCAGTTTTAGTTGACTGGACTCTGTTTGGACCTGAACCTGGATCAGACAACTGGGTTAAACAGCTACCCAGTGAAAAAGGATGGAGAGTGGATGGTGACCAACACAACCTCTGAGATCCAGTAGGGCATTTGGACCAGAGGTAATACAGCACAGAGGGGATTTATTGGATGGTTATTATTATGTTATTAGTTATCATTATATCCCTGGAATGACTGGATATGTTATGGAATCGTCAGCACTGCTGCAGATCCTTTGTATTAGTTACGTGGGGGATTGGGGGCTTCTCGGGGGTACACCCTTGCAGTCGTGGACAACAGCGTAGGCCTTGTTGACAATTGTGGCTCAATAAAGAATTCTAAAAGAAACGCCTCAAAGGTGAGCGTCCATAGAGGTTGATGTGCACGGTCCAAATTACTTTAAAAGTTATTATTATGAATATTATTTTTTATTTCTAAGGTAATAAGTGTCTAATGTATTGGTTCTCAAATACAACTACTTGTGTGCAAGTATCTGATGTGTCCCAATGTCAAGCTCCCTCTGCTGGCACTAATCACCCCTCATACACCAGAGACCTGATACGTCACTTTGGATCGTCCAATCTTGGCCCCGCCCCAGCTCACTTTTAATACGCTACCACAATATTGCTATATCCGAACACAAGAAGTGGCCGACTCAACGGCAGAAAGCTGAAATACAACAGTTTAGATAACGGGAAATCTCTCCTTCCTCTTTTGTTCAGCTTCAGGAGGTAGTTTGGCAGAAAAACCGCGACACGTTTATTTCTCTCCAGAGTATGTGACGAACCCAAAGTTAGAAGAGAAGCGCCGTTTACCGAGCGATCAATTTCGCAGTGTGTTTGATGGCGTGGACTACATGAGATCTTTTGGGCGACAGAGGAAGAGCAGCAGACGAACATTAAGAGAGCAACTATCAGTGACGAGCAGAGAGGTAAGCTGACGGCACCGTTAGCCTCGCAATGGACGGTGAATTCATGCCAGCGGCGGCTGTTAAAGCCCTCAATCACTCCCCTCTCCGCTTATACACACTCCGGGCTGCTATTTTTAGGAGGAAAGGGGAGTCGTGGTCCCCGGTGGGGTTCACGGGAAGTTTTAACAGAGACGACACACTTGTCCAACTTTTGCCTACACACTTTCTAACTCAAGCTCTCGCGCGGGTTCCAACGGTTGGAAAAGCTCGCGCATCAAAGTTGAGCTCGGCGAACAGGCCTTTGTGTCGTTATCCCCGGTGTTTACTCTGGGACACCGCGATAAGAGAAGGTTATTAAAACCTTCTCAAACTCCTACCAAGAAAGCGATGCTGCCGCACCGACAGGAAGTAAAGCCTACTCTTCTACAAAAAGATTTAAAAAAAAAAAAAGGGTAGTGTACGCTACCAACGCTTGAATAAAGTTATCTAACGTAAACTGTAACGTGACTTGAATGGTATCCTTACTGTATTACCGTAACACAGCCGATTTGTTTGTACTCATTTGTATGTGAGCAGCATACAGGACGAGTTCGTTAGTTCGATGTTGAGAAAGTTTTTAAGCTCCATCTCATTGAGTCAGGCGGTCTGTTCCGCTATGTCTGGGCGACTCCCCGTTTGCGACATTCACTCAACCACTCCCTGGACCAGTTTACGCAAACAGCGTAAAGCGCCTTGACAGACTCTAGCTACTCTAAATCCCTGAGTTTAAATCAAACAACGGCCTTCAGCTTCAGTCTGACTTTTTGTTAGATATCGGTCAAGCCCCAAGGACACAACACACTGTTTCGTTTATTGGATATACCTTGAATGTTTCAGATAAGAAAAACACCAGAAAAAATATGCTTGAAGCGAAAATCGCACTTATCTTTGAGAGGACTTCTTAACTTAGGAAAATGGTTGCGTGATATCTTTTGTGATTCTGGTGAGCGATTCCATGTCTGGGATAATGACATCCAAGAAAACAACAGTTCTTCTTTCTTGTACCCCGTTTTTCACCATAACTGTTCCGGCGCTGGGTCAGTGCTAATGCCGAATGTGGAAAAGGTTCTTTTCTTTTTCCCAGTCAGAGAAAGGTGTAACCAACACTTTGTTGGTCCACAAACAAGAGCTGGTCACATCATTGGCCAAGGGCAGGATTATAATAAACACACACTAAACATTGTCTTTTAAATTGTCTACATCACAAACTAAACATTGTCTTTTAAAAACAAAGTAGCGTAATGGAAAAAAAAAAAAAGAAGCAGAGTTATGGGCGTTAAAATAAAAGGATCATTTATGTTCAACGTTAAAGAATGATTATCTGTCGCTTGTACTCTGTGTTCATTAGATTTGTATTGATGCACTGATGTACTTATGGTTACAGAAAAAAGGAGCCGTATCCCCAGAAAGTGTAGCCATATTTGAAGCAAAACACAACAAATATATGTTGACACTTGAGGTGCACTGATCGATCCATCCACCGGCCGATCAGCGCCGGGAGGCTAAGTCTGGTGGTCAGAATACATCCACAATGCCGACCAGCTTGTTACTTCCACTATAATCCTTCAAAAATAAGAACACTTAAAAAAAAAATTGATTTTTATTCTTTAAATGAAGAAAAAAAAGAAGGGTATCGGCAGATCAGACTTTATAAAAGTCAGTAATCAGCCAAGAAAAATTGCAATAACTTGTATCTCTCGTGGACACAACAATAAGGAATACATTGGAGTTAAATAAAAGTTTTAAGAGAGGCCCATCCATATATTGCGCTGTAAGTATACAAGATGTGGATCTAGTGTCGCAGTGGTGTAATGATGTGGTTCTGGCGCTGCTGTGATGCAATACTCTAGGGGGAATGTTATGTAATGAAGAGGCAGAAACCTAAACCAGTTCTTAAAAGGTGCATTAGTTGAGCCAACTCCAAATTGGCCCTTGCACTAGCCTGGAACCAGCACCTTGTCCATTTCTATAGAAAAGGCTGCTTGGTCGTGATGTGAACATGTTCTGAGTGACGTGATCTTTAGATAGATCTCCTGTGGTATCTAATGGATCGGACCAGATTCAGAGGTGGTTTCGGCTGCATTGGACCTACTTTTTTAAGGTCCCTGTATCTTTTTGTGGGTGGCTTTTCTATGTTTTGTTTGCATATTCCTTCTGTTTGTATGTGGGTTCACTCCAGGTGTATAGTTTTCTCCCACAGTCCAAAACCATGCACAACACTGCAGGTAAACTGGTGACGAAGAAGTACAACCTTTACAGGATGTACTTTGACTTATTTCCTGCGACAGTGTTGACCGGCTCCACCAGCAATTACAGCATTGGGAGAAAAACCTTTAAATGTGACGAATCTATTAATGGTATACTTTTTTAAATTCTCAAGAAATTTGAATGTGTGCCAGGTGGTCAAACTGAAGCACCTGTATGAATCTGGACTGTTTCACTGTAGGAACCTGGACTGTTTCACTGTAGGATCCTGGACTGTTTCACTGTAGGATCCTGGACTGTTTCACTGTAGAAACCTGGACTGTCATTATATGAATCTGGACTCTCATTATATGAATCTGGACTGTTTGACTGTAGGAACCTGGACTGTTTCACTGTAGGAACCTGGACTGTTTCACTGTAGGAACTTTGACTGTTTCACTGTAGGAACCTGGACTGTCATTATATGAATCTGGACTGTCAGTATATGAATCTGGACTGTTTCACTGTAGGAACCTGGACTGTTTCACTGTAGGAACCTGGACTGTTTCACTGTAGGAACCTGGACTGTTTCACTGTAGAAACCTGGACTGTGTCCCCGTAGGAACCTGGACTGTCATTATATGAATCTGGACTGTTTCACTGTAGGAACCTGGATTGTTTGGCTTTTTCACTGTTCGATATCCTAAAGACTTCTGATAATAGTAGAAATATTAAAGTGTCTCTAGCCCTGGAACAAGTATAGTCCATACAGCTGTTCCCTCGTCAGGTTGGATCACTGCTAACATCTTAATTCAACTAGTGGATATTTGTGGAAGACTTTTCATGTGGTTTTGTTTAAGTTGGGTTTGTTTTGTGACAATTAAGGTCAGTATCTAAATTGTACCGGACATTCTTTTTTGTATATTATATTTATGCATGTATTTTTGACTTTTTTGTCTATGAAATTCTTAATGAGCAAAATTTTTTGTGTCTGCTTCATAGTTTTAACGGTGCATTTGGTGAGGATGTGAATTACTACTTTATTGAAACTGCAAATAAATGGTTGCAACCGTTAGAGACTCTGCCGCCATTATTGATGCCAAGGGTTGCTACAATGATAGACCCGGAGAAAACTTATACATTCGGGGGAGGATGGACCCTGAACAATGTGGATACAGCAACATCTGTCTAATCGTATAAGTAGTGAGTTTTTTTCCCCGCAGTAACTTGATGGCTTCGATGTCTTTGTGACATATAATTTGACGGCTTTGATGCTTTGAGAATTGCCAAGTTGGAAGTGGATACAGATTGAAACCATTGAGCTTTTTTCCCCCCCATCGTTTCTTTTGAGAATTTTTCCCTTTTTTTAAAAATATTTTTACAAAAAAAACATTTTGCAAATTGTTACTAAAATGGATCGCTGCTCATGCTGCACATTTTTTTGATTTATAATTTGTGTATGTGCTGTGATAACCGTGAACTGGTTTGGAAGGAAATGCCGTAATGATTATAATGGGAAGAAGAGGTAGAGTTACGTAAGAGTGGTGATCTCACCTTCAAGGAGATGTCATTGAATAATTTCCTGTAATATAATAAAGGGATTTAAAAATAGTCATTTGAGGCGTCTATCCTCGTGGCTGCTCTTTGCACTTTGCACAGTGCAAATACACGCATATCTAAATTGAAACATAACGCCTTGTACTCAAATCTGATAATGTATTTTCAAGTCAAAAGGAAATGATCAGTAACAAAATCCACTTGTGAAAAGAAGAAAGGAAAGATAGAAAGATACATTACAAGTTTTGTGTGCTGCACAAAACAACAACAACAACGACAAAAATTGTAGAATGAGATCTTGAGACACACAAACCTACCGTCCGATTTGTCTTTGAATAACTACAATGTAAATTATGTGTGACAGAAGACGTACACTTTGTCTATTTCAAGATCTTTTGAATCAGGAGAAATTTAATAAAGAATGTAATTTTGCAAACAGCAAATTCTTAATAATTCACGCCCTCTTGTAAATTCTATATTAATACAAGAAATTCTTCCCCGTCGTGTGTTTCTTAAACCAACTGTATGACATTTCGTTGTGAATATAAAACTTTGTACTTCTCTTTCAGTCCATTATATGTTCTGTGTTGGTTCTGTTCAGGGACTTCAGGCCTCGTGGCCGGCTCTGAGCTCCCGCTAGCTTTAGCTTCTCAACTAACGCAAGCGTTTTAACTTGCTATGTTCCTCGGGGGGATTAAATGTGTGATTAAGTTCAGTGTGCTGAATGTTTCAGGGGTTGTTCCTTCACAGCTTATTTTGTCCTTACTGGTGTTATAATTTGCGAGCGTCGTGTTATTCTGGTTCACTTGTGAGATGTTTGGAGCCGTGGTCGCTCATGCTCGGCGCGCGTCCGTAACCGCCGTCCATTGTCTCTGCTTGATCCGCAATTTCATCAAACTTGGCCTGCTGGCGCCGATCGATCTGCGCAAGTCTAGTTTGAACATACCTTAAAATCTGATTTGATCATTTACTCTGACTTCATGAAAGAAGACATCATTTTATCGGTTGTGACAAAGTCACATTGTACAAATACTGTAGAAAACCGTCCCAGACATCGGCTACTTCTTTGTCCTCCCAGGAGAATATTCTCAAACTGCAGATGGTGAATTTGTATAAAACAAATGCCTTAAATAAATGACCTCCTACTTCAGCCTTCTTGTTCCTTCTGGAAATGTTATACCTGAGTTATTTCTTTCTTCTTCTACAAATCGTGTCCGTTTGTCCCGTTGATGTAAATATTTATCTGCGTTTTGAGACACATCTTAACACACTTTGTCGACGTGTGTTAGGATCAGAAGTATACAGCTTATAAAAGCGTGAACAGTATTTTCCGCCCGGGAATCGACACTTTTAAAAGATGCTCCTGAAATGTTTTGTGTATAACTAACTTCAGTGAGAAAGACAAAAATGCAATAGATGTTTTACATAAAGTGTACACGTAAATAATATTGTGAAAAAACCACATATGTAAATCAGTGATTGAAACATTGAGCTAATTTAGTCTGTGCCATTCTCACATTGGAAAAAGAGGTGAGAAATGTTGAGCTGGTGGAGCAGGTAATTCCAGACCAGAAATAATGTGAGGATAGCTCTTGTTGTTTAAGCTGGATCCTATAACAACAATATGTTGATTATTTTAATCTTTTAGTAATCCGTTGAAAGAGCTATTTCTTATTTTTCTACCTTTTTTTTCCCCGCTGCCTGCACATTTCTTCCTGCGGTTACCGGTTTCACACTATACAGATTAAAACGTAATACTTGTCGTGCCGTTTATAGGTTTTTAATCACCTGTTTTATTGAAACTATGCCAGAATCTCACCTGATCATAGGCGTCTCCATTTCTCCTCGACTGCCAGTCAAACTCCCCAACTAGAGCTGCTCTTAAATGCCCCAGAGTGAATGAAGCCAGACATAATTTGTTTAGATACAATAGACCAACATGTAACTCTTGGGGGATCCTTTGCATGTGGCAGAAACAAATGGTTTCCATTTATGCGCGTTCCTTTCCATTGTGTTGCTTTCATGTTTTAACTACACCTGACTGGATTTCACTCTCTTCTTTTTGCAACCAGAGGGATGGGATTAAACTGTGGGGCTCAGGTGAAAAATTAATCTCAAGTTTTTACTTGAGATGCTGTTCATGAGATGCATTCTTGAATGTCTGACCCTGTAGGGCGCGGCAGATCCCTCTTGTGTTTCTATTCAACGAGGTCAACCTCCGGCCAAAACCCCGTGTTCATGGATGTGATAATTCCTCCACTGCTGCCGCTACAACACGTCAGTTTTATAGCGTTTAAAAGTTATATCGTAGCTGTAATTCAGTTTTTTTTCTATAATAACACCAGCCTGTGTAGAAGTCGATATGTTGTTCCAAAGGGAGGTAAGGTTTGATTTGATTTGGATTTCCTTTTTTCCATCTAATTCTATGTCAAACAGGAAAGGTACAACTTTTTGATATGAGTTTTTAAGTCTATTTTCAGAAGCGTATGACACTTCTAATAATAATAATAATAGTGCGAAAACTGTCATACAGGGAAAGTCTCGTAATGTCTGTCACCTGATGTTGAGCTATTAAGGCTGGGATATTTTTTCTTATTGTTCACCGTCAATCTTCCACTGAAACAAAAATGTGCCCGAGCAGCACGTCATTCATTTTATGTAGAAGCTCCTCTGGTATGAACCTTTTCTGTTAGCCCCATGTCCTCTGTCACCCATGCACCTTTGTTTTGAGTGCACAAACCTCGAGCAGACCGGAGGCTTGGACCACGACACGTTCTTTTTTTTTAATAATGACCGAGGCACCCATTGGGCTAAGTATTAATCAAATAAATGAAGGTTCTGAATGTCTGCTCCGACACATTGTCGGTCAACTGCCCAACTCCACCCGTAGTACAGCGTGTAACGTGCGAGTGTTGTGGAGTGGGAGATGAACTGAATTCAAAAAGAATACTGATGTCACTCCTTTTGCTTCCTTGCCAAAAACACCACTCTGGTCGCAAGACAAGACTTTGGCCTTTGCACAAACTCTCTTGAAGTCATAAATGTACACCCACTAGCAGAGTGGGGACTGACGATAGTGGAAGAAGTCAGTGTTACGACAAGAGCAAATGACAACCGGAAGAAAGTAGCAGATCGAGGGCGACGCAACAAACTACTGACGCAGAAAAACATCTTCAGGAATTGAATCCCAAATTCTGTAAAGTACAACACAGGTCTACTATTTGAGTTACACCAAAGAGGTCCAGAATGTCTTTCTTTTTTCTTCTGCTCCTCAATGGTATTCATTTAAAATGTCTTGACTTACTGGTCTTTCATCTAACTGTGTTTTACACTTAAAACTAAGTGGTCAAAAAAGCTCAGTAACCGAAACAAGTTTAAGTTTCATTTCTCTTGCAGCTGTCAGCTGTTCGTGCATTACCTGTTCTCAAGTCAAATATTCATTTCCTTACCAGGAAATGAGCTACTGAGGTATTCATGCACCAAACCGTTGAGATAGATGTTCATAACCGTAAGTGTCACACGTAAACACGTGGGGACTAGCGGTTGCTTTCAACATCGCCACTTTCGTTTACTACCACGTGAGATTAAAGAGAGCTGTGTTCCTTCGCTCAGCCACAGAAGAAATGTACTTAACGTGAAATAAATGGGACACCTGAGTGCTTCTCGCCGCCCCGAGGTTGGTTTCCTGTTCTCCCAGTTAGACAGACAAAACTTTTATGATTTTTCTCCAGGCCTGAATACAAAATGTGCTTTCATTAACATGCTAATACGATCCACGGGAACCCAAGACCAGTGACACTACCTGTGGACTCGTAATGAGAGTGTCAGACGTATTCATTTCAGGGGGAATTCTACGTGTAGGGGGATATTTGACAGGATGATACAATCAGCAGCTTCACTCTTATTAACTATAAATGATGGGAAACTTGATATTTGGCCCCTGTTTGGAGTAGAACTTTCTTCAGAAGTGCAACATAGATCCTTGTGAAGTGATTTTTACGGTTTAAAGTCCTCGTTAGGGGATCAGGGATCTGTGACAACCAGAATTTCCTTCTTTAATCATTTGCTTCCCAAAGATGCCCTCACAAACATGGTGTGGCAATAAATAGGGAAATGAGATGATCCAAAGTCTCCAGCTGTAGTCTACAAACTGACAACATCCTGGTTGTCTGTTTACAGATTCTGTTGCTGTTTTTGCACATATTTCTTTTTACTAAAGTATCTTGATACTGATCATCAAGTTCAGTCCTTAATGTAAGAGACGAAGAACACCGCGTTAATCATATTTATCAACTCCACATTGTTATAATCCAATATAAACCCTCGTCACGACTCTCTAAGGATTAACTGAAGCTTTACTATAATGTTTCTAAATTTGAACTAAAACAGATTATAGTCAGGTTTATGGGAACACCATAAGTCAAGGGGTCTCAAAGTGGGGTCTGTGGACCAATGGGGGTCCTTGATCCAAAGCCAGCGGTTCCGTGAAAGGATTTACTATAAACTAAAAAATCACATCCAATCATTAGAAATGCATTCAAACAGTGGCGGAGGAGTCTGCCCGGAGAACACAGAGGGTCATTGAACACAACACGGTGACGTAATTGCTCTACAATCTCACATGAGCATCTGGTGTCATCGTGTCATTATGGCAAGTCATTTTCACTTTTCTCCCACTTATCTCTGCTGTTTTGGTCATAATCTTCATTTCACAATCTAATTAAACTGCAGGACACTAAAAGTTTGCTTGTTGCTTTGAAACTTATTCCTTAATCTCAGAAATCTCTCTCCCTCTCTCACACACACACACACACTCCTAACATCCAATCATCTTGCCTCCATCTCTGTTGTTCAGCTCCATATGTTCAATTCATCTTTCATTCAAAAACAAGACGCACCAAACAAATTCTCACGCAAACACTCACGTTTGGTAACATGGGATGTACGTGGCATTCGTATCAATCTAAAAAGAATAAATCCATAAATGACCTCAAAAGGCTACAGGCTGATATACGCCTTATTCTAACTCAGAACAGCAATATCTCAAAATCAAACGGTGGAATATCCTCACCAGCATGCATCAGTAAACAAAGAGGTTTCTAAATTCTAGTAAGTAAAACCACCGGCACATCTATTATTGACTCAGACGGGAGAATCATCATCATTAATGCATCGATTCACCAACGACATTCACACCGGCTAACACCTATGATGAGTCATCCTCGCTGAAAGTCGCTTTTAGACGCCTCATTTCACTGGTTTTACCATTACTGCTGTTCATGCTCTGTTTATGACTGTGAAGCCAATCTTCACAGTACAGATGGCTCCAATGACACCAACGACTATACATGGCAGTAAACATACTGTGTGCTAATTCTGTTATGATTATGAGGCGGTCCTTGGGAGGTTTTCTCTCCTGGAAGTGGTCCTCGGTTCTTTTACGATTGAGAAGCCCCGATATAGAGAAGCAGCAACATTGTAGTTTCACGCAACCACACATCTTGTGTAAACTTCCTGTTATGTTGAGGTCTGTTCTGACTCTGAAGACGTTATATTTACCACTGCTTTATTAGATAAGGTTGGGGACCATTTGTTTCACTTGACTGAGTTTTATTTTTCCAGTTTTATTCATGTCCAACATGATTTTTTTCTCACTTTTCTACCCTATTTCAAACCTTGCTGTTTATTCGCCGCCTGGAAGCCTCACATTTCTTTCAGTTTCGACCTAATGTCTTTTTTCAATGAAAGCCATTATTGTTTGTGTGTTTGTTGAAGGACTTGCCTGCCTACTTTGCTTCCGCAACCAAATTGGCAAAACCTTCATTTTAATAGAACAAATATTCCCTCTGTGTGTAAAGCCGTACTTTTCTTCTGTCCGTTTTGTCGTTAGGATGTTGTCACGGTTAGGTGAGCTGATATGGGCGGACTGGATTTGGTTTCCCGTAGGCCATGGCTGGGCTGACTTAGAAGACGGTGATGGCAAAGTATTCCCCAAACCACATCAACTCTGGGCTTCTATACCCATCGCTCTCTGCTTCCTGGTCATCCGGCAGTTGTTTGAGCGGTGAGTCATCTCCTGAGGGTCTGACGCACCTTAATCTCCTACCTTTCGGGTTGGAATGTTTCCTCGTGACACATCAGAGTTGCTGTTTCTAACTTTCTTTTCCTCTCTCCAGGACAGTAGCGATTCCTCTTGCCTCCCTGCTGGGAGTGCGTGACGACAAACGCGTCTGCGCTCCTCCAAATCCCGTCCTTGAGGCCCATTACTGTGACACATCAAAGCATCCCACACAGGTAATTATCCCAGCATGCCTTATGGAACTACAACAGCCTTATACGCACAGTGATAATATATGTCCTTTGGCAATGAAACAACCGGAGCCTGAATCATGAAATTTAAATATTGTTTGTGTTTCACATGTAAAAGGATGAGAGTGACGGAAATATCGCATTTTTGTTAACATTTGAATCACTGGGTGAAGCAAAATGACATTATCTATTTACCGTGTGTAGTTCTGATGGGAAACCTTGGCATTCATGTGGATGTTCTTTGACAGTATCAACCATCTTAACACACTGCTGCAGACCAAAACAATCTCTTGATGACTGGAGTGGTTGCGGTGCTGGGTTTGCTGTGGCTAATGGGGGGCTAGATTTGGTCTGCAGTGGGGTCGCAGAGCAAACGATTGTAAAAAGATGACCAATGTTATTTAATTCCTCAGTGAGTGGTTTTAATGTTTTGGCTCATTGATCCTGGTGACAACACCATGAAGTCATGATCCCAACGTTAAAGACCGTACCGACTCTTCCTTTTTTTTCCTCCTCCTGCACACGTGGTCAGAGCTCCATAGAGAGCTTGAGTAAAAAGACGAGCTGCTCGGTGCGACAGGTCCAGAGGTGGTTCAGGAAGCGGAGAAACCAGGACCGGCCCAACAAGCTCAAGAAGTTTCAGGAAGCGAGGTATTTAAACTCCCAGCAAATCATGTCTTCCATTCTAATCCGTCTGCTGTCATGGCCTGCTTTGGTTCATAAATAGGATGTTGATTATGCCTCTCCTCATTTCAACGATGAAGGACTGACTTCATCAGTGGTATTACGAGTATACCGTATTTGGGTTTCTGCCTGCAGATCCACAAACTGAGCTTTTCTGTGGGCTTACCTCATTAATCACTTGACCTTCACGGCCCATTCAAATCCTACCCACGTAATGTATAGTGGGGGAAATCACCGAATAACTCCACCCACACCGGAGTTTCTCCATCTTATCCGCCATTGTGTTCTCACTCACGGCGTGGCAAATATGACCATATTTTTATTCAGAAACGAAACCATGTATGCGTATTGTTGGAACAGCCAGCACCTGTTCACGACACAGGTGTGAGAGGGAACAACCTTCTCTGCTGTAATATCTTCCCACCAATAAAACTAATACTATATAAAGTGTTTCGTAGGCTTTGTGTTAGTTTGTTAAAGTGTGTTATCAAGTAAAAAAAAACCATAAAAGAACAACATGTCTCCGAAATAGATAGATTAGATTGGTTAATATATTTAACAACAACACATTTTATTCCCCTTTGCTCCGCATAGATAAATAAAGGCCTGGCCTCTGCTCTGTAGATAATTCTTCTTCTGTAGATTATCTACTTTAGATTACTCCTGTTGTGGTGAAACAACCTCTTTTACAAGGCTAAGACGCATCCTCAGTCATGTTGATGAACATCAAACTCCCTCAACGAGGCAAGCCAGCTGAGGTTGATCACGCAGCTTCTTCCCTACAAACACTCTCCTTCGGAATCGCTCTCCTGGTTCAGTGGCGGCTTTCGCTGCATCCTCGGGAAGCCCTACGGAGGGATTTCCCTGCAAAGCCTCTGCACCTGACCTCCACTCGAAAACACCTTTCCTTCCAGCCTCGTCTGTGGCAGTCACTGACAAGCCATTGCACTTCTCCCTCTATAATTAACGGTAACTTCTGTTACATAATGACCAGTGGTGGACTTAATTACTAGAGAGTCTTTCAGAATATCCCTGTGAGGCTCCATAACATAGTCCCGTCCATTTCTTTCAATCAGTGTTCCCTACCTAGCAGCCGGGACTCTGTACAAGTGTGCACTTGTTAGACGGCTTGAATGGTGAGATGACCGTTTATGAAACCCCCCAAAAATATATTTATTTGATGCAAAATCATCTACAATTTCCAAGACTTTGTCAAATCTTTTTTTTTTTTTCCCTGTGAAGGGCAAAATCACCTGAAAGCAGGAAAGTGTAGACCGGGTGCATGACACCCAGTCAGCGGCGTGAGCGCAGCAACATTTCTGGTTCAACTACCTGAGGAGTATTTCATGGGTTGTCATCAATCCTTTGGTTTTAGTCGCTGCTGCAGCACATCAAAGGGTTATTGTTAAATCTCCTTTGAAGTGTTTCCATCTGTGCAGAAGTCTTTCTTTTCAGCCCTGATAGACAAACATTCCACGACCAGAACAGGAACAGGATATGAATGCTTGAGCAGAGTAATACCATAACATGTCAAAAACATTGAAGATAATGTAGTTCACACTTAATAATTTAACGTCCTCGTGATGCGATATAATGCGTCTAAAAAAGAAATGATGTAAATACAGCGTCATGTCTTCATTTCCCACAGCTGCAACATGTCTGATTTTTTTTTTTCATTTGTCACGCTGGTTTACTATAAACCCAAAATCTTGTCTGTACCAGTTTGTATTTTGTTTTTTTATGTGGCTGTCAGAAATAATGTCTACCTAGAAATAGATTTCTGAGATCATTGTGCATTCTCTTACAGTTGGAGATTTACCTTTTACCTTCTTGCTTTCTTTGCTGGCCTGGCAGCCCTTCTTGATGTGAGTACGACGTCAGAATCTGGGTCGCAGCGTTTGTCAACGTCTAGAGTAGTACGATGAAATAATCCTAGCTGCAAACTCTTTCATTGATCTATTGAACTGTTTCAATTAAATGTCACAATGTGCTTACTAAAAGTATAGAAATGTAGGAGTTTTCACACAAGAGTTGTATCAGAAACCCTGTTGGATGTCATAAAAGTCTTGTATTCCTCTTTGTGCGTGAGAGTGCTTGTGGTTTTATGATGGACGACTCTTAGTGCATCATTAATAATGGGCATCTACTCTAAATTCCCTCAGAAACCATGGTTCTATGATACAAAATTGATCTGGGAAGACTTCCCGAAAATGGTATGTCTGCACAATAACCGCCACATCTCTCCTTCAATTTTTGCTTATTTCTTAGTATGTAATATCATAAGAAAATATATATGCACGTGTTTATTGAGAGGGATTTTTAAAACATTACCTTTGACACCTTTTTTTCTAATGTGCAGCTTTGTTGGTGACCCTGGATTGATGACGAAAAGTCTTGTCTTCTGATCATTTGAAAAAAAGTTTATTACTCCATGAGTCTCAGTTGAGCTTATTTACATGTATGACTTAACTAGAAAAAGCCCCCAGAGAGCCCGAACCTCCACCAAGGCCCAACAGTACGCTAGGTTTAGGAAACATTCCTGAAGATTCCTACACTAATGTCTGAGTCATTGCCCGCATCTAAATCAACCGGCAACTCCTTCACACTCAGAGTATCTCTCAAATACTCTGTAGCCGCTCGTCTCATGTGCCTTTCACTTCAGTGTCACTGTTCAGCCCGCTTAGCCCCCAGCTCCATCCCCAACAAAACTTCAAAATAATCAAAGGAACTCTTGAGACTGAGCCCCCAGCTCCAACCCCCAAAGGAACAACAAGGGGTTAAAGGAACTCTTGAAAATAACCCCCCAGTCCACCCTGAAGGAACATCAAAGCAACTGTTGAAACTGTAGTTTTTCCCTAATCCTTTTCCCTAACAAACAGACAACCACAGGAGTGAATATTTAACCTTCTAGGCGGGGGTCATGACAAACGGCTAAAACGGCCTCCGTCACAACGGAGTCGGCCATGGTTGTACGGTTTTCTTCTTCCAATGTCAGGCATCTACCAGGTCAAACTCTATGGCGACCTTCAGACAGCACAGCGCACACATCATTCCTCAGGCAAAAACACGTTTGCACATGTTTGTCAAAGGCAATGTTTAAAAATCCCCACCGTAAACATGTGCTAGCATTTTATGCTGACATTGTTTCTTTCCTCCCATTTGTTGCAGCCGCTGCTGCCTTCCCAGTACTGGTACTACATGATAGAATTAGGCTTCTACATCTCACTGGTTTTCAGCGTAGCATCGGATATCAAACGTAAGGTAAGAGATGCCGATCCGTCTCCTGACCTTTGTTAGGCCTGTGCCATAGAACCAAAACCAAGAATTCAACCAGAGAAGACCCTTCATGCTGTGCATGTCACAAATCCAGGATTGCGCTGTGTTAGTTGTGCATTTTGAGATTTAGACATAGATTTCCTCATCCAGAAATCTTGACTTCAGGCAGTGGAGCTGTCGGCAATCAAAATACGTAGAGGTAACCATCAATGTTTGACTCTTGTAGTTTGTGGAGGTCAGAGTGAGTGAAGTCCAAGTGTGACTGGAGCTCTGTGTAGGGACCCAGTGACCTCGTTGACCCCTGGTCTAAACAATGTTGTGAAAGAAGGCTGACCTTCAAGCCCGCCAGTAATAGAGAGGGTTCATTGTCAGCTCTATTTTGAAACTCCAGTTCACCATTTGCAAAGAATTTAATCTTTTTAACCACAGCAGTTCTGGATTATTCTGTCGTAAAATCCGCCCGTGTCAAGGGTTTGTTTTTCTTGCCTCTGTATATGGATTTAGTCCCTCTTTATAACCCAGCAGTATAATCTGCTCCATGGAGTCCGTCAATAATTTGTAACACGGCATCAATCAGATACAGATAGTTGATTAGTGACCAATCTTTACGGCCTGATCAATAAGTGACCAAACAGACGGCGTTTTTTGTGTTTATGCTGTCCTTTTTCTGTCCCGTGTTTTCCTCTGCAGGATTTCAAAGAGCAGATAATTCACCATGCAGCTACAATTTTCCTCCTCTGTTTCTCCTGGCTAGTCAACTACATCCGGGGAGGAACTCTGATAATGCTCGTTCATGATGCGGCTGACTATTTAATGGAGGTATTTAAAAAAAAAAACGCCAGATTAAGTTATAATAAAATAATATTTTAGATTCTTACATTAGGAAATTTAACTCCAATTGCGGCTTATACTTAAATAAACACAAATTTCTGGGCCTTGACAACATTTAATATTGCTGAAAAGATGAGAAGATGGTGCGTCTCACACTGCCCCCTGTCTGCCCTCTAGAGGACAATACAGGAAGTGTCTTTTTCTGATTTATTTATTTTTTTAATTTATTTTTTTCTTTCATTCCAGTCAGCCAAAATGTTCAACTACGCAGGTTGGAGGAAAACTTGCAACTTCATCTTCACCATGTTCGCCGCAGTCTTCATCATCACCCGCCTCATAATCCTCCCATTCTGGTAATATAAGACACGTTTGTTACTGCGGCTGTAGTAAGTCGCTGATATGACTCTGTGATGGAAGTACATAGGAACATTTTTAAGATCGTAACCATGTATTTGTTCTGTACATTTAACGGCATTTTTCAGTTTGAAGACCCTAAATTCAAAAGGCATAATCTTTATTTATACATTTCTGCGTAGTTTCTATATTATTCTGTTAGTTATTGATGCTTGACTGGGCTGGAGAAGCTGACCAACCATAAAGGATGTGATAAAGGTTTACAGAAAACCACAGAACCGTTGACAAAATTTTTATTTGTGCAAACAAATCCCATGAAGAGGCAAACATGAACACAGTCCATAAGTCTGACTTGCTTGTTCCTTTGATTAATCGAGAAAAATGTTGTTCAAAAACTATGAAAAACCCCAAATTATATCTCATGTCTTTGTTACGATCAGCATCGTCGCTGTTTTTGTTTTGGGTCGGACCCAATCACAGCGTCCTTGCTATTATTAATCTGCAGCTGGTGCAATGATCGAGTGAGCAGCTGCTTTAAGAAGTTATATCAGCTGCGTATTTTGTCCCTTTTAGATGCGCAATGGGCTTTAAAAGGGAAGCATATGTGCATTTTCTAACAAAAATATTTTTTATTGTTAGAAGCAACTGGGCTCGCAGCCGCAAATCATGGATCTATATGGATCGAGTTAGGTAATACGGGTTTTATTACCTGAAAGGCACCGGTGTCTCAGACAATCACATGATCCCGTTTAGTCGTTGGCAGTTTACCGCAGCTCAATGTAAAAAAAGGGGTTTACTGATAACGAAATGAGCTTCATTGAACTATTATTTGCGTTTTTTATCATTCAAATTAAGGTAAAAATCCTTTTAGAAAGTACGCGTCACTGATATTTTTCAAACTTAATCTTTAAAAACATTTCCCAAAACCTCATATTGGAAGAATTGAACAATATTTGTTGTGTAATTCATTGTAGCAAGAGAAATATACCAAATATGATATTTAAGGATGTAAATGTTATTTTATGTGGCACTAATCCAAATACTTACAGTATATTAACGTATACTGCACATATACATGTGTAACCCATTTATTGCACCGTCATTAAGTTCTTAATTGCACCTTAGTGTAGATCAGAATCAGCTTTATTGGAATGGAGATGTTCTTGTGTACAGGCTATATACATTTAGATATATATGTATTGATAGGTATATATAAATATATATGACCGTGCAAAGAGTTCGGTGTAATGACAGTTGGAGGTAGTTATTGTGTAATTTGGTGATCCAGGTTATCGTACATCACTGACACTGGTTTGTTTGTTCGTCAGGTTGATGGCCTGTGGGTAGAAACTGTTTTTGTGTCTGGTAGGTTTGGCGAACAGTGTATTGTTGCGCCTGTCAGAGGGGAGAAGTTGAAACAGGTTGTGTTCGCTGTGTGACGGGTCTGCACCAAGAGTCTACCTGACTCTGGAAGAGTATAAGTCCTGGATGGAGGGCAGGTTGGATCCGATGAGGTTTTTTGCAGATCCATTTTGTCCGTTGTAGTTGGTTTCTGTCCTGTTTGGGAGCAGATCCAAACCAAACAGGGATGGAGTTGCAGAGAACAGACTCAACCTGAGCTGAACCTGAGCTCAACCTGCCTCAGGTTGATCTGATAATTTTGTATGTGTTGGATGTCCTACAGTTGACACTGTAAAGAGGACAGTCCTACTGTTCAGCTCCAGGTTGTTGTGACATCACCAGACGGCCAGCCGTTCAACCTCCCGTCTGTACGCAGACTCGTTGCCGTCCTGGATGAGGCCGATGGCCATTGTGTCGTCTGCAAACTTGAGGAGTCTGACAGAGGGGTCGTCAGAAGGGCAGTCATTTGTGTAGAGTGAGAAGAGTAGAGGTGACAGCACACAGCCATGGTGGGCCCCCGTGCTGATTGTCCTGGTGGAGGATGAGATTTTACCCAGCCTCACCTGCTGTCTCCGGTCCATCAGGAAGTCTGTGGAGAAGAGTGTTCCTGGTACGATGGTGTTGAACGCTGAACTGAAGTCCACAAACAGGATCCTTGCGTATTTCCCTGGAGAGTCAAGATGTTGCAGGATGAAGTTCAGTCCTGTGTTGACTGAACTTCATCCACTGACCTGTTTGCCCAGTAGACAAACTGCAGGGGATCCAGCAGGAGGCCTGTGATGTCCTTCAGGTGGGACCAGACATTCTCTCAAAGGATTTCATGACCACAGCGTTTGAAGCATGAGGGGTCTTCACACGTCTCCAGCGATCTATTAAAAATCTGTGTGAAGATGGGGGCCGGCTGATCAGCACAGGCTTTCAGGCAGGAGGGGGACACGCCGTCTGGGCCTTGAGCCTTTCTGATCTTTTGTCTCTGAAACAGCGTCCTCACCTCCGTCTCATAGGTTCTAAGCTTGGGGTCAGTGGGGAGGGGTGTGATGGGGGCAAGGGGTGTTGATAGTTCAGAAGGTTGTCGAACCTGCAATTAAACTTATTCAGCTCCTCATCCAGTTGAAAGCTCTCCAGAGCAGGGATGTTGGTTTCCTGTAGTTGGTGACCTCTCGCAGGCCTCGCCACACCGATGCTGGGTCGTTGACTGAAGTAGCCCTTCTTTGCTGCTCTGACCTCCCTGGTCAGTGTGTTTCTGGCCCGCTTGTACAGGACTCTGTCACCACTCCTGTAAGCTCCTCCTTATTTTGCTGCCTGAGTTTGGCATTAAACCAGGGTTTCTTGTTGTTGGACGTGCAGAAGGTTTTTGTTGGCCCACACACGTTTTCGCAAAAACTGCTGTAAGCCGTCACAGTGTCAGTTAACTCATCCAGGTCTGAAGCAGCCCCCTCAAAGACCCTCCAATCAGTCCAGTCAAAGCAGGCCTGTAGCTCCAGCTTTGCCTCGTGGGTCCACCTCTTGACAGTCTAAGAAGGCTTAGCAGATTAGAATTTCTGCCTGTAGGACGGGATGAGATGGACCATACAAAGATCAGAGAGAGCCAGGGCGATATGCATCCTTCATTCTGGTGCAGCAGTGGTCCAGTGTGTTAGTGTTCCTGGTGGGACACGTGATGTGTTGTGTATGCGGTAGATCCCACAGAGAGCTGCTGCTCCTCCAAATAAACGTTGGCCCAGGTTACCCAACTGTTCGGGGAATCCCAGTTGATTGGCGGATGTTTAGAGGCACCTCTCTGGAGTATGTGATCACAGAGGGATCGCTGTAAACGGGACAAATAAACAAGAGCAGACAAAGTACTAGAGAGCGCAGCACCGAGACGACCTTCCGCGGCGCCATCATGGTATAGATGGTTTGACTGCAGGAACCTTTCCTTAGCACAACATGGAGAAGCAGATCCTGCTTAGATGATTAGAGATCGTCTCTCACTGTATCATACTTCAACTCCTAAAAAGAAAATAAAGCAAGTTGGGCCGTCGATTCTTCCATGACTCTGATTTATAGCCGCGTTTGTTCAAAAGAGACAAAATCGTCCACCAATAACCCAAAAATGACTTTTTTTTTAAAAAAAAGCATAGAAAACCAGTTGATTAGTTATGTTAACGATTATTTGTTCAATATATTCTGTTGAATAAATGACCTTACAGGCAGTTGAAGGAAACTTGGTGACATTTTTCAGCCGTTTTATGTTTTTGTCTTCATATATTCCATGTAATGGAAATATAACCAGTAGACATGGTGTGTTCAGTCTTTGTTCCTCTGGAGCCTCTGACTGTGGGCGGTTCTGACTGGACTTTCTGTTCTGCCTCTGTTTTCCATTTTAGGATCATATACACAACAGCGGTCTACCCCCTGAGCCTCTACGCCCCCTTCTTCGGCTTCTTCTTCTTCAACGGGCTGATGTTTGTGCTGCAGACCCTCCACATCTTCTGGGCCGTGCTCATCCTGCGCATGGCCATAAAATTCCTTCCAGGCAACGTATGAACCCAGACTGTCCACTTTTATCCCCACCCCTCAACTCACATACACAACATTTTCAACTCAAATCAGCAAACGTTAACTTATTTTTTTAAATTTTATTTTTTGTCACCCCGGCAGAAACTTGTTGAGGATGAGCGTAGCGACAAAGAGGAGACGGAGTCCGACGACGAGGGCGATGACGCGGAGAAGCGGGAAAAATCCAGAAACGGGCACGTGCAGAACGGACACACTCCTCTAAACAACAACCTCAGAAAGACGGACTGATTGGACAGCAAGAGGTGGAGGTGAGACGGCGAGGGGTGAAGGCAGGTCCTCGCGTGTCGAAGCCAAAGAATGGGAGTGTGGAATGTGGAAAGGGGCAGAAGGCACACCAAAATATATACACACACACACACATACACACACACACACACACACACACACACACACACACACACACACACACACACACACACACACACACACACACACACACACACACACACACACACACACACACACATCCATCCATGATCTCCTTCGCTGATGGAGTCCCACATTGATCTACTAACACCTGCAGCAGGTGTTCACGCACCTTCTCCTCTTTTCTCATCTCTCCAGTCTGTTCCACTCCCCGCCAAGATTTTGTAATGTTGACCAAGTTGCCACGTCCCACAACTGCCTGCTTGTAGCCGATTTTTCTTTTTTTTTTTTTGTAAGAGAGGTGTTTTAAAGAGATGCTGTGGTTACGACCAGCTTTTCCTCCCTGCACAGTTGGTTCCATCTCTTCAAAGCTTTGCGGCTCTGAAACATGACTGATTTTTATTTCCTCTACACACTGAGGGTTCTGGCGAGCGCGGCGGCGCCTTTCCACGGACCTGATTACCGTCTTGTCACTGACGTTGTCGATCAGTTAGAAATGGACTTGGGCGTGTCGGGCAAATGCCAACTTTGAGATTTTAGGATCTTACCATTGGTTTTGCTTAAAATACATTTGCCTACTAATTAAAAAAAGAAATGCTTAAAAGATGAGTTGGAGGTAAGGAATATTTTTAAACAATTTGAAAGAGTGGGAGAAGGTTCTACTATGTCTGCCACGTGTGCTGAAATGTGCTTTGCGTGCAAATTAGTCTGAAACGTTTTGACTGCACAGATGATTTTAAATGTTTGTTCTGTTTATGATATCTCTGTAGTTGTGTAATTTTATTTCTGTTTGTTTTATTTGTCCTCTGTCCAGTTGACGGTTTAAATTTGGCAGTGTAACCCAAACCAATCAGGAACTGTGTATGAATTCTTTATGGGATGAACAAAATCGATATCATTTCCATCCAGTGTTGTTTTCCCATCCAAAGATGCACTTTATGGTTTTTCTTCAGTGGATCAGCATTGACTCGATACAATGTTAACACGCTTAGTAATAGTGTTTGATTTGAATTCAATCCAGGATTAGTTTTAGTTTAGGGGAGGTTATGAGAACAATGAAGAAGAAAAAAAAATCTTTTCAAAGCAAAGATGTAAGAAAGAGAAACACCAAAGAATGGTTTACATTTTGTACCGCTATGTTTTTTGCAAGTGCCTTCACAATTTCAAATGTTGATTGAAAACAAGAAAAGTCAACTCTGTGCCTTGTGTCTTTATTTCGGCCGTGTCTGTGTCCCGACACACCCAACAGTCGATGTGATGTAGTTCTACGGGCCTTTCAGACGGCGGATCGCCTGCAGCTCCTTGTAAGGAAAAGGGTTTTTATTCTGCCTCATGTGTTGTTGAGATGTCAAATAATAATAATGACTATGATAAAGATACATGTGGATAACTATTCCGTCTCCTTTATGCTTTTTTTCACTCAATTAGTGTCTGAAACGGCACTTTGGCCTTCAAATATGAATTAAATCTGAATTGTTTTGATTAGAAATTCATTAATAATTCGTTTTTCAAACAGTCCCAGCATCTCCAGTGCAAAGATTTCCTGCTTAACTTTCTTATTTATCATTTATAATAAATTGGATTTGCGTTTTAAACCAATTTATGAACTGACGAGGGGGAAAAAAAAGAATGGGGCAGATTTTCCGGCGCAAAAAGAGAATTGTTGATAATTAGGATTATAGCATATATGGGACTGTAATCAGGATTCTTGATATAAATTTGTTTTCCGTTTTTGAAATCTCAAAAAATGCAGAATAACCACAAATTGATCGCAAATCACATAAAAATGTCAAGAATACATAATTAAATACAGATAAACGGTCTGATATTCAAATATCATTGATCGCCTAAGTATTACTCTGTAATTTATGACGTCCCATTATTTATTTTTCCTCTATATATTTGATTAAATTGACTATTTAAACATTTTAGATTATTGTCCAGAGAATTCCACAGCTTCACTCCATAAACTGAAATAAACATCTGCTTTAACGTTGTACGTGCTAATAATATTTTTAAATCATTAAAACTTCCACATGTACGAGTCGATAAATAGTCTGCTGGTAAGTTGTTTGGCTTCCACCTTGTTCATAATTCTTATTGCTTTTTTCCTTTAGCACATACAAAGGTTTAATATTGGTCATATGTTATTTTTAATATGAGATTTCCTACTATGTTTGTGGTTCATTATAACACCCAAAAGTGTATTTATATTATTAAAAAACTATATAAATGCGCAGTCAATGATTCCTGCTGATGACGATCTCATACTTAAGAGAAAAAGATTTAAGAATATGATTTTGTAACTTCTTTTTATATTCTTGGCATATTACATGCTTGTTTCCGGTTGCTGCGTGGTATATTTTGAGTGCTCTTACTTTGAAGGACACAGCGGAAGTAGTGTTGGTCAATATTTTGCATGTGTCCTGACTTTATCAAATTAACAGTCTCCATCCTCCGCGCTGTGTGTTTTACACTAATTGTATGGCTTTTATACGTGCAAATAAAACATTGTACGCGCTTTTCAGTCATTTATGTGTTCTATGGGGGATTTGTCCATGTAGGGACGCTTATGGATTAACGGTAATTGTCTTGTGCGCACGTGTCAATAAGTTTTTCGCACAAAATAATAAAAATTTTCTCTAGAGACACTTTTTTTTCCTCTTGAGGGACTTCTGGAGTTCAGTATTTTTTGTATACTTGGTCAATTAAAACTCCGTCTACTACCATTGAGTTATTTTCATCCTTTTTTTTCGATTACCGAAAAGCCAAAAATTTTGTTTTATTCCAATTAAAGAATAATCTTATTTTTCATCAAACCACCTCTTGGGTTTGACCATATCCCTTGCTAAATTATCTATAATTCTTCATAAACCGTACCCAGAGAAAAACAATATTTGTACCATCCGCAAACAGAAGATACTGCAATACTTTTGGACACTTCACATATTTCATTAATGTATTTGGGAAAACTGAATTTGGGAATGACTGCCCATGAATATTTTGACTACAGTCTGAGGCCTCCTCGGCTCCTTGCACATGGAGTGGGATCATTTTACCTCTGCTGGCTCCACAGGCCTCGGCACTGTCCCCTCATTGGCAGCCTCACCGTAACAATCTCCATTTTAAAGCAGCAGACTCAATTTCCACCCTGCTCTCCCCAATTAAATTGCCAAAAAAACATCTCCTGTTTCTCCTACTGCCAACGTCTGGCTTCTGCTGTGTCCATCTGTACTTCCTCCTTGAGTCCATTCCTTTCAAATTAAGTTTCTCCTCCTTCCGCTGGTGCAATTTCAGCCTCATGTCATGAATGAGCCCAGTGCTGCCTGAGGTGCTTGGCTTAATTGTGGTGTGAAGCTCAAACTGGTGTCGGTGGTGGAGGTTCTTCTGACAGCAGAACAAAAGCTGTGGGGTGTTTGATTCACTTGTGAACTGTGTCGACCGTTATTCAATTCCTGCTTAAGTATTAATAAAGGCTTTACACACCGGGGGGAGGCTTCAAGGTGCAAGAGTGTGTGTGTGTGTGTGTGTGTGTGTGTGTGTGTGTGTGTGTGTGTGTGTGTGCAGGGGATAATCCGCCAGCTTCTCATTTTTCTCGTGATGATCAAGCCAGCAGGGGGACAGTAAACACTTTGGTAACTGATGACGTTCTTATGTAACTCAAGTACTGAGGAACCTTAGCAGGAACCCCTCCAAGATGCTACAAAAGCTGTCCAAATGTTTGGACTGTGGACGCTGAAGCAAACCTCTGCAGAATGGTGAGTGGGACCTTCATCTGCACCTTTGTCTCTTCAGGCGGTTGTGTGGCATCTTTTTTATTCTAATAATAATTTGGGCTTTTATCTAACATAGTTATCCATCATAAATATAAAAGAGAATGATTACGCTTTTCTTTATTAATCTACGGATGTAATGAAAGTAACCCAGCAATTATTTTTGACAGTTGATTATTGTTTTTGGGCTTTTTTTTTCATTTAATTTAATTTTTTTTTAGGCAGTAGGATTTTTTTCAATGTTAATTTTTCCAGATTGGACCATGAATCCATTTAATTAAAAACACACACACACACAACCCCTATAATATGAAAATAATTCAGAGGAGTTTTTGGGGCAACATTATTTTCACTATCAAAGGATTTATTTATATATTCTTTTCTCAAATGATGTGAACTTGTGTAATTGGATTACACTCAAAGGGCCACTTAAGAGTTCTTACTGTGGCATAAGTGGAAAATAATTGTGTGAAACCTCATAAACTGGGTGAAATTATCTGAGTGAGAATCTGTTGGAAGGCTAAAAGTTTAAAAATAAAATAAAAACATTTTCTTTTTAAAGTCTGTGGTTGTAGAATTGGAGAGTAGTCAGCAGGCCGGACCTCCACCGGCTGCTTCTAACATCTGGATCTCAGAGCCAGATGTTGATGAAGTGCATGAGGCTATTTTAATTTATTAAGGAACACAAAATACAACAAGAACAAATCATTCAAATATTACAATACACATAAAGTACAGGTAATATATTGCACCGTCAGCATATATTAACTTGTCACTTCAACATGTGACCTAATGATTATTTAGTTTGAACCTGACTTAATTTAGCATTATAAGTGTAACCCACCTTCACACAGAACCTCATGTTTAACCCAAATTTAATAGTTTATGAGTGATTGCTTATTTTTGAGACTGTAGTCACTGGTAATGTTAAAATCTGCAGATAAATTGCTCCTATATGAAATCCTGCACGTTAAATCTTTCTAAACTGTGTTGGTCTTTGGTACAAAAAGTAATGTGAATCACCAAAGGAAGGCTATTCTGGTGCCATAATGTCTACTGTTAGTGTGTCTTAGCTGTGAATACAAATCCATACGTGTTTAAAACACCAATGTTTCTGAACCCTCTGGATTCTGAGAATATTTTGGCGTTAAACCAAACCCCGAACCTAAGCCTTTATAAATCCTATTCAATAATGTTCAACATGCCAATGTTTGATGTCTGTCGGGGCTTTTTTTGTGTTTTTCCTTAAGCACATCATATTAGCATACTTATGGGCTAATATGCTAATATGAAGGAGTTCTGTGGTGGAACAGGGTCCGATATGCATCGATTTACACCTTGATTTTCCCCATCCATGTCCTGCTTTTCTTTTTATTGCTAGTGAAACACCCGATCCAGACTTTTACTTCTGCCATCAAAACATGCAGACAGTAAAAATCTTTTTAGGCTTGCAAAAAAATATAAATACAAACTATAATTATCTAGGCCCCCTTCAATCTATGTTTCATTTGTATGTCTGCTATCAATTCATCACCAGCATCTTGAGCACAACTGTGCCCCCACCTGTCGCACTCTCAAAGCCGTGGCGTTGAAGTGACCAGGAGAGGAGGCCTTCTAACAGCCATCACTAGTTTGCATCACCGCCATGGACCAGGCTTCTCACCCTGCGACACAGTTTGAGGTGGACGTGGACCTGGGCTTCGCTCTCTTCTTCCTCTTCCTGCTGTGTTTCTTCCTGCTGGTGACAGTGGTCCGCTGTGCCCAGACTGTTGCGGACCCTTACGGCTCCATCTCCATCTCCACCTACCAGGAGGAGCAGATCACCTGAGAGAATGAGAGTGATCCAACAGTAACATCAGACAGACTCTCACTGTAAATATATATTTTATAGCTCAGGGCAGCCTGTTTTTTTTTAATGTAATGTAAGATCTACATCATATACAGAAGTAAGGCCATTTTTGAACAATTATGACTCATTGGTATGCTCACATGGAAATCACAAGACTTTTATCATTATATGCAATATATCAATGCCTTTATCATGCCAATTGTTTCTTTATTATTTTAAGTATATATTTAAAATGTGGAAGCATGCTTGCCGGCCGTCTGAGGAACTGAATGTACCTTCAGCCTGCCTCTTTCAGTTATTATTATTATTATTATTATTATTATTATTATTATTATTACCGAGGAAAGTACGGTGGCCGACAGGACAAAACGCGCGTCAGCTATCCTGATTTTCTGACTGCTGCATATTACTGCGCATGCGCCTTGTGACGTCATGCGTTGAAACTCAAATGCCTGTGGGAACTGTGCGTGGCACAACATAATAAGTGGAGCAATTAAGATCACGATGGAAAACACAAAGGAAACATCAGTGCGTGGCCAAAGACAAATGTCATACAGCTGGTGAAAGGGCAGTTAATAATAATAATACGTTTAATTCATAATGCACTTTACATTTGGATCAAATCTCAAAGTGCTAAAAAAAAGTGCAGCTAGTACAGATGCGTGACAAACATTACAAGCCACGCGCAAACAATAAACAGACATATCTTCCTGAGTTCATTATTACTAGAAAGGGTGTCTTTTTATATTTGCTGAACGCAATGCGCTTCCAAAACAGAAAATACATTTCCCTTCCTTATTCATTTTATTGGTGAAAATTAACTGTTCTACATTCCAACAGCAGGTGGCGGTACTGCGTCTCAACGCTGGCTGCCACCCGCTTTGATACGGAACAAAGAAGAAGAAGACGGAAGACGACTGGATATCAACAACCTAAAATGGAGACTGCGGCGTAATTGCTAATTTTATTTAGACACGTACATAGTGGGATAATATTTTCAGCCAATTTGCATAGTTTTCATAAGATCGTGTACGGTTAAATACCAAATACTGCAGTAACAAATTTCTGCTTCATGAACCTGCGGTTCATTTATAGCTAGCTATGAAGTAGCGTAGGCCTGAAGTTCTCCTCTTCCTGGCGGCAAACTACAACTACGACCAAATACTGATTGTTTATTTACCTAAATCTGACATTTAGAGCGGATTATCAGGACACAACGTCAGGTAAGTTATACTTTTATGTCCAGCACTGCTGACGCACTATAGCTATAGCTAATCTCTCTTGCTGTCTCCCTTGCTAATCGTCCCTAAATCATAAATAAGCTCATTTTGACGTTATTTCTGTCATGAAACTGATGAAAAAGGAGTAATAACAAAAAATCTTTCATAATCGTCACACGACAACATGCACTGATTCTCTATAATTATATAGCTAATGTTGATCATTACCCTTGTTCGGTTCTGTGGAACATAAAAATTATGCAATATATTATTTTTGTTCAACCTCAGGCTGATTTTATGTGAAGAACATAAAAAAAAAACATGTTTTCAAAGACTACACTGCAACCCCCCCGAACACATTTGTATTACATATGTGGTAATATGGTAATAAAAGTGTGGGAATTGTAGGTGCTATGCACCTTCACTGTCCACGTCCTACATGGGTGTATTGTTAGTTTTTGTGTTAACTTTGTTCGTCACCTTTGCAACAGGTAGTTATATTTCAAGCATCTCCACCTCTTGTCCGCCCACACTCCTGCACAGTTTATCATCTCTCTTGCTGTAACCATTCTCACACTCTATCCCGACACAAGAATAATTAACTTTGCCTATATGGCTCCCTTGTCATATTATTAGTGGCTTTTTCGGTCAGATGTTACTTCCTGTTGACAAAGAGGCCCATATATGGGCCTTCATGGCGTGGTGGCTTTAAGGAGGATGATGAGATTTGAAATTATGGAGGAAATGACTGGAGGGCTGTTTTCTATTGCTGTTAATAAAAAAAAAAAAGGAAGTTAAGAGAAGGGCTTTTACACGAATCTCTGTGTAAATAGAGCTTTTGTTTCTCCTCCAGTCAAAGGGAAGGATGAATAAGAATAGGTTAATATGATACAAACACTCAGGCATTGAACTATTGGGGGCAGGTAGGGATTTTTTTTTTCTGGGATATTGTTGTTAACGTTTGATAATATTTTGCAAGTGTGTTTCCGACTGTAGTCATTCTTGTTAATAGGATTTTAATTATTCCTTCCTAATAACATTTATGGGACTGACCCCACCACTTTGCAAGTGAGGTACATCTACATCCCGCAACCGGTATTGTTTTTACACTTTCCATTTCGAGCTTTCAGTTTGATCCAGACCAACGTTGCATTTGTTAAACCTCAATTGCAACACCATCCAGATCAGACCGTAAGAGGTCTGATCCGGATGGCGGCCTACCATCGCCAATACCTAGAAAAACAAACAACAAACTGAATGAAGGGAAAGTTTCAAATGAACCCAGGTAGGACATGAAAGACATGAAGCATTGAATTATGATATGATGCAACGAAGAAGTCAGAAGCAAACAACATAGAAAACGCTGACATAGTGAAAATGTCAGCTCGCTTGTTCTTTGAATAATGTTGTAGACGAGTAAAGCCCACCCCTCGTATCTGCATCATACCCCCAAAAAATCTATTAATGCACCTCTAGATCTAAACAGTAGAGATCTTGAATAACCCTGAAAGGAGTTTTTCCACACACTGTTTTCATTGACATTTGAAACTAGTACCTGTGTTTTCTCTACAGAGAATATGGCCGATTCACCGTGTGGGGTTATTTCCGTCAGAAATAACGCTCCCACCCACAAGCTCCAGTTGAAGAAGGGTTCCGACTCTCTCCGTGGAATGAAAGAAGCCGTGGTGGTCCTGACCAGACTCCCTGACTACAAGATCAGCGCCCTGCGACCACCGACGCCCACGCAGTTCTACAGCGAAGACGAATCCCTCAGCAGCTCGGACTCTGAAATGCAGTGGAAACCGGAGGGTGACTCTAGTGATTCGGATTCCTCCGCCTCAAACAAACAGGAAACCGGCAAGAATGAGGCGAGAACAGCCGCACCTCAGACGAGTAGAAGCAACTACAATGGTAATGGAACGAAGCAAGAAAGAAACACGCTAGATCGATCACCACGCACCTAACGGCGCTAAAGTCGTTTTTTTCCTGGTTGGGTTTGTGAGTATTTGGTTGTTAATGACCAGGAAATTCTTAAAAGTATAAAACAAAGTAAAGAGAATCTTCAAGTTGAAAGAGGTTTTTTAATACCGGAGTCATTTTTTCAATCATGAAGGAGTTTCCAGCACTAAGAGGGCATGCGTGGAAGTGAAGTGACTTTGTCCATCTAACCGTCCAACTATGTTGTACTCTTGTTCTAAAGTCCTGATGAGTAAATGACTCTCCGATGTAGACTGGTACTGCTTTGAAGTCAACATATTTAAAATGCGTGGCTGAAAAAAAACTCAACCAGAGCATTAGGTCACGACGCTGGGCATGAACAGATACAACTCAGACAGAGAGCTTTCTGATACAGCGTTTACGTGCAGCCACTAACTTCACGAAAGGATTTAGACTTCCTCCTTGTAAAGGAATGAAATCTATCTACATTCCTTTCCTGAATCTAATCGGTATAAGTCTGTCTATGTAAACCCACCTGGAATGGCCCCTTACTCAATAGCACATACATGCTGCCACAGGTTCAGATTATTAACAGGTCCAGTCACATTTCTCAGTCAGAAGTAGAGACTCAAAATGAGCTCAACCAAACATCTGAGCAGAACATTAAAGCTCTCTAACCCGACGGTTTAAATACACAAATGAAGTGTTTTCACGGTGACGTAGGAAACCTTTCACCTGTTTCCTATTGCTCCGAAGAAACGAGGAATGTCCGCCCTGACCTGCCAGAAGAAGAGGTCACAGTGGGCATGAGTGTCCTCGCAAAGAAGAAGACCAGAAGATGGCAGCGTGGTCAAATACTGGAGATAACAGCAAGAGGTGAGAAAATGAATCAAAAACATTTAAATTGGGCGTGAACAAAAGTTTGAAAAAGCAGAGAGAGAGAGAGAGACACAGAGACAGAGAGAGAGACAGAGAGTAATAGAATAATAATTTATGTTTCGGACAATTTGCCTTTTATCTGCCTTTTAAACCTTTTATTTATATATATATATATATGTATTTTTTAGTTTAATTACTCAATCAGTCATCAGTCCTAAACAATAAAGTGAATATTTATATTGATTGTTGATGATGACGATGTTACATTCCATTAGTTACTGTAAGGATAATATAATTGTTTTTTTGTTATATGTTAAAGACAATATTCTCATAAATAATAGATCATTATTAAAAGTGAACAAAACAGAAACAGCTGTGATTATATATGAATTAAATTTTAATCTTATCAATTTTAATGTGGTAAAGTTAATATTTCTGATTCCGTCATTTAATTGTTTAATTTGTTAAATTGTTTGTTTGTTGTTGTTTGTTTGTTAAAAATATTAGTTATCTTTTATTGTGAGGTTTTTAATTCAGGTTGAAAAAGCGTTTCACCAAAAGATACTAGAACGTGACTCAGAAGTATTTATTTCACATTTATTTGTGTTGTTTATTCTTTTGTTTGTGTTGGAATGATGACAGGAAAGACGTTTCAAACCACGGCGAAGCTTAAAACGATCTTATTCTCACCAGTTTCCCTCTGTATCATTCTGTCCTCCGTAGAAGACGGTCGGTTCAAGTACAAAGTTGGCTTTGAAGAAAAGGGAAGAAGCTTCGTGTCTGGACACCACATCGCTTTTGACGCCACGCCGACACTGGAGCAGCTGTACGTCGGCGCTCGTCTGGTGATCAACTCTGAGGACAACGAGTCTCTGTTCCAGCCCGGTATTTTGGCCGAGCTCCCCAGTCGAAAGAACCGCTTAAGGTTTGTGTTTGAATCAGAGCTGTCAGTGGATTAGCACATCAACATTCAAACACAATCATAAACTGTGGTGGCGCAACAGATTTAAAAAAAAAAAACTCCCTGATCGGATCACGTTTTTAAAGAAAACTGCTCCAGCCTCTATACTTCACTGGACTGGATCATGTGACTGTCCCAACCTGGGGGGGTAACCCACCCAAACTACTCACTCAGAGAGAGATGAACTGGATCTCCACGCTCATCACTGACACCTTCTGGACTGAATGAGACTTGACCTTCAGACGTTTCCTCTGAACGAACTTCAAGTTGTTGAAACATACGTTCTGAATTATGGCCGGACCCACAGACCGAGGGTCTTGGTGGCGACCGGGAACACCTACTTGAACCAATCTCACCGCACTTCCTGTTTACCAGTCGCCTCATCACCATTTGCTTTTATACTCTTATGACATCACAGGCCAATCACGCAGCACTTCCTGTTCCTCTATTTGCCATCTCCATTTTCTTTTATACTTTTATCCTCTGATGTCACATTTATTTTAATTTTATGTAACATCAAAGGCCAACTGTATAGCAGCTGTTTTACGTTCCTTGATCTCCCCCTGCTCTTCCTCTTGCCCTGATGAAGACTTAATACGCGAAACGTTAGCAGGAGTTGGAAATAAAGAACATTTTGGTGAATGATCCCACCTCGGTTACACCCCAGGAGTAAAATGGGATTTTTGAGTCTAACAGCAATGAATGCATTCAGGCTCATATTCAAACCTCGGGGCAATCTAGAGTCTCCAATTCACCTGTACTGCCTGTTTGTGGACTGTGGGAGGAAACCGGGAGAGGACCCACACAGGCCCGGTGGAGAACGTGACACCTCAGAGGTGAATTTAATCAGATTCCTTTTCTCTTTGTTCCAGGTTCTTGATTTTTCTGGATGATCACACGCCGATATATGTTGGTTTACCTGCAATTCACCTGGTGTGTCGACCTCGTAAGTGTGGCTCATCTCACAGCGATGCTTCTGTTTTCAACACAAGATAAAGAGTCCAATGAGTAACTTCAAATACTCCAATCATGTGGTTGTACTCCATGTACCTCTGCCTCAGACAGAACCAGGTTTTTCTTTTGAAAGTCCGTCGATACAAGAGAAAAGTTGTTTCATATTGTTTAGTTGCCCTCTCTGGACAATGTGTATGTCTCTTTATTTGCCACTTACACACACGTGCAGCAGAGAAAGTAGATTTTTATTGGTTTATCATACTGTGAAAACCTCATACTGTTCCACCGGGTGAATAAAATCCCCCTTCAGAATTTAGTGAAAATACTGAATGCGAGACGTTTTTAGCCGGAAATAAGTCAAAACAATCTGTCAATGGAACAAATGAAGGATTTCATGGAACAACATTTAAATAAAGTACATCCAGAAATCTCATTTAGATCTATAGTTTACGAGTATTAGGAAGAATTGTGTCTCAGAATGAGTCAGTAATGCTAAAAAACTGTTGGTAATTTTTTTTCCCCGCAAAAGCCGCTATTTTTATTTTATTTCTTTACCATACAGACCAGAAGAAATTCCCCTTTGGCAAAAATCAAGTATGTCCTATCATATCTTAAACTTCTTATAAGTTGTACGACAGACACTGTTCCAGATCTAATACGATGTGGAATTACGTTCTTGGAATAAGATCAGAAAGAGATGATCCAGCATTTTAGGATGAAAAATGTCTTTAGGTTCGCAGGAAATATTCACGAGTATTTTAGAGTTGTTGTTGTTTTTTTTAAAGATCCTTTGACTTGAGATATTCACACTGCCTTGTCAAAAAGCAGCTCCCTGTATCCGACTGGAGTAAACTTGTGAGTGTGTTGGATATCAAGACTAATATACTAATATGACTAATATCATATCTTCACCAAAAAAACGTTTTTGCATTTTTAAAATACCACGTAACCCAGAAAGTAAACCTGCTAATGATTACATCATGATTAGATAAACAAAAATGTTCCCATAGGAACCCAGTATATCCTAAAAACCTGCTGAGGTGGTTTGGACCGGAGTAAGACAGAAGCACTCACGTCTGTGTTCCCTCCCACAGTGGAGGACGTCCTGGAGGACATTCCAGAAGGTACTCACAAGACATTCATGCAAAAGTACCTGAAGGACTGGCCGTACCCTCATTTAACGCATTACGCCGTCGGAGACGACCTCAGCGTGGAGGTCAACGGAGTCCATCAGCGGTGCGAGGTGGAGGTGGTGGACTGCAGCCTAATAGAGGTGGTTTTTCAGGTCGGTATCGCTCAAAGGCGTTTTGATGTTTTGGCGCCCTTGTCCCGTCGGACCTCTGGGATTCTAATGTGTTCTCCGTTCTCTTTCAGGAGGATCAGCATAAGGAGTGGATCCATCGAGGCTCCATACGACTGGAACACATGGCGAGATTTTTGTATTTTAAAAAGGCGGAAGAGGAAAAGGATAACTGACGGACGCAGAACTACACCAGTAGGATGATCCTCGCCGTCGCCTGCAGCGCCGTTGGGTCTTTTTTCTGGAAGATATTTACAAAAACTTTGCGGGCAAAAAAGAAAAACAGACTCAAAATGATCACGTGATCGCACAAGTTTTACAGAAGAACTCAGTCGGATGGTGTTGCCAGCATTATATCCAGCTCTGGACAGCACCGGTTCTGTTTCAATCATTGTTTTTATTTTTGTCTCCTTTCATACTGGGTTATCCTTCAAGCTTATAAAAGTAACCCGGTTAGAAACCAGCGCCTCGTTCTAATAATCGAGGAGCCAACCGCCCTCCTCAGGAGAGACCTGATGTATTTGTATGTTCTGCTGTCAGAACTCTGACGGAGGTTCTTCATGAGGAGATATCGGCACTGCAGACACGACATTTCTCTCGGACTGAAAAAATGTTCAGATGCGTTTTTCACCATTTAATACAACACGCAATATTTGCTGAAACAGTTTGTCTGCCCGCTGACTGTCAGAAAATATCTTTGATCCACCTTAAAGTCATAAGGATAAACGGTGGTTAGTCCCGCGCTGAAGCCCCTCCCCCTCCCCACATAGGACGTGTCCGCCTTGCAAGAGGGTCCGCCATTTTCCTACTATTTTGAACTAAAACGAGTGTCTAGATGCTTTTATTTCTTCTTCTTTTGTCTGACAGTAGCTGATTGGACGCCCCACTGTTGCCAGACGGCAAGTAGACTCTTCAAACTTAAAGTTCTCTTATGATCATTAAAGCTTTTCATTGAATCGTGACCAATTGTGGTGTTTCAACTCACTTCACCAGGGAGTGTAAGGTTCCCCGCAGAATTTACCAAATGATATAAAGACATTCCAGACAAATTAGATTTAACCGGGAGTCGGTTATAAAGCCGCATTAATGCAGGCTTTTTAAACTACACTCCTTAAATGCAACACTTTCTGGGATGGAGGAAATGCCACCAAAGACATACTTGTTTTTATGTTTTCGTCAACACAGATGATACAAAATCCAACAAGAGTGACAAAAAACTTGAAATAGTTGCTCATGTTTTGATTTGTAAAGTTGTGAGAATATTGCAGGCAGAAATCTTGGATCATAATCTCAACTTTCAGCTTTCAGAGATGACATAAAGAACACACAAGGATTATTTTTATAAAAAGAATAATGTCGGTTAATTAGACCTACGCTGTCGTCCCCCTGATTGAACCTCTCAAATGGAATATGAAGTTATTTCCCCAGTATTTTTAGTAAAAAAAAAAAAAAAAAGCTCCACAGAGTGAGTAAAATATGAGTTATTAGGTGGAAATGTGGGTAAAGTATGATATAAACAATTTAGATTCATATGTACCAAAGTCGGACTAAATCGGATCAATATGCTCCCCCTAGTGTCAGAAATATATAACCGACCTTTCTCAAAATCGATCCAGTTCTTCCTCATACTGAGGTCTACATGGTTATAACATTTGAAAATGATCCATGAAATAGTTTCTGAGTTATTATTATCTCCAGAAAACTGTTTTTAATTAAAGAAATTTTAAAAAAAGGCTCCCCCTTGTGAGCAAAACATGAAGTATTGGAGTAAAAATAATTCGGCAAATGGAAAAGAAGGTTTTCATGATGAAGGTATAACGAGAATATCCAGGTGTGTCAGAAATGTCGTGCATTCGGCACAATAACGACGAGTAGCATTCTTAACAAACACAAAGCTTAAATCATACAATTTAAAATAGGTGATTGCTTTTTTTTTCTCTTTTGGCTCAGGTCAGACTTTTTGTTACATTATTTGGGTTATGTTTTATACTCGGGTTTCGTAACCTGAGTACGGTTTTAATCTGTTGCTCTTGTTTTTTGTAAATAAAGATTTTTTTTTAAAGTTGTCAAATTTCAAACTTCCTTCTAACTATTTCTATGGGCCATCCAATAAGAAAATCCAGACTTTTAACCATCTGCCACAGTAAATGGATAAATGGACAAGTGAAAGGATTCATTCATATATGACATCTGGGAAGACGCAGATAAAACCGCGGAACTGTTGATGCCCTATACAGAGGAAGAATCAAATAAAGGGGTGGTGTCAAGAAATGAATTTTTGTGTACTTTTATTTCGGTCAGTATTTTGTGAAATATGTTAAAATTTACGTTAAAAATAAGATTACTTTATTCATTTTCAGATCTATATGTTTGAATCTAAAATTAGAATTTTTATTTGAGACGTCCAACCTGGATTGTCTCTCTAATCCTGTCCATCCTCCTCACTCCCAGAGAACATCTGAAAAATCTTCAGCTCTGCTTCTTGTCTTCTGGTCAGAACCACCGTCTCTAAACCATCCAGCAGAGCTGCTCTCTCCACCATTGTTGAAACCTTTACCTTCACTCCTGCTGCTATTTTTCTGTCACGGATAACTTCTGACACTCTTCTCCACCCCCTCCACCCTGCTTGTACTCGCTTCTTTATCTATTTTAAAACCCTCTCCGTTGTTCTGAACAGTTGAGCCCAAGTACTTAGATTCCTACACCTTCTCAACTTTTTCATCCTCACCTCCATTCTCACACGTGCTCTGTCCTACTGCGGACACAGGGGGCAGCAGTGAGCCTCTAACGCCTGTAGGTGGTTCTGACGGACACAGGGGGCAGCAGTGAGCCTCTAACGCCTGTAGGTGGTTCTGACGGACACAGGGGGCAGCAGTGAGTATTTGACGTCTTGGCGCTGCAAGCAAGATGAGACGAAGAAGATAATCTAACTGGAAATGTATCTTGAACACGCCGCACAAACGGAAGATTTTATCCTCTCCTAAGGTATTTCTTTACTTTATTCTATTATTTATTTCCTGGTGTGCTTATACGAGTTTAAAGCTAAATGATATCATACATGTCTCATGATCTCTCATGAGCAGCGGAGAGCCATGTTTACCTCTGATTCCGCCTGTAGTTCGTCCTGATTGCATTGTTCATACAACTCTACAGAGCACAGCAATTCAACGTTATGCTCTTCTCTGGGTGTTCAGTTATTTAAAAGAAGCATTTAAAAACACATTTCTTTGAACAGGTGGAAAACTTCCCACAAGAGGCACATTCTACTGCGGTTTTCACAGCAGAACATGACACTGGTATCTTACATTTTCAAACAAAAACAGTGATGCAGGCATTTATTTCTTGTATGATTTGTTGTTGTATCAGTTGTGAGGGTTTTTTTTCACGCCAGCTTTTAAGGCTAAGGCATAATAGCAAGGGAGACCCTTCTTTTGTTTGCATCTCCCTTGCTGTGATTCTGTTTAGGAATCCGTTAGACACTTGACTATGACCACAAATGAAAGGCCACGCCCTCACTGCAGCAGAAAGTCTCTCAATTCTAACTTTCTTCGCAGTACTGACCTTTTTCATGTCTGTTCTCATGTCAGCATTTCATCTTACTGGGCCCCCATCTACATCCAGAATGCTGGTGAACATCAGAAAATGTCAGACTGAACCGCCTTAGTGGGGATCGACTTTTAATTTTATTGGATTTCAAAAGATTTTTCTCATTCTAGACACACACACACACACACACACACACACACACACACACACACACACACACACACACACACACAGACTTTGTGACTTAAATGAAAGACTTCAGGCAAACAGACTATACAGAATGATCTAAGATCCTCCCCTTAGTCTCATTCTTATTTTAAGCAATTTACATGCAGTGAGATGTAGTTGTAGTTTGTCTCACTGGGTTACAAACACTGATACAAAAAAAATAAATATATGTTTAATGCAATCCTCCACTCAACTGTTGTCAAAAATATTAACTGTTGAATATAAACACACAACACTGTGCCGGCGCGTCTCCAGAAACTGTTTGCTGGTTTGAAGAGTACTTAAGAAACGCTGTGTGTGCAGGCAGAAGGAAATACCTCTGAGTCTCTGAAAGTAACAAAAGGAGTCCCCCGGGGTCAGTCCTGGGGCCACTCTTTTTTATTCTTTCTATCAATAATATTGATCCAGATGTGTCCAATGCCAAGTTTCATTGCTGCCTCTCTGTAACTTTAACTTACTGTCTGTCTCTAACTTTAACTTACTGTTTGTAACTTTAACCTTTCCCTTCTCTCCTGCTGCTACTCTTCTGTCACTCTTCTCCACCCACTCCACCCTGACTGTACTCAATTCTTTATCTATTTTAAAACCCTCTCCGTTGCTCTGAACAGTTGGGCCCAAGTACTTAGACTCCTACACCTTCTCCACTTCTTCACCCTCACCTCCATTCTCACACGTGTTCTGTCCTACTGCATCTAACGCCTGTAGGTCATAGAGGCTCACTGCTGTCTGTAACTTTAACCTACTGTCTGTAACTTTAACTGTGCTGTCTGTCTGTAACTTTAACCTACTGTCTGTCTGTACCCTTAACTGTGCTGTTTGTCTGTAACTTTAACTGTGCTGCTGCATGTCTTTAACTTTACCTGTCTGTTTGTCTACATGTCTGTAACTTTAACTGTGCTGTTTTTTTTGCAACTTTGACTGTCTGTCTGTCTGTCTGTAACTTTAACTGTGCTGTCTTCTCTGTGCAAGCAAGATGCCTCTAACTGTGCTGTCTGTCTGTAACTTTAACTGTGCTGCTGTCTGTCTGTCTGTAACTTTAACTGTGCTGCTGTCTGTAACTTTAACTGTGCTGCTGTCTGTCTGTCTGTAACTTTAACTGTGCTGCTGTCTGTCTGTCTGTAACTTTAACTGTCTGCCTGACTGTCTGTCTTGGCCAGGACACTCTTGGAAAAGAGATGTTTAATCTCAATGGGGGTTTCCTGGTTAAATAAAAATAAAATAAATAAATAAAATATTTTGTATATTCTCTAAAATTAGGATGAAGGCTGTGAATTTCCTGTTTGCAGCACCAGACCATAATGTTAACAGATCATGAACCTCGTCATCCATGACGAGGTTCATGATCTTCGGTGATTCATTCATGAATCACCCACCGGTGATTCTCAACTGGTGGGTTGAGAATCAACCACCAGTGATTCTTAACCCGTTTTCAGAGGGTCGCAGGCCTTTGCCGGGGCAATACAAAATGTAAAAAAAATAATAATAATCTGTGCTTTTATTCTGAAGAGCGTTTTTAATAAAGCGGAGTTCCGTCTATTCACACTCCTTAACAGTAGGTGGCGGTAACGCCCCTTAATGCTGATTGACCCCAACCATTTCACAGCATAGAAGAAGACTTGCCTAGTTTGTTTTTAAAAGTGAATTGAGCTACGACACAGAATATATTAAGTATGGCTTCTCCTACATTGAGGACAACAAAGGACAAAAACCTCAGTGTGTTTTGTGCAGCGAGGCGTTGGAACAAGAAAGCATGAAGCCTTCAAAACTGAAGCGGCATCTGGAAACAAAGCATACCTGTCTCAAAGATAAACCTGTTGAGTACTTTCAAAGACGACTTCAAGACCTGAGGACATCACAGAAGTGTCTTACTTCTTCCTGCTCCGAGCAACACCAGGCGCTCCGTGCGTCTTACAAGGTGGCACATCGTATTGCTAAGTTAAAGAATCCCCACACCATCGCAGAGGACCTCATCTTAGCTGCGGCCATGCCGTGGTCAGAGAGGTGTTGGATCAGTCCGCAGCGGACAAACTGAAAACTGCAGCTCTCTTAAATGAAACTATAAGCAGGCGAATTGAGGACATGTCTGATGACATCGAACCACAGACCACAGCTCGCAGTGGGCCTAAGCTGGGACGTGTGCTGAAGAAACTGAATGTTGGTTGTCGTATTTTGCACTTTTTATTTTATTTTTAATTTAATTTGTATTGCCAGGATAAGTCACTGAAGTCTTACTGAATGTTATGTTAAATCAATTTAAAAAGGTGAAAGTTTTCTTTGTTCTCTCAGTTTGATGTCTCCCTCTCCATCAGCATAGTTTCACAGAATCATTTCCAATGAAAAGTTTTCATTCACAGGCATCAATAACAGCCAGAAAACTCTATTTTTCTAGTTACAAATTAAATCCCAAATCTCTTGCTAACTAACAATATATATATATATATTATAAAAAAGGAACTTTAAATGACCTTTGGTAAATGACTGTGCTGACGAAGCCTTTTCTTTCTTCTGCCATGATAAAACAGTCAAAGTTAACTGTTGCCCTTCGTGTCTGTTCCTGCAGTCAGGAGCAGCAGCTCCTCAGAAAACGGGCGTGAACAGCCTCCATGGTGCATCTCATATAAAATGTAAGCAATGTTACGTTTTCTTGTTTTTAACGCGGCATCACTGAGACGTGTTGAGCTGGAAGACTTGAACGCACCTCCCAGGTTAATTTAAACCTGCGTTCGTTTATTATCTATCGTTTAGAAAATATTTTTTCTCCTCTATATCCCCACCCGGGTTCCTCAACATCTCTTCTCAGGGTTGACCTAAAGTTTATTAGAGTGACTGGATAAACGCTGATATCTGACAACAGAGGAGCGCAGAGAAGCGCTGGCGCTCTTGATTGACGCGCCAGCTATCGCATTGCATTCTGGGTTTTGTAGCATCGGTGCCAGTTATTATGAAAATGAGATATTTTCTGGCGGGCCGGTGGGACTTGAGTATGAAACACGCGATCTAGCGAGTACCTGCTGCTGAAGAAGACCCCCCGCTGTACGCAGAACCATTCAAGCACATGATTTGAATCGTCGTTTGTTGTAGTGACCATGGAGGGAGACGAGATGGAGATGACGGTGGAGGAACTCCAGAAGTGGATCAGACGGAAGGTCAAGAAGAATGAGCTGCTCGTGAACTTGCAAGAGAAATGCAAGCGGTTACAATCTCTGTTGGAACGAAGGGCAGACCAGGCCACCCAACTCTTGAAGCTCTGCGAGTGAGTATTACGTCTCCTGGGTACTCCGGTTTCTTCCTGGTGACGACCCTCCTTCCACCATCGTTTTTGTCCGCTGTCTGAACTCCCGACCTTCTGCTTGTTAGAACTCTTAATTGGTTGTTTCTGCTCACTTTAGACTACTGACACCAACAAAAATGGAGATGTTATCGATAAAACCAACTAATTGTGAATGAAGTACTTTAAAGAGCTGGGATAGGCTCCAGCACCCGCGACCATGGACAGGAAAAGGGGTTACGGATAAGGAATGAATGGAAGATCCACGATGACGGGGATGTGGGTCTTCAGAATAAAAGCGCGTGACGAGGAGTTTCTGTTTTAAACGTTACCGATGATGTTGATGTTAACGTTTACGGTGACCAACGTCACGTTTTATGCAACGATGAATAAAGTAAGTAAAGAGGAGGAAGACCTCTGTGAAATTCTCTGACCATCGGTGGATCTGGGTTTTCAGAATAAAAGCGCGTGATGACGAGTTTCTTGCTTTTAACGTTACATCGGATGACGTTGGTGTTAACGTAAACTTTCTGTAGTGTTCACCACAAACAACGGACTCACTAATAACTTCATGTTTGCTGACGCCGTAATGATGTAACGTTACTCGGCTGAAGACCACCCTGAGGTTAACCCGATCACACGATAAGGGCCCACCTTCCGATAAAACTCGTCACCTATTGGTCACTGATGGAGAAGAAAAGCGTCCTTTTAACCCGGCTGGCGTTTATTTGCCGATGTTTTTCAGGTCTGTGGCGGCCTGTGAAGCAATTGTGAAGAAACAATACTCTTTGCTGGGTTGGGAGTACAGAGAAACGGATTCTGATGATGATGATGATGATGATAATGTATCAGAATGCGGTAAGATCCCGTTCATTAAGACATGGAAAAGTTGAACTCTCGGGACGTGCTGACGATTTTTCCTGTGCTTTTATCTTTTTGCAGGGACCACAACTCCTTCCCTGTGTGCGTTTAATGACTCTGAGACTCCGGGGCCCAGCTCTCCAACTCAACACCGCCCCAATCCTGTCCTAGAAAAGTCTGGGTACTGTGAGAAGCTCCGTAGAGACAATGATCTAAATGTCCTTAGTGGTCTGAAGAGACAACCGGTGGTGGTCTTGACCCGACTCTCTCCACGTAGGATCCCTTCCTTTTGTCCGACGCCGTCTCCGACTTGTAACATCCGGGACGAATCCTCAAACCATTCGGACTCTGACGTGCTGAGGGTCCCAGGCGGAACCTCAAATGACTCTGATATTTCTCTCCCAAGTTTTAGCAGTGGTTCTAGAAAGAGGAAAAAAGCGCAGCAGACGAATGGGAAGCCACGTGGTCTGCACACCACGTCTCCACGACAAGCCGGCCCGGTTTCCGGTGCTAAGAGCAACAAGGCAAAAAGGACTGGTCCTAAAAGCAACTCTGCGGAAAATACTGGTGTTATGAGCAAAACAACAACAACAACAACAACATTAATGCCCCAGGCTGCTGCAAATACCAACGCAAGGAGCAACACGACAGAGACAGCGACTCCAGCAGCAAATTCTAACGGTAATGACCACAGGAACCGGGCCGCACAAGAATACGAACAACCCCATCATTCAGAAACGTTCCCGTTTCTTCAATGTCCTTATTTCCTGTCCCATAAAGTCTCCTTCCTTCCTTTTATATTGCTCATATCAAAAAACGTGAAAAAGAAATATGCGTCTTTGTCAACATAGCGAGTCACGGAGGATCACGTCGTCTTCAAAGTGTTATAGTAGAAGAGTTTAGAAGAGATGCTACGGAGGCCAGGAGGAGATTTAAAGCCAAAAAGAAGTTCTAGTTCTAAGTTCTAGGCTTTAGAAAGTCGCATCTGTGTATCAGTAATCAGAACGCCTGTTTTAATCAACTGGTGCGGTGCGTTCACCTCCTCCGACGTGCGTCAGCACTGGTGCCAAACAGGAAAACGATGTCGAAGCACCCTGGAGGCTGTTCAGGAAACCTGTCACTTTTCTGAGGAGCAGCTGCTCCTGACTGCAGGAACAGTCTCGAGGATCAACTATCCACTTTTACTGTTTTATTATGACCATGGCAATATACCGAAGTTTAAAGTTTCTTTTTCGTGATGTCGTCAACTACAAACTCATTGATTTTAGATGTACAGTAATTAAAAAAAAAATATATATATATATATAGTTTTCTGGCTGTTATTGATGCCTGTTAATAAAAACTTTTCCTTGGGAATAATTCGGTGAAATGATACGGACAGAGAGGGAGACTCAGAAATGAGTTGTGTTGATCTATTTTGAAATTAATCTGCAATTTGAGTTTTTTCTATCCCCTTGATTTGTTCGCAATTGTATAAAATGAGTTTAGGAATAAGAATTCAATTGTCATAATACCTTTTAGATTAAACATGGCCGATTTTGAGTCCTGCTCGGACTTCGATGGGGTCTCCATCTTTAATTTTGGCCCCCTCTGTGATTGAGTTTGACACACCCCTGGTTTAGAAGGAACCCACTTCTTTCTCATCAGAACATCCGATTTTTAGAATTTAGACTCACTTCATCAATGCATCAGGTTTTTTAGACCAAGAATTCCTAGTGATATGTTAAAAAAAAAGCGTTGTTTTTTTAGCAGCCATTTTTTTAAAATGATCATTAACCGACTTCAAATGTTTTGCCAGACATTCGCCTACTTAGTTCTTCTCAAAAACCTCCTTCTTTCTTTTTTTTTATTATCACTAACTTATGTATATTACCGTATTTAGAGAGTAAGATATAAACTTGTACAATTTCCAAAACATTCCACTATTTCAAGTTCCTTTATTCTACATAGGGAACAGTTTCATCGGCCGCGTTCTCATACAGTCGTTTCATCGGCGTCCATATTGACACGTTGTCTCCCTCTGACAGGAGTAGCCCCTTCCAGCACAGCATCCACACTTCGCCACTCCATTAAAAAAGTCCCAGAGACCCCTACCCACAGGCCACCGGGAGAGATCGGGGTCAACATGAACGTCCTGGCCAGAAGGAGGGCCGTGGGCTGGCAGCGGGGGGCGATCTTGGAAATAGTCACAAAGGGTAACAAAGAAAATTTCACATCACATCATCCATTAGACTGATCAACCACATCATTATGACCACTTATAAGCGGAGTAATAACCGGGCCTACGCTGTCGTCCCCGGCGATAAGGCTGTTCCCCAACATCCCTGATTGAACTCCTCAAATGTAATGTGAAGTTTTGACTGGAGAACAGTGTTTTTTTTTATTTTCGTTTAAAACTAAAAAAGATAAAAAGAGCCTCAGCCTGATGAGTTAAATGTGATATTTACAAGATGGATCTCCTCCATTCCATTCGTTTGCACCAAATTTGGACTAAATCTTACCAACGGTTAGGAAGTTATGTCTGTAAAAAAAACGTTATTGTTCGTAGAGAAATAGCTCCCCCTGGCTGTAAAATAGGAAATATTGGAGTAAGATATGATGTATACAAGATAAATCTCCTCAAATCTGTTCATCGGCAAACAATTTGGATTCAATGGAATCGACATCTGAAAAATTACAGCCGGAAAACTTTTAAATATAAATGTCCTACAAATGTCAGAAACTTTACACTGAACCATTCCCAAAATCAGTCCAGTTCTTCCTCACACTGAGGTTTATGCGGGTGTAGTTTTTGAGTTATGGTGCTAACGCAAAGGATCTGTGGCGGCGAAGACGATTTTATAATATCCCCGACTTTTTCAGAGGAAGAACTGATACACTGATCAGCCAAATCATTATGACCGCTGATAAATGAAGTGATAACAGATTATCTTCTTACAGTGGGTTATGTTAGGCAACAGGTCAACATTTTGTGTTGCTTAAAAAAGGGACAAGCGTAAAAATCCGAGCAAAATCGACGAGGTTGGAATTGCGACGGGTAATCAATCGACTGGGTCAGAGCATCTCCAGAACTGCAGGTCTTCTTTTGGTTCCTGGTCCGCAGTGTTAGAATCCAGGAAGAAAAGTAGCTGGCTCATGAAACGCAGCAGCCGTAAACTCATGCGCCGTGATTTAAAGAAGTCTTTGATCATTTGATCTGCATTTGTTTATTTATTTCATTATTCTCTTGTTTCCTTTGGAGACGATGGTAGACTGAAGTACAAGATCACTTTTGAGGATAAGGGGAAGAGCCTCGTCTCCGGACACCACATCGCCTTCGATTGCAGCCCGACCTCCGATCAGCTGTTTGTCGGCGCCCGTGTGGTGGTCAAGTGTAAACATGAAAAGCCCCGGTTTTGCCCCGGTATCGTGGCCCAAGTCCCCAGCAGGAAAAACCACATGAGGTCTGTGCGTGTAACGGAAACCCTTTTATAACGAGGTCTAACCACTGTTCATTCTTTTCTTTTCTCTCATATAAAAGTTCATTTTCTTAGCCCAGGTATGTATTGATGCCAAATTTGGCTTCTATTTTCAGGTTTATGGTCTTTATGGATGATCATACGCCGATTTATGTGGGCTTGCCCCTCATGCACCTGGTGTGCAGACCATGTAAGTTTATGTTTTCATTCACACACAGACTGTTGGGAAGATTTATTACGAGATGCAAAGTTGCCTGCCTGGGTACCGCTTTACACTTTAGATGCTAACATCTTCAAATTCCTAAATAATCTGCTATAAGTCATTCGACAAAACGGGTATCAGAGTCCTGATGCCTGCCAAATAGTGAGCCCACTTATTTGCCCTGTTACCTTTATATTGCCAAATGGTGACCCACATGGAAAAATTGTGAACCATGTTATAAGCTTTTTTGTTAAACATTAACTAATGGCTTATGAAGTGTTTACAACCTCATTTGTAACCTAATGATAAGCCATTTGTAAAACTTTGTTAAAGTAGTCTTATTGTAAAGCGGTTTCCCAAAACATGCAACTTTAGACTCACTAATAATGAAGTATATCCAATGAGAGCTGCGGTCAGAATAAAGTTGATTACCTCGTCACAGTGGAGCCTGTCAGTGGATGGGATATATCAGGCAGCCAGTGAACATGTTATTCTTGAAGGTTGGTGTGTTTGAACCTGTAGAAATAGGTAAACCTGAGGATCTGAATCACTTTAATGTCCAGATGACTGAGTCAGAACGTCCTCAAAGCTGCAGACCTCGTTAGATGTTTCTACCTACAGTAGGTAAACCAGCAACAGGGTTCATGGGGGTCACTGGTGGGGGTCAGGAGTAAAGGCAAATCCATGTTACATGATCGATAAAAGAGCTATTGGAGCGCAAATTATTGATAAGGTGTCAGAACACACAGTACATTGCGGAACAGAAGCAACAAATGGACCTGTAAGAGGCAAGTGGTTTTAATGTTATGGCTGGTCAGTGTGTTGTCTTTGTGTTGCTGTTGGGATCGGGACCGGACTTGGTTGTGTAAAGGATTCTGCTGCGTGTGTTTGGGAATGCTTTATAAAACTCACATAGTTCCAGCCGAAGGAAAGAACAGCCCGGCGGTGTGACAGAATATTTACTGGTCGTGAAGTAAGAGCAAGAAATGAAGATCCACTTACCAGGTTAAATCCCTCCACAACAAACGTGGGATCAGACCCAACAACTTCCTTATTTATGAAGCAATCAATGAAGTCGTTGGCGGAAGACCAAGAGCTGACGTCACCGATTTATTTTCGGAGTTCAATCAGGGCTATTTCTTGTACAACGCAGGGATTGGGGGCTTTTTGGGGGATACAAGGTCGGCGGCGCAAAGGCCCAGCTCTCAGCAGATGAAGCTCAGTCGTCCACCTGCGATGTTTCCATGGTGACGCACGGTGTGTTTGTCTCGTTCCAGCGGCAGACCCTTTGGACGACATTCTGGATGAGACCCACAGGGAGTTCCTGAGGGATTATATTAAGTTCTGGCCCTGCGTGCCCGTGACCCAGTACAACGTTGGAGAGAAGTTTAAAGCCCGGTTGGACGGCGTGATGGAGACGTGCGAGGTTCTGCTGGTGGACTGCAGCTTGATACAGGTCATTTTTGAGGTTAGTGTCTGAACGGATTTTTGACTTTCGTCTTCACGCGATGTCCTTTTGGTTTTTTCTCATTTACAGCCGTTTTGTTTTTGTTTCCTGTTCTTTAGAAAAGTCAACGCAAGGACTGGATCTACCGAGGCTCCACGCGCTTGGAACACATTATTCATTTTAAAGAGCTGAATAAGGAGCGGAGCCAATAAACCGCCGTCAACGGGAAAAGGAAATTCTTGGACGAATAAAAGCGCAGACCCGATCCGATTGTCCCTCAGCGCTATTTTGTCTCATCTGTAGGTCTCGGGATCCGCAGAACCGTCGGAATGAGCCATGTGATGGGAAGGTGGACGGGTTCCGAGAAGACGCCCCCCTGTGTTCAGGGATATGAACATAGAAATTCTTCGTCCTTGTTTTTGGGACCGCCGAGCTGAATGTGGAGTTTGTTTTTCGTATCTTTGGACCCAGCTGAGACAGTCACTGTTTTTGGAAAGTTACATGGGCGCCGCTGTAACGCCGCCGAAAGATTCTGAGTTACAAAACTATTCAAATAACTTAATTTTTGAGCACTGTAATAAAACACAACAAAATAAATGGTCTTCATTTTTATTTTCTAAGGAAATAAAGAAGCGTATTTATTAACAGATCTTTTTTTTTCTTCTTTCTTTCCATTTTTTAATAAACTTTTCTACTCAGTTGTAAATTCTAAGCCCAGATCAGAGTCACTGAGTGGGTTTCCGGCGCAAAACTCAAAAACGTCCGTATTTTATTTTTTTTTCGTTTATGTTTTTGACGATTATATATATATTTTGATAAAACCCTCCGACTGTGTCAAATGTTCTTGGGTCTCTTGAAAGGTGTTCAACAGACCGTGAAAGCTATTATTATTTATATTATTATATAAAATGTACCAATAAATGCAAATTTTTCAAATAATTGAAAACATTGATTCCACATCACCAAGTCTTAAAATCTTAAGGCCCGTTTTCTACATTATGAACAACATTATTTGAGTTTTTCTGTAAACATGAAGGCTCTTCCGTCGGGATAATCCAGGTACATACTACTAAAAGCCTAAAATAAGGCTGCAGCTGAAAATCAAACAATTCAGATGATTTTTTTTTTTTTTTTTCAAATCTGATTTTTTTTTTTTTTTCCGTGACTGTTCACATTCTTCATGAAATGCGACCCGGCCCATATCTGGTATCGCTGTGATCAGATCTGATCTCAAAATCTGTAAAATTCTGATGCAGGCTTTGATTTTGTTTTGGGTTATTTGCTGATTTGACACTTTTTTGGGTTATTTGCTGATTTTACACTTTTGCAGAGACGGCCTGTCATCTTTTTAATCTGAGTGAAGAAAACAAAACAACTGAATAGTTTTCCAAGATATCTATTGAATGTGATACTCGTGTCGCTGCTGTGATCCTCCATATTTGACTTTTTGTTACTTTTAATATTTTTTTTTTGCTAACAAAACCCTCAGGGGGGAGGATATCCAACCAAAAATGTGGGAGAGAGATGCGAATGTGACCTTGAACAGAGGAATGTGAAGAAGTGCAACTTAGATGAAGAATTTTGAAGGTTCTGAATAGTAAAAATTTGGATCAAACGTTAAAAAAGATTATTTAAAAACAATCCTGCTGCTGGTCTAGAAAGCACTAAAGGGTTTAGGACTAAAATACATCTCTGATCTTCTGCCGTGTTCTGAACCCTCCAGACCGCTCAGGTGGTCTGGATCAGGTTCCGCTCAGTCTCCCCAGAGTCGGAACCAAACATGGAGAAGCAGCGTTCAGTTTTTAATGCAGCATATATTTGTAACGAGCCCCCAGAAAACTCCAGAACCGCTCCAAATCTCAGTTCTTCTAATCAAATCTTAAGACTTTCTTATTTGCTGCTGCCTTTTATTAGATTTTTTACATTTTTAATTATTCTTATTTCTATCTTTCCTATGCGGGACTGCTTAGACAAATGATATTCTTATATTCTAGATTTGATTCATTTTTTTAAACTTGTTTTCAAATTTCTTTAAGCGTTCTTAATGTTTTATTACTGTTTTAACTGTGTCTTTAAAGTTCTTTTTTTAGTTTGTCACAATATTCTTTATTATTTGTGTGAAGCATTTTGAATAGTCCTCTTGCTGAAATGTGTTACATAAATACGTTTGTTTTGCTAAATGTATTTTTTTCTCTTAAAAAACTTAAATATTTAATTTTTTATTATGAAAAAAGCAAAAAAATACTGAGTATTTATTTAAAAATAAATAAAATCAAATTGCACAGGAGGAAACATGCATAGAAAAAGTTAGAAAAAATGAAAATAGCACAACAGGTAAATACAAAATAGGTAAAAAATGTGAAATGTTAGTAAAGTAATATTAATTAAATAAAAGTCAAATGACCTATAAAAAAAATTAAAAGAGTTGAACAATAAAATGAAGTAAAATAAAGGTTAATAAAAATTAATAAAAATCAAATCAGGATCAAGATAATATCACATCATATTAATACAATCATAAAGTTATAAGACATTACATAAAAAAAACAGACAAAATAAGTGATATTTAAGTTTCCGGTTGAAAACATCTACATTCTTTAACGACTGAGAGAAAGGAAGAAATCTACAGAGTTTGTCGCTTTCAGCCGAGAGGACAGAGAATCGTCAGACGTCTGACAGAGAATCGTCAGACGTCTGACAGAGAATGATGATTTTCAAAGGTTTGTGTCGATGATGTCAGATGTTTTGATGTCTCACAGAAACAGCCTGTCGAACGCTGGTTGGATTCCCAGGAACTGATATCAGGCTGGCCTTCGGGGAAAACAGGGAATTCCTTTAATCTGATCTTGAAAATGAAAGGGAAGGAACAAATTCTAAAATTCTTGACTTTATCTCGCAGAATTAAAAAAGATGGGAAATGATGACCTTATTTTACTCATATTCTTCTTTCTTTTCTTTTTTTTTTTTGAAGTCAGGAAAACAAGATGGAGTTCTGATTGTACTTACAGATTTTTTTTTTTAAAAAGGTGGATTCTAATGGAGATGAATGAAGGAGATAGATTCTCAGGAGGGTGAAACGGTTTGGATCGTGGTTAAATCTTTCATTGAGCTCAGGGTGCAGTATGTCCTCAACACAAAGACCTTTTCTAGGTACCGACAGATCTGTAGTGTTGGGTTCTGGAAAGTAAAGTCAAACCCAGGGAGGCTCTCTCGTTCTAACGTTATTAAATCCTGAGCCCTGAAAACTGACCTCCAGGTTTTATTATGCTCTGTTTTTTTCCTGCAGAGGTCATAGGTCATCTTCAATCGACTTCGGAGGCTGACTTGGGGATGAATCTGGAATAAGGTCAGGCTGAGATCATCTGGTTGTTTATGGCCTAATAAAGTAATGGAAATGCAATTTAAAATTATTCACTAAAGTACAAGACAATTTTCTCTTAATGCTGTATAAAATGTAAAAACTCCAAAAGATTGTATTTTTGAATCTGTCTTTTTCAACAAATTTTTATTTATTTATTTTGAATTTTCATTGCTTACTTATTTGTTTATTCTTGAAAGTATTCCCTAAGTTTAAAAGTGTATTTCTGTGTATATTTTATTTACGTATTCACATCCAACTTATTTTATCCAAGCTGTTACCTCACTCATTTATTTATGTATAATACACATTTACATACACACACAAACACTAACACACACGTTACATATATATGCAAGGTTTGGGATTTCATAATCGTGTAGGAGTTGTTCAGCGAAGTTTTAGTTTCACTTTGAAATGTTGTACAAAACGTACGATTAACAATTTCACGCTAATTTAATCATGTGAAAACACACACAACCCTGGCAAACCGTACTTCCGCTCTGGCCCTTCAAAATAATAGGAGCGCAATACACTACTCAGCGGAGCAACAGGAACCATAATCATGTGCTTTGGCCATAAACATGAAAACACACAATCCAATTCTAAAAAGCTCTAATAGTTTTCTGAGCACAATGAAGGACAACAAGCACGCAGTTTTTACACTAGTGGTCTTCAAAAAACAAACAACTTTCCTTTACAATTCTGAAAAATATCTTGTTCCCACAATATTAAATCGTGTGCGCAAAAGATAGGAACAATCCTTATATCGCTTCAGAGGCTCAGTTACAACAATAAAGGTATATAGAGATAATGTTTAAAAAACAACAACAGTGTAGCCAATGATGGTGTCGTGCTCCCAGCGGAGGGAGGCGTGAGCTCACGCGACCATCTGAACCAGAAGCAGCTGTCGGCGACCGGAAACAGACTACTGGCTAGCTGCAGAGCTTTCTACATCGGGACTTATAGAAGACAAAACTGGAACGCCAATACGGATTTCCTGTGGGACAAGCGGACCGGCCTCGCTGCTAAAGCGGTAACTGACATAAATGAGTCGTTCGGTGTCTTTACATAACTTAATACTAAAGCACACGGTTAGTGCGTTATCGCTGCTACCCAGAGTAAGGGCTAGGAGATGAACGAAGCTAAGCTAAGATGGCGGCCAAATTATTTACGTTAGCCAATGATGCTAGCAGTCCTTGCTAACAGCCTGTAGATCTTTCGTTGCTCTGTTAGTTTGCTGGTTTCAATTTATAATTGCCGTTAACGTGTGTTTGGTATTTGCAAACGGGAAGGGTACGTTGTTGTATTAGATTAAATCAATACACGTGAACTGCCACTGAACTTAACTGCCGACGTTATACGTTGAAAGTTAGCGTGTCGTAGCTAGTTGTTTTCTAACTACATACATACAGTTGACATACGAGTTCGTCGCGTTTTTCTTCCATTTTGATCAACTTATTTAAGATAGCAACAGAGAACAAAAATCAGTGGTGGGTTCTGAATGTTATCAGTTAAAACAATGCAGTAGAGGCGTGGAAATGCATCCTATGATAGGATCATCAAATCATGTCGCATATTTTCAAGCCGTCGTCACTAGATGTCTGCTTAGCTTTTTATTAACAGTCCGATGTTAGTGCATTGATTTAAACCTGAATGCATCAAACGTAATGCTAGTTCAAGTTGAACTTTGTCCATTCAATTAAACAAGTTCTGTGTGATTATTCTGATCTATAGTCCCATCTGGTTTGACTGTTATTAAGCGATTCCCCTTCAATAACATCGCTAATAAGTTATGATCAAATGAAAAGGTCACTGTTAAATCCTTAATATCCTGCTCTACTTTTTGGTTGAACCCATTTTGAATCACTATTCAATTCGGATCCCAGGTGGAAACCAAGGGTCAAAGAGGCTGAAGAGGAATAATAACCCATGGCTCATGGGAAAACATTTTTAAAAAGAAAGTAGGAGTCTTATGATAGATTAAAGCATGCGAGGACTTTCTAAACAGAATTGTGTTACGGATACAACAAAAAGGCTAATACGACTCAAATCGTTTTCTAAAAACTGCCTTTACCAAACAGTTGAGCTAATGTAACTAAAGTAAATTCTTTTCCATGAAATGTCATTATCAAGTCCGATTTTTGACTATCTATAAAAACATGTTTGACCGAACAATTGATCTTTTTGTTCTAAATTAAAAGTGCCTAAGATACCAAATTATTAAAGAATTTGTAAAGAAGTCACTATTTTTTAAATTCAAACTCAGAATGATATTCGATTTGTTCCTTCACAATCCACCAGATGCCTCACACTCGACGGCGCTCGTCGTCGGACAGAGACAGTCGAAGCAGCTTTCAAGATCGTTACAGAGATAGAGACAGAGGGCGAAGACATCGACACAGGAGATCGCCAACCTTCTCCTCCAGCAGCGAAAGAGATCGAGACAGAAGGGGGCGGGGTCATCGACAGGAAGGAAGTTTTGTCCGCTCAAGGAGGTATGTGTTTGTATGCGTGGTGAGATTTGTTACGCTGAAGGCTTATTTATCAGATCAAGTTCTAAAGATGTATGTTATGTTTGCTTGATGTTCAGCTTTTTGGCTTCAATGGTGCCTCTTTTCTCCGATTCAGTCGTAGCTTTGACAATCACTCTACGGAGCACCGGCCGTTTGACAGAAGATACTGCGAGGGATTCAGGCGGTTGGATCAGAGTCGAGATCACGACCGTGACAGAGAACGGGAGCCACATGGAGCAGCTGAAAGTTACTACACACGCGACTTTTCCCCAAACATGTATGACTACCGACGTGGTCGTGAAAGGGAACGCGAAAGAGAAGAGTCATATCGGCGGAAAGGCAGCAGGCGTAAGCACAAACGAAGGCGGCGTAGAACCAGGTCCTATAGCCCATCCTCCTCGGTGAGTACAGCCAGACCTGAGTTTCTGTTGTAACTCTTCTCATCTTTCTCCTCCCACTCCTGTCTCTTCCTCTCAGCTCTTTCTGTCTCTGTCTTTCTCTAACCATTTCTTCCTCACAGCTCCTGGACTTGGTAAGTAGTACAATCTTTATGATTTGTTTTTGTTCGGTCAGAAGTGGTTTTGCTTTATTTTTGGTTTTGAAGTAGGTTTTGCACCAATTCGGTTTTTTCTTTTTGGCAGAGCATTTTCATTTTAATCTAAATACTTTTTGGCGTTACGTAATGATCGAGCACTAATGGTTGCCGCTCTCATAATACACATCCACAACAACTTAATTACATTTGGTTTTGACGCCTAGTTACACCTGGTCACACTTCAATTCCGTCTCTGTGGGCCTGCCCTTAATAACCTTTTCTTTTGAGTGTTGTCATTTCTTTTGGAGAAAGACCCAAATGTCCATAGTGGAAGTTTGTTTTCTGTCCGAGAACATTAGTGCAGATAGGCTGACAAAAGTGAAAATGTTCTACCAAACGCCAAGTAAAATTTAGAGTTTAAACAAATGCTTATTGATTTTTTTTAATTGGCATCTAAAATGCCTCAGATTTTTTAGAATGCATATTTGTGTGGGTCATGTGGTAACCACACCTGTATGTTAAGAAGTATAAAGTTAAGAGAGCAAGGCTTTGAAGTAGTTGTAATATATATGTTGGGGATTATCTTTAAACATACACAGCTTGATTACAAATGGTCCTCAGTTAAGTCTTTTCCATCTTGCTTAAGTTGAAAAGTCAACCGGAATAAGTTTCTCATAGTTAGTCTCATAGTACTGTCTTAATTGGTTTTTGCGTTGATGAATGGGTGTGCCAGTTGCTTCCTTGTTTGTAAGCAGCTGTGGTTTTAAACGTAGAGGGGGGAGAAGAGCAGAGGACAAATGTGATCTTTGACTTGTTCCCTTGCACTATATCCCTATCGTTATATATTTCCTTCACGTGGTGTCATGCGTGAATCGCCCCATGACCACGAAACCCACCTACAACCACAACCGCATCAACTACCACCAACACCATCCTCCTCCTCCCTCCTCGTCTACCTGTGCCGCCTGACACCGTGGCTGCGGCTGTCCCCGAAAACCCCTGTTCCCTCTGGTCGTGTCGTGACCTGCTGCTGGCGGTTTTGGTGTGAAAACAGCGGAGCAACAGCCGGACGCGGGCACTGAGTGTGAGGGACGACGAGGAAGGGCACCTGATCTGTCGGAGTGGGGACGTCCTGCAAGAGAGATGTACTCACTGCCACTACTCTATCGTAACCCTTCTCCATATGAGTATTCATGCATAGAGCATTTACATGACATGGGAGTGTCTGACGATGCCTTGTTAGAATGCTCTTCGCCCTCGCTGAAATAGCAGGGTGGATTGCAAGAAAGATCGAGATTTTCAGAGATTCCTTAGCTACCTTCTCCTTTTTGGTTCTAGGATTGTATGCTGTGGAGCATTTTCCTATGTTTCACAGTTTACATGACTTTCTCAAACATAGAATCCCATTTGCAGCTGTTTTTTTCTGTTGCGTTTCAGATTAGACCGCAGCTACATTTATTTTGATATGTACCATAAAATCGCTGCTTCCACTATTAAGGTTTCAGGGATTTTCTTTTATTTTTATTTAAGTATGCATCTAACATGCTTATCACATATTTAGTCATTTTCTTCCACAGTCAGCGCACATATTAAAAGTAATTGTACATGGCCATGTTTGTCTTCCAAATCTTGCTTTCATTTAGCACATGTTCTCATAAATTCTCCGGTTTTACCTTTTACCCCGGTGTACTTCTGGGCCACGTTTCGGCTGCAAATTGGTAACCAAAAGAAGGGAGCACTTTATATTGGCCCCCTTATTTTCTTCACATGTATCCTAGTGCTATGCATTCAATTACTTTAAAAACTTCAAAGTGCTTCAAGTGTGCCCAATTAAATAGGCAGCTGTTTGGAAAGGGGATGGGCGTTAGAACTGTTCCGCCTGTCTTCACTTTTGCATCATATATTCTTGCGTATTTCCCCATGTGTAATGTTATCCTTTCTTTCCTTGCTCTCCCCCTCTCTCCTCTGTCTGTGCTGTGTTTCAGATGAGATCGTCAGCACTTTGGGGGAAGGCACCTTTGGGCGGGTAATGGAGTGCATTGATCACCGCAGGTGCGTTTCAGTTAAAACTCATGGTGTAGAGTAAAATTCTTCCATCATCTCTGTGCATTAGTTTCACCGGCAATAAGATGCTTTTCATCACCGGTTTACTACAACAGAAAAAGCTCAATACAGCAGGTTTTACAGGTTTTATTTTCCCGAGTTCAGCAGAAAATGTGGTTTTTACTGCCTGCAGCAGTCACAGAATTATTTAAGCTCATGATAAATATCCCCCATGAGAGCACAAATTTGCAAATTGGAACTCTGTGCCAACCTTTGTAGACTTACTTTAGTAGTAGAGTCCCACAATTTTTCAAACCAAACTAACTTTTCCATCCGATGAATCATCAATAAGTTTGTCGGAGAAAGAATCAAACACGGGCTGAAAAGAACATTCTACATAGTGTGAAGAATGGCTGTGGCCTGATGAAACTCTGGGACTAAGATGGATTCAATCAAGTATCAGGAGGTCATAAAAGATTACAACTCACCACCGGTCAGGAAATTTAAGTTCTGGAGTCTTTGGACATTTTGAAAAGATGATGATCCCAAACACATCCAACCAGGGCTTGTATTCAGATGAACACTACAAAGTACTGGAGAGCCTCGTCAGTAAGAGGTTGAATAAATTGAAGACTACAGTAGTTAATACAGGAAGTGTTTTGGGTTATTTTGGTGAGAAACCCTTACAGTATCTGAGCTGTTAAAAGTGTTTGGCGTACTGATTGAATTTGGTGATAAGAGGTATGTTCTGCTAATAATCCTATGACCCGCTTTCATTCCCCGGGTTCCTGTTTCTAAAATCACAAGTCAAATATGTTTGCGGTCACTCCCTTCAACATTAACATGAGTGCGTCTGTGTTGTACTTCTCATGGGTCAGACTTCAGACCAGGATAAGAGAATCACTTAATCACAAAAACTCAATTTTCTCCAAGGCTTCAATGATACTGTCCTCATCCTAAGAGTGAGGTTTTTACGAGCGTGTTTAATGCATGCTCTGCGTTTTATTACCTCTGTGTTTGACTTCGATCTGTCTTGTCTTACAGGGGAGGATCCCATGTTGCTCTGAAAATTATCAAGAATGTTGAAAAGTACAAGGAAGCGGCTCGTCTGGAGATAAATGTCCTGGAGAAGATCAATGAAAAGGATCCCGATAATAAATTGTGAGTACTTTGATTCTGTTCAATTCAATGACCTTCTTACTTCTAAGTCACGGCATCTGAACTAAAACCATTTAACTAGACCCTCAGTCTACCAGCACTGCTAGGAGCCCTCTGGTTAAGCTCATGCCTCTACAGGATGTTTTTCCAGAGTTGGCAAGATACACATAAGCTTGATTATAAAAAGTGGTGTGTCCGGTTTATCTTGCAGCCTTTGTGTTCAGATGTACGACTGGTTTGACTACCACGGTCACATGTGCATCTCCTTCGAGCTGCTAGCTCTCAGCACCTTCGACTTCCTAAAAGAAAACAACTACCTGCCCTACTCCATTTGTCAGGTCCGAGACATGGCCTACCAGCTCTGCCTCGCTGTGAAGTGTAAGTTGTTTTTTCCCTGTGTTAAGCACAACACACCGAACCTGTATATTCAAGACTAGGAGCACAACAAATACATTAAATGTACATCAACATATGACTGACAAACACTCCGTTCAGTCCTGAGTGCAGAAATAGATTCCCAACTGGACCATCAACCTGTGCCTGCGATTAATGTTCTGTCTACATGTGCCTAGAGTGTTTCTATAAATATCATCCACCCTCTTGCTTCTTTATCACATTCCTACTAATTGAGTCACAGGATGGAGGAGTTGTTTTTAGTAGACAGGCTGAGGCCACACGGGGGCATTATTGTGCAGAGGAGTGTCACAAATGACCTTCACACGGAAACACACGCTTGAATGAAAATAATCCTGTCAATACTTATAGATATTCTCTATTTTCAATATTCCAGCACTAGTTCTACACTATAATGAGGATTTGTTGATTTGATATACTTAATTGTGTCCATAGTTCTCCATGACAACAAGCTGACGCACACAGACCTCAAGCCAGAGAACATCCTATTTGTCAACTCTGACTTCACAATTTCTTTCAACATAGAGAAGGTAAGTTGGAGTCTTTGGAATGGGAACGGGTGGAAAAAAGAAAAGAAGATATTGCTCTGTTGCCTCTGAAAGATACATTTCACTGTCTTGCAGAAGCGAGAAGAGCGCACGGTGAAGAGCACGGCGGTACGTGTTGTGGACTTTGGGAGTGCTACTTTTGACCACGAGCACCACAGCACCATCGTGTCAACACGGCATTATCGGGCCCCTGAGGTCATAGTTGGTGAGGATGCCTTTAAATTCTGGACAATCAACAACTGAAAACAAGTTTCCAAAGAAAGAGGAATATGGGATCATGTCCGCCTGTCATGGTTCCATTCAAAACAATTCAGTTAGCTTAACATCCTCAGCCTTTTTCCTGTTCACACAGCTCTGAGGATAAAAGCTTTTCTTTAGAACAGGCCGTGTTTTGGTAGAAAATTGAAAGAAGCTCCGTTCAGCATTAAAATTCTGATCCAGGCCGATTCACATATCGCCACCGTCGCAAACTCATATCTTCAAAACTCTTACTTTTCAGTCATCGCGGGTTGAAACCAAAGCAAATGGACTTCTGCTTAGCTTGAAGACGTTTCACCGCTCATCAAGAGGCTTCTTCAGTTCTTCAGTTCTGAACAGAAGATGCTTCTTTGATTAGAGGTGAAATGTAATAATCAATTTACCTTGACCTGGATGAATGAGAACCTACACAGACATCTTTACTTTTCAGGAAATAAAAAAAACACATTTTTGATGAGTGTACAGGAATGCTGACCAGAACTCAACTCCAACTTACCGCGATTATCCCGTTTACTTTTTGCTCAGCCATCTAAGAGAACCAAAACATGTATTTAATAGACTTGACCCAAACATATGACCCGATGGAGATACAAGATCGGGTCACATGCTGTTTTGGATACATTGCTTTAGTCGAATACTTGCCAAACCAACAGACAGACATAGAAGCTGACCAATAACACTCCTTTATCGAAATAAAATAATGACGAAAAATGGAGATTCGATTACAGCGACGATATAGGAATAATCGATATTGGCAGTAAGACTCTGCCACGAGGCTTTAGGTGTAGAAATGAACTTGTTCCTGTGGATGCCAGAAGTTCAAATAAACACACCGGTCTTAGTCTATGTTAATAATTGTTGCCCTCAGGGCTGTAATATCTTCTCCCCAGTATGTTGTATCTATCCATAAACTGCAGGGCTCTACATATAATCATTTATTTGAATATCTGTGGTGATGTCACTGAGCACTAACCTCTGCCTTGAGTAGACCTCAAATGCGGCGCCGCTGTCTTCATGTTGTCATTTCTTCTATGCGTGTCTTTCTCCTTCAGAGCTGGGCTGGAGTCATCCCTGTGATGTGTGGAGCATTGGCTGCATCCTGTTTGAGTACTACCTGGGCTTCACCTTGTTCCAGGTACAGTGGATAATTGGGCCTAGATCTCATCAAACGGTGAAGCCCACATTTACAGGCACATGGTTTAATGTCTGAGCTCTTGACTCACTTTGGCGCCTTATGTACAAACAGAACAAGAACCAGAGGAACATGTTTATCGTATGAAGTTTCCTCTGACTTCCTCTCTGTTCCTCTTTGCTACTGAATAACGGTTTGCCCTCTTCGTCTACTTCCAGACCCATGACAACAGGGAACATTTGGCGATGATGGAGCGAATTCTAGGACCAGTGCCCTCTAGGATGATCCGTAAGACGAGGTGAGAGGACACAGAAGTAACTTTCCGACGTGTGAAGATACTGTTTCAGTAAAAATGCGCAGGTGCTTATTTCTCACCCGCAACTCTACCCTCTTAGGAAGCAGAAGTATTTCTACCGCGGCCGACTGGATTGGGACGAGAGCTCGTCAGCGGGGAAATACGTGAGAGAGAACTGCAAACCATTACGGGTAAGAGGCGTGGATGGGAGTGAGGATTGTCCCGGTTCTTCCTCGCGTGCTCGTTCCTTCTAATCTCGTCCTCCTCTCTCTTTTCTACATCATCCTTTCGTCTGTCAGCGGTACTTGCTGTCTGAGGCGGAGGAGCACCACCAGTTGTTTGACCTCATTGAGAGCATGCTGGAGTATGAGCCCACCAAGAGGCTGGCGCTGGCGGACGCCATCAAACACCCTTTCTTTGAGAATGGAGGGATCGGAGACGCTGCTGGCAGCAAGAACTGGGAGGGCAACCGGGACATCAGCCGGTGACGCACAAGACCCCAAAGACTGACAGACAGAGGATACCAAGTCTTTTATATGTGGAGCAGGTGAACTGTTGGTGATTGTGGGCGTTGTCTATAATTTGTCATTGAAGCATGGACAGCTTAAATCTTAGAACCTCCACCTGACCCACCCGACATCCGGCCCTGCAGCCACTAGAGGCATGTTTTTGTAGCAGAGACCAAAATACCCGACAGAGACTGAGAGTCCAAACCAATCCTTCCCGGTGTCGAGACCTCGGAGTAGCCCTTTATGCAGTTTCCGTCTTCCTTTTGACTGTGGAAGCTCCTTCCATCCGTCCATCTGTTGTTTTCATCAGCATGGAACAAAAAAAGTTCACACTTCTAAGGACATAAACACTACACAATTAGCCATATAGAAATTCATGTACGGAGAGGAAATGTCTTCCCGACACTGGAGTCAAAGCCAAGTGCAGAACTGAGATGGATTTGTGCTGCATGTACAGCAACAACGTCTCACCCAGATGATTCAGAAGGCAGACGTGCAAGAAATTTTATGCCGACATTTCCAATTGAATATCAAAGCCCTGAAAAGTGCAAGTATCTTCAGCAGAGAGAAGTTATCTCCACCTTTTTGTCTGTTTTTTTGTTAAGTGAGCACCTGCGTTGCATTTGTTGTTTGTGTTTTTTTTTTATTGTATAAAAGGATTTCCCATGTCATGGAGATTCCTGTGTGATCTCCAGTTATTGGGTTCGTTGTTACTCGCCAAGGAGATGATGACGGTGATGGACACTCCACACGGGCCTCCGTGGTCTGCCTTACAGATGGATATGTTTGCGACTCCTGCAGTGCTGTGTGTGTGTGTGTGGGGGGGGGGTTGGATGTTGGGTGACTTGTTGGGTCATGTTTTGCTCAGTGGCTTTGTAGTCGTTTTTTATCAGTTACTTTATCACATCCGTATAAAAACTGCCTTCTTCACGAGCGAATCACCGGAAGTCTCTGCGTCGAGGTTAAGCACACAACTCTTGTTGGAAACCAATGTCCCGCATTTTGACAGTATTTGAGTTCTGATAGGTCATCGTCTCCACCCCACCTGTATATAACTTGTCGTTTTTTGTATGAAATGAAAGCGTATAAAACTGTATATATGTATTATTGTGTAGAATTAAAGTTAAGTCCTCCTTGCCAAAGGGTCCTGGTTCTCTCTGCATCTCTTGGGGTTTCTGGTAAAAGAAAGTGTCACCTCTTACCTCGCCGAATGATGCCGCTGTTGGGTCGTGTGAAAGAAGTTCCCCGAGGCATCTGGTATCCAATTTCAAAAGGGTCATGCTTAAAAAAACAACAAGTATATTTGTCACATGCTGCCAGTTTCCATGTTGTTCAAATAGAAGTTTGGCACGATCCTCTTCTTTTATTGTGAAGTGAGAACAGACTTTGTGTGCAGACTCATTCATTTGGCCACAGTTCGAGGTCCTTCCTGAACCCGACCTCAGCTGTCAGCGCGGCCAGACCGGAAACACAAGATCAGCTGCTGCAGGTGTGCCAACGATTCGTCAGGGAAGATTCCCCCGCCTGTCAGCTGTAATTCATTCATTAACCTCGGCCCCAAATCCATTCTTCTCTGCTCGTATGTATGCCCTGACTGTATTTGTTCATTTTCATTGTCAAAGGTCCCGTCAGTTTCACATTTTTACGTCATTTTTACGTCACCATGCATAATTTCATGTTATGACGTCATCGTTTTTTTTTTTGTTTTTTTTGCATTAATACGTAAAAGAAAATGATGTAAAAACATGTGATGTATCAGGTTCATGTAAAAGTTATCTTTCACAAAACGTTAACATTTTCCACGTCATAACAAGATAATTAACATTTTCAAAACTGAAACTTCAAAGTTTATAACGTGATTTCTACGTCATACTTTTAACGCTTTACTTCCAAATTTTCAGGTTATAACTTGATCATTTGTAATAATAATAATACATTTAATTTATAACACTTTACATTTGGAATTTCATTTCATTACATTTTTGTTTACATTATAACGTGAAATTGATGTAAAAACGTGAAACGTATCACATTAATGTGAGTTATCGCTTTTTCTACCACGTTATAACATGATAATTAACATTTTTCCACGTGAGACTTATCACGTTATAACACACATTTTTACGTGATAATTTTCACCTTTTAACATGCAGATTTTCACAGTATAACGTTATAATTTTTACGGTGTAAATTGAATAGTATGTAAAACCGTATCATATGTGAGAATCATCCATCAACTAACGTAAAAATGATTAACTGTGTAATAACATGAGAATTGACATCTTACAACTTATGAAGTTAGAAACTGATAAGTTTCATATTTTTACGTGATCGTTTTCACGTTTTCTACTTGCAAGTTTTGCAAACATATCACATTATGTGACAGTTATCTATCACAAAACCTGAAACTTCTCACGTTATAACACATTTTTGCGTGATAATTGTCACGTTTTTACGTCATAACGTGAACCTTTTTGAGTTATCACGAAAAAAGAAATGATCCTGCTGTTAAACAATTACAGTAAATAAAGTGGAAGCATCAAATGAAATGATCACAATTGATCATCACACTGATTTCTTTTCCCATTTCTTTTCTTTCCTGGCATGACAGCAAGTGTTTCTGTGCCTCCGCCAAAACCAGTGGTGGAATCCACACATAACCAAGACTTGAAACATGAGGTAGGGCCTCTCCAAACATTCATAAAGGGTTAGACCTTGACCTGGATTCCTCTCTGATCTCACCGATTGAGTGAATCAGTGAATGAAAGAAGTCTTAATCCAGTCAATGAAGTCGTCTCCCTGTCTTCAGGGAACCAGAAATAAATCCTCTGCATCAGACGCTCCAACTTCCAGGCTTACCAGGCTCCATCTGTCTGCTCCATCAGCTGGCTCTCATCCTTCACACACAGTTCATTCCACACCTTCACAATATGGACCGGGTCACATCAGAACCTTCAGCCTCGGTGCTTTTAAAACCTCAGATCGATTAAAAATGAACAAAGAATATGTTTTCAGAGTCGACCCAGGTTTTTTCTTTTCCAGGTTTCCTCTGATTAATGTAGAAAATCCTATAAGATTATAAAATATTTTGTCATAAATATAGACAATATATATAGATATTATATATCTATTATATAGATATATAATAATTCATTTTTCAGGCTCAAATTTGGAAAATGGTTCTGGAACTGTGGTGTTCATTATGAAACCGTGTATTCTGGGCCTTCTAGCCAGCAATTATATCACAAAACTATTTAAGATGAATTAAAAGTTTATTATAGGCAATAATGTAACGTTCCGAGGCCAGTTAACCTTCCCTAATGGCCTTAAATTTGTTTATTACGAGATTATTTTGTAAAATTACAGATGTCCCACATGCAGATGTAGATCATGTGACCATGCCTAGGATGTTTTGCCTATTTTTAGACCCTCCAAAGACCCACATGTCATGTCAAACCGGTTCTTCTGAAGTCTGTTTCAGACAAATAAAGACTCAACAGCGCCTAAAAATCCCCATTTTCATGATTCAATCCCTAATAGTGGATTTATAATCCAATTTTAATCAAGGACAATATACCCATAAAATGTACCTGCATTCTCTACGGACACTGGAGCCTATTTTAAGTCCCTGTAAATGTGAGGGTTCTTTTGACCGTCCACGTGAATTTGGAGCTGCTCGGTTAATGAGATAAACTCTTGCGTGTTCAGCTAATCCTGTTTTGGAGATTCGTCGCTCAAATCCCCATAAGAGCAGAGAGTGAGGGATCAGAGACGCAGTAAACGGGCCGACGACCTGAGCGACTGGAGGAGACGCGATGATTGGACTCTGAAGATTTACAGGACATACTTTTCTTGGTGAGTCCAGTTGTGATTATTTAAGGAATGCACAGGAACCGGTCTTAATTTACCATCACGGAAAACATGTAGGGGGTTACAGCTTCACCTGAGGTGCTCTAACTATAAATATATATATATATATATATATATATATATATATATATATATATATATATATATATATTTACAATGCTGTAAATACTGTGACCGGTATATTTTGGCTGCTGACACTTCTGTCTCATCATCTATGTTGTCATAGAGACGGACTGACTGCAGGCCGCTTTCGATGGATTCCCTCATGTCACTGGGGGCTCCCCTCAAGCAGTTCACCAGCTGCATGTCAGCCAAGAAGACCACCGCCAAGAGAGGGGACAGGAACCCGTCGGTCCGCAGGAGCAGCTTCACCCGCAGGAAGAGCATCAGCAGGAGGAGAAGCCTTCCCTGCAACAGCCAGAAGGTCCCAGACTCCTGGCTCCGGATGTACCAGGCTGAGCTGAAGAGGGAAAGGTAAGGGGGGCCTCGCTAGATCTGATCCAAACTCATTCATGGAGTGGAAGCTAAGCACTCTCTCTAGTCTCCTGATTATAAGGGATTATTTTTCTGTTTGCTACGAATTATATCCCCGAAAAGTCGTGGATTTAATTATAAAATCGTGTTAACGCGATAACTCAAAAACTAATCCATTGAGCGTTTTCACATTTCATACCCACAAAGACCTTAGTGTGAGGAAGAACCGGAGTGATTTGGGAAAGGTCGGTTCTATATTACGGTGCACATGAATGGATTTGAGGGGATCTGTCATATTTTATTCTAGTAGTTCTTATTTTACTCACTAGGGGGATTTTTTTTACGAAAAACACTTTTCGAATTTTTTTTTATGAAAAACACTGTTTTATGGTCATAACGCAAAACTTATTTTATATTTGTTAATTTTCATGCCCACATAGACGTTAGTGCGAGGAAGAACTGCATTGATTTGTTGCAAAGATCGGTTGTAGTGTTCTGACACTAGGGGGAGCTTAATCTCTGAAAGTTTTCGGACCATCATTTCTCAACTGTTAGTCCCATTTTAGTCCAGATTCAAGGAGTTTTATCTTGTATATATTAGGTGTATTACTCTAATAGTACATACTTTACCCACAATGAGGAGCTTTTTCGCCAACATGCTGTTTTTGCAGACATTATTTTGCTTATCGTTGGTCCGATTTACTCCCATACCTACTTTATTTCACGTTTCACACACTAAGGGAGCGTTTTTACACAGAAACTTTAACCTTTGACGTTTAATTTGAGGAGTTCAATCAGGACGTGAAGTCTGGATCGGGTACCTTTTAATGTGGGTGACGACAGCGTGGGTCAAGTTCTTCCAACTGGGTTCATGCTGCTGTGAGCCTCTTGGCAAGACAGACCTGCTTAATGAGGATAAGACTTCCCTCACATGAATAAGCGGCTTGTCCATGTGCAGCGGCCCTGATGTCGCCTTTTTGCTGTTTGCTTAAGGAAACGACAGCAAGCCGTTCTGGCCAAGAAGAACGCCGAGCGGTCGGTCAGGAATAGTCACTTCAGGAGCCATCACTGCCTCCCCAGGGTAAGAGAACTTTAAAAGAAGAAACACAAAACATCAGGATTCATTGCTTGTCAGATATAAACCATCCCTCCACCCTCTTACACATGCAGCCCTCCGCCGCCAAGAAACCTGCCCAGGTGAAGGACGATTCCTTCTTCGGAGCCTTCCGAGGTCTGAGTCTGGACGGACTGATGGATGGTGGCAGACCCTCTTCCATCTCCGCCTCCGCTGCTGCGGGGGATCCCTGTAAGGTCATGTGACCCCGATCACCTGAAGGCCCATCAGACTGTTTGATTCTCACGCCGACGAGACTGGAAGGACAAACGGCTCACGGAGGGAAGGGAACTCAGAAAGAAAGCAGAACCGGCTCCTAGAATCTCCAGAAGAAGTGGAGAGATATTTGGATTATTATTCAATATATATAAAATATATATATTTCAGTCAGTCAGTCTTAGCTCAGATTTCTGTCCACTTGTTAACACATGATTTTCCTTGCTGGTTTTATTTCTCTGGAGATTTGAGGAGAAATAAGGAGTTTGCTTTATCAAACAAATGACACATTTGTTTGATAAAGCATGTTTTTAATCAGTGACAGAAAAAAATCAGAAGAAGGAAAGTTATTTTGTGAGTTTTTCATAAACTTATTTTACGCTTATTAGACTCGTAACCTTACGTCATTTTGTTAATCTCGCTTAGAAAATACGACTTTCTCAATAGCCGTGGTTAATGTCTCCTTTCTTGTGGCCCCTTTGACATGTGGTGTCCCCCAGGGCTCCACCCTCGGACCCTTAACTCTTTAGCATACACATGCTGCCACTGGGTTGCATTATAAAAAGGTTCAGTCACTTTTTTCATTCAGAAAAAGTGACTCCAAATGTTCTCAACCAAACAAGGATTATTTAATACAAGAAATCTCCACTGATATGTTGTGTTTGTAGGATTTTAAAGAGTCAAGATTCCACAAACGCTCACGTTTAAATAAAGCAAGTTAACAGATTTTTACAAGGATTAACTATTCCCAGTAAAGTACATACATTGCTAAGAACCATATTTGGCATAAAAACACCAAACGTCGGTGTTTGAGACACTCATTGGTGTTTTCTGGATGTCAGAGATTATTTTTATTATTGTTTGTCATGAGTACTTATTATCTACGTTAGACTGTTTTCTGGTTGGTGAGAAACATTTTTGTTCATCTGTATTCGGTAAATGTGGTTCAAGGAGAATAAATAAAGTTGTGGTAATGTGTTCTGTTTTACTGAAGCGTATTTTATTTACCTAAAAAAAAATAAAATGTGCCTAAATTTTCCTGATTTACAAACTTATGTCATGAAATCAGAAAAACAGAGTCTTGGGCAAAGTTCCCAAACTAATATCGTCCATAATATAAAACCATCGATACAAGATAAGAGGCGTGATTATCTCCAGACGTCAACAACAGCGGTTTTTATGAAATAACGAGAAAAGTCAGGCTTTAATTCGTAAAAACGGACTTGTTTTAAGGAAGTAACTATCTCCTTCATTCTGAGATTTAGAGATGGTTTAACGAAATACCGACCAAACCAGGGAGGCACGCGGCGCACTGGGTACCGGCGCCGCCCCAGCGCCAAACACCGTCAGGTGACGGTACCGGGTTCGAATCCACGTCTGCCCGCCGCGTCACAGTGAACGAATGACCAAGTCAATGATTCGAAAAAAAAAAAAAAGATTTGTTTTAATGAAATAACTATGTTGTTAATTCTGAAATTTAGCGATGGGTTGACGAAATACTGACCAAAGCAGGGCGGCACGGTGGCGCGGTGGTTACCGGCGCAGAGGCACTCCAACCCAACGAGAGGGTACCGGGTTCGAATCCAGGCAACCAGGAGCCAACCCCCCCCCCCACGCCACCGGCGCCGAGGCACCCAAACCCAGCAAGAGGGTACGGGGTTCGAATCCACGAACGGGCATCTGGCAAATGCCGGCATTTCAAACAGTTGAATGATGGAAATGTGTCATCTGGCCCAGGGGGCATGCGGAAATGCCGGCCCCCCCGGGGGGGGGCCGGCATTTCGTTGAATGATCGAAATGAATCACGTTTGAATTTCAAAACATTATTATTATTGCTAAATAATAATTATTTAACAATAAAAGTCAATTGTAAATCATTCGCGATTGTCAATCAATCACGAATGATAAGCAACTCAATCATTGTCAATCGTGAATGATTGACAAGCAAGTCAATTGCTTATCATTCATGATTGTCAATTGACAATGATTGAGTTGCTTATCAATCATGAATGATTGTCAATTGACAATGATCAGGTTGCTTGTCAATCATGAATGACAAGCAATTGACTTGCTTGCAAGCATTTCATTGACAATAAATGTCAATGAATTGCATGCGTGGCATATTTACTCATGGAGTGTAGTTCACATACACCCTGGGCCAGATGCCCGTTCCTGGATTTGAACCCAGTACCTTCTGGCTGGGTTTGAATGCCTCAGCAGCAGTAACCACTGCGCCACCGTGCCACACTGGGTTAGTCATTATTTCGTTAAACCAACTTGCTTGACAAGCAAGTCAATTATATAATAATAATTGATAAATAATTATAATTTCACAAAATGACCGAACCAGGCCAATCATTCATAAAAACAGCTGTTTTTTATGGGGGCGTGACGAAGGACCTGTTCTTCTTCTCTTTGGCCATCGACTCGCCCGTCTCTCCTTTCCTGACGGATGTGTTACACACACATACGGCTTTTATGAAATAAGGAGAAAACTAAGGCTTTAATCCATGATCAGGGCTGTCTTAATGAATTAATGACATCACCAAGTCGTTAATTCAGAAAAACAAGAGGGGAATGTTTTTTTTCGCTGTGAAAAAACACTTTTCTACGTAAATATGCTCAGCGTTGTATTTTCTTGCAAATCAATCCATCACAATGACCCAATTCTTCAAAGATCCAATTGCCATGAATCTTTGACGACACAAACAGCTTTTTCTGCACAAGTGATAAATTTGGTTTGTTAAATCCAAATTTTATTTATTTAAAAAACAAAAAAAAAACAACAACAAAAAAAGAAAATAACGACAAACCACACTTTCCTCATCAGTTACAGTGGAAGATGCATCGTTTCTTTTTACATGAGGCAGGGATGATCTCTGGGTCCAGATGATAAATATGTACATTAGAAAAACCGAGTACAAAACTAGGTTCGTCAGCGCGAGGAAGAATTCCGATGACTGCATGATTACAACTACACAGGTGACTGCAGATGGCGAGGAGAGGATTCGCGGCAGGAGTCGTCGTAGCGAGCGGTGAATTAAGTCCTATTTCACGGCATCATTCCCTCTGCTCCATTTTTACTTTCGGGGGCTTGAGGAAGGACCTGTTCTTCTTCTCTTTGCTCTTCTTGCCTTTGGCCTGGAACGTCCGCCAACTGTCGACTCGCCCGTCTCTCGTTTCCTGACGGATGTGTTACAGCACATATTAAGAAACGCCAAAAGCGAAGCCGTCAGAATTCCATTTAAAAGCTAACCGCGGCCATGACGGAACGCACCTCAAAGTTTTTCTGCCATTCCCTATCCCGCTTTGCTTTCTCCGCCGTCTCAATCTCCTCCTCTCTCGCCCGTTTTCTGGTAGATTAAAAAGAAGAAAGCCATCATCAAAAGTGTTTGCCCTTTGTTCCAGTAGTGAAATATATGATAATATCAATATCAGCGTTTCCATTTTCTTAGTCTCACAGGTTGTGAGTAAAGACGCCGTCTACCTTTCATGCATATCCTTTGCCTCCCTTTCCTTCCTCTTGATTTCCAGTTCTGCGAACAACTTCATGGTCTGTTTGTACACCGCTTGCCTGAACTGGAAAAACGGCCGAGATGTAAAACAGTAATGGAATAAGACGTATACATGATAACCACAAATATTTGACATTATGATAAACTTCTTTATGAAACATTTTTTTTCCACTTTTAGATTTTTGCATAATTTTCTTACACAAACTCCCAATTTTATCTTGCATCTCATTCTACCTTCCTCCCGACTTACCATTTCAGGGTCATCCTCCTCCATATCTAGTAGTTTCCCATCCTTCTTCAACTGTTTCTTTTTCTCCTTTACCTGTTTGGGGCACAGAGAAATGGTACGTAAAAACCACCTGGGTCACATGGTGCATTCGTTCACACTGCAGGAAAAATTGTTGCCAGGGTCGGATTCTTTTGCTCCTATGTGACTTTTTCACGGCGGTGGGAAGAAGCGCCAACCACATGGAATCTGATCCGGTCCAGTTCGGATCTGGGTCACTTCATTATGTGCTCCTGAATCGGATACAGTTTGGATTTTCTGCAAAGTGACCCCAGTCTGAACCATCAGATCGGAATTCATGCAACCTTGACGTCGTCTTCCACTGACATTGGACTTAAAGCTGAGCCTGCGGGAATTTATTTTCATATGAAATAATAACTATAAACCTATAAACGCTATAAACATGATTATAAACATGTTTATAATCATTTTTACGATAAACACCAATAAACAATATAAAAATCACTATACGCTACAAACATCACTACACGATTGAAATATCGCTATAATCCCTAAAAAAACATCACTACACGCTATAAACATCACTATATGTTATAAATATCGTTATTTTCGCTATAGAAATCCCTATAAACACTATATACACGCCTATAAACACTAGAAATTCCTATAAACCCTATATACATGCCTATAAACACTATATACACGCCTATAAACACTAGAAATCCCTATAAACACTATATACATGCCTATAAACACTATATACACGCCTATAAACACTATATACATGCCTATAAACACTATATACACGCCTATAAACACTAGAAATCCCTATAAACACTATATAAATGCCTATAAACACTATATACACGCCTATAAACACTATATACATGCCTATAAACACTATATACATGCCTATAAACACTATATACACGCCTATAAACACTATATACATGCCTATAAACACTATATACATGCCTATAAACACTATATACATGCCTATAAACACTATATACATGCCTATAAACACTAGAAATTCCTATAAACTCTAGAAATCCCAATATAAACATCACTGTAAACACTAAAAACATCTCTTTAAATGCTAGGAACACTTTAAACATCCCTATTAACACTATATACATGCCTAAAACCACTATAGACATCCCTATAAACACAATATAAATCCCTACAAACATCACTACGAATGCTATAAATATCACTATGAATGCTTTAAACATCACTATGAACATTATAAAATCCCTATAAACACTATAGATATCCCTTTGAACACTATAAACATCACTATGAATGCTATAAACATCATTATGAAGGCTATAGATATCACTATAAACATCTCTATAAACCTCACTTCAAACACTTTTAACACCACTATCAACACTTTCACTATAAAATGAAGCGTTCAAACCAATGTTGCTTCCGTATTGACGGCGTGCTGCGTGTGACGTCTTTGTTACTGTTCTTTAGCGCATGCGGGTCAGTTTAGGTCCTTGAACTGTTCATACTTGAGTCCGATACAGAACACATTTTCAGAGTAAAGTTGAGAAGCTACACAAAAAAATCCGATCTAAGAAAAACAAATTGGAATTGAGCATTAAGACTGGCAGGCGTGGACGTAACCATGGCTGCGAGATGTAAGATACAGATGTTAGAGAGCGTCTCACCATATGCTCCACATACTCCTGTCCTGCATGGATGACATCTAAGGCCCTCTTCTTCTGCTCCGGCTCCAGTAAGAGTTTGTATGCCTTGTCCACGGCTGAAACACAGATAGACAAAAGAAATATTCATCTATTGTTAAAACCGTACAAAAACACAAACTGGGGAAAACTAGGCTTGTTAATATGTTTTCAAATCGACCAATGCTGATAACCTTCAAAATAATTCACCTTCAAAAGCTTTCTGTGCTCTTTCACAATCACCCTGGTTTTTGTCTGGATGGACCAAAATGGACAACTGCAAATTCAGAGAGATCAAATATTTGTCATGAAATAACAACGAGACAACAAACACATCCAAAAGGTTTTTTTTCCTTTTTCTTTTTATCTGCTTACCGCCCGGAACCTTTTCTTCAGCTCATCATCTGTTGCATCTGGATCAATTTGAAGCACCTGAAACGCGAGCAACGTTACGTCAATATGAGAAAGCAATGCTAGAATCCTTTTAGTACCAGAGTAATGGTAACATATTCCGTTGAACTTATTTAACGGATGAAAGTAAAATGCGTCTGAAAGATCAACCTGAGGTCGTCCTCTTACTGTTACTCACCTGTGGAGCTCCTCCTACATTCTCCAATTATATCTTTTATGAAAGTCCACAAAGTCGCGACATTCTTTGAGAGAAGTCGCGATTAACGAAACCGATTTTCGGACCAATGGAATCCAAAAGATAATTTTCTGAATTCAATGAATTTTGTTTTATTATGCTGATTCACACTTTAATATATCTATAAGGTATATATATTCAACACATTTATAGCGTCCTATTTATGGCGATATATTTTGATGCATGGGGTACCTGCCAAATTAATAAACACGTGCAGCAACATAAAAACTACACGGTAACGAGACGACCATATTTACCTCAAAGGGATTGAGATTGAAATAAGATGAGCCGGGTCGGAGCAGTCTTTCAATTTGCTGTTTGGACGTTAGCACAGAGTCTCTCTTCTCTATCTGCTTCACCTGTTAAAAGACATAATAACACGATTATTACAAAAAACCTGGACCTGCACCTTCTTGAGTCTACTCTCCATCAGGGGGGCCACTTTTATAATACCAAAAAGGAGGGCGCTTAGCCGGATTCAGCTAATTATAGCTAGCGATAAGGAAAGGACTAAATCAAATAATTACTTTTGTCCAAATACCTTGATCTAGATATTGTGACAATTTTGTGGAGGGAGACAAAGATCTTATATCACTGCATGGGGTTGGCACCAAGAAGGATGATGTATTTAAGCATTAACATTTTTCATAATTCCTTCTCTACTATCGATTTGATGTTGCCATGAAAACTTCCACCAATTTCTCCTTCAAAAAACTGTAATTCAAGTTTCTCGCCAAATTCATTTCACAAGAGCACCTTTGATCACATCTCGGTGAAGATGACACTACAGCTCTGCTTCATAAGAAACTGGGTCCTACTGAGTAGACATTGAACGCATCATTCAGTATATCTCAATACAACGTGCTGCAGACAACTACATTCCAGTGCTATCCTGACGACGTAAACAATAAACATTTCTTTGATTTGAGGTTAACATTTTAGCATTATCAGTGATGCTAGTCGCTTTCTAAGAATACAATAACCCTCTGCGTCTCATAATCTCAAGAGGAGGATTAATGAGCGTCTGGCTGAGACGAACTGGGTTGAGGAATTTGGCCTGTCCGGCCAAAACCCAGACGGATGGCCATCCTACTCTGCATCTATTCCAGGAGCATGACCCAATTCATTTCAAACTAGCCAAAGGGTCGGTCCTCTGCACAGTCATTGATAAGAGATTGGTTGCTAACCACATGTATCCAACAATGACTTAGGCTGTCTAATACATTTAGTTAGAGTTAGAGAAAGGAAACGAAAGCGTACGCGGTCTTTTGTGGTGTCCCGGCAACACAAAAGACCAAACCGCTCACAAAACATGTAAATAATCTGTTAGCTTCTTAACGTTAGCCGATGCTAGGGTCGCAGGGCCTCGTGGGTGATTTCCAGGAGAACCGTTGAATTACAAACTCCAGTCCATGTATGAAGAGTGCCCATATTTTCGAAACACGTAAAACTCATTGATTGTATCGCACCTCCGATATAAAGTTTTTAAATAATTCATCCGTTGGGTCCTGGTTAGAGGCTTCTCCTCCTGCGGCCGCCATCTTCCTCCGGCTTCACACGTGACGTCACGTCATCAAAGTCACATGACCAAGGAAAGCACAAACACCCTTTTTTCTGAAAATAGATTTATTTTGCGAATTTTTGTTGGGATGGAAATGGCTCAAGCGCGGGCCTTATGATTGCTTTTTAACTTTATTTTAAGTGACAAATATATACATTTCATATTAAAATAAATGCATCTGATCTTATTTCGAAAAACCCTGAACTGGAATACTTCCGCTTAGGATCCTGCACGATTCATCACGTATTTATGTAACGCAATGAGAAAGTGAATGTGAAATTATCCAATTACATACCAGGCGGTAAACTTGCTTCTTCACGGACAACACCATAAATGTTGTTTATTATGTGTACAAATTTAATATAGAGATTACCAGGAAAACAGCTAAACTTGGTTAGCACATGACATCTAGCAGCAGGAATCATAATAGTTCTTCCTGAAGATGCATTTTTATGCAGTCTGTTTAAAACCCAATTAAGCCCACGTGTATTGTAGATAATTTCATACATGGTTGCTTCTATTTTTGCATAAATATTCTGGTCATTTAAATGAATAAAAAAACCCTCTAAATTGGCTTTTCAGGCTTACAAATTCTGCTCCTCCTTTTTGGAAAGAATTCCAACACACAAGTTACCCTTTATTTAACCAGATTGACACCAGTACAGTCTTTTTAGGCCACTGTAAGGTTGAGTGCTTTATTTTCCAATGCCCATACACACTGCCATCTGTCCGATTGGTGAGATTCACAATAAGAAACATGTTAATTGTTCACTGTGGGAAACAATACTGTTAGGACGCACCCCCCAATTAAAGGCATGCACATGTTTTTAAGATATTTGTTTTTTTAGATTAAATATCGGGAGATCCATGGTATTGGAAAACATAAGTAAAAGTGACAAATATTAAATACACCAACCTTTACTTGGCAAACAATGTATTTAATAACAGAATTTCCCTTTACAGTGATAGTTGTTTTGAGTATTGCAGCAGCAGTCTCCTCCTCTAGATCATGACATGTCCATCAACTGTATTCTCCTACGCTTCTACAAGAGGTAAGGACATTAAAACATCAGATGAAATACATTTGCAACTCCATGAAATATAAAAATATATAAAAAATTACATTTAGTTGTGAAAATATTCATTTGTGACACTCCCCCAAGCCCAAAGTGCTGATGTTGTGTTTGTATACAAACCAGGCACAGGATTGTGGAGCAGACTTATGTGGATCCTGCATCATATGTGCTGCTGAGTCAATCCAATCATTTCTCACCTGTGCCTCACCTGGAGACTGAGTAGAACGCTAGCCTTTCTGTGAGCACTAGACCTCAGGTGTACTGTCCTGTGGGTAGTTAATTTCTGGAGCATGTGAAACCCTGTGAAGGGTCTGTCCAGCAGCTTACTGACAGCAGTCTTCTGCCTCACAACTACAATGGGCCCACACAAACAAGAGTTTGTTAACAAATCATGACAAGTCTATTTTTAAGCATTCCAACAATAATCAACATCAATGACATGAAAAAACAAAACAAAACTATACATGTGAAATAATGTATATGGAAGATTAGGACTTCCAAGTCTGAAATTTCAGATTTTTACCAAACCTGGGAAATAAATTTCTCATAAAAGGACACTAGGACATTCGCTCATTTGTTCTAAAATAGGACAAAATTCTAAAATATAAACATCTCGACTCTCTGCTCTTTATTTCAGGTAATGAACAATCTTACCAGTCAGTCCCTTCCATTTGTTTGAACCCATTCACATGGATGGGTCAGCTCCTTTACTGCCTGCTGACAAGAGGCAACATATGAACAAATTTACATCAAATATACATTTCTGATAGGAGAAACTGTAAAGGGCTGTCCAGGATTGGATGGCTCTGAAAAGCAAATCAACTGGTACGATTTGCTTTCAGCAGTAATGCTTTGCTCCCCATGTTGGTCTTACCTGTGCAATATAAATACTGCCATCTAGTGGCTTTGGAGGGTACATAAATCAGATCTCAGACAAAGCCATTGTTCCAGCACCGGCCAATTTCACCAATATGTCATCAACCCTTCACCACTTTAATTAAAAAACAGACCCCGTAGACTATCTTCCCATCAATCAACAGGTTTTCCGCTGAGAAAACAGCTAACGAATGAGTGAAGGATAACGGAACAATGGACTACTAGAGGTTCTGGTGTGGGATTGCCCCCCCTGGCGGTGTAGGAGGGAACATGTGCACACCGCCCCTTCACTCACAGAATGTTTGCAGACAGCTGAGGTGGTTTGGTGCAGGGAGTTAAGATTGTTTGTTGGGGTTGGGAATTTATGGGCTCTTACCAAATCCTTGACTGTCTGCTCAATCCAGTTAATAGCCATTTTTCTCGACTTCATTCGGATTATGGGCAAAAATATGGACTAAATATTGTCTTAATGACAGAATACTTCCAATTATTTTCCAATCGATTTTAATTATTTGTATCCTTTAAAGCCTGGGGGTGCGGGGAGAGATAGCCGTGATTCGCTTTACTGCATATTAGTAAGGCAACGATGAGAAAGAACAAGTAGAGTAATTACAGCGGGTGTTTCTCCAGTGATTACAATTAGCTACAGGAGAGGAGACAGTACTCTGTGCAAGGCTAGCTCACCCTTGAGTACCGTTCAGGTGAGTTCCTCATTCTAGTGGTGCCGCTCTCAATGCTTCTCCACCTAGGTAGGTTGGAATAAGAGGACAGACACCGTGAAACAAAATACAGTAATACCAAGAGGCAGATGCTAATAACACTTCTACAGTCAAGAAACTGGTGATCACTTGCTATGGCAGAGGACACAAATGTTCAACCCTTTGTATGGTCAAGAGATCCTTGATGTCTTCCAAAGGAGAGAGAGAGAAGGTGGTTGCTATAACGTGGAGATTTGGAAATTAAAAACATATTTACATTAATGGTGGGAAATTGCTCAGCACATCCACTTAAGAGTCAAATGTGTTCTCGTAACTGTTGAGAGGGTGTCAGGACCACACCAGTGCAAGTGACACATCTCACCATTACTGAAGGTTGTCCTTGTCTTTCACGTGTGTGTGGACATGCACACAGGATATGCTTCAGTAAAACACCTTTCTAAGAAAATCAATCACTTTTTATGTTAAACTCAGCGCTGGAGTTCCAGGGCACAAGAAATTCACACCTCTGAAAGCAAAATGTTTCTTCTTTAACTGAACTAGGCAGCATTTCTGCATTTCCTTGGCTGCAGCCCAAATTCTGCCAGGCTGGGAGTGAGGAGATAAACATGGACAGGAACCCCAGTGAAGCACAAAAGCTGCAGTTGTGATTTCAGCAATATTTTTGGGACTAAAAAAGTTTCGATAAATTGAGAGCGTCTCGCTAATGAGAGCATCATTAGTGAGGAAAGAGCGAATTTTAACTAAAGCATAAACTGTATACTTGCGGACACACTGTGAAAGACAAGTATGACCCCCGGGACACTCCAAGAAGTCAAAATCAGTTTGGTTCTTTAATAACTTTTTGGCAATGCTGTGATATTCAATGCATGAACTCTGAATGCAGAAAAATGACTGAAGTTTGAGGCAACATGCGTTGAAAAATAAAGGGTTAAAAATCCCGTTTAATCATTTTTTTATTGTCAAAACATGTTTCAAATGCTCTTGTCCTGTAGGGCGGTGGCACAATTTTGGTCTTTGATTATCCTTTGAGACAAAAAAATTTGACTTGGAAAGTGATGATCTTCATCCAATGTTAGAATTTGAGGGAAAGAAGAAAATTAGATCAAGTACTAAATGACAACAGTGAATTTGAGTATCTGACAATTGACTGATGCTCAGCTGAGTTTTATTGAAACCGAACAAATGTAATAGTTATAAATACAAAGAACACCAAAGAACAAACTGCTATGGCTCTTAAGGTAAGCCAAACCAAATCCTATAGGGCATTTTCAAAGAAAACACGGGAAGTTATGGTTTCAGTTAAAAAAACAAAACAACACAATTTGTCTACCTCTAGAAATGCTAGGCATACAATTTGACATACAAAACTTGAATTTCTTCCTTCCTGTGGATTCTTTTCTCCACCATTGCAAAATTGAAGAATGAAGCTCTAACCATATGCATTTATTTACAAGCAAGTATCTAAGCAACTATGAGAAACCACAAATAAGGGAGTACAAGAAGGGGAGGGAGGAGAGGAGTGTGGACAAACACTTCCTGCAAGGCATGAATATTTGATGTCCTCTCAGACTTACGACAATGAATGAATGTCCACTTTTTGGTGAATGTTCATTATTGACTTTAAAAATGATCAGGAACAGAACAATAAAAGCATTTTGTATGATTTGTAAAGACCAATGTCCCAATGTAACTGTAGGTAAGAGAAATGATTCACAACAGCTACGTTCACTTCTTCAGCCAAAGGGCTTTCCAGCCAATCATCTCGAGCCAATTCTGGGGTCTGTCCATTTTCTGAGATATATACAGATTTTTTTTTCTCATGAGGGATAAAGAATAAAAAAAAGTCAATCAAATAATTGTGGCCAATCTCCTTTTTTTTTTTTTTTTTTTCCTTTTTATTGTTTTTCTCTTTTTTTGTCGTCACTTTGCCAAATGCCTTTTGTGCATCTACTTCCACTGTTGCCCATAAGAATCCTGTGAAAACTCCATGGTGTCATTACTGTAACCATAGTTACCGGAATAGTCGGCCCCCTGCTGCAGGGGCTGCTGGGCGATGGGCTGGGATCCCCAGTTCTGTTGGTTGTTGGTCTGGCGGCGCTTGGAGTCAGGCTGGTTAAACACGTCTGCCTTCCTTTTTCCACCGACATTACCTCCGCGATTGCCTCTGGCCCCACGAGGGCCGCGGCCCCTCTGCGGCTGGAAAGGGACTCCTCGCCCTCCTCTGCCACCTCTTGGACCACCGAGGGGCTGCCCTCTCTGGGCATAGCCTCCCCGGCCACGGGCCGGTGGCGCTCCTCGGGCCCTAGGTGGAGGAGGCCCTCCCCTGCTGGGACGACTACCACGGCCCCTCATGCTGTACATATCGTCATAACCGTAGTAAGGGTCTTCATAGCCACCGCGGTAGTCATGATAGTCGTAGCCATAGTAATCATCATAGTAGTCATCATATCCATAGTAATCTGGCGGATAGGCATAGCCTCCTCGACCACCGCGACCTCTGCCTCGGCCTGGTGGGGGCATTCGTGGAGGTGGGTAGTAGTAGTAGTCATCATACCTGCAGGGAGGAGCATCTGTTACATTTAACAATTCCTCAAGTGACACAAATGTCCAGCAGGTGAGCGTTCGCTTGTTTCTGTTCCTCACCCTGAATTCCTGGTGGTCTGTCGAGCTGCTTGGCGCTCTTTTCTCTTCTTGTCCGGAGGCTTTGCCAGGACAATTTCAATTTCCTCTCCGCCCAGCTCCTTCCCGTTCATCTCATCCATTGCCTAACCAAACAATCCATCAATATCACAGTTAGCCGATGCTAATGTGCATGTGTGACAGGCAATATATGCTATCTGAAACCACCAGCCCCCCCCACGCCCAAAGACCACATACCTTTACAGCAGCATCCCTTTCTTCAAAATGGACAAATGCATAATCTTTCAGTTTCTTCACTCTCTCCAGCTTTCCAAACTGAGAGAACGTCTTTTCAAGAAGCTCTTCGGTCACGGCTGTGGCGAGCTTCCTCACAAAGAGCACTTTGACCTATGATGAGGAAACCAAAAACATTTTATCCCTGTAGAACAGAGCATGCTTGTTGTGTGTAAAGGAGACGCGAGACTCGCCAACCTTAGCCATAACATCAGGGTCCGGCTCGGCCACAGGATCAGCCCACTCCACAGTGACTGGGTTCCCCCACACTTTGATCTTGCCACTCATTAGGCGGCGACGGGCCTGCGCGGCTGATTTGTGGTCTTCATATTCAAGGAAACAGAAGCCACGGTTCTTCTTCTTGTCGTCGGGCTGGTGGTACAGTATCACCTCTTGCAAACCCTCTGTAAAAGATTATCCGTCAGTAACATCTGAAACACTTATCATGCCCATCATCAGTTCCACGTGATCGCAAACTGACCTGTAACTTTGCCAAAGTCTTCCAATATACTTTCTCTAGTCTTGTTCTTTGGAATTGACCCGACAAACAGGCGATTGTTGGCGACGGATATACACACTCCCAAGTACTTGCCAGGACGGATTTCATGGTTATCACACTGAAAACAGAAACAAAAACTGAAATAAATTCCCCCAAAACACATTTAAAGTAACACTCCAGAGATAATGTGAGATAACCCTAAAGAAAAAAACAAATATCAAAGCATATACCGTGAACTTTTCTTCTACTGTTTGATATTTTCCTGCTTCTCAACTTACAAGCTTCACAGCCTTTTGAGCATCATCCTTATTGCAGTATGTGATGAAGGCATAACCTCTATTCTGACCGGAGAGGGGATCCATCATTAACCTGAGGTCCCAGATGGCCCCAGCTGACTCAAAGAGCGGCACCAGCTCGTCTTCATACAAATCCCTTGGGATTTTTCCGACAAACACCTGTCGTGTGGAGAGCAAAAATGGGTAAGATAATGAAGTGCATCACACACCAGGATTTTTTTTTTTTAAGGATTCATCGAGGTATATCATTTATATACCTCGGTTCCAATCCCTGGTTGCGTTCCTTTGAACACATCGTCAGGTGGAGGACCTCCATATTTCCTTTGGCCTGTAGTGACATCCAGGGTGTAACCTGTTCGATCCAATAGGGCCTGGAAAAGTAAATAAATCATGAACTGAGATGGCAACAAGAATCACATCTATATGAAATTTATTCTGACCTTCTATGAAACAAAAAATTCTTTGATTACCTTTATTTTTGCCTCATCTGGGCCCTTGTTGGACTCTTGTACCTTACTCCCTTGCTTTTCCCTCTGTCTGTAAGTCTTCATGACCCCACAAAGGAAAGCGCTCTTGTTCTACGTTGAAGAAACAGACATCTGTTACTTACGACAAGCGACGTAAATACATAACTAATTCAAAGGTCTATAAATCCATACATGTTGTTACCTGTACATGGGACAGGTCGCTCTCTTTGAACTGCTGCAGGACAGTAAGTGCTCCCTCCTCATTGAACTCTCGAAGGGCATCGATAGCCCTTTCGTCCAGGTCAACATACGCCACCAAGCCTACAGTTACAAGAAAATGTCAGCTTTTGAGCTCAGCTTTGGTAGAAAACATCTCCGGCATAGTTTCATAATGACATTTAAAAACTATGTCTGTCAGAGAAACCATCAGCTACCTGTCTGGAAGATGTTATCTAGACTTTCAGCCACTTTCTGGGGCAGCCCAGCATCAATGAGGGTCTGGTAGTCCTCCGAGTGTGCTGCCGACACATCCATTGGCTCTTCTTCCTCCTTTGCCGGGGCAGAGCTACCGTTCACCTCAGCAGCGGCCATTCTCCTGTAATAAACAGCAAGAAAAACAACTTAATCAGTGTGACATCATTTCAAATTCTCAGCGAGGGTTAAATGGATTTTATTCATTGAAACGGATTTCATGAAACTCAATCTTTATTTAAGTAAAGAGAGGGATTGATATTTTTCTGAAATTTTAGAATGTATACACGCTCAGCCATAACATTAAAACCACACGCAGAGCATTTTGTAGCTGTTTTTGCCGCCAAAACGACTCTACAATACATTTGTTATTTTTGGTGGGATTGGACACCATAGACTAGCCTTCGTTCCACATGTGCATCAATGAGCCTCGGATAGCCATGACCCTGTCATCATTTTAACAGTTATCCTCTCCTCTTAATAAAGCGGTAAAAACCATTGCAGACCAGGAAAACCATTCCAACCCTGTAGTTCTGCACAAGCTCTGATCCAGTCATCCAATCCTCACAATTGGGTGCTGGTCTGAATTGCTCAGGTCCTTACACCTCTCCAGTTTTCCCGCTTTCAACAATTACATTTTGAGGTAAGTATCCCAACCACTGACAGGTAACCTAGTTTTTGGATAATACATATTATTCTGACGTCACCTGTTGGTGGTTATGTTATGGCTGATCGGTGTATGCTTCTTCCAATCCCCAAACTTATTGAGTTGTACATTTGAAGAATTTGTTTATCCAGTAACGATTATCCAGAACGTCGTCTACTGAAACAGGGGATATTATTTAATAAAAAAACGATCTGCATTCAACTGTTCATAAACTGATGAATGTGAAATTCGGTAGATGATCTACGCTACTTTTAAAATATAATGTACAATATCTCAAAAACCGATCAGGGCGGTCTACTATAAATTCAATTTCCAAATCAAACGTAATATTTCCGTTTGGCGGAGACGCACATAAGTGAAAAAGTGTAGGTGCTGTACGGTAACGTAACCGGTCGCGTGAAGAAACCCCCGATAACCTCAGTCCCGCCCCCTTCTCATCAGCTAGCTACTTTAGCGAGGTAGACACATTTCAATGCATTTATGTCCTCGCTAGGTTAATATCTTTTAATGCAAAAATATGTTTTCGAACGTTTACGAGCCAAATGAGACCTGTAGCATGTTTTTCTCACGTGGAGTGGACAGTTATTAAGGCTAACTTGCTAGCTAGCCAAATATCTCATCGGCGGGCCTCGCGGTGCAGAAAGACCCCCTTCACAAATCAAACACGCGTCGCGCAAACAGACGATTAGCGCAACTTACCGGTCTGATTCGGGACAATAACGGCGACGGCTGTGCAAATGTGGAACGATTGACGTGTAAGACCCACAAAAATGTCGAAAATTAGGAATAGGGTTGAATGTAACACACGAGACAAATTTCCAGACAGATAAGGTCTCGTCGTCGGCTCGCCCGAACAACGCCACCGCTCAGCAAGCATCGCGAGATTTAGACGAAAACCGCGCAATAGGGCGACTGCAGCCTCTTCTTCTTTCAGTGGCGGGCTGAGACGGAGCGGAGCGTTATCGCCATCATCTGTACAGAAGACACGCTTTGAAACCAAATTACCAGAACTGTCTGCGGAGATTGTTTTTATATGTTCAGTAACTTTAATGATGTAGTTTCCACCATTTGTATATAATTAGGACAATAATGGCGTGATCCAGAATAATTGCACGCAATTAAATTGTGCAAGGGTCAAAGATGAGCTGTGAATATGGTGTGTCCCAAAGCCATCCATATATCATATAATGATAAATATCTATGCATGTAATATTAAATCACTAAACTCTTTACTTATCTTTTGACATGCAATCATTTATTTTGCAAACTATTCATATTATCACGCTTTAAAGTGTGAAAATATCATTCAGTGTAACTGTCTCAATTAAAATTCTAACAACAACAGGGTGTGTAAAATGAATTCATCCCAAAAATCTTAATTGAACACCCAAGGCATAATTATGATTGTGTTTTTAACAATATATAGAAAAATGGGTAGCGCACCATATCTAAAAAAAAATATTTAAAAACATAGATTACTTTTTGTACCGACTTTTGCGTTTCATCAATATCTTTTCAGTGTAACATGTTAAAAAGAAGTGAGTAAATGTCTCACTCAGTTCTTCACATAAGCTATTGCGATCTGCCAAAAGATTCAAAGAAGAAGAGGAAGAAGAAGATGATTTAAAACTTTTGTCCCTTCAGAAACCTTTGGAACAAAAGTGGATGTCACCGTTGTCTAATGTTTGCTTATTTAAAATATTCAATTCTTATACGCTTGTTCTATCAATGCTGGATATTATCCTTTCAAACAATTTTAAGTCCTTTTATTGCATTTTAAGGCGTATCATCTTCATAATATAGATGCCGTTGTCTAATGTGGAGAGGGCCGCACGGCACACACAGAAGATCGACGCAGATCCAGTTGGTAGGGATTTAATAATGCGTCGTTACCGCGGCTAAGGAGGTTATGATGTCACACGTGTGCATTTGTCTGTCAATAAGATTACGGAAAAAGACATGGATGGATATGCATTAAATTTTGACTCAAAGGTAGGTTTTAACCCATCCTAGAGGTGATTACATTTCGTTGATGTTACGTGTAACATCGAAGTTCCCAAATAAAAATAAGCCATTCGTAACTTTGATGTTGCATACTGTGTCCATTATTGATGCCTTTGCTCCTTTGATGTTTTATTGGAGAGGAAAAGGAAATGACACAACACGCGTCATAAAGGGTAAACCTGTACACTTCAGCATCCATATAGAATCATGTTCAAACCGGAGTTAAAGTGTTTTCAATTCATGACATTCCGCCCAGAGGTAAGTTTTGGCAAGGGTGCTTTTTTTTATTTTAGTTTGAAATGTTCTATGCTGATTTAATCCTACTTTAATGAAACAGTGCTTCTATATGTGTCGTTTAAACCATGTTGCATCGTCAAACATATTCTTTGTGTGTGTGGTGAATGTGTCAGTTAATGGACGCAATTGAAGTTAAGTTAACCTGCAGGTATTAATATTTAAAAAATATATATAATATTTCGTTTTTCACTGTTTCATCATGTAGCTGGACAACGCACACAAAAAGCCCAAACCTCCGCTAAGGGCCAAAACCTATTTCTGAATCGGCGCTGTTTCAGAACTCAGGGTTTCTCCATTAATGTCTGAGTTATTACCAGCCCCAACAATTACTGACAACTCCAACAAACTCTGAGTATCGATCAACAAACTCTGAGTATCGATCCTTAAAGAATCATAAAGAGGTTTATAGTAAAACAGTGGAAGCGGAAGAAGACGGTTTATAACACGTGTCTTAATGATATGAGTCATAAAGACACAAAGTTTATAACACGTGTCTTAACGATATGAGTCATAAAGACACAAAGTTTATAACACGTGTCTTAACGATATGAGTCATAAAGACACAAAGTTTATAACACGTTTCAATGACACTTGTCATAACTTCTTATGACACATGTTGCGTCATTTCCTGTCCCTCTACAGTAAACAGATATTGTTGCAAAAAAAAGGCTCATGAGTCACCAGCTCCCCACAAAGGAACATCAAAGGAATCACAGGAATAAAAGCAGGAATAATAACTATCATGGTCCAAATGACATGTTTTATTATTTTCGAATTCTGGAAAACACATAATGTCACCAAACTTTTATCATCTGTGGGATATACCAAAACCTACTTCTGGGTAAACTTTCATGCAAATACATCCATCGGTTTTCCCGTAATCTTGCCAACAGACAGACGATATTTTCAGCGATTTTAGCATTGTTTCCCCGTATAAGGCTGGAAAGTTTGGTAAAATTCAACGAAAAATATTGAGTTGTACCCATCATGGCTACTTATATGGTATTTAAAATAAAATATTATTTCTTGATAGTTAGGTTTCTATCAGTTCTACCACTGGTATTAAAACCTTGTGATTATGGAAAATGGGCCTTAAATTATACTTTTTTCTTCTAAAAAAAGACTTGATATCTTTTACAAGGGTTCATTCATATGAAGCACACTACAAATTTTCCTTTTTGCTTTGATACTTGAATATAACTTATATAGGAGAGAACTGTAATTGATGTTTTATTTTTTTTGCCAATTTGAAACCCTCATACTTCTTTGACCCGCAAAAGATTCAATATCCTCCCATATCAACTAAACCTCTAGTAAAATCCTCTTCATCATCGATCGATCATCAGAAAAAGAAGAAGATAAGATAGAACTGTCTTTTTTCAGTAGTTGCAATAAAAGGTTGAAGAGGAATAAATGTATATTTAAAGTACCACTTAAATATGCAAGTGCGAATATCAATAATTAAAAGTTCCATCCTACCTTTGTAGAGCATGTCGAAAATGTAAATAGAACCATTAAATTACTCACTTTTCACGTTTCATGGTTACCTTTTTCATACTTGTGTGTTACAATGTAAAATAGTGTATGCACAATCCATTACAAACTACATCTGCTTAAATACACTCAAATCCTTATATCGGTTATAATCACCAATGTTCCAAATGAGGAAGACCCTTTTTTTTTCCACAATAAATGCTTCATTCTAGAGGAAGTAATTCTCCAATCTGCACGTCAAGCATTTTCATAGTATACAGTTGTTTTTGAACATATTTCCGTTGTCTGTAAGGCGTGACTTTAAATCTTGTTTTATAATTATCACAAAAGGGTCATTACTCTACCTTGAGAGATACGAGAAATAACTAAATAGAATTTATGTTGTCATAGCCAATGAAGGCATCGGCCATTTTTAAATCTTTCTGTATATCCCAACACACAGAATTCTTAACAGCAACAGTAAAAAAAAACCAATAAATTATATATATGCTTGAGAGTAAAGCACTTTATTTTCAAAAGCAGTATTCATGCCGGCAGGAAGTCTCATGCAGGACCTGCGGTAAATAATTGATAATCTGATTATTGTGGAACTTTTAAATGAAACGAGCGGAATAACAGTCAAAGAAATTATAACAGCCTTCCGGCCTTCAGTCATCATGGTTCAGCTTTCTAATTTTCCCAACGTGGCGGTCAATCTCCCTTCTTAGGCGCTCAATCTCCTTCTTGTGATGATCGATCTCCTCTGAATGGTGCTTCCTTAGCATTTCCATCTGTTCCTTCTCCTTCTGCCTGCAGGTAGGAATAGACGAAAATTCTGAATGCAAAAAACAATAATAGGAATGGGCCCAAACATATTGTACGTTTCTTACCTGAAGTACCGTTCCTCCTCTGCTACCCCTCGCTTTCCAAATGCACCACCTGCCGACCTCACAGAGCCTCCTCCGCCTCCACCTTTACCTGCTCCCTTGCCCAACTCACCCAGCTGGAACAGTAACATTTATTCACAGTCACAATCCATGTTCACAACATCTCAAGGTCTGAAGCAGCAATTTCCCAAAGAGTATGATTGTGCAGAATGGAATCTTCGAATTGAAACACATTTCAAAAGACACATAAAGAGGATTTAAAACATATACACTTAAATATATATCATAAAATCCCTATTTTTTTTAAGGGATATCAAAGTAGGTGTTCCTAATTGCAGACTGAAGAAAAAAACTATGGTGGAGCACATTCTATCATCTATAACAGCTACTATAAATGTGGATTATCTACCAAGCGTTTAATATTTCATGACATATTTCCATATCTTTAACTAGAGCAGCCCGGAAGTTCACAACAGGAAATGCCAACATACGTGTCTAATGCCACAATTGAGAGACATTAAAACCATGTTATGATTTGCATATTTCTTTCTTTCATAGCTACCTTTTTATAGAACTCACGAATGAACACCCAAAGCACGATGACGATACTGATTATAGACTAGTTTGCTGCTGCTAGCATTAAAATAGTCCAACCTGCTGCAATAATTCAGCTAACATTAGCAAGCTAACGCTAAAATTTGCAGCTATGCGCCTCGATTTACCTGTTCAGATCCCATGCATCTAATTTGAGAGATTATGCATCCCCTTAGGTTTGGTCTCAAGAGAAATCTCGACATTATTGGATGTTATCTGTCCTGACAGTTTGAGCTGTTGTGTCAACAACACTGATCGGGAAAAATGCAAAAAAAAAAAAAGTCAGTTTCCTCCTCAATTTTCATTTACATAATGTTAACATTACGTCCCGCCCTGGTCTAATTCTGATTGGCTAGTGCACGTTAGATGCGTTTTGGATTGGTTAAGAGCTGAGCATGAGGATTATGATTGGTTAAAGTTGGAAGTAAAGAGCAAACATTAAGCCAATCACAGGAGAAGCGGAGCGGGTCATACTTTCACCTACATGATGAAATAATGAAAAAAAAAAAAAGAAAAACTTGGAAAAACAGCCAACATAAAAACATGTGTCACATGTGTCATTCCAGAATTGGGAGTGATCTTCACTTCCCCCAGACAAACCTCTTGTTATTAAAACATTTCCTAACTTGAATTATTAAACTGATTATATGAACTTATCACATGTATCATGATAATGACACTTGGTTTTTATTTTTTAAAAGACCCCCACCTCACACATAATTGACTGTCTTCAGTTCCTGATTCATACATTCCAGTTGAATTAACATGATTATATTATTATATCCTATTACCAATCTTCTTTTTTGTCTTTCTGATGTTCCATTTTATGGTTCTGGCCGGTACGCTTCTGGATAATAATTACCAGTTATGGCTTTTACTAACCACAGCCCCACCCCATCTGGTTCAGAACCGTTTTAGTGTTCGGCATGTTTGGCATAGGTTTTAAGCTACATGCCCTTCGTGACGCAACTAATTTCTCTTGAACACAGGGCCATAATATAACACAGGAAAAAACAGAAAATCTTCTTTTTGCAGTTTACACTTGTAATGTGATGAAGAAAGTAAACTTGATGTACTTTTATGTTGGCTGCCATCAAATTATTTCGATAACATCTAGACATGTTGTGTACCACAAATAGAAAAAAGCAGTAGAAATAAGAACAAATAGGAACAAAATATTATTTTATAACAAACATTGGGATATATGTATATACACACACAGTTACTTTGTAACTATCTTTCTTATTCCCTAACTTGACATTTTATTCTCTATTTACATAAGGCTGATAAAAAAAACTACAGGACGGATTTGCTCGGAATTTTACTCAGAGATAGATTTTGGGATATCGTAGCGATTTTTAAATTCTGGGGAAATAAGATACATTATAAATAATAAGCCGTTTGCAGAACTAATGTCACAAGGTGGCTATTGCCACCTTTGATTCCTTTGATGTTGACTTTGGGGGGTGGAGCTGGGGGCCCAACAGAGACGCTGAAGTGGAAGGTGCAGGAGACGAGCGGCTGCAGAATTTTTGAGAGACACTAGATTAGGTGGCTTGGATCATTATTATTATTATTATTATTATTATGGATTTCTTATTTTGTAGCGACGGTCAACGAACTAGAAGATAACCTGACATTCTTATGCTGGGACCCCCATTAAACTACATAATGAGGCCCAGCGCTCATGAGACACAATCAGCAAGAGAGTGAAGCTTTGCACAAAGGCGATGGATGTTCAGAACAGATGAGTCATCATAATGGAGTCCATCTGATGAAGAGTCCTCCCTGCGAGCCAGATAATAGACATTCATCACAGCCCCGGGTTTTATGAGCTCATCCTCCCTGACCCTCCTCTTCTTTTAATGCAGCGGAGTTGACGGTCAACGAGCTGGCGTTGACGTGCATCCTGTCAAGCTTTTCAGCGAAGGCAACAATGTTTGGGAAGGACCTGTGAAAAGGAGAGCGTACAAACATGTTGCGTAAATGTTCTGACATACACAGTCGGTTAGTAAAAAAAGAAAGACGGAGAGTGGTTATGAAAGCTACACAGTGTATGTCACTGGCTACACGTATACGTTGCACTCGGCAAAGTAGGTCACTTGCTTTTCCACTAGACGAGGTTTAAGTTTGCGTGTTGTGGACATTATTTGGCACTTTTCCATGTCACACAGATGAAACTGAACCCCTCAGGTAGTAATACCTTTGCAACAAATGGTGGCAGTATGTCCTCACACAGAATGAGAGCGTTTTGCTGATGTGTTGCAAAGAATGAATGAATGCCAACCCTGAACATTAGAAGTGGTTGCGGAAGAATCGATGCATGAATTGATTCAAGTGCATAAAAAAAAACCTCGATAATATTGCAAGGATAGTGATCAAATAGAACGGCAGAGTAGTAATAAGAGTATCCTCGTGTCTAAATGGATGCTTCTTCCTAAACCGATGGTCATATCAAAGAAGAACGACCCCTGGGAAAACTCAACCGGAAGTCCTGCACGCTACCTCACCGAAGCCAACTAAAGTTTGAGGGCGGGTTTCTCCTCGAGGAGGTCTGTCTGTTCTTTTTTTTCTTTTCTTTCTCTGGCTATGTACGGCCTTCCGGTTCCCAAGACGCAGAATTCAAAGCAGCCAGTTATCTGGATCTTTTCAGAGCTGCTCACCTCATCAGCTCAAGTGTTGCCATAGGAAATAGTATCCTGGCAACAGCACTAAACTTCAGCAAAGGCAAAGTAAGGTCGCGCAGACCAGGAGATGTGGAACGACGCTCCTGCGTGGCCAATTCATTTTCGGAGCCTGTCTTTGCAAGAACATTCGTCAAAGTATTTTGACATAATATGCTTTCAGCAGTTTTCCGCAATTGATGAAATGCATTAAATGTATATGCATGATAGTAAAGCGTGTGTGTGTGTTGTACATGTATCTGTTGGAAAAGAGATCTATATCTCAGTGAGAGAAGGGTGAAAAGAGGACAAAAGGAAAAGAAGCAGCAGCTTTTTGTGAACCCACATCACATTTAGGTGTCTGTCGGTGCAGCTGTTGAAAAGCAGCATTCTGGTGAAGTGATGAAATGGAACACTCACCTGAAATTCATTCACTCCTCTGGGAAAAAGGAACCGGAGGGATGAGCTCTGAGGATGTAGCGGAAACTTTTGTTCTGGAATTCTGCCCACAGTAACAGACAATATAACATTACACACACACACACTCACACGCACACAGACAAACGCACTCATGCACACACACACAGGCACACAGACACAAATTCAAACGAACACTCATAAAACACACATGCACGCATACATACTTGTGAACACATGCACCAACAAAGGGACACGCGAACGCACGCGCCAACACAAACTGTCGCTCGCGCGCGCTCGCCCCACACACAGAGTAAAGTACACGTACTAAACTGCGCACACAAATGCACACGTAGGCATGCATATTCACGCGCACAGATATACACGTACGCACATTCTCTTTCTCACATACACGTGCAGACATTCGCGCGCAAACATACCCACAGTATCGTCACACATACGCACTTGCACTCATACATGCAAACTTACACACGGGCATGCATGCAAACACACACACACACAAACATACACAAACACACGTTTTCGCTCACACACACACGCGTAAAATATAATACACGCGTGCATACATACACACGCACACACACACACACACACACACACACACACACAAACATACACAAACACACGTTTTCGCTCACACACAAGCGTAAAATATAATACACGCGTGCATACATACACACGCACACACACACGCTTACAGACTCACACAAACTCACAGGCAGGCAGTCACGTACACACACAGTCATGCAAGCGTACAAACAAGGATACACATATGCACACGTACACACACACGCGCACACATAGTCACGCGCACGTACATGCGCACGTACATGCACACGTACAGAAATGGGCATACATACACATACATTCACGCATGAAAACACTCACACAGTCATGCACACACGCACACTTGCACCCATACACACATAGTCACACACACACACACACACACACGCACACAGTGACGCACACATACACACTTGCACACATACGTGCACACTTGCACACAGGGCCGGCCCGTCGCTTAGGCGTAATAGGCAAGTGCTAAGGGCGCTGTCCATCCAGGGGGGGCCACAAATGGGGGAAGAAAAAAAATGTCTTCTACTATTCTTAAAACTAGTTGTTATTATGTCTTAATATGAAGACAATAAGCCCACATTAATTTAACTGCATAGCAAAGCCTATTAAATAGGAACAATAATAATAATAATGATGACACTTACTTTCCTATGACGGAAATGATTCCTCTGAAATCATCCACTATAACTAACTACTAACTAACTAACAACTATTTTCCATGAAAGAAAGAATTCCATCATAATCATTAAAAAAAACAACCGAAAAACAAAAAACAAAAATGATTTCTTTCCATATTTAATTTCTTTAGGGGCATCTGTTAATTTAATGTCTTAGATGGTTTAAACTAACAATAAAACAACAAGTTTCTTTGTCAAGCATGTTTTTTAACAGTAAAAGAAAATCAGTATTTTCATATTAATGTGATAAAATGTTATATTTCATGGAAAACAGCACATTTGAATTAGATTACCTTAACCTTTTGGTAAGAAATGTTTTTGGAAACCTTTTTGACCCTGAGTAGAATATTTTGATAGCAACATAATTATATACCCCAAAAGTTGGGGATATTATGGAATTATAATCGCCACCTCGTACAACGCAGATCCTTCGTGTGAACGCGATAAAACTCCAAAACTATTTCATGGGCCATTTTCAAATTTTATAGCTACATGAAATTAAGAACTGGAAGGATTTTTGGGAAAGATCGGTTGTACGTTTCCGACATTAAAGGGAGCTTTATCTCCAGAATAGTTTTGTCATGATTACGCAACCGCTGGTCCGATTTGGTCCAAATCTGACGCATATGAATCGTTTGGAGAAGATCTTTCCTTTAAATGTCATGTTTTACTCTAATTGTTCACTCTGCACTGAGCTATTTTCTGAAAACGGGGGATGAACTTTTTGATTCTTCATCTCAAAACTCAAAATGTCTACAGTACATTTATTTTTTACATTAAAAGTTGCTTTTGTGGGTGTCGACATTTTTTACAGGATAAGTGAAAAAACCTGGTCGGCTGGTCGCTCCACGAGGAAAAGTCAGAGGAGTACCAAAGTCATCAGAATTAATCAGCACAATGAAAGTTTGCACAAAATGTCATGGCAATCTATCCAACGGGGTTCAAGACATTTCACTACATTTCAAAAATGTCAAGCTGCTCCAGGCGGTAAAGGACGAGTGAACCGGTCCACAAAGTATTCAGAATCCTTATGACTTATGAGTCGTTCAGTCCGAATAATTACACCCGTTCTTAAACCAAGCAATGTTTTCTTTTCCCCCCCAAGACCCTGCAAAAGAGAAAAATAACAATAAAGTGCTGCCTCTCTATCAACTCATTCATTTGCGACAATATGGACCTTTTTTTAAAAAAAAGGTGGGAAAATGTTGCATACCCTTATCAATGTGAAAGCTATTTACATTCTATCAGAGCTGGTCATTAGCCCAACCCCAGTCCAGTCAGCTCCTGGGGTTAGCTTACACTCTGAAAGTAAGACAAGTGGCAATACCCTCCAGGAAACCACTCTCAAGAGGCCGCTGGCATTTCAGCTCTGACGCACAAACCCAGCTGCAATCCACCGCATGTGGCGTTTGTCATTGAGATGTAAAGCAGCGCATGGGGGCACAGCCAATCCTTATTTAAATCAATCACGTAGAAAAGGAGGAGAAGGGCCGCGGATAACACCAGCCTCTGTTCTCATCATCATCACCTGCTCTATTTGCTGATTATCTGAGTGGTTTCTATAAACATGTTTTTCAACATTCAAGCACAAACGCTGCATTCATACAGACACAAGCCGGGGCGTTCAGGGTCTTTTCAGTCTTTGTGTTTGTAGAGGAGAGAGGGGCTGGTTATCTCCCTTCATGAATGTCTTAGGAACCTGAACACGCCACATAACACAGTACAGAACCAGAACAAAACGTTACGTTTCGACCGTCTTTTTCTTCTGCTCCCTCTAGGGGTCGCCACAGCGGATCATCTGGTTCCGACCATAATTATTACCACTACCCTGTTGGGTGACAGTACCAGTGACAGTTTTTTTATGAACCCGAGGGCAAAAGAATACATTTTGGAGATCAGCTTCATTTTCCACATACTGATTTGGCATGATTGTTTTTACGCTGGATGCCTTTCCCTCGCCATTTATCCGGGCTTTGGACCGGCACTAGAGGTATCCTGACAACTTCATTGCTGGGTTTTTGTGAGGCTACACTGCATATCATTAACGCTATTATATTATTTCTTTTAAACATTGTTCTCTCCGTCCAGCACTTTGTAGACGGTCCCTGCTCATCTACTTCCTGCAGGATCCTCTTGGGGATCAAAGTTCTTCGTCCGGAGTGGAGGAAGGCTTCTTTCTATGGAAACGAGGTTCTAGCTCGTTGTCTACGTTTCTACGATACGAAGGTGGTGTTTTTTATTGGGTTTCAATATCGGTTCTACCCAGAGTTATGAATCCAGGATGTTCGAATGTCTGAAGGTTTTTTCCGCTTTTACTGTCGCCTGTGGGGCCCTGAACGCACCATCACTGCCTTCCATTGAAGAAAGATGGATGAAATGTTAATGTTGTGATATATGTTTGTTTGTTTTTTCTTCGAGGATTGTACAAGTTCAAGAAACTTTATTTGTCCCTAAAGGGCTTAAAACGTCAATATTGTAAAATCTAAACTCAATGTTGAAATGAAAAGGAATTAAAGAAGGAAATTACCATAAAAAACACTAAAATGTCAAATCTGTGTACTATTACAGTTAATCACGTACAATGACAGTAAAAAAAGACAATAAATTCAGACTGTCAACCTGGAAATCAACATGATTTCACAAATTTATGCCGCATTTTTAGCATCTTATGTCCTTTGAAATGATGTTATGCTCTTGCTAAATGGTTAAAGTTTTTTTTTTTAAGTATTCACACCTGAACAATCTGTCATTTAGACAGAATAAAACTTTCACCGTACTGACTTGCTTATTGCAATATGGTATGTTTGTAATTTCACTGTAAAAATCCGGATTTTCCAGATTTTCCACATATTCCTACGATGAATAATTAAGTTATTTACTGTAGCTTTCTTTATTCAAGATAATCCAAAATATATATGTATTTCCCTGTATCTGCGACACTCAGATACATTTTTGAATTTTATGGTATTTTATTGTCGCCATTTGACAGTTTTTTGAACATTAATTTCTACAGACAATTTTTAACACTCATTTTCAAATTTTATACCCACATAGACCTCAATTCGAGGAAGAACTGGATTGATTTTGGGAAAGGCAAAGATTTCTTTTCTATAGATTTCTTTATTTCCCAGAGTTTGTGGCAATAATTTCTCAACTGTTGGTCTGATTTAGTCCAAATTGGGTTTGTACGAATCAACTCAAGGAATGTTTTTTTTTACATCTCATATTTTATTCTACTGCAGGCCTATTCAATTGGCGGCCCGCGGACCACATGCGACCCAGAAGCCAACCCGGACTGGCCCAGGCAGACGGGGAAAGACATTATGAGGGCCTGCAGAAATTCCTACACACCGTGAATGTGACGCTACGCGTCTCGTAACGACACTCAAGCCACAATGCAGCGCATTTTTACGATTGGGGTTATTTGTGAGACGGATATGAGCAAGAGCAGAATGCTGCATTTTCCTACACTCCACAAATGCAACTAAAAATCAGCACAAGGCTGAAAGCCGACTTTGCAGCTAGTTTGGATGGATGGCGCTGGTGATGGGCTTTGCCAGAAACCCGTTCACTGTTGCGACAGAAGCGGACTTTTCTGTCAGAGCAAAAGAAGTGATCCCTTCCATCAACGAGGAGAAATTCTTTCTCAAACTTGTGGACATGCAGTCATCCAAAACCACGGAACAGGAGCTTCATACTAACTGGCCTGCAAAGTTTCCCTAACGTTATCTCTAAATGTTGCACCCATATTTTACGCACTAGGTGTCAAACGTATTCGTAGAGGGGTGCAAAATTAAAGTTGGAAACCACATCGAGGGACAGACAGGTCTCAAATTAGTTTAATCAGGGCTTTTATGACAGTTTTATTCTTATTTAATTACTAATTGTATAGAATTCTGAACAAACCGACAATATAAAAAAACACTGAAATTATAGATTAATTTCAAAATAGATCAGCATAACTAATTTCGATGTCTCTCTCTGTCTGTCAGTATCACAGAATAATTTCCAAAGTTTTTATTCACAGGGATCAATAAAGTCAGAAACCTGTATTTGTCAAGTTACAAATTACATCTAAAATCATACTGGTTTAAATCAACAATATATACAAAAAGGAACTTTATATGACCTGTGGTTAATGGCTGGTACTGTTATAACCGTTTACCGCAACATCAAACAGTGACTGTCGCTCCTTGTAGCTGTTCCTGCAGTCAGGAGCAGCTGCTCCTCAGAAAACAGTCATGTGTATGAACAGCCCGTGTGCAACTTAAACTTACAAATACATTTATTATTCATTGTTTTACAGTTTTCTCTTCTATATCCCCTCCATAGTATCTCTTCTTAGGATCAGCATAAAGTTCATTTGAGTGACTGGATAAACGCTGATGTCTGACAACAGAGGAGCGGGGAGCGGCGCCGGCGCTCTTGATTGACGCCTCGGCTAGTGCCCAGTGCATTCTGGGATCTGTATTATCTGTGGTGTTTGTAATGTATATATATATATATATATATATATATATATATATTATATATATGTATATATAATATATATATATATAATATTTTACCTGACCTTACATGACCACATGACCATGTGGCTTTGTTACATTTATTAGCGAATTCAAATAATTGACATGCAGCTGACAGTCACTCAGAAGACGTTGATGCCTACGAGACAAAATGCAGGCGTCTCTTTTTGTTCATTCTCATCTCTTCGGGAGTTTCAAAACCTCTCCTCTTCATCTCGAAGCATCTGCTGTTTCTATAGCAACAACCTTCAATTAAGAGGCAGCCTGGATCTTGCTGTTACTGCCAGCATGGTGCTAATTGATGCTGAGCTTCAAGTTAGGGGGATGGGGTCGTTTGGAACACACACACACACACACACACACACACACACATACACACACACACACACGCACGCACACACACACACACACACACACACACACACACACACACACACACACACACACACACACACACACACACACACACACACACACACACACACACACACACACGCACACACACACTGGGTGTTGATGGCTGATGTGGAGAGACTAATAATAATAATAATACATTTAATTTATAATGCACTTTACATTTGGATCAAATCTCAAAGTGCTACAAGGCAAAAGCAGATAAAAGCATCAATAAAAAATAAATAAATAAATAATAATAATAACTATACAAAAACGTGACCAAAAAGCAGGAATGTTAATTAAGGTTATAGGTTCTGCTAAAAAGGAAGGTTTTAAGTCCTTTTTTAAATGTGTCAGTCGTCTGTGGAGCCCTCAGATGGTCAGGGAGGGCATTCCACAGACGAGGGGCAGCAGAACAGAAGGCCCGATCTCCCATGGTGCTGAGCTTAGTCCGGGGAAGGAGGAGGCGGTATGAGTGGGTAGAACGGAGGGATCGTGTTGAGGTCAGTGGGGTGAGTAGTTCTTTTAGGTGGGGGGGTGTGTTACCATGGATACACTGGTGAGTGAGGAGAGAGATCTTATAATCAATCCTGGTGGAGATGGGAAGCCAATGAAGGGAATGAAGAACGGGGGTGATGTGTTCGTGTTTACGAACTCTCATCAGGATCCTTGCAGCACTGTTTTGAACATACTGCAGTCTTTGAAGACTTTTATCAGGGATCCCGATGAGAAGTGAGTTACAGTAATCCAGTCTGGAGGAGACGAACGCGTGAACCAGCTTTTCAGCATCACTCAAGGTTAGTGACGAACGGAGTTTGGAAATATTTCTGAGATGGTGAAAGGAGATCTTGCAGATGTGTTTGATGTGGGATTCAAAAGTGAGTTGAGGGTCGAATCTCACGCCGAGGTTGGTGACTGATGAAGAGAGGGGAATGTCGTGACCAGAGAAGGTAATACTGGTTATGGAGGAAGACTGGGTCTGATGAGGGGTGCCAATTAAAATAGCTTCGGTTTTGGAGCTGTTCAACTGGAGAAAGTTGTTTTTCATCCACACCTTTATCTCCTCCAGACAAGTGCGGAGAGTTGACAGGGGAGATGATGAAGATGAGGATGGAGAGGCTGAGGAGGAACATGTGTCAGTTTTTATGTAGATTTGCGTGTCATCAGCGTAACAATGGAATGAGAGTCCATATGGACTGATGACACGGCCAAGGGGGAGCATGTATAGTATGAAGAGAATGGGGCCAAGGACTGATCCCTGGGGGACCCCACAGGTGACGGTGTGTGTCCGGGACCTTGAACTTCCAAGGGAAACGTATTCTGTTCTGTCAGTGAAGTAGGATTGAAACCAGTTTAGGGCGGTGGCAGTGAGTCCAGTGGTATGATGTAGGCGGTGTAGGAGTATTCCATGGTCAACTGTGTCGAAGGCAGCAGATAAATCAAGGAGTATCAGGAGGGAAGGTGAACCAGCATCTGCTGCCATCCGTAGGTCATTTGTGACTCTAAGCAGAACTGTTTCTGTGCTGTGGGCGGAGCGGAAACCAGACTGAAAGGTTTCAAAGAGGTTGTTGTATTTGAGGTGGTCCTGGAGTTGGGCAGCAACTACTTTTTCCAGAACTTTGGAGAGGAATGGGAGTTTGGAAATGGGCCTGTAATTAGCAAAAAGTTCTGGATCGAGAGTAGGTTTTTTGAGGAGTGGTCTGATTATGGCGGCTTTTAGGGCAGATGGAACAAACCCAGCCTGGAGGGATTGATTTATAACATCGGTGATCAGGGGACTGATGGAAGAGATGTTAGTTTTCACCAGGGCTGTAGGAAAGGGGTCCAGGGCACAGGTGGAGGATTTCATTGTCCCGATGATAACCTCAACCTCCTGCTGTGAGATTTCTGGGAAACATCTTAGAGGCTGGGAGACCTCAAACTGAAAGTAAGCAGACTGGATAGGTAGAGAGGAGGAAAGAACAGAACGGATTGAGTCAATTTTTGATTTGAAGAAAGCCATGAAATTATTACAGTGCTCTTCTGTAATTTCTGTAAGAGGGAGAGTTTGTGGTTTAAGAAGATGATTGATAGTGGAAAACAGCTGCTTAGAATTTCCAGGACTGGTTTTGATGATGTTGGAGTAGAACAGTGACGAGCCTCTCTAAGGGACTTTGAGTAGGCCTTTTGCTGTTCCCGAAAGGCTAGCTTGTGGACAGTAAGACCTGAAGCCTTGTAACGCCGCTCAAGGACACGCCCAGCTGCCTTCATTTTCCGTAGCTCGCTCGTGAACCAGGGGGCTGAGCGGGAGAAGGTGACTGTTCTAGTTTTTACAGAATAGAACTAGATTCAATGATCGCTGTATTCTTACAGCTGCATGCAGACTGTAAACATACATTGATGTTTATGTGTTTATTTATATGAATTATAGTGTCAAAATTTGTGCGCAAATTTTCCCTTTTTCTGCTTCTGACATAGTCGATCTATTTTGTAATAAAAAATTTTCCCCGCCAAGGAAATGTTTTCACTCCTGTGTCTCTGTCTCTGTCTGTGTCTGTTTGTTTGTTTGTTTGTTTGTGAGCAGGATGACGAAGAAAACTACTGGATAGATTTACATGAAATATTTGATTTTCACATATCCTTGAGGTGGTTACATTTTGTTTGCCACATTTAAGATCAAACTAAAATAAAAAAGGTCATTTGGACGTTACAGTGGAGCTATTCCTGCCTTTGATATTTTGATTCCTTTGATCTTTCTTTGGGGGTGGAGCTTGGGGCTCAGCTTCAACAGTTCCTTTGATTAATTTGATGTTACTTCAGGGTTGGAGTTGGGGGCTCAGTGGGCTGAACAGAGAAGCTGAAGTGGAGGGTGCAGGAGATGAGCAGCTACAGAGTATTTCAGAGATACTCAGAGAGTTTGTTGGAGCTGTTGGTAGATTTTGAGGCCGGCATAAAATATTCATTCATTTTTCCTATACCTTGGGTACTGTTGCCCCTCTGCAGATGATTGCACTCTCTGAGGGCTTTTTCTATATATCAGCAACCATCTGCATGTCACAATCTCAAAGAAAGCATGTATATATATCCCTTTATATATACTGTAACTCTTTTGCTATGCTTTTGGAAATACTTTGCAGATGCTGCTCAAATTCTCCAGCACATAATTTGCATCAGGTTGCTTTTGGAGTGAAAACAATGTTGCACAAAGAAAGAAAAACACTCGCTAGAAAGGAAATGATGCACGTCACGTGACACGCTAACAAATATGAAATGGCCCCTACTGCTGAACAGCATTTGCTCACAAGCCTGTCTACGATGCTCAATAATTAAATGATGTGAATCTCCTTTTATTCACGCCGTTCTGCACAATTACATCACGCTGCTTGGAATAAAAGGGGCAAGAAGTGATTTTGTGGAGGAGAAACCAGAGTAGCATTACCTGAAGAAAAAAAAACCTATTTTTTAAAGAGGTCGTAATCTTATTACAGTCCCCGACAAATTTGTTTGCTTTCTCATTATTCAACTTGATGAAGCTTTTTTCCTTCGTGATGATTTGCTGCCCTGGAAAGCATAAAAATAGACCACAGGAGAAATGTACTTTTATCATCTTAAGGGGAAACTGTATTTGTACCTTCGATATCGCGTCTATATTTAGAGTGTCAAATGTTAGCCTGAGGCTCTGATGTGGCATGCGTTAAAAAAAGAAAAAAGAAAAGCGTCTCTCTCTGGCTTCCTTTTATATCGCAGTATTTCAAGTTTGTTGGTTTGTGATTTCACTTTTATTTTTAGATGCCCATTAGTTTGGTTCTGGCTTTAGATATCGCTGTCAGATCACGAGCCGGTTCCACTCTACAGGGGATTGAGCTTCTTCAGGTGTTATAATTAGATGACGACTTCAGTAGAGAGGAAAAAAAAAGCTGCATTTTTATAAAAAATATCCCCGAAAAGTCGTGGATATTTTTTCCTCTAGTAGTTCATATTTTCCTCACTAGGGGGAGTTTTTCACAGCTCACATTTCACAGTTTCACAGTTTTCCGGACATAACTAAAAAAATGTTTCCTGGCTCATGAGTCACCATCGATTTTTATACCCACATGGACTTTAGTTTGAGGAAGAACTGGATTTATTTTGAACAAAGGTCAGTTTTATATTTCTGACACAAGGGGGAGCTTTACGTTCAAATCTTTTCTGCCCATCATTTCTCAGCTGTCCGATTTATCAAAACTTGAAACATATAAAGGAACTCGCAGAGACGTATCTATAAACTATATATATACTATATATATATACCATATATATATATATATGGTATATATATATAGTATATAGTATATATACTATATATATATATATATATATATACATCATAAGTGAGAGCTTCTTTACAATTTACACTGTTTTAGCAATAACCTCCTAATTGTTGGTCCGATTTTGTCTAATTTTTGTAAATATGATTCGACCTAAGGAGATATATCTCGTATATCATATTCTATTCTAGTAGTTCATATTTTTACTCACTAGGGAGAAATTTTCACGAAAAAAAAATGTGTTCCGGATATTTTCTAAAAAAACATTATCACCGTATCAATTTTTATACCCACATACACCTTGGTGAGAGGAAGAACTGGATTGTTTTTTGGAAAAGGTCAGTTTATATATCCGATACTAAGGGCAGTTTTATTTTCAAAGGTTTTCTGCCCATCATTTCTCAACTGTTTGCCGATTTAATCCAAACTTGGAGTTTAAATTGGACTCGGGGCAATCTATCTCATATATATATAGATATATATATATATATCTATATATATCTATGTATAATTTACTCTTATAGTTTATAGTTTACTCACTAGTGAGAGCTTCTTTACAAATTACACTGTTTTAGACCATAACCTCCTAATTGTTGGTCTGATTTTGTCCAACCTTTGTAAATATGAATCGACCCAAGGAGATATATCTTCTATATCATATTTTATTCTAGTAGTTCATATTTTTACTCACTAGGGGGAGATTATCACAAAAATAAAACGGTTTTCCGGTTCTTTTCCAAAAAAACAACATTCTCACCGCATCAATATTTATACCCACACACACACCTTAGTGTGAGGAAGAACTGGATTATTTCTTGGAAAAGGTCAGTTTATATATCCGATAATAAGGGTGGTTTATTTTCAAAGGTTTTCTGCCCATCATTTCTCAACTGCTGATATAATCCAAACTTGGGGCTTAAAATGGACTCGCGGAAATCTATCTCATATATATATATATATATAACATTAATAGTTCAGATCTTACTCACTAGGGGGAGCTCACTTTATGAAAAACACTTGTGTTTCAGACAGGACTAAGCAGGGGATTGGGGGACCGGCGCTTCTGCGTCGACAACAGAGGACTTCACTGTTCATGTAATATAGATGTGTTTTATTAGAAATAAGTCACATTCAGTTTGTGCTGTGAAAACTGTACATCAACAGGAGGTTAAAGAGGACATAATAAACAAAGTCAGGACAAAAAACTAAACATAAATGGGTATTCAGTACAAGTAACCGGAGGTACAAGTAACCGGAGGTACAAGTAACCGGAGGTACAAGTAACCGGAGGTACAAGTAACCGGAGGTACAAGTAACCGGAGGTACAAGTAACCGGAGGTACAAGTAACCGGAGGTACAAGTAACAGGAGGTACAAGTAACCGGAGGTACAAGTAACCGGAGGTACAAGTAACCGGAGGTACAAGTAACCGGAGGTACAAGTAATAGGAGGTACAAGTAACCGGAGGTACAAGTAACCGGAGGTACAAGTGGGGAAGGGGGTCGGACAGAGGAGTTTGAAGGGGACAGTGGAATTGGCTGGTAATACGTACGGTACTGCCAGGTTACTGACAAGGTTATGAAGAACACACAGTTACAGAAGACGTGAGGTTCAATTACCCGTCGCTACACGGCAGGGAGTAATAACAAATATCCTGAAGACCAGTTTAGACATACTCATAGGCTATCATTCATTCCATATAATGTCTGCGTTATAGAAGTACAAGTATCACAGAGCGCTCCCAATATGGAGTCTCCTGCTAACACGTCTCTAGTCAAGAAATTCCTTGAATCGCTAACACAGATTTGTCACACAGTAATCTCGTAGCGCGCCGCGGCGCTCTGCAAATATGAAGGAAGATGGTATAAAATTTTTGAAACACTGGTAAGAAAAAATTCGGCCTAAATGATAGAATCGATCTCGCTTGAGCATCAAGCGCCCATCATATTGCATTGTTTCACTTTGATGGCGGAAAACACAAATGTGTTAAAAGTCTGGAGGCGCAGACGCCGGACAGGAAGTCGTGTCGGCGCCGGGAGCCTCTGCTTGGTCAACGTTGTCCTGCCAAGTCTGTGAAACAAAAAGGGCGATCACGAAGGGTCTAGCGGACCCCCCCTCGTGTCCACATGAGCGACATGGAAGAGCCTGCATCTTGTGCCGGCTATGAGCGACGGTGTCCCACAACTCCCTACGTTCCCACCAAGCGTTTTTCCCAGAGTGCACTGCTCATCCTCAGTGAGAGTCTGTGTTCCTCCTGGTGCTGGTGTTTTGGTATCAGAGCATCAAGTTGGAGAAACCAGGAAAAATGTTGCAAACTCCGTCAGCACTCAGTGCGTTTGTCCCGATGCGGTCCAGGGGCTCAGAACACGTTACATCATTTTTTACTAGAACCTAAGGTTGTAGCTCAAAGGTGGAGAACCATAAATCTTATGGCTGACGGATATAAAGGTAAAATAAAGGTAATAATGACAATAAGAGTGGTAATTAATAACACTACCAGTAATGATTGGACCGATAATAACCGTGGTCGGAGTCCGAAGCCCGCTCTCTAGTGGAGTTCTCCGTACAGAGAATATCACGGAAGTCTCATTCCGGGCTTGAAGCAGTGTCAGTGCCAGGAACACATGAAGAGAAAGAACCAATAAACACACGGCAGAAAAGCAAAAATATTTGTGTGCCCCTCTGGAGTATTGGAGTCCAAGCGTGACGCCGGTCCCTTCAGCTTTCCTGCCTATGTTTTAGCTGGAAAAGGAGCAGCCAAGAGTTCTGGTTGGTACACCAGAACTCTAAAAAAGCAGGGAGGACAAAGCTTGTTCTATTATTCTAATTGTCCCCCCAAAGTTACGTGAAGGAAAAAATCAAAGGTTCATCTCGACCACATCCTTTGGACCTAGGCTGAAGGGCTCAGGAAATTCCCACGTGTGTGTGGGAAGTGTTTATGGAACCATAGCCGGTCCTGGTGAATGGATCCCAACGATCCCTCAACGGACCCACCGGACCATCAGAGAACTCTGACACAAGATGTTCCAAGTCCGCACAGAGAAGCTACATTGAACATCCCATAACCAGCATCTACAGTACATCTCTCCTTCTCTCCCGTCCTTCCTGATGTGGCTCCGGGTTTGAAGACATTGATTCTGGGACCAACTTTCTCATTTTCCTGGCTTCACCTACTCTTTCCGTTAAGGAACCAAAAAGCTTGGACTGAAATCCGCTGGCTCTTCTCTCCTCAGACCTCCGTTTGCAGGTCCATGATATCCTGTCCAACCAGCGGGATTATGGTGCTGGTCTTCTCCCACTCCACAGAGTGCAGCTCGAGAGGTGAAGCGGCGAGGGGCTCCAGGTCTTTGCGGACCCATGCAGGGGGGGACTGCGGAATCCCTCGGACTCCTTCCCACGGCCTCTCCAAAGGAGCCTGCTGCTTGTCCTGTTTAGAAAGAAAGAACAGCCACTTCAGAACTGGCGTCTCTCTCCAGAACCCAGCAAAGCATGATTGGCATCAAAGTGATGTGGGCTTGATTAAGTGGTTACGTGTGATGTGCTAATTGTCATTTGGAGGACGTTATTCCCCTCGTGAGGCGAGTGTCATGTCTGATGGCGTGTCTCAGTCAATTTTGAGAATGTGAGGTTGTATATAAACACTCACACTGAGGTTCGTTTTGTCACTTCCTCCTGAAGACACACTCCATCTCACAGACTGTAAGCAGGAAGGAAGAAAATACATCCTTATTCAAATGACCTCGGGTGTAATGACCACCATAGATGAATCTACAAATCAATGGTTGGGTCATTTTTGTACATCAGACAATCTCTTCTAACATCCGAGTTGCCTCTTTTATGCTTCTTGCTTTACTCTGTTTTCATCTCTTTTGTTCGGTTTTTCCTCACAATCCATCTCTATGGGAACGGATGAGGAGCACAGTATCGTTCTAAGTTACCTTGCTGTCGGAGGCAGGTGACTCTCTGTCCTTCTCAGCGTGATGTAGCTTCCTGTTGAGGTCCTGGAACATGTTCTGGTGGCGTTTCTTTGTGTGCATTATTTTCTGGAGGAGAAAAATAGACAAAAAAAACTGTTTTAGCCCCACAATCAACGCTTACTGTTACTACAACTACTAGAATATCGAAGATCATTTCTGATGTTTCCTAATGAGAGTTCAAATTCACCTCAAAGTCCAACTCAGCATAGCGAGATTTCTGTCTCTGCAGAGAAAAAAGAAATAGACAGAAAGTTGGTTTAGAATCAGATATTAGATGCATGATACTGCAATTCTCACACTATTCCATCTCCTCCTACCTCCAAGGAGCTCATGGACAGCGTGGAGATGGTCTCACTCTTGGACATCATGGAGTTCATGGACTCAAAAGTGTTCTCCAGGCTGCTGTGGGTGATGTGAGACTCGCTGGACATGTTATGAATGTTCTGGATGGGCGAGTCCCGCTCCGAGTATGACATGCTGACTTGGTCGGCTGGGATGGACTTCATCCCGAAGGCGGCTTGTGGCTCGGCGTAAGGCCCGCTGAGATGCATAAGTCTGGCCTGGGGCAGCTGCTCCACACTGATGTTGTATTTTGTGGGGTCATCTTTGGGTTTGGACCTCAGGGTGGACGTAGTGTTGGGCATGAGGACGTAACCGCTGCCGTCAGACATGCTGCCGTCGCCCCGAGCCAGATCGGCATCCAGCTGCTGGAAAAGCTCCCCCTCGCAGACATACACGGGTTTCCCGCAGGACGGGTCCACCCCGCCCGCCAGGCGGCTCTTCTCTCTCTTCAGGGTGAGGGTGTGGCTGGAGTATTCGGGGACCGCCTGCATGTGAGCCTTGCTGGGGTTGGATGGCAGGGTGTGGAAGTTGGAGCCCATGGGAAGAGGCAGCAGGGGGGGAGGCATCTTCTCCTCGGACGAGCTCTTTATGCCTTTAAATAAAAAAAATGGTAAGATAAGAGAGAACTTTATTAGTCCCGATGGAAATTCTTGTGCCAGAGAATATTCAGAAATGACAGTAAGAAAAAAAATAACAATCAGTGAGTGAAAGAAATAGACTATAAACATAAGTGGAAATGTAAAAATAAAGTGTAACAGTATGATAGTGAGCTTAATATCGAGTATTGCACACGACGATAATATTTTAAAGTGCAGAAATATACGTAACTTAGTAATATTGCATTCTATTGATTTATTGTCGCATTGATATTAGACTCCTCCCCCCATCCTGCAGAAGGGGGAGGAGTCGAAACAGTCGAACGGTTGAATAAAGAACCGAGCGACGTCTGAAAGTGTAGTTCATTAAATACGTCGTTGTTACCGGATGTGTCTAAGCGCCCGGCTCACAGGTATTCAAACGCAAATAAAAAATGGTGAAAGGAGGAAGAGGGAGAAGTTGTCGTTAAAGGTACTGACCTTGTCTGCTTGAATCGCCATCCTTCTCACTATCAGACTGCTGTCGAAAGAATACAAACGTTCCATTAGCGCTTAATGTAAGCACATATACATTTGGGCATCAAAAAAATAAATGCAAGAGGCTCTCAAGACATTAAAAAGGCAGAAAGCCAAGAAACGTACCGTGTGTTGGGTGTGGCCGTTGTGGTGGGAGCTGCTTGAGTCTCCGTTGCCATCGTCCTTTCGGTCCACTACTCTGCACTTTACAGCCTCTTGGACCTAAAGGGTGGAGGGAAGCATTTATTTGCACACGCAGCCTCATAAATAAAACAAAAACAAAAGACCTTTGTATTCTTAAATGTCACTTTATCCCTAAAATGGGTTTTCCTTACCTCTCTGCGTAGGATGCAGTGAACCATGACGATGATGAAGCCCTCCAGAGAGTCAAAAACAGCGAAAAGGATCTGGAAGAGGGCGGAGCGACGGTCGGTGATGGCCAGGACAGCGGACATCCAGGTGAGGGCCAAGAGGGGCAAAACCACACAGGAGCTCCACAGTGATGCCCTGCAGGTGGAGAAAAAAACAGATTAGACTCCTCAAGCTCACTAACGTTCACTACCGGAGGAGCTCCGTTTCCTTCCTGTCCTGATTTCACGTATGTGCGTTTGTCCATTTGTACGTGAGCAGGATAACGGACAAACTACTGCACTGGGGGATTAGTGGGCTGGACAGAGACGCTGAAGTGGAGAGCACAGGATAAATACTCCTGTTATCCTGCTATAAAGGGCGGCAGCCGAAATGTTTGCAGCAGTTGGAAATAAAGACCAAACAAATTGGTGAAACTGAGATTCGTCAACTTGCACTAGAATTTTTGTTTTTGTGCTTTTATCTTCAGCTGCTCATTGAGTTGTCAACAGATTTAGGGCCTGATGATAACTCCCACACTGAATAAGATTTTTCTAAACCTTGGGTCTACTGTTGTGCCTAAGCAGAGGTTTGGGTTCTCTGAGGGCTTTTGCTCGATTGATCATGAGGCTCGATGTTAAAATACATCGTCAATAAGCCTGATATGGCACTGATGACGGCGATCAGCTCAATTCTGTGGCGTACAAAGAGGATCAATATGACCTACCCGGCTCGCTCCTTCAGCTTCACATCAGTGATGCCGTCCTTGGACACCAGCTTGTTGAAGACCAGAATACCAATCACCATGTTCACCTGTGTGCAGAACAAAAAGAGAAATGTAGATGAGGCAGGTACTGATGGGTAATGCATTCACAAACGGACTAGGTATTGTGATGGATTGGGACGCCATAGTCAGAATATTTACCAAAACAACAGCTGCAGCGGGGCCAACGAACGAATAGAGGAGTCCGCCCTCAAGAGATAGCCAGCAGCTAGAAGAGAGGAGGAGGAGGAGGAGGAAGAGGAGGAGGGGGAATGTTAATGCTTGATCGGAGATAACGGGCTTTCCAGAATAAAGTCAGACAAACACGAGACCCAAAAATGCCAGGCAGAGGCTACACTTACTAGTTGACGGTGCCGTATCCCTTAGCTTTTGTGAAACCCACAGAAACAGCCACAACCAGAGCAGGAAGGCCTAAAAGATGGAAAATGCGCAGAGAAAAGTTAGAAGGTGAGCGAGAGCTTTTCAGAAAAGCGATGCGACACGACTGGAAGTAAATAGAGTTTGACACAAAGACAAGCGCTCTTACCCCATCCTAGGCACAAGAAGCGCTTGCGGATGATGCGGTTGCGCAGACGACCAGTGACAGCCATGTAAGACTGCCACGCTTCTGTCAGCACCCAGCAGAAAGAGGAGAGGAAGAAGAAGTGCAGGAGAGCAGCCAACAGGGTGCATACCACCTTTAGTGACAGACGGAAGGGGAGACATAGAGGAAAGATGGGAAATCTGTGTCAGTGGGTGCCGCTACTTCAAAGATCCCCAAAAGCGAGGAATTTAAGAGGAGTTTCAAAGAGTAGGTACCACTTTACAATAAGACTATCTTTAAAAATGGTTTATAATTAGGTTATAAATCAGGTTGTTAACCCTTAATAAGTCATTAGTTAACGTTATCTCCCAATTTAGCAATGCGGGTCACTATTTGGCAACATCAAGTTACCTATACAGATATGTGTGCTCACTATTTGGCAAGCAAGGTCTCTGATAGCCTTCATATCTAATCAGTTATAGCAATTTAGTAATGAGTCATAAGGTGTTTACAACTTATTAGTAAACTACATACCAGCCATTTATCAACCCTTAATAAGGGGGGTCTTATTTTAATGTGGTACCGTAGAGAGGTGGGCTAGAAGAGTGCCTTACCTTGTTGCGAGCCTGAGTTTGCCCGACAAGAATGAGGGCATTGGAACATATAATGGACAGACAGAAGTTGATGAGGATAACTGAGCGCTCGGAGCGGATGTACCTGGAGGAGGAGAAAAGAATGCATTTAGGAATGAGCGGCTACGAGGAGGGAGAAAACAAGAAACAAACTATATAACGTTGAAGGCTGATGGTGGAACCGGGCTGTTAGTGTGACTTACTTCCAAACGGAGACGTAGATGATGATGAGGAGCAGCAGGGTGAGAGAGGAGACCCCACAGCCAACGATGAGAGTCACGGACGGGAGGAGTGACTTGTCCATGATCTGCAGCGAGGAGACAAAACCAAACATGCCTCTTAGAGATGATTGCAAACGAAACACACACACACACACTCGCAAAGAGAGCAAATCAGCGCCGATGTCCACACACATATGCACACATCCCCTCAGCCGCTAGGCGTGCGCTATCTGGAACAGCAGACATCTCCCCGTGGACAAACAGCTGAATGACAGAATCAGGCCGTGTCTGAGGCAAGGTGACCCCAAGGTGAACATTTCAGAAAGATGGAGCGGCAAAACCCGACAAACGCTCAGGGTCCCTGCGTTTCTCCCTCGCGCTTTTGAGTCAGCAAAGTAGGCCAGGAGGTATGTATATACACATGTATTTATAAACACATAAATATATTATGGATGTATTCTGACGGACTTCCTGAGACGCTCCCTCCTCTCCTCCTCTTTAGCTATTTCTCACGATGATGGCGTCTTCTGGGGCGAATCAGCGGCTCCTTGTCCGTCCCCTAAACGTGGACCATTACTGCTTATTAATCTAACGCCACCTGCCCGTATGATGATTTGTGACAGCAGCTTAGCGCCCTTCGCTGCCAGAGGCGGAGACGTCCCATGTTTCAAACAGGCCTGTAAAATGTAGCGGAGGAAGGATTGTCTTCTCCGCCGCTCATTCACCTGGACGTCTGACAGGGGGGGTGGTGGCGGCTGCACGCATGAATCTCAGCTTCTTCAGGCGCCCTTAAGATCTTCCTTCTTGGCAAACGCACCTGCGAAGCCCAGGCGGCTAATTGCGCGTTCACAAAACGTGCACAGTCTTTGTCTTTGTCGCACCTACGCCAGAGAGGCTTTAATAAGACGTGGTTAATCCGACACCTCTGAGCAGATTGTGATCACCACAAAGTGTGTGAGCCGCCTGAAGCCCTCATCGACGAATGGTGCGATTGTATTTTTGATATGACGGGTGAGAAGAGGACGAAAAAAAAAGGTCTAAGTGGTTCCAGGAATGGAAAAAGCGAGGAAAATGTCCTCATACAGAAAAAGAAATTAGCACAGATAATGGAGATAGACACTTTGGAATTCATTTGATTTGTGGCTGGTCTTGAATTCTTCCTCTGTGTGCACGGAGTGTGGCTTTCTTACGAAGCCTGGAAGGATTCTTCCTCCCAATCTCAATAAAGGATTGGCGTTGGTTCGGCCTGCAGCCGCCTAAGACTAATTAAGTTTGGTCAATTTTGCTTCGGAATTGTCCCAAGGATAGAAAGCAGATAGCGAAAAGAGTTCTGCTTCCGCCGTTACTGAATCCAGGGAATTAAGAGATAACATGGACGAAAGGCGGTCTGCTCTACTTCCCCGTCCCTGCGATCTTTAAATCTGGGCTGATTCTCGCACCACGAGCCTCTTTGGAACCCAGACAGCCAAGACGATCTAAAAATGGGGCATGTCTTCTGACTGTCCTTGACTGGGTCCCCTGTTCTCATTTTGAGTAGTAACCATCGACCAGAACACTTCTTTCTGCTGTTCTATGCATGACATCACCAGTGCTGACCATGTGTGGTTCTCCCACCGGACCATTGGTGATTCAAACGCACATGATGCTACGAGACCCCCGGAGTCAAACCACGTCGGAATGGGAGCCTGACACACTGCAGTATCTGGCTCGGTTCTGTTTCTCTCTCTCTCTCTCTCGCTCGCCGCTGTTACTCATAAGGCTCGCAGGAAGACGTTATTGAAAATGTCCATGCGCAGATCAAAGGATGGATGGCGAGGCGCCTTGAAGGAGGGGGGTGGGGGGCATCAATGCATAACCAGACATCTGACTCTCATTGGTCCAGCGTTTTCAGACTGGCTGCTGTGGCCGAAGAGGAAGGAGGAGGAGGTGGAAGACGAGGAAGAGGGGGTTGGATGTAATCGACAATACGGAGATATGTGGAATGATTCCGCAGCTACATTTTTTATCTACAGCAAATGGGAGGATTCATGAGCAGCACAGTGACAAAATAAGGTTCCGACCAGCCGGTACAGAAAATCTAGCATGTAAACAACAGGTTGGAGGGAGAGGATGAACAAATTGCAAAGTGAAATTCTAAATGTTGAGTTGTTTTGCCGCTGAATGTACACCAAATGAATAAGAATGCACAGTAAAGAAATAAACCTTTCTTTAAACTAGCACACATCTGTGGATTGTTTTTTTTCTGCAGCACTGTTGCATAGCAGAGGTGGACAGAGCATTTCTTCTGTCCTGTGGGGCCGCTGAGGAAGAGGAGGGGGCTGAGAGTGTTTTTTTTTCTTCTTTCTTTCCCCCTTCAGCATCTCAGTTATCGGAAATCACACAAGGCCGAGCGCGCGCTGCAGAAGCCGTTACCAGGGCAACTGGAGAGCGATCAGCTTCTCCAGGCAACTCGGTCTACAGGGGAAAATTACACATTTGCGCATGAAATACAGCACTGCGTAAAGGTTTTGGTGCTAAAACGGAGCTTTTACGTCTACGTGCATCATTCAAAATGAATAATATCACATGTCGAATTCAAAAACCCAGATAATCGTCACCGGAGCAATTTTGGTTAATTAAAGAAAAAAAAAGGAAAAATGCTTATGGACTCAGCTATATAAGCTAATTCCACATGATGAATAAACGTTATGAATTCTATTAATTCCACAGCTTCCAATCGTTTTCATTCGGTCGGATCTGCAGCGCAAGAATGCGCATCAAATTAACAAGCAGGAGAAAAAATCCACATACCAGCACGCAATCAATATATATTTATATATATATATATATATAAACATGTTTTTTTTAATTTTCTTTCATTTTACTACTTAAATGCATTCAGTGCTCGTCCATGTATCGCCTGATTATTGGCTCTGGTTGTCCGATCGGCTGCAGGGACAAAGAGGCGCAGCGCCACTGCAAAAACCCACTCGAAAAACAAGCCCCCCTCCATCCACAGCCACGCAAACAGAGAAACATTTAACATGCATACCCGGACAGAACACCGGGACCGGATCAGACGGGAGACTTACCGAGTCGAGGTTGACGTGCGCTAAAATGGCGAAGGTGGAGAGGCTGTCACACACGCATCTGGTTCTGAATGAATCAACTGGCACCGCTCTGCAGCTCCGAGCAGACCAAGACCCGAGCAGAGAGGAACTGCACGAGGAGGGAGAGAAAGGCAGTGACGGGTTAGGAGAGGAGACATCTGACACATCTCTCTTGTGAATGTCTCGTCATAACAGTTTTTGCTTTTATGCAGAGGAATGCTGCCATTCCTCTTCATTTCAAACCCAAACCCCTTCACGGAGAAAAGGAGATGCCACACCGTTCTGCATTTGATGTTACATTTGAAATGAACATATTAGTCGATATCAGTGTCATAAAAGGAAATATGACTTTTTTTGGTTCAGTAGCATCTGAGGAGAGCCTCGATGATGTGTGTGACTAATACATTAATGATGACAGGGAATGAATAAATGTCATTATGAAGCCTCATCTGCTTTATGATGATGATCTTTCCTCAGTGCGTGAGGTGATTGACATCGCTGGCTGGGTGTTCCCAATGTGAAATGTGAATTATGAGTGTTTTTATCACTGATTAAATCTACAACCGTTACATCCAAATGAAAAAGGGCTTTTTTTCCCCTTTTTCAACACACGCCGGGTTTATCCTCACATGCACTCTGACCAACTCCTTCAGACAAAATGCATCTGATTTGCATCAGAAACAGATGCTAGAAAGCTCAGAGTGGATAAGGGCACCGAGCAGAACCCCTCAGGCACTGAGTGACTGGTGAATACAGAGGAGCACCAGGTCCGGCCCGGTGCAGAGAGTCATGGTTGATCAGCCACGAGGCAAACTCATCATGGCAGTTAAGTGGAATGTGATTCAAGCAGGCCAGGCTGCAGGGTTTAATGTGCGTTGGAGTTGGCGTAACACAGCTCCGATGTGTGGTCCTGTGATGAGTGTCATATCAGCGACGCCTCAGAGAAGGTTTCATCAGCATCATATGGACAAAGATGATCGGCGGAGGGGCTAAGTGAACGCCATCTGCCCTGCAAACAGAGCCCACAGAGTTTTCTCCCTCTGCTAATTCAACTGTTTGCATCCTCCCATTAACCTCAGCCGCTATCACAAATGAATCTAATTTCATTCCCCCCCCCCCCCCCCTCCCCCAAGAGCCAATTCCATTTTCTCCTTTGATGCAGTGTCTCATCTGCTCATCATTGATCCGGGTTGTTACGGCTTATACATAAAAAATGTATGTGCGTAAAAGGGAGTAGTGGTTATGTGGACGCAGGATGGTTTCTCCTTTCTTCCTCACAAGTGTACAAATCTGTCTAAATGCAAACGGTCCACCGGTGTGTTATTCAGGAGGGCAGGGGGGAACCGGGGCGGATTTATCCAGGCCACCGTGAGCTCTGTTTCTTCTAAGTCATTGAAATGCATCTTAAAACATGGCGTAGACGTTAACCTGAGCTATAAAAGAGATAACAAAGAACCCAGAGGGGAGTGAGGAAGAGCTGCACTCCTCTCTTTACTGACACTCTGTGGCGTCACCGATCCATGTTCCAGTGAGTTTCCTCTCTGATTGATGTCCTGAGGTTTATGAACTGATGCATGAGACCGTTAGACTGAAGGGAGGCGTCACTCGCTCAGAACCACTGAGGTTCTGACATTATTCTTTTTAACGCTTTAATGTCCAGCTCAGCTGTTTGGTTGAGCTCGAATAAGGGTTAAATAGTTGTTTAAAAGTTGCTCTAATCTAATAAAAATGGACTAATTTACCAGGAAATACTCAAAATTTCCTGATGAAATATTTTTGGGGGGGTCTACTGTTATTGATAAAAGCTTGATTTGTCATTTTGATGACATATCTAGACCCTCTTAAGAGATTTAAATGAATAAATACCCCCAAATATGTAAAATATGCAAAATTTGCACCTCATTTTTTTTGCATATTTTCTTTTCTTGGTGACTCTGTGTCCATGTCAGACCTGGTTCTGCTGGCTGGGAGACATTATAACTCAGTGTCTGGTGGCTGTAGGTGACGAAGGCCACACAGAGCAAAAGGAAACCCGACATGGTTGGCGGTGAGATGCACGTTATAGAGGAGAGTCAACTCCAGTCAACACTTACGTTTCGCTCTCGTCCCAGGAGAGGCATGTCTCGTTCACGGTACCCTGTAAACGAGAGGCATATGGATCAGTCAGTGTGAGGAATCTCTTCAGGATTAAAAAGAAAATGGAAAGCACGAGGGCCAGAACAGCATATCTATAAATGTGTGAGATGCAACAGCTTGCTGTCAGCCACCTTCCCACATGTTCGCCACCCTCCCCCGTAATTCATACACAGAACTAAAAACAGCTTCTCCTCAGCTGCAGAGACTAATGACTGTGAGTGTGCATGATTCCTCATTATCTGCAGCTGACCGGCTGGCCGACCCATGATCTTTTTCTTCTCCTTCCCACCCACACCAGTATAAGCTAAAGTCACGGAGTCGCTGCAAATGTCAGCGAAATGTCAGGTTTCTGCGTTTGCAGAGAGCAAACAGCCAGGAGGGGGTTGACATTTTTTTTTAGTTTTTTTCATCATGCAAGGCTCCATTAATCTGGCTGAATATTAGGGACTCACATTATGCAGGTGGGGGAACTCGATCTCAACCGGGGACGACAGCAGGGTGGGGGTGGGCTTGACGATCACTGTCACCACTTTGGAGTTGAGGAGGGTGGTGTTGCTGCGCAGAAACAAGAAATTGCACCGTGAGTTTTGTCACAAGGCACAAACAAACACGAGTAGGAGAAGCGAGTGTGTTTCATGCACGGCTGTTCGGACAGGAGGAGGATCGGGGGGGATTGTCTTACCTCTGGAAGGACATGATGGATGCAAGGTTTCTGTAGAGGACGATGCCGGTCACAAACGCGTTGTTGTTATCTGAAAGCATCGAGAACGCCGCTCAGACTCACAGTCAAACACACGAGCGCTCCATGAATGATGGAGAACGTTTTTGTTTGGGTGGTCTTACCAGACTGTTCTATGGACAGAGCATCCCGGGACACCGAGATCTTCTCCTCTGAGGTCCTGACCCAGTCCAGCATGCCTCTCCAGCCCTTCACAGGGAAGGTGAAGTTGGTGCTGGTGGTTGCGGGGCGCTTGTGGATGCTCAGCACTGAGGAGAGCAGAGAGCAAACAGCGTCAGAGATCATATTCTTCAATAATATCTTATTGTTGTTGTTGTTGTTGTTGTTTGTTCTGCAGTATTGTGGCTGGTCCCCCAACCACCTTTTATATTATCTCCCTTTCTTTACCTTCCCTTCCCTTTTCCGGATTTCGGAATAATAATAATTATATCTGTCTGGCAGCCAGAACTTTATTCCCCATACCGAGGACCGGTAACAACAAATAAATAAGAATAAAGATAAATACATTACATACTACTACATAATACTTGTTTGTATGTCCTTTTGGAGGAAATTTATGAATTATTTTTTTATTTTTGAAAAATGCAAATAAAAATACATTTTTATTTGCATATATTTTTTTTATTTTTACACTTCAAAATTAGGTCCTGTATGAATATGTGTTGTGTAAAACTGCTAATAAAGGGTAAACATCGTCATACAAAAACACACGTGAACCTTCTTCTACACTGAAGAAGATCTGATTAAAGTTTATTTTGATTCCACGTGTCATGTGATTCTGACTGGAGACATCACTGCCCTCCAAATCCTGTGAAAACGCCGCCATGGCTGCCAAATCTGTCGCACACCCCTCAGTGTGACCAGAGTGATTCACAGAGCAAAGTTGAGATTTTTGTTTTTCCCAACATTAAGCGATAGATTGAGAACTTTGCCGGAACGTTATACCAAGTAAGCTGCGCCGCATCTTGGCGGGACCACATGCTCTGTGGCATTTCTGACAGAAAAACGATAATTGCCACATTCTGCTGCTGTTTACACGGACTCAGATTGACGCGCCCTCCGGCTGGAGGAAGGGCGAGCCATCCTCATCACACATGAGAGGGAAGCAGCTGGCGTGGGGGGGACTGGGGCTCACCTAAATTCTCGGTGACTTCATAGATGTCCTGGAATCCGCTCATTTGCGTACCGATCATGCCTACAAACTCCTCAACAAGCTGGAGGAACTCCTTCATGCTGGCCCCCATCTAGGTAGAAGAAAAGAAAAAGTATAAAGGGTCAGACATGGGGGAAAATGGAGGTGGGGTCGAAAGCTGCACAATTATGTCGCTTCACACTTTTAAATGACAAACATTAGACACAACTATCCTGATTAAGTAAGGCTTCAGCTCGTATATAGATCCTCCTTTGTTGGCTCGGTCCAGAACTAACTCTCTCCCAGCGCTCTGCAGTCCCTGCTGCTATGCAACCCCAGAACTTCCTCAGGGCCATAAACAGGCAGGCTGTTGATTCATTCAGACTTTTTTTTTCTTCTGTCCTCTCACTTTGTGCTCGCCTCTGACGCACAACTGCAGCGACGTGGGCGCGGGGTGTTCTGCTTGCGAGCGATGTGCTGTCCTTCTTTTTTACAACTAATGTGGCTATGTAGGAAGGTATGGAGACTCACAGATTGCGAGGAGGGCGTAGTGATTCTCCCTGACTCAATGTGTGTCGGCTTTAAGTCTTCCATTCCTCTGGACGCAGTGACCTCTTCATTTTCTCTTTCTGTACAAACTGATGTTTCCTCTCTGGTACCTTACACATCCTTACGGCTGTCAGGGAGCTGGAGATTGATTGTTTGCTATTCTCACGGCGAGAAACGGCGTCTCGACGCTCTAATAAATCAAAGCTGTGTGACTTTGGAATGATTTTGAAAAAAAAAAGTAATAATAAAAATGAAGCAGGAGATGATAGTAAATCCATCGCCACACCTTCTTTTCTCTAATGCCTTTGTTTCACTGCCGGATCCTGGGATCCGTTTTGCTCTTGACTTTAAAACTTATTATCCACAGTTGAGTCACCCTCTCGTCACCTTCTACCCCCTCACCTCGAGGAATTTGCCCTTCACACACTCATCCCATCACAGGAACGTTAGCACCACCGACTTATTTTCTCGCCTGCTCATATTCGCTGACAGATAAACCCTCTTGTCACGTACCAGCTGTGCTTCTTCCCATTTGTCCCGGTGCTCCTCCTTCAGTAAGTTGCTGATGGTCATGATGTAGTTCTGTGGACCATGAAATGCAAGAAGGTTACAAAACCGCGGCCTAGTAAGAGGCGATTTCTGGGCAGAGCGAGAGAATCCTTGAGAATTCCGCTTACCTCCACATCAGCGTTGCTCAGCCTCTGCCGGGTTCCCTTGTACAGCTCCGTGGTGTTCTTCAAGATCTCCATCACAGCCAACAGGTCGCCGCTGTACTTGGCCGCTTCATCGGAGGAGAACCTCAGGCGTGAAATCACCTCTGCGATCCCGTCCACACTCTCCCCCGACTTTGCTTTGGAAATGTAGTCTCTTGACTACAGAGGAAGGGTTGAGAGGTTAATTTCCTCTTTACACACTTTAACATCCTGCTCAACGGTTCGGTTTAGCACATTTTGACTGAACATGTTTATTTATCTGTGGCAGCATGTGTATGCTAAAGAGTAAGGGGCCAAGTACGGGCCCCTGGTGGACACCGCAGGTCAAAGGGACCACTGAGGAGGAGGCATTAACCACAGTAATGAGGAAGATCTATTCCATAAGCGGGATTCTTTTTGGCATGTTATAGCATGTGAGGACTTAATAAAAAGATTTATGTAACTTCATACAAACAAAAAAGTCTAATAAGAGTCAAAAAGTTTTCCCAAAGCGTTTTTTTCCCAAAACAGTTTCGATTTCACGTCATTGGAAATACATTAACTGTGAGCTAATCTAGTTAAAATGGACATGCATTTTACAGTAAATATATCATTATATGATAAATTCAGAACGTCTAAGATATTAGGTTAGTCCATTAAATACAATACGCACAGAAAGTATATTTCAAAAGATTGTTTCTCCTTGTGAGGACATGAAATAGTTAACTACCGGGGAATCAACCACATGAGGATAACAACAGATGAGTTTAAGATGTGAATGAACTTTCAGGACGTACCAGCGTCTGAATGTTCTCATAGTTCTTGGAGATGCACTTGATGTGAGTCGGGTTCTCCCAGGACGCGAGACCTACTGCATCCAGGGTGCAGCGCCGCAGGATGAGGCCTGTTGTGAGACACAGCGGGCGTTTTCAGTCTGCACACCGGAGCATGATAGACAGATACAAAGGAGACTGGCATCACTCTACCTGAAGCGTCAGCAGGGCAGGCGATGGCAGCCATGTCTCCGGCGGGCGTTCTTTTCCACACAACAGCTCCGGTGTTTTCCTCCGAGCAGATCTCATGGGGTTCTAGAAGTTCCCAGAAGGAGCAGACGGATCATTAATCTCCTTCTCAAAGTTATAGCATTATTATGCAGTACGGTAAGACCTTTCTTAACTGTATCAGAGTCACTCACCGGGGCATCTCTTCTCACTGCATCGCTTCTGTTCTCCCTTTTCACCAGGGCAAGGTTCCCCACCAAAGAAAGGTCCTTCACAGGCTCTCTGCCTCTGCTGGATGCCTCCTCCACAAGACTTGCTGCAGCTGCCCCAGGAGCTCCATGCATGCCAGCGTCCATCAACTGAAGGGCAGAGAATATTTCACATCATGAAAAATGGAAAATGTTTCATTAACATATGCATAATTCACAGAATTAATCCTGACTGTGGGAATTTAGATTTCTTTTTCGTTTTTCTTACCAGGGCAGTCTTTCAGGAAGCAGTTAGCTGATTCTTTCCAGCTGCCGTGACACTCGGACCCCCCATAGGATGGCCCATTGCACTCCCGTGTTTTCTGCATGGTGCCGTTGGAGCAAGAAGCGGAGCATGCAGTCCAGGCCGACCAGTCGGTCCAATGTCCGTCCACTAGAGGGAGGAAGAGGAGCAGATATGGGTCCAGAGTTACAGGGAGAACATAACAGAGCACTCACATGCAAAACCTACTTCACCCTAGTTATGGAAGATGTGTCATGTTTACAGTGAGATCTATTTTTTATTTCTTAGTGTTAAAGAAACCTGGTGCAGATAAACTAGAAGAGAAGAGTTTATCCGCACCTGCAACCTCAAATCTTCACCTACGACTTCAAAACTCAGAGTTAAATCCTGCGAGGACACTGGTGGGAGGCAGAAATGGGAAGAATGTGTGTCTTATGTACGAAGCGTGAGTCATAGGCAAGTCACTTCGAAGTCAGTGACTAATACCCACAGAAGCTTTCATTCTGTGGCGCCGTCAGATGCAAAGTGGACCTGACACTGCAGCTGAAAGTGGTTTCTTTAGTTGTCGCATGAATCAGAGAGTCAATCATGTAGATAAAGAAAAGCCTGACAAGTAGGAATTATAAATGTTTTGGGGAGTGTGATCTGAATACAAGTTTGTTTTTCATTTGTGTGCATAATCAAGTCTTCTGTAAGAAAATAAAAATAAGTATAACTCAGAATCTTAACATCTGACTCACCTGGGCAGACAGCGATGTTGCAGAACTTGGTTTGTCTTGTTGGGCCACGGCAAGGTTCTCCTCCGTTCTTGGGCATCTTGCATGTACGCGTACGGTCCCGATAACCGCGGCCGCATGTGGACGAGCACAGGCTCCAGGGGGTCCACTCATCCCAAGCACCATTCACTACACATGGTTAAAGCAGAGGCACGATTAGAGAACGTTTTTTTCTTTAAAAAAAAGTCTCAGTGTTATTTTGAACCCATTAGAATTTCTGCTTCAAATGCGCACTATCTAATCTGGCCACTAGGCGGAGAAGTCCTCCACTATTTGGGAACTTGACTTGATATTAAGGTGAAGCCTCTTTTCCAAATCTCAAAATGTGAAAGTTCCAAAATACTCTCTAGCTTGTCATCTTCCCCTAGCTACTTCCATTCATGACGTTTCTGTATAAATTAAAAAGCAGTGAGGAATAAAAGATAAAAGAGGTTCTAAAAAGTTTCTAGGTCACTCCCTCGCTCCTCGGTTCTGTCACGTGTCAGATTCATAGTAACGAGGAGGGGGCAGTCACTCACCGGTGCAGACGGCGGTGTTGTTGCAGGGCCGGTTCTCACGCAGGGGGCCAGTGCACTGGATGGTGAAGGAGGTGGTGGCGCAGATGCGGGTGCGACCCTGCCAGCCCTCCCCACAGGTGACTGAACATGAACTCCACACGGACCACTCATCTGCCTTCGCAACTACTGTGGGAAACAAAACAGGATTCAGAGCATCAGGACCTCCACTCCTGGAAACTTTAAGACTGCAAAAGCCCTTGATTGCACATGATTTCACTTATTGCTGGATGACATCACAGAATTTGAACTGTGCATTAATAATACTTTCATATCTCACCTGTTTGGGTTGAAACTAATCCGGCATCATCAGCGTTGTCTCTCTTCAGACCAACAATGGCTCTCAGGCCCTGGCTCCTCGTTTCTTTGCCTGAGGGGAATTTCAAATACACATGATTACTGCATTGAATCTGGGTCACCTGTAGCTGTGCTCTCGTCCTAATGACAGGTGAACTTACCAATGCAGGGCTGAGGGTTGCAGGCGCGCCCCTCCTCAACGGTTCCCTCACACACAGCATCCTCGGGCTGGCAGCCTCGGCTGCGCACCTGAACTCCACCTCCACATTCTTGGCTGCAAACCGACCAGCGACCCCAGCTTGTCCAGCCTTCTGCAAGAAGAGTTGAAGAGAAGAGACGCTGAGCAGGGCGGGAAACTAAAAGCGTCGCAATGAAGCACAGAAATGCAGTTGTAACTGAGTCGAGTCAAACTTTGTATTGACAGTTGATTTGTTAAAAAGAAAAGCAAGTAGGAGTCAACAAAGACTCCCCCTCTGTAATCATCATATGCAAGAGCAGGAAGTGACTAATATTAGTTTTATGTGCAGACAATGAGCAAGGACGAGCCTTTGTCAGCAGAACCCAACACTCCCGCTGATGGGTGTTCCGTTTTAAATGGCGATTGTGTGCTTTTAACCTCTTGGTGTGGACCATAACAGAGCGATTTATGAGGCCAACGGGCAAGTTGCTATGACGACGACGAGAGCCGCACTTCGATTTCCGCTGCGAGCTGACTGTGAGGTCTTTATGCTTTCTTCTAACTCCTCAAACCTAATCGAACAAACATGCCCTCTATCTCTCCCCGCGAGCAGGACTCTCTGCCAGAAGTTAATCCAGACATGCCTGTCTGAGGCAAACACTGAGTCGGACGTGTGTGCTACTTTGGCGGTCACGCCAATGAGGCCTGAAGATGCACCATCAAATTTCTCTAAGTCCTTTCATTAACCTCTCATTACTGCGTGACGGTAGAATGCACATCCTTGCCAGCCCCACAGCCGTGGCTCATTACTCTCAGTGGCTCCTGAGACATGAGAGCACCTGAGGAGCCCATTGAACATGATCCCCCTCCGTCGACAGTCTGGACAAATCGATAACATTATAAAACAATACCAGCAACAAGTGGGAACACCATGTTTCAAAACAAGCTGTGTAGGTGAACTGCTTGGAGGTCACTGGTTAGGTTCACACTGGAGGTAGTAAATCAAACCGAACTTACTTGTGATCTCAGCCTCGCGTCCGTTATCTCTGGAAACAGGAAGGCATTTCTCGACGTAGACACCGCCCCTGTAGCAACTTCCTGGCTTCCTCTTTGGAGCCTCCCAGCACTGGCAAGGTGTGTTCATGATGCCACAGGGATAGTCGTGGGTGCTACTGGACAGGCACCTCTCCAGCCACTGGCAGAGCATCTGGCAGGCAGGCATGCTTGGATTCCTCTTCCCCACCACCAGAAACTCAGCCTTGAACTCGCTGACATCATTCTGCCCCTCCACGATCTCCAGGCCGTTTCTTGGGGCCTCCTTGCGGATCTGCAGGAACTGTTTGCTCGACTCCAGGTAGGTGACAGTGGTCGATGCGTCGCACAGACTGACCACCTCGTCAAAGCTCTCCATGCCCAGGAAGGTACGGGAGGTCTCAATGAAGGAGTCAAACTGGAAGGTCCTAATCTGACGGGGCACGCAGGAGTCGGTCGGTTTGGTGATTTTCATGTACACGGTGTAGCGGCGAGGATCAGGGTTCTGCAGGGTCCAGGAGCACGGTGCTGAGGGCAGGGTGGACGTGGAGGAGAACACGCCGAAGAAGCGACTCTGTTCCAGGGTGGCGCAGGTAGCCGAGGCAGGGCCGGAGGGAGTGCAGGAGGTCAAACCGAAGAAAAGCAGCACCAGGGCCACACAGGGGCCGGTAAGAGCTGACCACGCCATCTGGTGGGCTCAGATAGAGGAGGATGTTGTTCTTGTATCAGGGATGGCTGGTTTAACCAGGTTGCTTCTTTCGCTTCTTTGATGCAACTGCACCCTCAGGACAGATCTTTTGACCTATCCGTGAAGCCTCTTTGAAGAATTGTTGGATTTGCAGAGTTTAGTGTAACAGATGATCTGTCATGTCTGTTTCAGTGAAGGATCTACAGAGAAAGCCAGAAGGAATAAGAGAAACATCTGTCAGTATCATCTGGCACATAAAGAATAAGAGCACACATCAGACATCATGGTGCAGGATGAGAGATTTGTTACACACTGTTTTCACTCTATTCATGAGATGCATCTCACTGGATCCATTGTTGAACTGATTTTTTATGCATCTGGGATTTGTCTCCAATCAGTATCATAGTTTTTTGGGTCAGATTTCAGTAACATGAAATTCATAATTGCTCAGGACATAATTGCTCCGGCTCTGAAATTACAGCACTTCACAGCAGGCTGGTATCTCCAAGCTCTTGCCGTTTCCTCCCACACACTGAAGTAAATCGTAAATCATGTGCGTCAGTCTGACGTCCATAGGAGCATTGCTAGTGGCAACCACAGTGTTTTATGGTTCTGGTATTTGTGCACTGCACTCTTTCAATTCTGTGTCAAACAAGAGAAAGGGTTTGTCACTGTCCTTGGGAAAAATGTTATTAAATGCAGCAGCATCTCAGAAATGTCTGTCCGTCATGTCCGTGCACAAAGTGACACGTGCACCACCTCTCCGTCAACTCTCTCGTGCATATTAATGCAAATTCATGCCTAGTAATGAAACATATTCAATTTATGCACTTTTGTGCTTCTCCATAAAGTGGCTCCCTGCACTGAAATGAAATGCATCCAAAGCAATATTTACTGGATGTCCTAAAGTTACTCATTTGCCTCTCTGAGAGAAGAGCGCAGCAGTGGACCGGCTGAAACGACGTGAGCTCCTTGCTGCAGCACAGTTTACAAGACGAGACACTGTTGCTCGGCAACATCTGTCACACATATTGAGGGCTCATGTTGAATTCCCTGGATTTTCGTTTTAATCCTTAAATTGGTAAAATGATTCGTGCTAGTAGAACAGATCAAATGAAATTACCCACCACTGAGCTGAATACACGGCAGTCATGTTAAGTAACAGGATTAAATCTGATTTTCAGTATGTGAGACAAGAGTGAATAATATAGAAAAGGTAATGTGCCGCGGCAGAAATGCTCCACCAACAGTGACATTCCCTTTCGAGAGGTCATGATTACATTCCTCACGTTGCTTCCCACATCTCTCTCTTCCCTCCATCCCTCCTTATCTGTCTGAGCAACGCAGCAGAGACTTCTGCTTGGTGTAAGTGGGTGTCTCTCTCCTGCCGCCCAACAACCGGAAGCTCCATGAATGGGCATCTGATGAGGCACACAGTGAAGAGAAAGAGACGCAGCAGTTGTAGGAGTGTCTCACAACCCTCTCGACCTTTATGTCCATTCCTATTGTCTGCCCATTTGCTGTCGTCAACAATGTTTTTGCAAAGCCGTTGTTGTTATGGAGACCTGGTATATTTTGTGGATCGGGGTGGAAAACTGAAAAGTGCAGCAAAACGTCTGAGAGCCACATGATTTGCATTAATGCTGTTTTGCACAGTTTTGCAGGAGCACGGTTACAGAAATCTCTCCATGCCAGGGCTTCGACCAAGAGAATAAAAACCTGTGAGGCTTTACAAGAGTTTGAGTTTGTCACTGACTGCAGGTGAATGTCTGCAGATGTTTGAGTGCCAGACAACCACCTGCACCAGAGATTGTGTCAGAAGATGAACTGGACTGCATGAAGACAAACTGCTCACCATTAATCTCATGCATAGATCTGGAAAACTGGTAGATACTTTTTATTACCTAATGCATGTGTATGCATGAGCAAATGCAATATAAAAGGAAGAGAAATACTCAAACTTCATCATTTTTTTGTGCAAGAAGTCTGATTTTACTGAAGCATACTTGCTTCCCTTGGAGGTCATAAATCACTCAAATTGCTTACCCTTTTTATTTTGCGTGCTCCTGCAGATACTTGCACACACGAGCAAGAAACTGGACCATCTGGCTGCATTTTTTGCAAATCCATGTGACAGCAAAAACAAACAAGTCGCTGCCTGCTGACAGAAACATTCTGTGTCCCGGCACAAAGTTTACAGAAATAGTCTGTGTCTTTCCAGATTCATACAAGGAGTTGTTGCTTGTAATGCATTTAAACTGATTCCTCAGTATTTAAATGCATTACAATGCATGAGACTTTTCTACCGCAAAGAAATGTCAGACAAGCAAATCAAATCCGGTCTCTTAACTGGGCTAGTTTTTCAGAACATTGACTAAATCACTACTTCTTTTTAGCAAATACAAGAAGATGTGAAATTCTTCGATTTGTTAAAAGAGAGGAGCAGACTCGAAAGTTAATGAATGTGCAAAAAGCAGGTCCTTATCTCCATAGTAAGTTACTACTATGCATTCAAAACGATGCAAGCACAATAGAAACTTCTATCAAACAACCTGTTGCATCCGTAGTACTTCCGGCTGGTGATCGTTCTCCTCGCCCAGCAGCACCAGGCTGCATTATAATATTCAACACAGCATTGTGGCTCTATAGCTGATGAAATACAAATGATAGGAAGAAAAAGAAAAAGAAAAGCAAATATCAAGCCACTCTGTGAACTTTGCTGGAGCCTGTCAGCAGAGCGGCATTCAGATGCACGAGGGAGAGTTTCAGCACCACGGACAGCGACAAACCCGGTTTAATAACCGGTTATAACGGTTTAATCTGCAGGAACAGACCACAAAGCTGCAGGACAACATTTATTCATCAGTCACCCTCATTTCTGATGGTCTACCCATCAGCACACGACTCCTCAGGGGAAACATACACACAAAAAACGCACATATAGACAAAAGTGTTGGCCAATCGTTTCTTACCTTACACATTCTTCTCTGAGGTCTTGTCAGTGGTTCTCTAACCGGTCCTCCAGGTGATTTGGGTTCGGGTAGCAAAGTTTGTACTTCTGTTGCGCGCTCTGGCCGAAACTTTCGCAGTGTTTGAAGCAGCCGAAAGAATGCGCCAGGTCCTAGCCCGACCCCAGACGGGTCGATCCCAAGTTTCAGTGCAGTCCACTCACACAAGCAAAGAAAAATAAAGTGACTCTAACCAAACTCCAAAGAGTTTACTACCAACTTAGTTTAGCTGCTATATCCAGAGAAACTAGCGTATAGCAGAGCGGAAAATCGGTTGTACCGGTGCTCCAGCAAACGGTCCGCCGAATCAAAAAACTGCGTCTTTCTTCTCTAAGTTCCAGGATCAGTGTTGGTACTTCTACTCCCGGCTTCGGAGTCTTCTTGCTTGTGGTCTCTGCACTGCAAGTGGGTCCAGTCTGAGTGAATCTCGTGGCCTGCTCGTAGCAGTATATATCCAACCCCGCCCCCCCTGCTCCAAGCCGGAGTCAGTGCGTGGATGAAGTGAATGAGACAACACCGAGGTGGAGGGAGGGTGCGGGGGAGAAGTGTTTGTGTATGCGCGCGCGCTACCGTGCAAGTGTGAGAGTGAGTGTGTCAGCGCAGGGAGGAGGGGGGATATCCAATGAGAGGGGAGGGATCTATGCGGAGAGACAGCAAATGATTAAGAACACCAAACTACGCACGCAAAAACGCAGAGAGATGGAGGCACCGGAAAGAGGATCAACTGCACCTGTGCGTAAAACAGAGATGGAGAGTATTCCAACGAATGAAGACACCCGAGACTTCACTGCACATCGTGATTTATTCAGGGTCGTTGCATTACTTGTGATACATTATTCAAATAACTTTTTCATTAATTCATCAGTTGGAACGCCTGCATGCCCAATACCTTTGATTTACTACAAACATTTCAAGGACACGCCAGGTCAAACTTATGAAATGGTCACGTGGGTTATTTGGTAAGGTCAGCCTTGCAAACAGCAGGGCTCCTCTGGCGGTCATTTTGGAAGCATTGCAATTAAAAGTGGAGGTGAGGTCGGACTGTGCAGTGGTGCAGAGGAAGCACGTGTCGTCGTTTTTGGCCCCCACCCACAGTGTTGCCTCTCTCTCCCTCCTCTCTCAGTCTCTCTCTCTCTCTCCAGGGATGTGGGAGGATCTGGGTAGTTCTCGAGCTGTGACAGGGATAACCTAGTGTGGGTGTCCGCCTGGTGCTGCAGGGATGGTTTGTTTCCCTGCCAACCAATCTGAAAGAGACCGAAAGAATATATTGAACAACTTCCGAGCCAACATGAGTCAGGAAGAAACCCAGTGATCATCAGGTATCGCTTTCCTTCAATAAAAAAAAAACGCGTGAGGAGTCACAATGTATCATGGTGGCCAGGGAGTTTTGACATCCTACCTAGAGTGACACATTAACTAAATCATTTACTCCTCTTTTTTAATTAATTTCCCTGCTCAAAAAGCAACACATTACCTCAGATTCAGGCTTATATGTCTGAACAGCAGGGGCCGAACATGACCCAAAACCTGAGTGGTTAAGTTGACCCAGAAACAAATGTCTAATCTGGGTGTATCTATTTCTCTTTTGGGCGCACAGACCAATTTCGAACCGAGGTTGTTAGTACAGAACCACAGATGTACCTCTGCCACCTCCAAAAGCTATTACAGTTTTTTTTTTCTCTTTACAGCTAATGTTAGGGCAAAGTAGTTGCGATGATAAGCAGCAGACTGTAAAATTGTTGTTATTTCAGCACCCTGCAGTCGCCTGTAACATCTTTTCTATGAAGTCTGCCATGTTTGTTTCGCCCCATTTGGAGGTATATAAAATATCCGATGGCACTTTTCTTTGTCATTTTCTGACACGGTTTTTATTCACTGCAAAGAAATTGCTTCACTGTCAATAACTGTCGTTGTATTTAGAGCTGAAACAGACAATATGATCATTACTTTTAACTGTTTTGATGATAGATATGAGTTTTTCTTTTGAATGTCCTGCACCTTTTATTTATTTAGGTTATTTATTAATTTCAGATCTCAAACGCACCAGATTTACCATAAAATAACAAATTGTTTGGTCAAACATGTTTTTAAAACACATACACACACACACACACACACACACACACACACACACACACACACACACACACACACACACACACACACACACACACACACAAACATCACGTTTAAGAAATTAATTCATGATGAAATTTTGTACTTTTCATAGAAAATAGTCTGATTAGCTCAACGGTTTTGGCGAAGCACGTTTTTCAGGAAACTGTTTTAACCTTATCAGACTTTTTAGGTGGAATCAAGTCACATGATTCTGTTATGTAATTCCTCACATGCCATAATCTTACTTATCTGATAAGACTTTCTCAATAATCCTGGTTAATACTTCCTCCTTGGTGGCCCCTTTGATCTGTGGTGTCCCCCAGGGCTCCATCCTCGGACCCTTACTCTTTAGCATACACGTGCTGCCACTGGGTCACATTATAAACAGGTTCAGTCACATTTTTCAAAAAGAAATAGTGACTCACTATGTGCTCGACTGAGCCAAATAAAAGGGTTAAATAACTGTTTTCTAATCAGGGGGTTTGTGTTATTGGAAGCTCTTCTCTTCTGTCGTGAGCTCCAGCAGAAATAGTATTTTGCAAAAGTGCGTGGATTGTTGAGAGCGTGTAAAGTCAAACTGAACACCCTTGAGTGAGACTGCATCCCAACAGCTACTGGAACACGGCCATCGGTGTAAGCAAACTGGCTTATGACGTATGACGCAGTGAACAAAGATCAACATAATTAAAAGAACAGCGACAGTTGTCACACCTCTGGTCCCCCTCGCAGCAGAATGTGTGACCAGAAATCAACTTCCTGCGCATTACGTCATAGTAAGTCATTTCACACACATGGACCTTCTTGTCACATGTGATATAATCATGACACACGATTGTACTCTCGCCTAATGTACATCAAATCCTATGAATGCACTTATCACACTCTACAGAGGCATGTGCAAATCATTAAATGATGAGCAGATGTGTGGGTACCACTTTACAAAAGGACTCCCCTTACCAAGGATTTATAAATGGCTTGTAAGTAGTCTAATAATGAAGTTGTAAACACTTTAAAAATCACGAATAAGCTGCTATAACTGATAGATTATAAAGGATACCAGGGACCTGGTGCTTGCTGTGTTATAAGCTGTTTGTACACGTTAACTAATGACTTACAACCTCATTTATAACCTAATTACAAACCATTTATAAAGGTAGTCTTATTGTAAAATGGTACATATATATAGAGAGACATATATACACACCTACATACATACATGAATATCACAAATACATACATATATTTACATACACATGCTATATATATATATATATATATATATATATATATATATATATATATATATATATATATATATATATATATATATATATATATATATATATATATATATATACAGAGGACAGAAAATAAGAAATAATGAATTGAGATCATGAATAAATAAATTACACATGTTCATAAGAATAAAGGAATAAAGTTCATGTAAATCTAAAGAAAAGGGACAAAAACGAAAAGAAGGATATGGAATCTCTGCGAACTTTCTAGTTTACACTGTAGACGGTAGTTCTGATGATATAACCCGACAGTCTGAAGGTCGTTTCTGTTGAGGAGTAATGCTTAACTTAACTAACTAAATGCTGCAGGGATTTCACACACATGGGATGAGGAGAAAAATAATGAGCTGTTTCCAGAAACTAATGTTTATTTGGATGGACAGGTTGTCAGTCTCTTGACAGTCTTAGAAAATGAGACCAGACCCGGAGAGTCCCTCTGATGTCTGTTTACTGCTCCGACGCCCTCAGGCCCGTCGATAAAACCCCAGCAGCTGAAGGAGAACCGACATCCAGAACCACATTCGTGACCCATATGAGCTCAGTTAATGTAGGATTGATATCAGAAACCAGAGGTTAACGAACAGGAATCTAGTTCTACGCAGCACCATTTACTCCGAACCCGGAAGGGTTTCTGAGTTACCAGAGTGGATTTATGAGGGAGTGCCAGGCCGTGGGCAGTGGGAGGCACAGTTACATAAACAAACACCCATGTAAGTCAGCTTGAGCGGAACGCCTCCTTCTCCTCCTTGCCTCCACGCTCTCTCCGGCCCGGACAGCTCCCTCTCCACAGAGGTAAGTCGGAGGCAGGGAAGAACGTAAAAAAGCACCAGAAAAAAGGTTCCGGTATCACATTCAAGGAAGGCAAATCCCCGCTGATGAATCACACTATGTGGTTTCCTGACTGCAGTGGGAGAGAGTGGATCTACCTGTTGGTTTGATTTGTGTGTATTTATATATAAGGTCATTTTTTTTGACTTTCTGAAATAACGTGCCTCCGTTTTACGGCTTATCGCTTTTAAAGAACACATTTGAGTCCAGATGAATGAAAAGACATCCCATTACTGCTCCTCTTTTACTTTGGGCCATGTTCTCTGAGCTATTAGTGCGTCTGGACCCTAGATGGTGCTGTATTTAAATGCTTCTTGGAGTGATGAGGCTGCAGGAGGTTGTGCCTGGTAATTGTTAGTGTGCAAGCAACCAGAGGAGGAAGAGGGTACTTTGTTTTCTTGACAAGAGAGAAAACTAAGCAGTAAATAATTAACAAATATATGATGATCAGGCTAGTTGTGTTCTGTAACGACCCACAGCAGTGCGGCGTGAGAAAACTGATGAGTCTACACGATCATCCAGGTTTGGTTATTGGTTTGATCTCAAGGACTCTTCAAAAGATGCTGGATAGATATTTTGTCAAAATCATGATATAATCACGATACCTGACCTACGCTGTGATCCCAGGGTAGATCCCCGGAAAAAAGTCCTCACTCCCCCTGCGTTGCATAAGCCATGCCCCTGCTTGAACTTCATCTTCTGCCCGTTTCCTTCAGGAGTCGCCACAACGGATCGTCTCGTTCGGTGTATTGATTTCAGCATAGGTTAAATGCCGGATGACGCATATCCTGGGAACAGTTTTCGTAAAAAGAGCTCCCCCTGGTGATTAAAATATGAACTTTTAGAGTAAAATAAGATAAATACAACATAGAACTCCAACACTTAGAGAGTGATGTCTGAAAAAGAGAGTTTTTTTATTGTTTTTCTAAAGAAGCTCTCCCTACTGAGTATAATATGGTATATGAGACTAATACATGATATATACTATATCGCTCTCCCCAAGTACTTTTCTATACACCAAATTTGGACTAAATCATAAAAATGATGGTCCAAAAACTTTTGGAGATAGTGTTGGAAATATACAACAGACTTCTCCCAAAATCAATCCAGCCCTTCCTCGCACTAAAGGTTTTCGTTGGTAACTGGTATACCATTGATAGTAAACACACTCGACAAACTAGTAGATTTCTGGGGGTTGATTTCAAGAGAGATCCATTGTCATTATGATGACATCATCATATCAAACAGAAGGTAGATCCAGATTATATCAGATCATTATTTCATCTGCCGATCTCTTCCCTTTTGAAGTGGAGCAGACACAGTTGGGAAAACGGGGCAAGGTGCTGATGTTTGATGCAGGTCCAGTTACCTCGAACTGTGTCTCAAAATCTCTCCTGACAAAAAAGGATGAACTGCTCTGACTCTTTTTTCTCAAATACATCGAAGTCTCCTGAAAAAGACGATTGCAGTAGATGGGACACGAAAAAGGAAAAAATCAGGCAGCAGATTTATGAATAATCAATTTGTACCAGAGGTCCTATCAATCAAGGATTATGTAAACTTAAGACATAATCAAAATGTTTGTGTCAAACTGTGTCTGACAATTATTCCACCTAACAAACCAACAAACTTCCCGACAAAGACATCTGAAATAATTTCACTGAAACTCTGTGCGCGCCATAATTAATCCCAGCCTCCTAATTGTGAACACAGTAAATCAACTACACATTCGCGCCGCTGCCTAAAGAAAAGTCATCCAACATCACACCACGCAACTAAAAAAGCTATTCAGGGTTTTGGACACTAAACTTAACGCCACGCGTCCTTGTAGCTTACGACTTAGGGAGTGATTGTAATTTTAGCAATCAGCAAAACCATTTAAAAAAAAAATCAGTTGTTGGCCAGCAGCTTACATCATCGTGTGAAACATAAGACACAAACAAGTGATTAGGTGGGTGGTCCTCCAACGTCCCTGGATGGTTCGGGTTTGAAATGACTGCTAAATATCTCGTGAGGTTTTCGGAATCGTTCACCTTCCATTTCATATCAAAAGATGAAGGATTTATTACAACAGAAGATGATTGATAGTGAGAAAGTCTTTGGTTTAATGGTGCTGGTGGTGGTGGCTGATGATTCTGCCGAGGCTTAGGGATCGAGGACTAGGTGGAGATGGGGAGGTGGGGATCGCGTGAACCAGTAAGACCATCATTAAATGCCTGGAAACACCCATTGATGTCCGTACCAGACTGGACTCTTTGACCCGATTCATCCGTCATCGCTGTAAAAGCCTGAGAGTCTGCCGTTTTCTTCAACAAAATGTATTCAATATTTACTGGACTCAGTCCCAAACTCATACTTTTAAGTTTTTATCAGTAATAGGACCCAAATGCAGAAACTCAGAACACAAGAGTCAGAGGGAGGTTTAACGCAGGTTTAATCGAAATTACTTAAAACAAAGGAATTCAGGCAAAAAGGTCAAAATAGTGGAAATCATCTGGAAAAGAGGGCCGGACGGATGAAAGAAATCTTCTTCCTCCGAAAAACACCGACTCACGCAGAACAAACAGGTTCCCAAGGCGCGCCAGGAGAAGTCAGAGAGCAGATCTGAAGCACTGAAGACTTCAACCAGGACCAGGCAGGCAGTGGAAAGTGCTGAAGAATTCACCGAAAGTGGATTTAGTGTGTGACGTGTCTCCACAGAGTGTAACGGATGATTCAATGAATACTGAGTGGACACCCAGGGCTTAATCACTGACCAGGTGGAGCTGATGAGATTATTGAATGCAGGTGATTGAGCGAGGAGGGGGAGGGAGAGACAGATGGGAACATGATGTGACGAAGGAGGGAAATCAGGAAACACGAGGGAGACGTTCATTACGTATTTAGCCAAGAAAAGAGATTTCTGAGCCTCTGAAGTCGTAAGTGAAGTGCATGAAGAGCTTTGGACGCGATATCAGTTGGATCTTTTATGTCCTCCGCAGGTTTGATATGAAATTCTCTCTGCAGCTCGTGTGATTTGTTTTGGATCCAGGTTCAGATGTTCTGCCTCCTCCTTACGCTTGAGGAGAGCAGGAAAGATTCTGCCGTGTCACGTGAAAACATCCCTTCGCCGTCTGCCGCAGCACATGAGGAGAAACGGCTGCGGCGCCGTTCTCTTCCGAGCAGAACTTCGACTTCTCCGCAAAAATATTGAGCATTAATGTAAAATCTTAGAAACTCAAATTGTTTAGTCAAGCAAGTTTAAACATAAAAAAATAAAATCTGATTATTAAAATGATTTCATGAAGTGTTGTTTATCATGGGAAATAGTTGATTTGAATTAGTTTAGTGGTGTCGCCCAGGGCTCCGTCCTTGGCCCCGTACTCTTTAGCATATAAATGCTGCCATTGGGTCATATTATAAACTGGTTAAGTCATAATTGTTTTGTAAGACATGTTGACTAAAATGTGCTCAACCAAACTGTTGAGCAGGACTTTAAAGGGTTTAAGAAGATTATTTTTTTTCAATAGTCTGTACTGGAGGATGCCGTTCTTTATATGACGCTACCCAAAACTATGGATAATGATCAGAAATAATGTTAGGATCTTTTGAGCAAAAAATTGAGGAGTAAAAAGTAATAAGTCATCGAAGAGGATATCTTACCCTTAGAATAAAAAGTCCGTCGTCTGTCTGTAGGGTGCCGGGCTGATTTTTGAACATCTCCAGTCTCTTTAAACTTCTTCATTATTGATTGAAAAGTTGAAACCGACTTTCGGAACTGTTGAGAGCCTTTCTTGTCTCTATTGCCAGATTTGTGAAGCCCTCCAACTTTTCTTTTCACATCATTGTTGTTTTCTGTCGTCTTTCCCATTGTGACGAACGTCAAAGACAATCAGGCTTGTGTCACCTCATATTTATACCCCAGAAAAACAGGAAGTCATTCTTCACCACTTCAGAGCTCCTGCTCAAACAAGTGAACCTAGAAACATTAAATACGACAGGAAGTATTCCAGTATAAACATAAATAAATACATATTTGTTTTGGTTTAAGGATGTTATGTTTCATTCAGTTATGTTATTTGTGTAAAAAGTTAAATGTTTTGAGAAAAATTGTGAATTAAAGATAATGGGTAAAGACACATTTTTTTGCATCAAGCCATTTTTTTTGAAGGAAATAATTCTGGAAGGTACTATAGCTATCACAACATTTCTCCTCACACTCCTCCACCCTCTTTTCAATTAAATTTAATTCAATTCACTTTATTTGTCAACGGGGGGCAATTAAAAGACATGGATAGTAACACACATCAATGTACGCACATGACAACTGACACACCAACACAGATAAGCTATGTGCTTTAAAGTTTAAAGTTTCCCCCTTCATAAGTGTGTGTTTGTGTGTGTATTGGATGGGTGGGTGGTGGTGGAGTGTTCATAAATCTCAAAACTAAAAATATGCCATTGGCTCTTTGTAGGCGAAATTGTCTTTTGGAAGATGAAAGAAACAAAAAGTATTAAAAAAAAACCTAGAAAAAAAAATGTTGCATCCCTAGACATAAGCAGTTTTTCGGGAAAAACCATGTAGGCACTTAATTACTAACTAATTTAACATATTCCCTCGCAGTGACCACCTGATGGCCTGCCCTGTCCCCCTTTATTGTCCCTCCATAGGGACCCTCTTTCATGTGTGGCAGGAGTGACAGTAATTAGGTCATGACTATTATTGGAAGGACAGAAGGCCCCGTCCCTTCACTCTACTCTGAATGCAAAGGAGAGACAAATCCTTAGATAACCCTGATCATCCTCTCCTTCACCTTCTGGACAGACATCGCTGTTTCGCCTCCACCATCGCCTTCTCCAACCAAGAGGATAATAAAGTGTTGCAGATGTTTCGCACTAGTCCATCCTTTTCCTCATTGCTCCTTGATGACAACTTCTGAACAGGTGGCTGTTCTAGTTAACGCTGACTCATCGTTTGGGTTTACCAGGATTGTTCTGGAGTCTCCTCCGTCGTCTAACCCAACTCATCAGGTGACAGTTCTGCTTCTCTCTTTTCCCAAATGTCAAAGATCTGATGATATGACCCCATGGTGGATCGTAAAACCTTTTGCATAAGGTGTACTCATGAACCAACTTGTGCTCCAAGATGGGTTTGTTTTGGCCACTCCTAACTAGAACCGAAGTTCAGTGACAAACAGCTGATCAGGTTCAGACCGGTATGAGGCGCCGTTTTCTAAATCTAAATCTTAGATCTATATGTTTAATCTGAATCTATGTGGTGGACCTAAATGTTGGAAACCCTGCAAATATACAATGGCATCAGCGGAAGTACCAAAATAAAAGCGCGGGTAAGAAAAACATTCTATCTATCTGGTAAACGCGGCCACTTCCGCATCAAGGTGGTTTTAAAAGACATAACTTTATCAACAGTTCAACAACACACAAAAGATCAAGAACATGACTTGGTCAAGTCACAGGCTTTTAGGTTCTTCGGGTTAGACCGGATGTTTGATCACTTAGGCTTCTTGAAAACATGTTGGTTTGCTGCGAAAACCCGCCCCATGTCCCTGCAGACATCACATCTTGCTTTTAACCCAGGAGCCAGAGCAATTACACTTCGGGAAGTAGATCAGAAACCACATTGGTGCAAAAGCGGCCGCATTCACGATATCAGTGGTTATAGTAGAAGTGGTTTTCTTCATCCCGCTTTTATTTTGGTACTTCCACTGTTGTCAGTGTAAATATGCATATTTTCCAAACATTTAGGTATAACGTTTAGATTTAGATATACCATTTGCAGTTAAATGTGGTAAAAATGTAGCTTTTAAAAGATGCATGTTCTAATTTTACAAACAGCGCCCCATAGATCGGACCTTACATGTCATATCACCCACATATCAGCCACTCAAAGGTTCCAAGAAGGCCAAGATATTCTGAACTGATGTTCGGTGCATTGAGCACGGGCAACTGTAAGAAACTGTCAGCTGGAGACATGTATACCTCCACACCTTCCTGGCACCTGTCTCCTTGGACAACAGAATGGAGAGTATCCAGCCCCTCCCTGAGTTTGGCTCTAGAACCAGCACTATGCATAGAGGTGAGTCCAATTATATATTTATGGAACTGGGCCATATTGTCCTCCAGCTCCTGTTGTGTTCCCTCCCAGAGAAGCGACAATCCAGAGGAGGGCGCTGGTTTGTCTAACCTGGACGAGGTGTTGAAAGCATCCTATAGTCTCCTAGTATAGTACTATAGTATCTGTAGTCTCTTAGTATAGTACTATAGTATCTAGAGTATCCTAGTATAGTACTATAGTATCTATAGTCTCCTAGTATAGTACTATAGTATCTAGAGTATCCTAGTATAGTACTATAGTATCTATAGTCTCCTAGTATAGTACTATAGTATCTAGAGTATCCTACTATAGTACTATAGTATCTAGAGTCTCCTAGTATAGTACTATAGTACCTATAGTCTCGTAGTATAGTACTATAGTATCTAGAGTCTCCTAGTATAGTACTATAGTATCTAGAGTCTCCTAGTATAGTACTATAGTATCTGTAGTCTCCTAGTATAGTACTATAGTATCTAGAGTCTCCTAGTATAGTACTATAGTATCTATAGTCTCGTAGTATAGTACTATAGTATCTATAGTCTCCTAGTATAGTACTATAGTATCTAGAGTCTCCTAGTATAGTACTATAGTATCTAGAGTCTCCTAGTATAGTACTATAGTATCTAGAGTCTCCTAGAGTGTTCAAACATCTCCTCTTTGGATTGTCTTATTAGCCAAGTTGAGAAGTTGCTAATTATTCCATGTGTTAACTTACTTTTAAGTAATATAATGTTAAGTCTTATCAATATACACAGGAACAACACGGGCGCAACGATAAAACTGTGTCACAGTTTATTGTTCAGAGCATTTTAACAGCATGTGTTTGAAGTTTGTAGCTTTATTTTACAAAATGATTTTGTACCCGTACTCGGCAGGTACGATCTAATGCCATATTCCAAACTAGTCCCACACTGTCGTCTCCGACAGCAAGGGTGTATCCCTTAAAAAGTGTCCAATCCCCTGCGTTGTACAAGGAATACCCACTTATTGAAGTGAGTAAAATGTGAGTTATTAGAGTAAAACACTATGTATAAAAAATAGATCTTCTCGAGTCGATTCATTTGAGATAAGCCCCTCCTCCCAGTCAGAAATATAAAGCTGACCTTTCCCAAAATCAATCCAGTTCTTCCTTGCCCTAAGATCTATGTGGTTATAAAATTTGACAATGACCCATGAATCAGTTTAGTTTACAGAAGAGTAGGAGGGCAATGATGATGCTAGAGTAACGCCGACTTTTCTTCGACATGATTAAAATACCAGTAAAAAAAAAGGTCACAATTGTCCACGTATTTATAAAACCGATAAGCAATAATCACCAATCGAATAGGTCGTTCCATCTGTTATGTGTCTGTGTTGATGACATCACTGTCTGCAAGTTGTACAGATTTTCTTAGTCGATCCAACTTCGGGCAGTCATCATTTCAACTCTTCTTGTCGGATACTAATTTTCATTTTCTGACATGGTGAGAAAAGAAAGAATGTACTTCCTGTTATTTGTTCGTCCTCTCACATCATTTTCGTGAATCACCCCACTGCTGCGATCGTGAAAAGGTTGAAAATGCCTCTGCTGGGAGGTGGAATAATTACACAGGTTAGATGAAGCACTTAGTAAGTCACTCTGGAGGAGACGTGACTGAACTTGGAAAAGCTACTTACTTAACTGAATCCAACCGAGTAGTTTTGTGTCTTAACCTTATGTTTAATTTTTTCTAAAAGCTGAATAACAGTTCCAAACTTCTAATATTTAAAAAAAAAAAAATCTTAATATTTTTTGAAAGCTTATGTGGAGATTATTTTTTAGAATCTTTTGTTATGACATATTTTGGTTTTAATTTTCTTAAGAAATAAAACTTTCTCTGTTTACATTTAACACATTATTGGACATTTGATAGTTGTTTACTACTTTGGGTGCACACATTTTAGGTAACAGTGTAACATTGCCGTTTATGTTGCATATAATTAATTACTCTCGTTTCAAAAAGACCTTCTGAAGGGATACATGGCCTTTTAAGCCCTGCCCACGGGAAGTGGAGAAGTTCATCATGGGGAATGAGCAGAGGGGACTTCCTTTGAAAGGTTAACTTCTTAGATTTGATTTAACGCTTATTTTCTGTTAATTTGTTTAGGGATGAGTTGTTATGTGCGGAAATATGTTTAACGTACTAGTTATGTTTGTTGATGTCAGTATTTCTAGTTTTGATTAGATGTTTAATGTTAAGTTTCCCCCTTTGTGTGTGTCATGGACTAGTCCATCACTATATAAACCTGTGTTTCTTTTGATGGAGTCGTTCAGTTCTGTTCAGCTAAGTTTAGTTGAGCGCACTTATGTTGTGTTAGTTTCGAGCTTTATTTTGGGGCCCTCCTTTTCGTAGTTTCCTTTCATTTCATTGGGTTAGATTATATTAGATTCCATTTTTGACATTTGTAGCATAATTTCTAAAATGAATTAAAGAAAGGTTTTCTTTAAACAATAACACCCTTGTTCTACTGCTATTGGCATAATGAATTGCACTACCACGGGGATTGGGGGCTTTTCAGGGATATACCCGACAGCGTAGGCCTAGTTATTTCTTAATCTAACCCACATGGACTCCCAGTCTGCTGGTCTGACTTTAAAAAACCCACTACTCACCCACTGACTGATACGTGCGACCTGACATCAACCTCCTTTGGTTCTCTAGCTCTTTTGGTCCAGGCCTATTCTCCTCATTAAACACACACTCACACGGTACAACGTGTTCATTGATCATTACAGACGAGGAGAACAAACAAGCCACCATTTCTTCTTTGTTTAAACATCCAACAGAGACTCTGACAGAGATTTCCCCACAACCTTTTCCTGAGATCCTGAATAAGTTCCCCTGGCCCATCCTCTGTTGAAGCTAGATGTTTTACAAAGACCAGGCACTGTGAGCAGTAAAATTCTGTATATTAAGGAACACAAATGCATTTTTCAAAACACCGTGACGCCAGTAGTCATTTTCCTGTCTTTGAAAGTGCAGCAAACGAATATGAATCTCTGAGACAGACTATTTTAAATGGAGAAGAAAAGCAGCAGACATTCGTAGAGATAGAGAGAGAGTCAGATTTTTATTTCATTGGCTATCAGAGGAAGGCCACTCCACAACAGGCTGCTGCCGCCGGAAAGCCATACATGGTGTTACCGTTGAATCAGTTTTGTGAGTTCCAAACAAGCCGAGGAGCAGCAGAATACAGACAAACCCGAGCCAAACTGGCCTTGATGCTGTCTCTACTTGTTCTTTAGTAATTGAATATGGTTCCGTGAGAGGGCGGCTAAAGAGCTTTCTTGCAGGAGTAAAAAAGTTGGTCCACCGTTCCATGACGGGAAACTGAGCCTCCTCCTAAGAGAAACATGGCCTCAGATCTGGAGGTGCTGACTCTCATACCGGCCCAGGAGTAATCTTTCCTTTGAAGGCTGAGAAGTGGGATTCCCCTATAACTGGAACACAGCCCCTTTTTAAGAAAGAGTGGGACCACCACCCAGTCTGCCGCTCCACAGGTACTGTCCCCGTTGGCCATGTGACATTGAATGACATTGATTAGTCATGTCAACTATGACAAACCAACATTGTCCACCATCCGCTAGTATCTTGAGTCTGGGTCAGCGGTGGTCTAAGGTGGCCTGGTACTGAGTACACCTAAGAGCCACAAGTTTGTTACGGGCAGTCCAATAACAAAGCATCACTCGGGTTCAGATCCGGTAGAGCGTTTCTTCAAGTTACGTCCCTCCAGGTTTCTCTGCCGTTGCCAACTTGAGCACTGAAGGCGTGGAGGTGAACTATAAAGCCCCTGTATGATGCCAGCCGGAGATTTATAAGAAACCTGGGTACTCTGAACTGTTGTTCGGTGCGTAGACGCAGACAACAGTCAGAGTGTTACCTCCTCCGACCTTCAGCACATGTAGACAACCTCTCATTACTCAGGGAAAACTCAGACCCCGAGGCGCCCAGACCGGGTCTTGTTAGTGTTCTCACACCAACCTACCGCCTCTCACCATAGACAACTGTGGGAAAAGGGTAGAGTCCAGCGCGGCCTCATCTAATCAATATCACAGTAACACACCTTCATCTTCATCACCTTATATCTTGCTGCTGTCTTTTTAAATGTGATTCTCCATTTATCTCGGCCTGCGCTTCCTCCACATTCCTATCTCCGCCCTGTCCTTGCAGACCCACTAGCCTCATCCTTAATTAACTTCCAGTCGCGGCTCAGACTGGAGGTTATAACTCCAGGAAATAGTCTGGTACCATGTGACGCTTTATGTTTTTTCACCTAGATCCTGCAATCCTAAACTACTATAAAAGTTTTTGAGTTATTCAGGTGCTAATATTTAGAATGTTAGCATGCTAATTGTAGCATGACACGACTTAGCCAAAGCTACAACTGATTTTTTTTCACTCACAATTAAGATTGACAATCCGAGTAACCATGGCGTAATATATTATTTAAAAGGTTAATTTGACATTTTGTGCACCGTGAACTATCCGACATGTTAAAGCCAGAGAGGACAAACAGTCAGCAGTTTTTAAGGGGTGACGTGTTGGCTGTCGGGGGATTAGAGAGAAAGAAGATTGATTAAAAAAAATTATTGCTGTAATGCATAATCATTGATTCTGTTCTTGTTTTTCCTCGGTGGAAACGAGCGGACGTCAAAATGTGAACATCATTACTTGGTCTGCAGGCTTCCTCTCCATCATTCTGCAGTGTTTTTCTCTCTCTCTGTCTTGCACAAATGCAAGGCTGGCGTGTGGGAGTCTGAAGGATGACTCATCTGATGCACACATCATCCCTGCTTGGCCATATTTGGTCTGCCCGGAAATCCTTTCTCCCGTGCTCGTGTAGCGGAGAGGAGCAGGCAACGCAGAGAAAACATGAGGAGCTCTTTCTTTTTTTCTCCCTCTGCACTATTTTTCAGACCACGGCCCTCTTATTCAAGCTCCGTGGTGCATTCATCATCTAAAGGACAAATATCGGCTCCAGCTTTACACAGCTGGGTCTGGGATTTTTTGAAGAGGAGAGAGTAAAAGCTTATGTGTTAAGAGACGCAGAAAAACGACCTTCTTGCTATTCCTTTCACATAAAACACACATATGCAAAATGAACCAAATCAGAGTCACTCTATTCATTAGTCGGATCAGGATAAAAAAAAAGAAAAAGAAAAGCTCTCCATTTTGTCAGTTTCTCTCTCTTCGTCTCTTTCTCTGTCTCTCTCTTTTTATCACATTTGATAGATCAGTTTTAAAATGTGGCAACCAGGTATTCTGATTGATTTGTTTGTTACAAGTTGTTCACGGAAAGCCATATTTTACATATTTATATCATTGGTATGTGTTTGTGGGCAGATGGTCTAGGTCTAGTGATCAAAACCTTACATTTATGCATGTTACAAGATTAATGCATGTTACTGGATTAATGCATACTACTGGATTAATGCATTTTACTGGATTAATGCATGTTACTGGATTAATGCATGTTACAGGATTAATGCATGTTACTGGATTAATGCATGTTACTGGATTAATGCATGTTACTGGATTAATGCATGTTACTGTATTAATGCATGTTACTGGATTAATGCATGTTACTGGATTAATGCATGTTACTAATTTGACTTCTTCCCTGAAGTCTTTCTCACCCTACAAGGTCACATGGTTGGGGACTGCATATCCTGCTGTGGACCTGCTCGATGTCCACTGATGTCCACATGATGATTATAATGATGATGATGATTAAAATTATTATTATTCTTATTTGTATAGTATTTCCCCATAAACTATTGCTAAATGTTACATTACTATTATTGTTATCATAAACCTGGGGATCCTATTTCCACCGCGGCCCCATCCTGGAGAGGCGGAGGAAAGTGTTTTAGCATAAACTGATATTGTTGCGTCTTTCTCTCTTTTCAAACCCAACCGTTCATGGCAGTAGACCGTCCAAAAAGCATTTTTTTTCTCGCCACTGTCGCCAAGTGCTTGGTCACGCAGAAAATTGTTGGCTCTCTGTAGATAATTATAAGCACCTTGAGACAACTGTTGTTGTTAATTGGCACTATATCAATGAAGATTGATTGATTGATAAACACACACACTCACACACGTCTCTCCTCATGAATTCTTTTCCAGCAGGCGAGCTGGTCTCAAACAGCTTGTCTCCCTTCTCCCTCTCCTTCTTGGTGGTCCTGGTGGTTGGGCCTGCCCTCTTTGCTCAGTTGGGCAAAGTCGTTCCCTGCCAGGGTTGTAAGCTATGATCTTGGGCGAGTCCATCATTGTGGAGATCCCGTGGATCGCTGCCTGACTGATGCCCCGTCAGGCAGCTTCCAGGATGCCTTCTAAGTCATCATCAAACCGCGTCCTCGTGGCGTTGTCTGTCTCACTCTCTTCTCTGTTCAATGAACAAATCGTGGGAACTGGAAGGTTGACTTGGTCTGTTTGCTGGTTTCGGGCAGACTCACCTGTTAAGAGATCTCCAGGTATGGGGGGTGATTCCTGTCTGGAGTTCTCTTTCCTATCACTAGACACTGATCCTTGTCACATGCATCCATCACGTTAATGCTAACGTTAATCGTAATATATTCACTGTCGCATGAGGCAACAAGGTGCAATCAGATGCGGAATTTTTCACTCCATACCAGGTAATAACAACACAAGAACAGAACTGACGTAATTATTCGGACCCTTTCCTATGACACTTGAAATCCTATTTCTCCGGATCATCTTTGAGATGTTTCTACACCTTTGCCTGAATCCACCTGATGTAGATTCACCTTATTGGACATGATGTGAACACACACACACACACACACGTGTCTTTAGGAGGTCAATCAGCTCTAATGCATATCAGAGCAGAAACCGGACCCTGAGGTCGAACGATCCGCCTGCGGAGCGCAGAGACAGGATTGTAGCGAGGCAGAAATCTGGGGGAAGCTACAAATAATTATATGTAATCATTTATTTGCAACACCGAGGGTTACGCAGAGAAGAACACAGTGACCTCCATGGTTTTTAAGTGGTAGAAGTTTGGAAAAACCAGGGGTCTTCGTAGAACTGGCATCCCAGTCAAATTAAGCAATCAGCGGAGAAGTGCCTTGCTAAAAAAAAAACGATGATCACTCTGGCTGAGCTCCAGAGATCCTGTGTGGACATGGGAGGAACTTGCAGAAGGTCAACCAACACAATCATTATCCTCCACCAGACGGGGCTTTAAGGCAGAAAGGACAGATGAAGAACAAACATGTTTGAAGAGCGTCATAAAAAAAATGACATTTCACCTTGAGATCAGTATATTGTAAATATGGCATAGTTCATATTAAGTCAAAGGGTGACTTTGGCTCAGTTGGTAGAGCGGTTGTCCTCTTATCTGAAGGTTGGTGGTTCAAGCTCTGGCCACTGCAGTCCACATGCTGAAGTGTCCTTGAGCAAGATTAATTCATTAATAAAGAAAGACAACACTAAGGTCTTTGGTTCTGACAGAAAAGAATTAAGTAAAAAAGTAAAAAAAAGGCTTTTCGTACACCAGACACGACGATGACGATAATATCACATCCTCCTCTCTGACTCTTTTTGTTGTTGTCGATGTTTTTGACTCTTTAGTGACACCTAGAGAAAGTTACAATGTGTGCAAGGGTGCATGGAAGTACGTGGGCACTGACGGCTACAACGTTTTCATTTTCATCTGGGGTGGAGTATAAATGAGCCTTAAGACGTAAGAAGAGGAGGTGAGTTAAGGAGTCAAGGATCCGTCAACTTAGAAATGAAAAAGAGAGGTTCGTGTCAGAATGACATTTTATTCAGAAGTTTCACAACTGCGTGGTTTCTTCTCAAATTCTGCTCCACAACCCTGAGGCACATCAGTTACCGGGTGCTTTCAGATAACGGCCGGCGTGACCTGGAATGGCGCACACAGAGTTTAGTCATGCTAGAGTGCCAGATGACATGGAATCAGGGTCTAAGGATGGAGGGTGTCACATGTCTGGACAGGTAGTGAACCCCCCTTGACTTAAATTTCCGCATGTTTCTGCCTATGCCATTTGTATTTTTACAGGATTCCCCACCTCTTCATCACCCTGCCACAGGAATAAGTTGCGGTTGCATGAATCAATCAGAGAGAAAGAGAGAGAGAGTGAAAGAGAGAGCAAGAAATTATTTCAAGCGGTGTCTCAGGCAGTGCTGTGAAAAAGTATGGGGGGGCCCCACCTTGTTTGTGTTGTATCTTCTAACAGATATTAACATATAAGAAAAGCCTCCTGTGCAAAAACAAAATGCAGCTTTTAAATGAAATTTTATTAAAGTAAAAAAGTTATGAAATACCATCTGTGGCCGTTTGAAAAAGTTTTCTTTTTTTACCCCCTTAGAAAAATAAATGCAAAAAGAAAAAAATACCAAACTGCGTAAACTGTAATTTCCTGCTCAAATGTTTGTTTGAGCACATTTTGAGTATCTATTTCTTGTTGAAAAATGACTAAACCGGTTTATAATGTGACCCTGAACCTGTTTAGACTATGACTCAGTGGCAGCATGTCTATGCTGAAGAGTAAGGGTCCAAAGACGGAGCCCTGGGGGACACCACAGGTCAAAGAGGCCACCAAGAAGGAGGTATTTACCGAGGCTACTAAGAAAGTCTTATTCGTTATTTTGGTTTATTAAACAAATTGATTAAACCAAAAAAGCGTTACAAGGATCAAATAGTTATCTAAAAAAAAAATTCAAAGAGAGATAATCAAATTGAAATCGACCATTTTCTATGAGATACAAAATTTCATCATTTCTTTATTCTGATTTTTTTTTTAAGATATAATATTTCCTATAGTTTTCTTGGTCAGGGCATTAAAGGGCTAATAACCGGCTGCAGAAGGAAAAGACTCTCTAAGACCTGATCCCTACCGGCTCAGCTGCTGCTCACTTATATAGACCGCTTTCAGGCTCGTAGGTCTCACCAGTATCCCACTATGTCAAAATCAAAGGTAATTCCAGAAGTGTGGAGGGTTTATAGCGATGTTAATAGCATCAATAGTGATGTTTATAGTGTTTATAGTGTTTACAGGGATATTTATAGGGTTTTTAGTCTCCATAGTCTTGTAGTGATGTTTATAGTGTTTATAATGATGTTTATAGTGTTTATAGGGATTTTTATAGTGTTTATAGTGATAGTGCTAGTGTTTATAGATATGTTTATAGCGTTTATAGTTATGTTTATAGTGTATAAAGATGTTTACAGTGTCTATAATGATGTTTATAGTGCTTATAGTGATGTTTTTAGTGTTAATAGTGATGTGTATAATGTTTATAGCAATGTTTATAGCGTTTATAGTAATGTTTATGTGTTTATAATGATATTTAGTGTTTATAATGATGTTTAGTGTTTATAGCGATGTTTATAGAGTTTATAATGATGTTTATAACATTTATAATGATGTTTAGTGTTCATAGTGTTGTTTATAGTGTTAGTAATTATGTTTTTTTTGTTTTTAGTGACGTTTATAGTGTTTATATTGATGTTTATAGTGATCATAGGGATGTTTTCCAGTAAAAAGCGACTCCCACAACGAGGTCACATTGCAAAAGAGTCGGAACTGTGTCTGATATTGGAACACTTATGGAAGTGGCCCCAATCAGAAAGGATCAGATTCCATTAAAAAGTCACATATGAGCAAAAAATCTGACCTGGTTCACGTTTTTTCCTGCAGAAATGTTTGCAGCCTTTTAAACCATTTTTTCACAGATATTAAAAGAAACACTACTTTCAGCGACACAAAGCGGCGGCAATGCAATTATTTTGTTTACCCAGCCAGTTTGTCCGACCCAGACATATTATGCGAAACAGGAACGACGGCTGATGAAAAGAGCTAAGAACCCAACAAAAAGAACACCAGAACAACATTTGTGATGAAAAAAACACACAAAAAACAACACAAGCAAGTAAACAGGGCGGGGGGGGGGGTCTTAAGAAAATCAATGGCTATCAACTTTCAGGACAGTGGCCTCCCAGATCTGCCTCTTCTCCTCCACCTCAGCTGTTTGTCTGTGAAATAATGAGGTACCCCTCACAGCAAAGGTGTCCGATTTATGTCCTTCCATGATAAACATAATTAACTGTTCAGATTTCTTGGAGCCGTTCAAAGCAAGGGAGCGCTTCTTTTATAGAGCAGGTCATGAGCTCCTCAGAAACGACTCCACTATTTCAAAAGTGTCGAGTGTTATTGTCACACTAATCTCGGAACATATATACATATATTTCCATCATACGGCCATTAAACCCGATGCATTAAGGAGCATTTTGAGGGAAATCTTTCATAGCTGGCATTCACTTTAACGGTAGAAGCGGTGCGAAATGACGATCATGAAAGAAGACATGCTTGCCTTTTGCGGTAGCATAATTGCTGTTTTTAGCCTGAAGGTGAACGTGTTGTACATCCACGAGACGCAAAACAGATGAAGATCGCCTGAGCACTTTGAAATCGGTAATTTGGCTCTGCTGTTGAAATGGTTATACATGAATGGCTGAAAATCAGTTTTTTATGGTCGACTTACTTTTCTGATCACATCTGATTTTTCTTTTAGCCAGATTTAGCTCCAAACAAGAGGCCAAACTTTTTTTTTCTTTTTCTAAATTTCATTTACAGCAATATTTATGACCTTATTCTCATTGGCCTTCCAAAGAAATAATCGTTGAATAAAACTGACTTAGCATCAGTTGTTTGCTTTTCCAAGCCTAAGCACCAGCTCCTGGCTCTCAGAACTGGTGCCAGACAAGCACCAACTCTTTGCTGGTCCAGAGCCAAGAACCGATGACGTAATACGGTGACGTTATGGCCTGGCTCTGACTTGGCTCCTTGCCAATGGAATAGCAAACAGGTTCTTAGGAGGTGCGCGAGTTGAACCAACTAAGCACTGGCACCGGCACCAAACTAGCACCAGGTTCTTGTTGGTGGAAAAAGAGTAATTGAGGAGTTCAACCAGGGGGATTGACTGTACAACACTTATCCCCGACAGTTATAGCAGTTATAGTGAATTTATTTTTGTAGTTACGCATGTCTCATATTTTTTATACTTGTAAAGAAAAAAAGAATATCCTCTCAAACCCTCGCCAAGGCCCCATCAGAAATCCACATTTGATTTTCACGGGTGTTTTCTTACTGGAACAATAGCGAGTATGACTCACAGGAGCTCACACAGATGGTTGCGATAACTTTTTATTGGGAAGAAGGGAGTTCATACCAAATTCTGTAAAAAAAAAATACTATAAATTGTGGTTGACTCCATTCAGAATGATTAATTTTGTTTTCCTGAAGAGTTTTTTTTCTTCTCGTAAATTATCTTGTTTTAAGGGATCCCCAAAGGGAAAATGACGTAATTAATCTCATCGCATCCCATAGTATTTCTGAGGTTCACAGTAGCTGAGGGAGGTTTCCGTGACTTACAGCTACGTAGACTTTAGTGCAAGGAAGAACTGGATTGACTTTGGGAAAAGTAAGTCGCATATGTCTGACAATAGGGGGAGCTTTATCTCCAGAATTAGTTTTTAGCACTAACTTCTCAACAGTTGGACCGATTTAGTCCAAAATTGGCGCACAGATTATTTTGTATTTGTCATATCCTGCTCTAAGAGTTCCGAGTTTCTTTCAGAAGTTTCATTTTTTTTTAAAAAGAGCCCCCTAACAGAGTTAATGTGATAACGTCAATTGCTTGTACAATGCAGGGGGATTGGGGGGCTTTTGTGGGACACACCCCTGCTGTGAGGGTCGACAGCGTAGGACTAGTTCTGCATAGTTTTTTAAATATTTGTGGAACATTGGAAACAAATGTTCTGGTAAAAACCTCTTAAGTGCACAATGAAATGACAAAGAGGAGGAAGGTGACTTCAGACGGCTTATCTCCGCTTTTATTTGATGTGTACATCGATTCCCCAGAAGTGCTGTATGTTTGTATAAATCCTGTGACCATGTAAAGCACAGAATCATTAAAAGGAATCCTTTCTGCATGTTTCTAAAGGCTGACAAGGTGCTGATTAGACTGCATATCGATTCCCCTGCCTTGAGTGATGGTGGTTTTCCCGAGAGCCACTGCAATGAAAAGCTTCCCTGATATTTTTCCACCCCCACCTACATAAACCGAATGTGAATGTAATATTTGAAAAAAAAAAAAGAAAATCCTTTTCATACCACACCGGTGAGCGTGTTCCCTCACACAATGGCCGTCTCTCTCCCGGCTTATTCGCGGTGTTGTTGGGCGACTCATGCGTTTCAACCCTGCTGATTGACCCGGAGGCTGTAAGTAGGATGACAGCACATTAAAATGAGAAAAAGGAGGGAACCTACTAACCGCTTGAAGTAGCTCACAATGACTCTCCATGTCAAAACACCAGCGTGGGCCCTCGGAGATGTGCGTCAGAGAATTCATACAAAGCCATCAAGGGCAGATTTCTTTGCAAGTAATTGACAGAAGGGGGAGACAATATGTCCTCACGGAGACCGATGTCATGCTGAGTGTCGGCGCTTTGTCATTAGTTCTGCAATGGACATGACAAAAACAAAACAACAGCAGTAATAATCATGAATTACAATTCACGATTCATACAATAACCATGATAATAACTGGGCCTATGCTGCTGTTCCCGACTGCAAGCGCGTATCCTCAAAAAGCCCCCCCAACCCCCTGCGTTGGACAAGCTGATTAAAGTCCTCAAATCAAATGAGACTCATTAATAAGCTCTAACAAACAACCCAACTGTTTCTATGACGTCAGCAGTCTGCTCTAGGATCAGATCCCATGGGGACTCAACCCAACTGTTTCTATGAAGTCAGCAGTATGTTCTAGGATCAGATCCCAGAGCGACTCAACCCAACTGTTTCTATGACGTCAGCAGTCTGCTCTAGGATCAGATCCCATGGGGACTCAACCCAACTGTTTCTATGAAGTCAGCAGTATGTTCTAGGATCAGATCCCATAATGACTCAACCCAACTGTTTCTATGACGTCAGCAGTCTGCTCTAGGATCAGATCCCATGGGGACTCAACCCAACTGTTTCTATGAAGTCAGCAGTATGTTCTAGGATCAGATCCCATAATGACTCAACCCAACTGTTTCTATGACGTCAGCAGTCTGCTCTAGGATCAGATCCCATGGGGACTCAACCCAACTGTTTCTATGAAGTCAGCAGTATGTTCTAGGATCAGATCCCATAATGACTCAACCCAACTGTTTCTATGACGTCAGCAGTCTGCTCTAGGATCAGATCCCATGGGGACTCAACCCAACTGTTTCTATGAAGTCAGCAGTCTGCTCTAGGATCAGATCCCATGGCGACTCAACCCAACTGTTTCTATGAAGTCAGCAGTATGTTCTAGGATCAGATCCCAGAGCGACTCAACCCAACTGCTTCTATGACGTCAGCAGTCTGCTCTAGGATCAGATCCCATAACGACTCAACCCAACTGTTTCTATGAAGTCAGCAGTATGTTCTAGGATCAGATCCCATAATGACTCAACCCAACTGTTTCTATGACGTCAGCAGTCTGCTCTAGGATCAGATCCCATGGGGACTCAACCCAACTGTTTCTATGAAGTCAGCAGTATGTTCTAGGATCAGATCCCATAATGACTCAACCCAACGGTTTCTATGACGTCAGCAGTCTGCTCTAGGATCATATCCCATGGGGACTCAACCCAACTGTTTCTATGAAGTCAGCAGTCTGCTCTAGGATCAGATCCCATGGCGACTCAACCCAACTGTTTCTATGAAGTCAGCAGTATGTTCTAGGATCAGATCCCAGAGCGACTCAACCCAACTGTTTCTATGACGTCAGCAGTCTGCTCTAGGATCAGATCCCATAACGACTCAACCAAACTGTTTCTATGAAGTCAGCAGTATGTTCTAGGATCAGATCCCATAATGACTCAACCCAACTGTTTCTATGACGTCAGCAGTCTGCTCTAGGATCAGATCCCATGGGGACTCAACCCAACTATTTCTATGACGTCAGCAGTCTGCTCTAGGATCAGATCCCATAACGACTCAACCCAACTGTTTCTATGAAGTCAGCGGTCTGCTCTAGGATCAGATCCCATGGGGACTCAACCCAACTGTTTCTATGACGTCAGCAGTCTGCTCTAGGATCAGATCCCATAACGACTCAACCCAACTGTTTCTATGAAGTCAGCGGTCTGCTCTAGGATCAGATCCCATGGGGACTCAACCCAACTGTTTCTATGAAGTCAGCAGTATGTTCTAGGATCAGATCCCATAACGACTCAACCCAACTGTTTCTATGACGTCAGCAGTCTGCTCTAGGATCAGATCCCAGAGCGACTCAACCCAACTATTTCTATGAAGTAAGCAGTCTGCTCTAGGATCAGATCCCATGGGGACTCAACCCAACTGTTTCTATGAAGTCAGCAGTCTGCTCTAGGATCAGATCCCATGGGGACTCAACACAACTGTTTCTATGAAGTCAGCAGTATGTTCTAGGATCAGATCCCATAACGACTCAATGCACAGTTTAGATACAATAGGACTTCTGGTTGGGAAGGTGCGGACAAGAAACTGTGTTTTCCACAAAAAAATATCTTCCTCCTGATGAGTAAAATGTAATCAATTACAAGAGCGATTTGTTCATAGCGTAGAGTCACATGAGCCAATTTGGACAGAATTGAATTTATGGTTGGGAAGTAACTGTTGGAAAAAACAACAACAACATAGTTTTGTGACTATGCTGTTGTTGTTTTTTTGGAACAAAGACCCCTAGTGTATCAAATATGAACAATTCCAGTAAAATATGACAAATATAAGATTAATCTCCATGAGGCGGATCATATGAAGTAAATTTGGACAAAATGTTAGGAATTTATGTGAGAAAATCTATGTTTTCCAGGAAAAGGAGGGAAGGATAATTCCTCCTGATGATTAGAATATGAACTGTTCGAGTAAAATATGGTAAATATAAGAAATATCTCCTCGAGTCGACTCAAATGCAACAAAGCTGGACTAAATCGGATCGTGAATTAGGAAGTTATGTCCAAAAAAAGAATATTTTTGGTAGAAAATCTCCCCCTGGTGAATGAAATAAGAAGAATAAGAGTCTTAAATAGAAGATAAATCTCCTCAAGTCGATTCACGCGCACCAAATCTGGACAAAAATCAACCATTGGTTGAGAAAAGATGGCCCAAAAACTATTGAAAATAAATCTCAAGGATAAATATGCAACTGACCTTTCCCAAAATCAATCCAGTTCTTCCTCACACTTAGGTCTACCAGTATGAAGTTTGAAAACTGATTCAAAAGTTTGTGAGTTATCGCATTAACAAAAAAAAGAGATCTGCGGGAGACTTAACGATTCCATAACACCCCTGAGGTTTTGGGGAAAATTCTAGAATATATTCAAAGAATGCAAGAAGTTCGTCTTTCCGGCCGAACTTTGACAGGAGCGTCACGTAAACCCAACCCTGTACCAGATTTTCATGATGAAAACGTAAGATTCACATTATGGGGAACTTCATTTTTTTCACAAATTTAAGACTAAGACTACTTTAAACAGTTTTATTTCCCCATTAAATCAACTGCTGACATCTACACACATTCATCAAAGATCGCAACTGTCCGACAGCTGAGCTCACAGACTTTTATTCTTTCCAGAGAAATCTTTTCTGTACAAACTTCTGTAAAAAGAACTGGGCTTGTTGGTGAGTTGACGCCTCAGGCGTTTCGGTGTTCTGCAGTGATTGTTAAATGGACCGGGAGATGGTCCGGTGTGGCGTCAGCAGAAATGCGTAAGTGTTGTATCTGGTCTGTTGTGGTGAAGAAGGAGCTGAGTCGTAAAGCAAAGCTCTCAGTGTGCCGGTCCATCTACGTAAGAACCCTCACCTGTCGCGTTAGTTCTGGTAGTGACTGAAAGAATGAGGTCAGGGATGTCGGGTGAATTGTAAAGTCCATCCACACGACAGTAACAATTTCAATCAGCATCTACCTTTTCATCGACCACTTTCAATTTTTTTTCTCCCAACACACACCTTAGTACGAGGAAGAACTGGATTGAACTTTTTACAAAATACTTTTTTTTTCTACCTGTTGATCGGATTTTGTCCAAATTTGGTGCATAAAAGTTTATCTATCTAGTCTTTATCATATTTTACTCACAAATGGGTTTTTTCCCACAAAACATTTAACTTATCAATCAGTGCGGTTGTCTGTAAAACGCAGCGGGCTGGGGGCTTTTCCGCTGTACAACCGTATAATAATAATAATAATAATAATACGTTTTTATTTATGGAGCAGTTTTTATCAAATACTCAAAGTTGCTTTACAGGAACATAAAAAAAACAAACAAGTCAAATCAGAATCAGCCATCAGTGCATGAATGTGTGTTTGGGTCAGGATTTCCAGAGGGAGGGGGCGGCCATTGAGAAGTTTCTCTCAGCCCTGGTCCGGTGTTTGGTCCTGAGTGGTGGAGAGAGGAGGTTGGCATCAGAGGAGCGGTGAAGGAGGTCCGTGAGGTAGGAGGAGGGCGGGTCATGAAGGACTCTGTGATCGAGGAGAAGCAGTTTGAGCTGGATACACTGTGGGACAGGGGGCCAGTGGAGGTTCTGGAGGACAGGGGTGATGTGGTCCCGGGAGCGAGTGTGGGTGAGGAGACGAGCAGCAGAGTTCTGGATGTGATGGAGGCGTGGATCAGAGTCTCTGCAGCAGTGAAGGAGGGTGATGGACGCAGCCGGGCGATGCTTTTGAGGTGGAAGGAGGCGGATCGGGTGATTTGATTGATGTGCTGTTGAAAGGAGACGTTACTGTTGAAGATGACTCAAAGGTCACGTGAGAGGAAGGGGAGGAAACGTAGGCGGAGTTTGAATCGGATTTTCAGCAGTGGTTTTGCTGATGGGAAGTGATTCAACAATCTGTTGGAGAGAACTTTCTGAAGAACTGAAGCGCCACCTAAAATGACAAATCAGGCTCAACCGTAATCCTGTACTTCCTTTTTTTTTGTATGTAACTGTCAGAGTCTGTTGTGAAATTACAGATTAAAAAAAGACATTTGCAGGAATTGATTCGAGTCTCCAACCTCCGAATATATAACGATATAATAATAAATAAATAACCGAATATGAGTAAATACTTTTCACGCCCAGTGTTGAATAAAATTCTGGCTCACGCTGGGAGATCCCAAAGGGTTCCCAGGCCAGATGAGATGTATTGTACCTCCAGCTAGTTCTGACTTAGGGTCTCCTGTTGGATTCTATTGTTATTCTATTTTGCTATGTGATGTTTTATCTATAATAATATGATGTTTTATCTATAATAATGTGATGTTTTATCTATAATAATATGATGTTTTATCTATAATAATGTGATGTTTTATCTATAATAATGTGATGTTTTATCTATAATAATGTGATGTTTTATCTATAATAATGTGATGTTTTATCTATAATAATGTGATGTTTTATCTATAATAATATGATGTTTTATCTATAATAATGTGACGTTTTATCTATAATAATGTGATGTTTTATCTATAATAATGTGATGTTTTATCTATAATAATGTGATGTTTTATCTATAATAATGTGATGTTTTATCTATAATAATATGATGTTTTATCTATAATAATATGATGTTTTATCTATAATGATGTGATGTTTTATCTATAATAATATGATGTTTTATCTATAATAATATGATGTTTTATCTATAATAATGTGATGTTTTATCTATAATAATGTGATGTTTTATCTATAATAATGTGATGTTTTATCTATAATAATGTGATGTTTTATCTATAATAATGTGATGTTTTATCTATAATAATATGATGTTTTATCTATAATAATATGATGTTTTATCTATAATAATGTGACGTTTTATCTATAATAATGTGACGTTTTATCTATAATGATGTTTTATCTATAATAATATGATGTTTTATCTATAATAATGTGATGTTTTATCTATAATAATATGATGTTTTATCTATGATAATATGATGTTTTATCTATAATAATGTGATGTTTTATCTATAATAATGTGATGTTTTATCTATAATAATAATGTGATGTTTTATCTATAATGATGTGATGTTTTATCTATAATAATGTGATGTTTTATCTATAATAATATGATGTTTTATCTATAATAATGTGATGTTTTATCTATAATAATATGATGTTTTATCTATAATAATATGATGTTTTATCTATAATAATATGATGTTTTATCTATAATAATATGATGTTTTATCTATAATAATATGATGTTTTATCTATAATAATGTGACGTTTTATCTATAATAATGTGATGTTTTATCTATAATAATGTGATGTTTTATCTATCATAATATGATGTTTTATCTATAATAATATGATGTTTTATCTATAATAATATGATGTTTTATCTATAATAATGTGACGTTTTATCTATAATAATGTGATGTTTTATCTATAATAATGTGATGTTTTATCTATAATAATGTGATGTTTTATCTATTATAATATGATGTTTTATCTATAATAATATGATGTTTTATCTATAATAATGTGACGTTTTATCTATAATAATGTGATGTTTTATCTATAATAATGTGATGTTTTATCTATAATAATGTGATGTTTTATCTATAATAATATGATGTTTTATCTATAATAATATGTTGTTTTATTTGTGAGAATTTGATCTTTTATCTGTGAAAAAAGTGGTTTAATTTAATGGAACAAAAAAAGAACCTTCCCTCAACTGTGCAGCTGCGGAGCCAGTCTAATGTAACAACATGGAATGAACAAACATTTCAGCTGTCTGTTAGTAGTTCTGGACCACCCTGGGTTCTGACCCTCTCTGTGACGTCCTGTCCCACTCTCACCATGTCTTACCGATTTGTTTCATGCAGTACGTAAATGAAACATCCTGCTATCATCGCCTAAAATAGCAACAAACCCATCCTGGGACGGATTTGTTCGGACAAACAGTGACGCAGGACGCCGCGCTTGTTGATGCAACATCACAGAGGGGGGGGGTTTAATGACAATTTAGTCTAAACTTATTCCCATACTGGCCGGCCCTCGGGCCTAACTGGCCGTCCGTCTGTCAGCCCAGCCACAACTTGGATCATATATATTCACCAGAACCCATCCCTCCGTCCATGTGATTTATGACTGAGATGTGGGCCGGCCCCCCGCTACAGAGAATAGCTCTAACTTAATGTTCCTCCCGGTAGAAACCACCATAAGGCTTGAATCATCAGTCTTGGCTCATCGTGGTGGGGCCTCCCACCCACACCGTCAGCATGAGAGTCTCCAGTAAGCAATCATCTGACCCGGTATGGCGTCACTGGAAAACCACGCACTGTTATTCCCTCAGTTTTATTGTGATGTTATTTGTGTCCGTGCAGAAAATGATCCTACTGGGTTTCTTGTGAGGCAGGCATGAATCAACCATGAATCTAAATGTCAGACATGCATTGATGAATATATATTTATATGTGAATTTATGCTATATTATAAATAATTATATCTATCTCATAAGTTTCTGTTTCGTAGCGCAGAAATCCGTAATTACATACATAAATGAATCATGTCATCAAACTTTTACTTCCTGTTTCTCCCACATCCGTTTTTGGAAATGATCAAACAGCTGTTTCTACCTGTGAACGAGCTCTATGCTAAGCTAAAGCTAAGGCTAACGCTAATCTCCTGCGCGTACAGACATGAGATCAGTCACTTTTTCAATCACTCTCTGATGTAGCTGTTCATTTATCAAAAACTGTCCTTTTCAAATAAATAAATAAATAAATATAAATGCGTGTTTTTTCGCTTACAGGTCAGAGGTCGGTGACTTTGCTTGCTTTTGATTTATTAGATTAAAAGTCCTTTGATGCTTGCATGTACCGACCCACTCACATGTGCTCAGCATGAAACCGACACACCGATCCAAATGATTCATCCACTCCCACTCAGGAACATGCGGTACGAGTACAGCACAAACTAAAGCAGCAGAAACTCTATTAAAATAGAGTTTTAAAGTCCCTTTAATGTTCCCAATAAGACAAATAAAAACTACACAAACATTCCCTCTTTACAGATTTAATTTTGGGTTTTGGTTTAATATCTGAGACATTTCGTGGAAAATAGTCAGTTTTATGTTTTTATAAATGTATTTCTTCTTCTTATATATATTTTTTGGTTGTATGAAGCCACATAATTCTGTTCAGTTACTTAAAATAGCCCTTTTGATCTCTGGTGTCCCCCAGGGCTCCATCCTTGGCCCCTTGCTCTTTAGCATCTACATGCTGCCTACTGAGTCTAAACAGGTTCAGTCCCATTTTTCAATACGAACTAGAAACAGGAAATGAGACTTAACCGCTGAGCGGGAACATTAATTAAACATTCCATCATTTTTTTTTCACACCAGGGAAAGAAAGGTGGAGTAAAAAAAAAACATCCTGTGACTCATTCAGCGCTGCTCTTGTTTTTCCCCGTCTCTCCATCTGTCTCCTCTCCTTTTCTTTTGTTTCTGTCAGCAGATGTTTTCTGGAGTATCTCCTCACACCTGGCTCTCCTCTCACACCTGTTCGCCATCACCTCATCGACATGCGGCGAATGAACTGTTACATCAGCCCCTCTTTGCTCCTATAGGAGATTGATGTTTGGTCTTTGTATTTTTTTCCCCACGTCTGCCCTCATGCCAACGATTGATCTTGTTGCATCCAGGATCTCGTCACCAGCTGAGTTCCTGTATTCAACTCTCGTCTTCCATCTAGCCTTCAAGAGCCCACGCCTCAGCGAGACCTCCACATTGATCAGAACACCCGGCCAGTCGCCGCCGACACCCTTCACCCCGTTTCACGTACAGTAACATTCTCTTTGAAAACCAACCACCTGCCTCTGCCCCCGAATCCAGACATAAAACAGGAACCACACAGAGTTTCAAAGAGTTTCAAAGAGTCCATTTCAGACATTCTTCTGTGGAATATTCACTATTTATATTCACAAAACGTCGGGGATATTAATGAATAGTCCGTCGCAGATCCATCGTGCGAGTCACATGACTGCATGACCTGGAAGTCAAGCGAAGCTAACACGGCTAATAAAGTGTGAAGTATTATTATTATCATTTTATTATTATTATTATTTTAACTATTGTTATTATTATTAATAACACTATTATTATTAATATAATTATAATTATTTTCATTATGTGTCTACACAGAAACAGCTCCCACTGTCTTCTCCCACTCAGGCAGGATGTCACTCAAGTCTCTGGGACCCGGTCCAAATCTAATGTCAGCAACTGCCTGGAATAAACAACATTTGGTGAGTCCGTTTCTAATGATTGACTCAGTCAGAGGCGTGTCTCTTAATTCAATGTAATTAAGATGACGCGTTCATGCAAATCAGGAAATGCTAAAAACACGAATCACCAGAGTGTTTGGGATTAAGTCCACCATGTGAAAGGAGTAGCGATGGTTCCTCGGATCTTCGACCCTCTCCTGCCGCGCTGAAACACTTATCGGTCCAGAAATACCCGTTGGTGTCAGAAGTTTCACACTTTTCGCCGGTGGGTGTACTGTTTCACACATTTTCACAGTTTGAGCTGAGCTCTGCTCATCAAATGCACAATTTGACGGCGGCTTTCCCATCTGCCTCCGGCGGCGGTAGACGGAGACTGTGACATTATGATGACATAATGATGAATCACGTGTCAGAGAACTGTTTGGAGCTGAGAACCGTTTTGTCAGTGTCGAGGTGGCACAGGTGGTCGATTTCTCACAGCGGGTCTGGCTGTTGGGAAAACATCAAAGAGGCGGCGAGATTGAAGAAGTGGGGGTTAGTTTCTCGCTACCAGGGATGATGCAGAGAACATCTTCGTCTTCAAGTTGTTCCCCTTTGGAGGTCTCCACAGTGATTCATCTCTATCCTTCTTGCCCTGTCGTCTGCATCTTGTTATGTCACAACAACCAACTGCATGTCCTCTCTCACCACATGCAGAAACCTCCTCTTTGGTCTTCCTCTTTTTCTCAAGCATCCTGCTACCAGTAGATCCGCCAACCCTCATCTTCATGGGTCCAAACCATCTCAATCTGTCCTCTCTGACTTTGTCTCTGAGACATCCAACCTGGACTGTCCCTCTGATGTCCTCCTCTCTAATCCTGTCCTTCCTCCTCACTCCCAGAGAACATCTGAACATCTTCATCTCTGCCTCCTGTCTTCTGGTCAGAGTCACCGTCTCTAAACCATCCAGCAGAGCTGATCTCACCTCCATCTCGAAAACTTTCCCTTCACTCCTGCTGCCACTCTTCTGTCACAGATAACTCCTGACACCCCTCACCACCCACTCCACCCTACTGGCACTTGTTGCTTCCTCTCTTTTCCAAACTCAACGTTGCTCTGAGGAGTTGACCCCCAGTCCTTAAACTCCTCATCGTTCCACCTGCCTCTCTTTGATTCACACACATCACACATGTTCTGTCTCGTGTTCCTCTTCTCTCCAGCACATACCTCCAGTTCTGTTCAGTCTGTTGGTTCTGGCTCGTTTTATCCACAGTCTGACTGATGGGAGGGTGAGAGAGAGTGTCCGGGGTGTGAAGGGGCTCTGAGGATGTTGGGTGGATCATACTAGTACTAGGCTAGTGAATTATCACCGACGAGGTTTCTTAATAGGCTAACGATTCCAGCTGACGTTAACCGGTTCTTCCACAATTGTTAAAATTCTCATTTTTGAAACTCTACTTATGCAAATCCAAAAATGAAACGCATCTTTACTATAATACTCTCAATACTCAATACAGGGTAACTGGACGGAGAAGTTTTTCTCTCTTCTCTGAGGTCATATGATGAGTTCAAGATCAATGGAATGCAAGAATATTCTCAAAAAAAAAAGTAACAATGAATCAAATTCTGTGGGGCCGTTTGTACAACAGCAACTTTTTACCACATTTATCTCCGAACAACGTTTAAAAAGCGGCGCCCGGTTTGTAAACTCACTTCTTTTTAACACATTTACACTAATAGTTACGGACTTGGTCGTATTTGTCTTCCTAGGAAACACGTGTTCAATAAAATGTCTAAATATTAAATATTAAATACAAATGCTACATCTAAATGTTAAATCCAGGCCTAAACAAAATGTAAAAAATAAATATTAGAAACCCCCTCTGAACAACGTAAATGTAACATAAACCTTTAAACTTTACCGAACTGTTGAACAACAAACTAACGATGTTGAAGATAATTCGGTTAAGTTAAATGTTTTTATGGTTCTTCAACGTTTGCTGTCTTATGCTTCCCAAACATGGCTGACAGAAACTTCTGGCTTGCAAAATAAAAGCCCCGCCCCCATTCTATGACGTCACTGCTTCCTGTTTGTGACCCAGCAGGTTTTTGGTTATCATTTATTTCAAGTTTTCTTTTATTTGTATTATTCGTGTTGTCCATGTTATAATTTATTGAATGGACCTTCATCTGTTTGGATGAAAAACAAACTCTTCTTCAAACTTCTTTTTCTCCTGCGGTGTCAATGCTAAGAATCAGCTCCCGCTCCAGAACCAGCTCAGAAACCATCTTTTTTTTCAAGATGGGGGCCTAATTTACCGCAGATGAACGTGGATTTCATGATCGAAACCTTTTATTTATGTACTTCTGCTGACGTCAGTGTAAATATTCATTGAAACGAAATGTTTAGTTCCGTTGGGAGCATTTAGGTTCAGCATTTAGATTCAGATTTGATGTTTAGATTTAACATTTCCATGTAGCATTAATATCTCTATTGAATATTTGATGTATAGACATTTTATTTAACACATATTTCCTAGGAAGATAAATAGGAATAAGTTCATAAATATTGCTGTAAGTGTTTTTTGGGTTTTTAAAACATTTTTTTTAAAATTTAAAGTGACTTGAAAATTTGACAAAAAGAAAAAGTTCTTCTTGAAATCAGCATTTAAAGTCCATGTTTGCACATTTCCAGCCGCAGCAGGAGACCGTTAGCAGCACAAAGCTGTGACCAACCAACAGTGCGCTACCTCCAGATGAGAGGGTCTCTCACGAAACCCGGGGTAAGTATTCGGATCCCTCTCTTCGTCTTCATCGCACTCCAGACGGTCGGACCAGGGACCTGTATAAAAAGCCGTGAAAACGGCATAGTGTTGGAAAATATGAACCACTTGCGTACATTTGCATGCCGTGCTTCACAGTTAATAACAGTTATTAGAGATTTATGTGAATCATCACCGGACGCCCCCATTGTGCCTCTGGCTGAAATGTTCCGGCCGATGTCGTCACTGAAGATGACATCACCAGGAGAATCCACGGCAATCTGTCGCCGTCTGTTTGCTTCCTTCTGTCAAAAATAATCACTGGATCTCTAGGGGGGCTCCAATCATGACAGCAGTCCAGTCAACCCCCCGAAGTTCTTCTCTTCTTCCTGCTCTTTGTAGTCCACTGCCTTTAAACGTTTTACAAGATAATGATATACACTATTCTTATTCGCTGCAGGATCATCTGGGATTCTCCCGGTGGGCCCGAGCCCATTGGGGCCGGATCTGATATCATTACTGAGGGATGGCGGTCCAGCTTGTTGATTTTCTTAACTGGCGCCGGGTTGGCACCGACACATCTCTTCCTCGCCCCCTCTTCACCCACTCAAACTCCCACTTATGTGATTTGAGTGTCGGGATATTGCGACACCAGACGAGCCGACGTGCAAAAGGTGTAGGAGAAAGTAAAGAGTAAAAAAGATGAAACATCTACAGAAGGTGTGAAAAGTAACCTTTATGTGTTTCTACATAGAAGGTGGATAAAAAATTCAAAAATATAAATATATATATATATATATATATATATATATATATATATATATATATGAACTGCTCAGCTGTTTGCTTGAGCTCATTTTGAGTTTCTATTTCTGATATAAAATGTGACCGGACCTGTTTATAATCTGACCCAGTGGAAGCATGTATGTGTAGAAGAGGAAGGGTCCAATGATGGAGCCCTGGGGGACACCACAGGTCAAAGGGGCCACCATAGAGGAGGCATTATCCATGACTATTGAAAAAGTCTGACTCGAGCAGTAGGAATTTTTGACATATTAAAGCATGTGAGGACTGACTAAACAGAATTATGGGACTTGATGCGGACAAAAAAGTCTAATAATGGTCAAATAGTTTCATAAAAACATTCTTTACCAAAAGGTTGAGACTATTGGACTATTTTCTATGAAACAAAATAGAAAATAAACTAAAACATGCTCGACCAGAAGGTAACATAGACTTGTTTGAGGGGACCCTCTCTGTTAAACCCCCTCCTCTGTTGCCACTTTGACTTGTGGTGTCCCTCAGGGCTCCATCCGTGGCCCCTCACTTCTTTTTACCCCACTGGCTCGTATTATAAACATGTTCAGACACATTTTTAAAACTTAAATAGAGACTTAAAATGTGTTCAGCCGAATAGCTGAGTTCATCCCTTGTGTTTGAAGAAAAACAATGGGAATAATCCTGATATGATCATAATCCCTGTCAGTCTGGTATTTCTCCATCTTAATAAGCATATTTAGTAATACCGGTCCAAACAGTTGGTATGTCTGGATTGAGTAAATTCAACAAACTCTTTTTTTAAGAACTTTGTGGTCTCTATAACGCCTGTCTGTCCTCCGAGCGGCTTTATATTCATATTTGTTCTGGTTTGTTCCTCTTCAGTTAGAGCTTCATCAGTTCCGTTTTATAATCTTTCTTGCCTTGACTGTGACAGAAGTCATCAACCAGTAGTCATCAACACTAATTGCGGGCCGGACTAATGATGGGAAATCTTCGACCGATGCATAAAGCCCCCCACACGCTGCTCCGCTTTGTGAGTGTGTGGTTCTATAAAGGCTGACGTATGACGGGCGTTTACGCTGTTTCATAAAGTATACTTTTGTGCGCATGTATACGAGGGTCCGGATTGCAAACGTGTTCTTTTTCTCAATGGCATTCATGGGCGGTGAGAAAAGGTCCAATTCTTGGAAGAAGTAACGACCACTTCTGTGGACTTTCACACAATTTCTTCCTCTTTTTATGCTTGAATTGTCTAAATGTTTGTTCTTGTTCTTAATTAAGTGCCTTAATAACCCTTTGATGTCCTGCTCAACTGTTTGGCAGAGCAAATTTTGTGTCACCAGTTGTTATTGAGGAATGTGACTGAACATGTTTATAATCTGACCCGGTGGCAGCATGTGTATGCTAAAGAGTAAGGGGCCAAGGATGGGGTCCCTGGGGGACACCAAAGGTCAAAGGGGCCACCGAGGAGGAGGCATTATCCTGGTGTCAAGACTTTGTGTTTATTTATTATTAGGGGAAGTTCTGTTATTTGGATTTGTGTAGCCTTTGTGTGTGTTTCACTTGTGTTCCGTTCTCACTCTGTGTCGGTCCTGTGATTGGTCATCGTGTTCACCTGTGTTTCCCCTCCACCTGTGTCTCGTTGTCTCGTTACATCAGTGTATAAAGTCTGTCCTCACCTTCCCTTCTCTGCCTGTTTGTTGTATGATGTTCCCTTGTGTCGTCACGCGTCCCAACTTTCTCCCAGCGTCTCTGAGGTTTATCCTAGTGGGTTTTTTTTGTTCCTGTTTTTCCTAGCGCCCTTTTGCTTAGAATAAATATTTTTGCACCCGCTCTGCTGCTGCTGCGTTTTGTGTCTCCGTTTGGGGTCCAAGCTAAACCCAGGAAAGTTCCTGACGCCATGGCTATAGTGAAAGTCCTATTTGAAAAGCAGGATTTTTTACTTACTTAAAAAACTTATTAAACAGAATTGTATACATTGAAACAAACCAAAAAACAGTCTAAAGGTCAAAGGTTGAGCTCATCTAATTAAAATTGACTGTTTTCCATGAAACACAAAACTTTCTCATTTTATGATTTGTATAAATCAAATATTTTTAACTGTTGGTCAAGCAACAAAAAAGATTAAATTGATTAAATTATTTGGCATTACATGGTAAATTTACTGTCCGTGATACGAATTGAATAAATTCCCCAAAGAAATAAAATATTTAATGAAATACATTTCCCATATTTTTGATTCTTGGACGGGTCATTAAAGGGTTTAAACACAAAGGTTTAAAACGTGTTTTCATTCCCTCGCCTATTTTTATTTGGAGATTCAGGATTTACTTTATTGTCGTTCAGACTCTTCGCCGGTGGCCGACAGGAGCAAATGTAGATATAATTCTTTTAGTTTTTTGGTAGGCTGGTAGAACTTGGGGAGTGGCCTAAAGGTACACACTGGATTTCTGCCACTTCCTCTTTTGACCGAACCTGTTTATAATATGACCTTATAGCAACATGTGCATTATAAATTAAATGTATTATTATTATTATTATTATGTGTATGCTAAAGACTAAGGGGCCAAGGATGGAGCCCTGGGGAACACCACATGTCAAAGGTGGCACCGGGGAGGAGGCATATATCATCGCTATTGAGTCGCATTCAGGATTTTTTGTTTCATATTTAAAGTGTGTGAGGATATATTTAACAGAATTATTTAACTCTTCTTTCAATCAAGTAGTTTTTCTAATAAAACATTTCTCTATGTAATGGTGTAAAATAGAGCCTTGTTTTGTTTTTTTACTGTTCGAAAACATGCTTGACGAAACGGAAAACTTAGAGCGTGGCTTTTTTCTAGGTGGGGAGAGAAACTGGGGAACAGAAATGAAAATAGATTTTTCCACACCATTAATCAAAGTAAAGCTTTCAACCGTACAAAGAAGACGAGTCATTTTTGACAGATGGTAGCTTCTTACATAATTACTTAGACCTTCCCTCTTCCCTCCTCTCCCTCGCCAACCGTTCACTCCCATCCTGTAAGCCGTCCTCACACTGTAGCAGGTGTGATGAAGGAACCCCACCCCACCGGCCCCTCAGGTCCATACCGCTATGACAAATAACACAGCAACACCGAAGACACCTGATGATGAAATGGAGGAGGATGATTAAGGAAATGAAGATGAATCACTCCGGAATTAATGTGAATGTCTGTGAGGCGGATATCTCTCTCTGTATGGTTTTCTCTCCTACACCAATTCTGCTTTTTTAAAAACGGAAACTGTCACCGGTGTGTGGGGGTGTTGGGAGGGATTCCTCACCTGGCTATTTTTAATGGTGTGATCACGTGTCTAAGGGTGGATTTTTGACATCATCTCAAGGTTGAGTCGATCAGCGTGGAGAATGCGATGACATAAAGGAGAAGAGTTTTTCTTTTTGTGTGTCAGGGTGGGGATTCGCTTGGATATTAAGGAATCTTCATCCCTGCGTCTCTACTCCACTAGCCCCATCCTTGACCCCTTTCTCTTTAGCATATTCATTCTGCAACTGGGTCTTATTTTAAACAGCTTCAGCCACATTTTTCAATAAGAACTAGTGATGGTTCAAAAATGCGCTGAACCAAACGGTTGAAGAGGACATTAAAGGGTTTTATTAAAAATGATTCCTTTGCCTATTTGATTTATTTTCCTCATTTATTCATTTAAATATGTTAGAAAACTCATTGTTTTTGTGACGCATGTTTTCACATAATCAAATATCGGATTATTAAAATGATTTCATAAAGTTATATATGGATGGATGGATGTTTAGAAACTTTACTAATCCCCACAAGGGGAAATTTAGTTGTTACAGCAATTCCAACATACAGATATTTTATATATATCTATATATACATACATATATACGTACACCTACATGTATACATGCATATACCCTCAATACATTTTTAAGTTAAATTAAAGGAACAATATGCGTTCAAATATAAAGAGAAAGGAAAGAGTCAGATCCCCAAAGGCATATATATATTATAAATTAAAAATAGTCCGGCTACAGATGTGCAATAGTTGTCCAGGTGCAGATCATGTGATCTGTGGGGTTTATCATGGGAAATAGTCGATTTTAGTTAGTTTTGCTAAACTTTTTGGTAAAAAATGTTTTAAGAAAAACTATTTGATCCCTTTTTTTTGTTGTATCAAATTCGTAAGTCCTCTCATGTTTTAAATATGAAAAAAGAAAATCCTACTTTTTGAATAAGACTCTCTCAAAAGCAATGGTAAATGCCACCAATTTGACCTGCGGTGTCCCCCAGGGCTCCATCCTTGGCCCCTTACTCTTTGGCATATACATGCTGCTACTGGATCATATTATAAACGGGTCCTTTCACATTTTTTTGTAAGAAATTGTGACTAAAATGTGCTCAACCACACAGTTAAAGGAACTGCTGGGGGTTGCCAGGCCAACCGGTACACAAATAATGTAAAAAATAAATAAATAATTGAAATTGATGGTGGGTAAATCAGTAAAAGAGCTTCCTGGAACTGCAAAGTTCATTTTATAAATATACTTCTGAGTGCTTAGAAGGGGGTCTGCCGTCCCCGCCGTCTGCCAAAATGCACAATGGACTCATTCAACTTCTGCTATTTAAAGCTTCCGATCACAAACGAGATAGAAGTAAGATACAGGAAAATGTCAAAACACGGCTGATGGACACTCGGCACTCTGTTTATTTGTATGAATGACTGACAGCTGAAGCCCATGCGGCGCTGATGAGCGGTGGATTAAAACCCACTGTGAGTGAAAGTCACCAAACAACCACAGACACTGATCAGAAAAACAAGGAAGGGAAATTTGTCCGGTTAGGAAGTTGAAAGTGATTGTGAGTCCGTTTCAGGTGCTTTGGTGCAAATGCAAATGACAACAGGTGGAACTGGTTCTGCACAACAAGGTTCTGGTTCTCCAGGTGGAGGCTGCAGATCATTTCTATCTGGTTTAGCATTTTGTTAGTGTCCTTGTCTCGACACGGGAAGAGCTGGACAAAATTGTTGAAGAGCAAAAACCAAACAGCAGAACCAGTATCTGTTCCTTAGCAGGTTACTGGTGTGCACCTTAATGACAAAACCCTCAGAAACTGTTCATGGCGGTGGCGTGAGTCCAGCCGGCCCAGCGCCGAGCAACTCGACTGGCATTTGTCAAGGAACAGCAGATTTGGCAGGTTCTCCACTGGCGCCTCGTTCTCCTCACAGATGAAAGAAGGTTCAGGAGTCTGAAGACGCCGTGGAGAATGTTATGCTGCAACATCATCCAGTAGGACCGGTTTGGTGGTGGGTCAGGGACGGTCTGGAGAGGCGGATCTTTGAAGGTTAGCACAGAACTTGCTGTTTTATCCAACAGTACCGTCACCCCTGCTGGTATAGATAAAATGATGAAATCCTTTTCATTCTGGGTTCCGGGTTCCGCCTGGCCCAGGACAAAATCATTAGTAGGCAGTTGCTGGATGATGAAGGTCTTGACGCCATTGACTAGTCCTCACCTGAATCCACCTGAGAACATCTGTGGGACGTTGTGCATCGATCAAGCAGACGCCGCCAAGTATAACCACAGACTGTCCAGGAGCCGTGATCCAGGTCTGGGAGGAGATCCGCCAGGACACCATCCACACTTCATCAGGAGCAGGTCCAGATGTCGTCAGGAGTGCTTACAGGCACGTTTGAGACAAACCCACCAATGAGACACATGATGAGTTTATTAGGATGAAAATGACTCAAGTCGGATCAGAACATGTGATTTCAGTTTCTCACTTTGATTCTGGGTCTGATTCAGAACCCAGCGCTCAGTGGGTTCATGATTTTGTTTCTCGTTGAACTTTCTTATGTCATTTTGTGCTTAACAAATAGCAGAATGAAGATCTTTCAACTTCCAACAAGTTCACCAAGATCTGATGTGTGACTGAAGTGTTCCATTTTTTATTTTTGAATCATTTAGACGGAATCGTAGCTTTAGGATAACAAAGAAGAATAAGTCGGCGTAAAATGCATGACACTGTCAAACTGGTAGTTTTAGATTTTTCTTTACTTAGAAAGATAATAAATTCCTGCTAGTCTGCTAGAAAAGAAAAAAGAATTAGTCGAATAACTGGAAAAAGCACTCAGAGCGCTCGAACCTCCAGCGAGGCGCACCAGAACCCGGAGTAAACACGGCTGTGAGCAGAATCTATTAAATCGCTTTATTTAGGACCCATGATTCAGATCCTACATTAAAGTCTGAGTTATTACCAGCCTCTAAATCTACCCACAACTCCAACAAACTCTGAGCGTCTCCCATAAAGCTCTGGAACCGTTCAACTCTCCTCCATCTCTTGAGCCCTCCACATCCAAGTCTCTGCCCATAACCACCACCTCCGACCCCCACCACCCTTTTTTTTCAGTTTCTTCATCTAAGATGTGATCATCCCAGCCGCCATTTGTTTTTCCGCAGACACAAAGATGATGTTTGGATCAACATTATAAAGCTCTTGCTCAAAGTTCAAATTCATCAATCGACACCAAAGCAAAACTGAACTTCAAGACGGAACTTTCGCCACAAGGTGGCAGCACCGCAACCGGCTTTATTTCGCTTTATTTTATTGTTATAACACAAGATGTTCAGTGGATTGAAGGTAATGTCTGTGTACATGAATTAAGTTCTAAGAGTGACGCCATGAAACATGATTCGACCCAAAACTTAAGAATATCTAGAATGTGCCAAAAACCACGTCTGGGTAAAAGATCATGCAAATCAACCTCTTGTCAAGAAGTTATGACGTAATGTCGCCAAAATTCAATCCCCTCCAGGATATGTCGAAAATTACCGCTGGATAAACTTTCATGCAAATCCGTCTTTTAGTTATTTACGTAATCTTGCTGACAAACAAACAAATGCACAGAAACAAAATAAAAAAACATTCCATCCATAGCGGATTGAATAAGGAGCAACTGGAGGAGATGAAGACTCAGAGGAAGAAGAAGAAAAGAAAGGGAATAAGGAGAAGATGGAAACCTTCTTGACATCTTTTTTTTCGCTCAATGTCAGCTGTGATAGGGTCCAGCACCCGCCACCCCTGAAGAAGATAATCGCTTACGAATTCATGAATTTTCATGCATTCATCATGGTGTGAAGATAAACGCAGGTCCGATATGGGTTTCCCTGGGTGTTCATCAGTTGGTTATGAGCATAAGGTGAAGAAATACCCCCCCTCCCTAATCTGTATGCATCACCTGTGTCGAGTATTTCTTTGACTTTGTAACTATCACCACATGAACAGAACTGTAATAACGCGTTTTTATGAACGGTCTTTCATCGGGACTGACTCAAGCGAAGAAGGCGAGAATGTTTCTGATCAAAGTTCTCAGTGAGAGGAAAGTTTTGATGTCTGCAGCCTCATATCCATGGAAACGAAAGCGACCGGCCGTGTGTTCTCCTCTGCATGAGAGTGTGGGAGGACACTTCTCGGGGATCACCAGCTGAGGAGCAGAGGTAAAGCCTCCCGCTGCAAGCGGTCAACAGGAAATCCCTTTATCGCCATGACAACGGGACGAATCTGCGTTAGAATGGCGTCAGCCGCGTCCCAGAGTCACATCGCAATATCTGCTATTTTCCCAGTGTAAATGAAAAGAATCCTTGTGCTTCGACGTCAGTCATGTTATCATCTTAGCATCACGAACAGAAAACATCCTTATTACATTACGCACCAATTCAACCACTTGGGCTTAGTAACATTTTCCTACAGCCGCGGTCCAGATGGATGAATCATGAGTCCATAATACGCTGACTGCTGTTGGTTTCATCCTCTATCCAGTTACCGGGCAGAAAGTCTCTCATATTCTCCCTTTTAGCCTTCCCTTAAAGAAGAAAGAGAATATCAAAAATACATATATTAAGCGTAGATATATATTTTAGGTAAAATAAGACAATAAGGAATGAAATATTTTCACCCTTTAATTAAAGTCCTGCTCAACTGTTTGAGTCTTTATTTCTTATTAAAGAATGTGACAGAACCTGTTTGTGATGTGACACAGTGGTGGGATCTATGAGGGGGGCGAGGATGGAGCCCTGAGGGCCACCACGGGTAGAAGGGGCTACTGACGGGGGGGATTAACTATGGCTTCGAGAAAATCCTGTTGGATAAAGTATTATTTTGGGGGGCTTATTCAAACTAAAACTAATCATGTGACTTGATACACATGTACATTTTATTCAATATATTATTTACATTTCTCTATACATTTTAGAATGTCTAGATTAAAATAATTTCTTTCGCAAAGAAATGAAATATGCAAATGAGTTATTTTCCCAGAGGGTTTTCTTTTAAAGGGTTAAAGGGTTAAACCTTTAACGTCCTCACTAAGACAGAAAAAAACCCAAACTGGATAAGTATCTCTTTGCATATTCTATTTCTTTAAATAATAAACCCAACACTCTAAATGGACCATTAGTTGACAAACTGTTAAGTCAAACATGTTTTTATACAGTAGAAAGCAAAAAAACTAACAGACTTATAAAATTAGATCAACCTTTAGGTGAAGCTGGTTTTTCTGAAAGTATTTGACCCATAGTATACTATACTGTACTATACTGTACTGTACTATACTATACTATACTATACTATACTGTACTATACTGTGCTGTACAATACTATACTATACTGTATTATACTATACTGTACAATACTATACTATACTGTATTATACTATACTGTACAATACTGTACTATACTATGCTGTACAATACTATACTGTATTATACAATACTGTACAATACTGTACAGTACTGTACTATACTGTACAATACTGTACAGTACTGTACAATACTGTACTATACAATACTGTACAATAATATACTGTACTATACAATACTGTACTATACTGTACAATACTGTATTATACTGTACTATACTATACAATGCTGTACTATACAATACTGTACTATACTGTACTGTACTATACAATACTGTACTATACTAAACTATATTATACCATACTGTACTATACTATATTATACTATACTAAACTATATTATACTATACTAAACTATATTGTACTATACTATACTATATTGTACTATACTATACTATTCGATACTATACTATACTGAACTATATGTATGCTACTTGCCAAAAGCACACCAAAATAAATCCCGCTTATCGAACGGGACTTTCTCAATAGCAATGGTTTATTGCCTCCTCCTGGGTGTCACCTTTGACCTCTGATGTCCCTCTGATGTCATTGCCTGACTCACCTTTACATGTTTCACTTTAAATTAACTGGTTAAAAATAAGTGACTACGTGAAATGATATTAAAGTAAGAGAGGGGTTCCACTCAGGCCTCTGCTCTCTCTTCCTGTTTGCTGCCTCCCTTTGGGTTTTGACGGCACCGCGGCGTCTCTGGGTGCAGATGGATCTGATTCTGCTGGTCAGACGTCTCTGTCTCATGTCGTTTGACTGTACATTTAAATTCATAATCAGAGGCTGTTCACCCCCCGGAGGAGTTCTCTGACAAAGAGACCATCCGGTGGAGAAGTGGGAGGACAAGAGCCTCTCGGCTCCCTCTGATTCACTAGACCGCCTCCTCTGGTGGGTCTCTTTCAATTAGACTCGCTGATGCGACAAAGAATCATCACCTCTCCTCCTCCTTTCAGTTGTAAAAACTCATTCTTCTAGGGCTAAACTGTTGTCCTCACCACAAAGTCTCAACGTCCTTCCTGCTGCGTCTTTACTCCTTTGTCTTCGGCCCGCCTCTGACTGAAAGTCGTCCTTGTCTCGCAGACGGAGACGACTTTTATGTAAGTGGTTGCATTCAAACAACCTCGCGGATTCAGACAAGCAAAGTTTAAGCGCTTGGATTTCATATCCAGGTAGTAGAAGAGTTTTTCTATTCTTTCATGAAATAACGGGAGATTTTTGTGGACTGATGGGACATGAGATGATCCTCCTGAAAAACCTGGAGCCGCCTCGATCTAGTGTTTCACCGCCTTTTTGTCCAATTATGTTTTCTTGAATCTATTTATTTGATTTATTCCTGCCATTGGCTCTTTTCATCCTCATTCCCCTGAAAGACTTAAGAAGCTTTAGTTCCAAACTGGGAGCGCTGCTAGAGGTTGGTGCATTGAAAACAGAATGAAGGACAGAAGAATTCTACACAGTCTGGTGACGGACCGCCTACCTGTTGCTGCAGCTGTACCATCACCTGGAGACTTCTGTATCCGTTTGTTTCATCGTTTCTGTTTGTTCATCGTTGATGTCAGTTTGTTTGTCCGTCTTCTTCATCACTGCCCCCGTGACACTTTCACCAAACGCTGTTGTTGATCACTTTGTGTTTTTCTCTGCATCATTTCCATGAAAATAACGGCTACTAACGTCTTCTCCATGGCTAACGGCTAATAACGGGCTAGTCTCCACGACTGGCATGATGATGAATTATTCCGTCACCCAACTGATGAAATTCAACAACTACAACACTCCGTTGTGAATATCGGTTATTAAACGACTTGGACTCCTTCACCAGCCCCGTTACTTCACAGAAGTTGCCGTTCTAAGTTTGTTTACTCCCGCCCAGGTAACTCCACTCCGTCCTTCTGGTCTGAATTGTGCACCGTCGCGTCTCAGACGCGTCATCAGAACGCTGTCGCTATTCCCACTAGTGGCACTGGAGTTTCCTCCATGAATTTATACACTGTGCATGTTAGAAAACGTGGAGTGGATTTCAGTCTTCTTCGGCCGATACAGAGACTCACTGTTCCATCTAGTATTAATATTGAACTCTTTAATACACAATCTCTCACAAACTCCTCCCGACTGGATTACTGTAACTCACTTCTCATCGGGACCCCTGTTAAAAGTCTTCAAAGACTTCAGTATGTTCAAAACAGTGCTGCAAGGATCCTGATGAGAGTTTGTAAACACGAACACATCAACCCCGTTCTTCATTCCCTTCATTGGCTTCCCATCTCCTCCAGGATTGATTATAAGATCTCTCTCCTCACTCACCAGTGCATCCATGGTAACGCACCCCCCTACCTGAAAGAACTACTCACCCCACTGACCTCAACACGATCCCTCCGTTCTACCCACTCATACCGCCTCCTCCTTCCCCGGACTAAGCTCAGCACCATGGGAGATCGGGCCTTCTGTTCTGCTGCCCCTCGTCTGTGGCATGCCCTCCCTGACCATCTGAGGGCTCCACAGACGACTTTCCTTTTTAGCAGAATCTATAACTTTAATTACCATTTTTGGTCATGTTTTTATATAGTTATTATTTTTATTTTTTATTGATGCTTTTATCTGCTTTTACTTTGTAGCACTTTGAGATTTGATCCAAATGTAAAGTGCGTTATAAATTAAATGTATTATTATTATTATTATTATTATTATTATTAATAAACAATTGATGTGGGCGGAGTCTCTGACGGCCACACGCTACTAAACTTCCTCTTCTATGGTCTCTTCCCAATCAGGGTCACCACAGCGGATCCTTGTGTTCCATTTATTGATTTGACATTGTTGGTTTTTTTTTATGTCGGATGTCCTCCCTGATGCAAACCCCCAGCTTTTTTATGGAAAAAACATTATTTTTGGACATAATTTTTTAACCGTTGGTGCAATTTGGTCCAGATTTGGTGCAAATGTATCAGGTTAAGGAGACCTATCTTCTTTAGATCGTATTTTACTGTAATAGTTTATTTACTTACAGTAGTAAGTACTGTAGAAATACTTACTACAGTAATACTTTGTAGAGGGGAACCCTCTAATTAATACACAAAAAACGCTGTGAAACAAAAACAGCGTTTTCTCAGAAATAACTTTCTACATAGCTGGTGGGGATGACAGCGTAGGTTTCTGTTTTGAGTTTCTGTCAGCCTTTTTATCCATTCTACTTCATTTTTTTCATTCCACTGCCTCTTTTGGGTCCAAATCCTTTACAAAAAAGGTCCTTGTAGCGACAAGGACCTTTTTCAGTCTAGTTAACGTAATAGCACACCTGTTAGAAGGTAAGTAAGAGGGTGGAATTCTACACAGTAGTTGTGGGAACCTTGAAACAATTATTGCTTTGCTGAGGTTTTGTTGTGTTGTGTTACATTATTCAAACATTCATTTGTCCTTTAGACTTAAGGACGTTAATCTAAAGAACATCAAAGAGCCGATACATTTGAATAATCATCTTCCTTGAGGAATACTTATTAGACGTTTAAATGTCATGGAAGACATTCCAGTAAATGACAACACATGGAGGGAGTCGGCATAAATCTCTCACTGCAACGTCTAGACACTCCCACAAGACCTTGACACTTCCACTGGTGACTGGGGCTTTACTGCACATCTAGTTCACCCACACCTCACACTTATTCATCGAACCAGCACCCTGCCACCCTCACAACAACACTTAAAACACACACTTCAGGTCTGGTCTCCTAGGTTCTGAGCTGTGGATGAGAGTTCTCTCTCGCCGCCCCAGAATTCCTTCATCTTATGCAGCGTTTAATTAGTTTCTGCATTTTAAACACATCGGTGTATACCCACACACACACACACACAACCACACACACACACAGTTTTGGCAGCTTACGCATACATAGCATTTGCTGCAGTCAAACAGTGCTAATCGCCGAGGCTTATTGCTGAGTCTGCTCAGATTGTCAGGGTTTGGGGGGGATGAACGGAAAGCAGATGGTTCTGATAAATGACAACATGGTAAGAAAGTATGGTGACAAAATGCTGAGCCAGAATACTGAATGAAAATGTTGTAATAACGTTGTGTGCTGACTCGCAGTGGAGAAAACTTTGAAAAAATCTGTTGGAGACTCCGTTCCAGCGCTCAGGTTATATATAAATATATATACATTTATATATATATATATAAATATTTGAAATGTCACATAAAAAGTTCTTCAATTGGCATGTGACGTGAAGTCAAGACTAGACAAGTCTGCTAAAAAAAGATAATATACCAGACAGGAAATGTAATTATAATGTGCTGTCTGGCCATAAAACTAGCCTATATCACACGTGTCCATCCGTCTTCCACTTCTCTGGGTTGGGTTGCTGTGGCAACAAGGTACGCAAGTTATTCCGGAGAACTCAAACTGCTAGCGGGCCTGATGAGATGTGAAATTACTCCAGTTGGTTCTGAGATCTCCTCTGAATTGGACATGCTTGGAAATGCTCCAAAGATAGGCGTGCAGGAGGCGTCTAATCAAACGCCTCCTTCTGGATACTGGAGGTCATTACCTGATCTCCAATAGTTGCTAAAGCTACCTTGACATAAATGGAAAGTTTTTTTTTCATAGCTCTCCTCCTTTTAAATTGCGATGAAATCATATTATAAAGTCGCGAGTATCTTATCGATGAACATGAACTATAACTAAGCCTAAGGGCATATCCCCCGAAAAATCCCCAAACAAACCATGTATTTCATTCACGTCTCCCCCTAGTGAGTCAAATATGAACTTTTAAAGTAGAGCATGATGTTAGATCTCCTGCAGTCGATTCATATGCAGCCAAATTTGGACTAAATCCAACCAATGGCAGCAAAGTTATGGTCCCAAAACCTTTAGAGCTAGAGTGCCACCTAGTGTTTAAAATATACAATCTTTCCCAAAATCAATCCAATTCTTCCTCGTACTAAGGTCTATGTGGGCATATATTTAGAAAATGATCCATGAAATGCTTTTTCAGTTCTGTACGGGAAACAGTTTTTAGTTAAAAAAAAAGGAAAATAGAGTCAAATATGAACTACTAGTAAAGTATGACTCGCCATACTACGATGTCCCAATATGGGACTCATATCGGACCAACAAGTAATGGCAGAAACCTTTTAGAGATAAAGCTCCCCCTAGTGTCGGAAGTATAACACCATTCTTTCCAAAAATCCCTTCAGTCCTTCCTCACACTAAGGTCTATGTGGGAATAACATTTTAAAATGATGTATCTACATATGTATATATATATATATATATATATATATATATATATATATATATATATATATATATATATATATATATACAATATAAGAGAGATTTGTGTCTGTCCATATGCTCACAAATCGGACCAATGATTGAGAAACCAACCTTTTCCTAAATGAATCCAGTTCTTCCTCGCTTTAAGCCTTTGAGCGTATAAACCAGGAAAAGAATCCGTGACATAGTTTTTGAGTTATTTCTAGAAAAAAATGCTTGCCATAATAAAAAAAGGAGCTCCCCCTATTGGCCTATATATGAACTACGAGAGTAAAGTATGATATTTACAAGATCGAGCCTCGAGTCGAGGTTGGACGGAATTGGACAAACAGTTGAGAAATTATGGCCCGAAAACTTTTGGAGATAAAGCTCCCCCTAGCGTCTGACATATACAAGCGACCTTTACCCAAATCGATCCAGTTCTTCCTCGAACTAAAGTGAAACGGGGAATAAAATTGAATGATGATCCATGAAACAGTTTTTGATGTGATCACTGTAACAACAAAGGATTTTTGGTGGCAAAGACCAAACAAACAAAGAAACAAACAAACATAAAAAAAAGCATCTGAAAGTATAATTGTAGCGAATGTGTTCCTGAAAAAAGCTATAAAACGGTTTGCATTTAAAATCGGAAAAGAGTTTGTTGAAGTTGCCCCATTTTTGGACACTTCCATGCACATATGAAAATCACGGCCTCCCTGATGTCTCACCGGCCTCACAAAACAAAACACTAGAAGGAGATCCTCGCTGTGTAATTGTAAGTATTGTGTCCTTATGGGCAGGAAACGCAGTGTGTGGGATAGACGGGCTGTTTAATATATTTCACTGCAATTTATATTCATTATGCCATTTTTCCTGGCTAATTATGATTGTGGCCGAGGGGATAGAGAGTCTTTATCCAGCTATTCATCTCTGCCTCGTCTGCCTCTCCAATGTGACATCTCTTTCTACCTTTCTAACATTATTATTGTCCCGGCATTTTTTTTCTCGGCTTCTTATTTTTTTTTTTGCTGGTTTCTCACCAGCTGGTTTTATCACCAGCTAGCCACCTCGGCGTCTCCTAGTGGGACCATCGACCGTAGGGTCGGCGACCAAACCCAATTACAAAGAGTGGGCAGTCTGCTTAACTTTTGTTCTGATGCCTCATATGCAGGAGTTTTACCTGTGTGGACTAACACGCTGTTTCATGCGATGAGTCAGACGGTGCCTTCAAGGTGGGTGAAGCTGACAGGATCGGAGGAGGTATCAAAGCATGGTCTGAAGAGGTTGGTCACCATTAACGGGGAGGAAAAATACTCCAGGGCCTTCATTGTCATGTCCACGTTATGTGTCACAGCCTGAATCTGATGGCCTGCACTCCTTCGCCCAATTTGCACACCTTATTAAGTGAGGGGCCGGCTGGGCCTGCATCCGGCCAGGCTTTCATGTCTGAATGCAAAGGAGTAATGGGGTAATATATTCCTCCGCCTCTGAGACGGCGGTGGAGGTTGTAGCAGAGGCAAACATGCTTAGATGCCTGAATCGACGTGAGGCAGAGGTGTGATGTTCTGATGACGTATCACTCAGGAGTTCCTTAACTGAAAGACTTTTAAAAGATTCAATGGTGAGGGTCAAAAGGAAGTGAAGGAGAAAGTTTATCACATGAATGGGATTTGGGATTATTGCGAGTCGGTCAGAAATTTTTATCACTCCCCCGATCGGCAGTAAGGTGTATCTGCTCCACAGTGGTGGCGGCGGCTGATGACTCTGCCAAACATGATGAGTGATGAAGTTCAGGGATTAACGAGGGACAGGGAAGAGATGAGGAACTGGAGGGTAAAAGAAAATGAAGTCATAATTAATGAAAACATTAAGAACCAGTGGAAGATTCTAAACAAGCTAAAAAAACAAACAAAAGCTAGAATGGTGAAAAAAGCTTTCAACATCAGATAAAATTCAGTACTTTTCTGAACAGTTTGGTATAATAAAGACAGAAATATGAATATTCTTAAAAAAGTTAAGGGTTTGATAAAGATAGCAGCAAATAAAAAAGGTGTTTAAATTTGATTGAAACAGAGGCTGAGAGTTGGGGCAGGTTTTTGCAGTTTTCTGGGAGCTTGTTCCAAACATTTAGTGCATTAGAAACTGAAACGCTGCTTCTCCATGTTTGGTTCTGACTCTGGGGACACTGAGCAGACCTGATCCGGTGGACCTGAGATGCCTGGGTGGTTCAGAACACAGCAGAAGTTAAGTAATTTGTAAACCAGAAGGAGGTTTTATGAAATCCATTCTCTGAGAGACAGGAAGCCGGGTTAAAGACCTCAGAACTGGACTTGTATTAGAATGGACTGTAGTGGCAGCGTTCTGAATCAGCTGCAGCGGTCTGATCGATTTTCTGAGGAAGATGCCGTTACTGTAGACGAGTCGGCCGAAGATGAATACCTGGAATAGTTTTTCCAAATCCTGCTGAGTCATCAGTCCTCTTCTTCTTGCTATCCTCTTCAGGTGAAAGTAGGCGGTCTTTGTCACGGTCTCATCATGGCTGTTAAAACTCAGGTCAGAGTCCACGACCACACCGAGATTTCTGGCTTGGTCTGCACTTTTTTAACATTTCCAGATTGAAGGTGAGCGCCGACCTTTAACCTTTCCTCTTTGGCGGCAAAAACATCCGACTTTTCGTCTTTGTCTTTGTTCTGCTGAAGGAAATTCTGGCACATTCCTATAGTTGACTGCTTCACTGCTTGAACCGGACTAAAGTCTCCTGGGGATAGAGTTATGTAAATGTGTGTGTCGTCTGCATAGTCATGCTCATTTGTTTTGTTGTTATCCGAGATCCGAACTAGAGGAAGCGCGTCAATGTCGCGCTATCCGAACTCTCACGAAGGTCACATTACAAAAGAGGAGAACCAAAGAAGAATCTGTGCATCTTATATTTCCTTCCTGTTGCTATACCTACTTACTACACATAAATAAAAGGTCCAACTTGGAGAAATGTTCTTATATGTGACCTCTAAAGTTCACTATTTGAAATTCTTATGTTTATCACGTAACAACCTCTCAAACAAGGAGTCACCTAACCTGAGATAGTTCACCTCATAATCACCTGTAACACCAAAAAAACACATTTCTCTCAAGGAAAAGCCCCAAAATCTCAGGAAGTGTTTACTATTTATTATCAATAACTTCCACACCGCCTCTTCTACATCCCTGGTACCGGCAGAGAAGAGGATTGAGTCAGAGAGGCACAGTTTTAGCCTTGAGTCTCATTTCAAACATCTTTCCTTATTGGCAGGCGGCTAGAAACCCACCAAGGATGGAGAAACATCTGGTAGCAGCAAACATAATAAGAGGAAGAGAATGGGAGAACGTATGGGGTCTTCATCACACACTTCTGAAGGGTCATACGTGATCGCGCCGCTTTAGCCACTCCCTCATAGGTCAGACATGGACCTTATAGTTTAAGGATGTACCTGGACATGGAGTGGTTGTTTAAAAACTTGCCTGTTTGAGATACCTCGGGCAGGAAATTAACATTTTAACAACCTCTCCACCAATCAGGACTGGATTAAATCAAGAACTTTAATATTCTTTCCCTCTGTCGGCTGGTACTTCAGCGCCACATAACTTCCACCACTGTTTTCAGCCTCCACGTTAGTACATCCTGTCGGTCGTCCTGCCCACATGCTTTTCAGTATAATTATAATAAGACAAGGTTGCTTCGTTCTTCCTCTTATTCTTGTCTTGTGCTCGGCTCCCAATTTGTCATCAGGACTGATAGACAAATGTCAGACGGCTAAATTTGTCCACACCCCCGCGCTCTGATGGTCATCCTGCAGCGGCTCCATCTATCTATGTGTCACTAAACCCTCTCCTTCTGTGTGATTGTCCTTTTTATTCAACAAAGCCTGAGTTTGTTCCTGATTCCTCCTCATTCCCAGCCTGGAGCAGAGCTGTTGGACGTGTCAGCGTTTTTTTGAGTGCCGATAAATACAAATAAAAATCTATTAAACATAACTCCTTCAAGTTTCTCCACAATATTCAAAGAAAACGTGGTAAAACTAGTAGCTTGAGTCCCTTTTTTTATTTTTTCGTTGCTACATTTACTCTAGTGAGTGCTTTTAAACTTCCTGCTCAGATGGCGTGAAGTGTGGCGACCATAGCGTCTGATCGGTTGCCATGGTGAATCCCAGTGTTAACAAACTCAAAGTTCTGGAACCAAAAACTCCGAGTTCAGGATTGAAATCATTCGCTTGATCAATCAAGCTACTGCAGGGCTCTGGGATAAACTCAAGATTTGTTAAACCCGCTTCCTGAAAGCCTCTCTTTTTGAATTTGGGGCCAAGTTTTATCGTTCAGTCGTAACATTTTCGGTTTAACTGACTTTGTTAAACTCCACCATTCGCCAGATCAGTAAAGAAGATCCATCGAACGTTAAAATCTAATTGTCTACATCCTGAAACGATGAGCGATGTAGTTCGACATGAAACTTTTCATGTTCCGCCTCATGTCTGACTCATTTCTTTATCAGCTGTAATATTGTTGTTGTGTGTTTTATAGTTTCTCAAAGCTTCCTATAATTTTCTCTGATGAGAAAGGCAGCTTCTGTTCATTCCCTCCCACATGTTGCAGTGAATAGAAACCGATAGCGTCACACATGTCACGGTTAATTCCCTCAGAACCGAACATTCTTAAAATAAAAACCTTTAGCTCAGACGACAGTAATCCCCATCGGCTTTTTTCATCAGGGTTTGTGAGTTGATTCTTTCTGATCTGCCTCTAAATGACGTTTGACGGAAGGATAACGTAAATTACTTTGAAGGCTTTTATTGTCAGATTATACCAGTTTTGATTTATTTAGTAAAATCGTGATTTTGTTAATTACAGGGAAAATAATTTGCTCTAATGTCGGATTAGTTTTCACATGATTTTTCAGCCTATTTTTCTTTTTTATGGTTTACCTCCTCAAGGAAATACACATAATTATAATATGACAACACTTTATTCTTTGAAGAGTTCTACTGCTACAACTAATAAAAGTCGTTCATTTTAAATAGATTTGTAAAAAATGTCAAATTTCGGTCTTTGCTTTGTTATTATGGGATGGAGTGTAGATTCTTCTTCGTCTTTCCCTTCAGGAGTCTGAGGAGCGGATCGTCTGTTTCCATCTTGACCTGTCATCTGCATCTTCCTCTGGCACACCAACCAACTGCATGTCCTCTCTCACCACATCTCCGGCCTACAACCTTCATCTCCAGCATCCTCCTACCAGTAGATCCACTATCCCTCCTCTTCTTCACGGGTCAGAACCATCTCAGTCTGTCCTCTCTGACTTTGTCTCCAGGATGTCTAACCTGGACTGTCCCTCTGATGTCTTCCTCTCTAATCCTGTCCTTCCTCCTCACTCCCAGAGAACATCTGAACATCTTCATCTCTGCCTCCTGTCTTCTGGTCAGGGTCACCGTCTCTAAACCATCCAGCAGAGCTGCTCTCACCTCCATCTTGGAAACCTTTCCCTTCACTCCTGCTGCTCCTCTTCTGTCACAGATAACTCCTCACACACTTCACCAACCTCTCCACCCTGTCTTCACTCGAACCTTCACCTCTTCTCCACACTCCCCTCACTCTGAACAGTTGAGCCCAAGTACTTCAACTCCTGCACCTTCTCCACCTCTACTCCTCCATCCTCAGCGTTCCTCCTGCCTCCCTTTCATTCACACACATGTATTCTGTCTCGCTGTCACCGACCTTCATCCCTCTTCTCTCCAGCGCATACCTCCACATCTTCAGTTTTTCCTCCACCTGCTCCCTGCTCTCCTAGAGACCCTGAAGGGAAAAATGAAGGATTTCAGCAGAAGGCTGCAACAAAATAAAATGTGAATATTGACGCGGTCAGAATCGCAGAATCATCATAAAAATGAACAACACATTAAATAAAAATGTCAAATAAAATCTGCAACGTCTTAAGGAGCGACTCCATGTGAGGATCAGCGTCTCCTCCCTGCTTTTCTGTTTCCCCTCCTTTGTTTGCGTTTCCCTCCACGTGTCTGATGACCTGGTTTCTTCCTCACACCTGATCTCCATCAGGCTCCTCAGCTGCAGGATAAGACATCGACCCTTCTCTCAAGACCCGGCCCGATCGCTCCATCACTTATGGTGGGATATGCTTTCACTACTTTTTCTCTCGCTGTGCATGTGAGCAATTTCTTTGAATCCTTCATGAATTAAAAAACATGAATAAAAAAACAGTATGAGGCTAAAATAAAAGCCTGGGGGTCTCATAAAATACCTCCACCTAAACAAAAACATGAAAGAAAAGAAACGTAATAAAGAAAATATAGTTATATGATGACGGTATGAGACCAAATGATCAAATGTACTATAAAAACTCTCCGTCAAACGTGAATGTTAAAACAGGAAGTGTGAGTACATGACATGTAAGAGTGCATAATTTACTCCGTCCTCCTAGAGGGGGGGTCCATTCAAGACCTCCCGCCTCCCGACCTGAAGGTACGAGCAGTTGCATGCGGTTCTGAACGTTCAGACACACCGGAGGGAGAGACGCCTGAACCGACCTTTAAAGTCATCAGTAAAATCTTAAGATTCATCTTAAAACAAACTGTGATCCAGTGCAAAGAGACCGAAACAGGAGTGATGGCGTCAGGGTAGTGTTTCACAACAGGCTGATATTGTCCCAGAAGGGCAGAATTTGTTTTTAATTATATGTCTGGGTCCAATTCGGAGGGTTTCTACTGCTTATGAAAATCAACTTCCTCTGGTGGATTCAAGTTTTTCATTTTTCAACGTACGGCAAACACCAGTCCAGTCAGAGGAGACGGAGAATGAAGAGAAGATGAAAAAGCGATGGTGTGTGTGTGTGTGTGTGTGTGTGTGTTGATAACGAGTCTATTAGAAAGTCTTTGGTGCTCAGACTCTTCGGGGAGATTGAGATCAAGGGGTCTCTGCCCTGAGCAGCAGCAGGAATACGCCCCCCCCCTCTGGAGTCTGGATACTGGTGGTGGTGGCTGATGACATATCATATTCTACTCTAGTAGTTCACATTTTACTCACTAGGAGGAGCTTTTCTTTGAAAAACACTGTTTTTAGGACATAACTTCTTTACCGTTGGATCAATTTAGTCCAGATTTTGTGCATATGAATGGACTCGTGGTGATCTATCTTAAATATCAAAATTTAAATATAATATATATAATTTTTTATCTATTTTCTCTGTCCAAAAAAAACACTTTTTTTCGGATCCAATTACACATTTAAATACGAGGAGTTCAATCAGCAGAGGCTTTTTAGGGATCTACACTATAAACCCCGTCGGTGTAGATTTATTTGATGTTTTATTTCCATCTCCATTCAGGTTTTCCCGATTGCAGCTTTGAGGAATAAATGTTTCTATGTGGTAAGAACCTTGTAGCGTAGTCGAATGTCTCACAGCGGGTTCTCTTTGCCGCTTGGTGGGCCATCTGCGTCTCACATGAATCGTCACATTTACTATTTAGTGTCTGATTAAAAAAAAACAGCCAAGAAGAAATTGGCTTCGTCAACAGCGGCGCCTAATTTCACTGCCCACATTTTCACATCATCTCTTAAACCCTCACACCATCGCACATTGTCTGGGACCGCCACCAGAAATAGCTCGTGTCAAATTGAAAAATAAGGCAACCACATACAGCCAGGGAACTGTGGACTTGCCAGTTCTCCGACGCGGCGCGGAGGCTACGTGCGTCATAGCGAGTGCCGATGCGTTCGCGAGGAAAAAAAAGAAGAAGTAGCAACCAATGGGAATAAAAAACGCCAAATAAGACGGTATAAAAAATCATTCATGTCAGTAAAGCATGTCTGATTTCATCGAGCGCTACTTTAATGATGAGCCACATGTAGACTTTCAGAACATAAAAGAGATTCTTGCATTTATGCTAATTAGGCAATTTGACACTGCTTAGCCAAAACATTATAACCAGGATTGATTATTTTGTTAAAAATGGTCTCTTTCCTGACATTTTGGTCGTGAAGCGGGTTTTTTTGTACTGTTAGACATATTTTAACGTTTTCTTTCGTTTTACCCCTCAAACCCGTCTCGTGTCTCACGTTAGTGTAAACACACTTGACCCTGAGAAATTCACTGCATCAGTTTTTGTCGCTCAACTTTTGTTCTAGACGAGGAAAGTTGTTCCGGAGTGACTTTTGTCAAGTAGACATGGGGAAAAAAAACTTCTAAAAATAAGTTTAAAGGATAATACAGAATACAAGGTGTTTTTTTTTAAAACTCATAATAAGAATTTAAGAAATCTGCCAATAAAAAAAGTGAAAATGTAATTTTTTTCAGATTTCTTCAAATAAAATGTAACATTTGACCAGTAATGCAAAAAAAAAAAAGAGGCATATTTCCCTTAAAAGCAGATTTTTGTTATCGTACATGTACATGTCTTCATTTCGGCTGCATTTAACTTATTCTAAATTTTATAAAATTGACTCTGTCCCTGATTTAAGACCATCACATACTTGAAAATAAGTGATATTAAGGTTTTTCTTTAAATTATTTTATTAATTTCCAAGCCCTTCTTATTCATCAGTTTGGTTATTATCATACGAGACTCATTGGGCCCTCAGGTCTTTTGGTAATAGCTTTTTAATTATTCCCAAAGTAAGAGGAAAAAAACCTGCTGTGAATCATCTCGTTCCGACTGTCGTCCAGAAGATCTGAAGACCTTAGGGCGGCAGAGAAAGTTAATGTTTTAGTCAGGCGTTGATCTAAATCTACTTATTTATTTATTGTTTAGCATTAGTCTACATTCAGTCACTTTTTACACTATTATTATTTTATGGTCTATGATTTACTTTTTTTTGGGATTATTCTATATTTCAAGCCTATATATTTTAGTCATTATTTAATTTTTTGATTTTCAACATTTTAGTCATTTAAAAAAAGTTTTAGAGTAGTTTCATTTATACAGTTTTTTTTTTTTTGGCTGTGTTTCCTCAGTCTAGTAACCGTTTTTGTAGTTCCTGTTTTAACAGTTCCTGCTTTGTAGTCCCATTATGTACCTGTTTTTGCCTGGTGTTTGGATGAGGATGATGATGGGTGATTGGGGTTGTGCAAAATCATTTTTTGTATCATAAATAATAAAACATTTGTTTGTAAATCCTGTTTTAATACATTTGACTTTTCTCCATTTCATGTGGTATTTTTTTTTCCTGGTATGTGGACGGGGGTAGAAGTTGATTTAATCACGTTAAGCACTTTGTGTTACATATTGTTTGTATGAAAAAGTCCTATATAATTAAAGATTTATTGATTAAGCTTTTTATTTAAGCATTTTTAAGTGATATCTTTTTAAAGTATTTAAGATAAGATGTTTTTTTTTCAAGTTAGCTGGAGCATTAGAGATATTTTCAAGTTTATTTGACTTAACAAGATACCAGGATGAAGGCCTGTATCCCACTGAAATGTTACTTGTTCAGTGTTTTTGTTTAATACTAACTAAAATAAGATTTTTTAACTAGAAGAAATATATTTTGTAAGATTAGAGTTTTTGCAGTATAGGCCAAACTAAATTCTTTCCCATAGTTTAACATCTGAAGTTCTAAAGTTCTAGAATTATCAATGAAACAGTTTTTAAACAGTGTTTTATCTTAAAAAAAGTTCTTCCTGGTGAGTTTAATGAGATATTTACTAGAAAAAATTCCCTTAAGATTCAAACACAGAAAATTATGGCAGGAAACATTTTGGATATAAAGCCCCCCCATAGTGTTGGAAACATACAATCGACATTTCCCAAAAATCCCTCCAGCTCGTCGTCCCGCTGAGATCTATGTTGGTGTAAAACTTGAAAATTGTCCATAAGATGATTTTTGAGTTATCGCGTTGACACAAAGGATGGAAACTTTGTGGTGATATAATGATAAAATATTTTTAAAAATCCTGTAAGGAAGTATGGAGAGTCAGTTTATAAATGTTTATACGCTTGCAAAAACATTCCCTGTCAATTCGGACCATCTTGGCTGCGTCTGCGTCTGCGTTTGGGTCTGCGTCTGCATCTGCATCTGCACAGATCTGGTCCTCTGCCTGTATTTTCTTATAATCTTGAGGTATATTTTGATGACTCCTGTTTGTGATCTGATGAAAGATAACTGATTATTGGCTCTCTTTGTCAAAGTGTAGATGTTTTTTTTTTGTGGGTTGCTGTGTGATTACCGAAGACGGGATTTTATTATCTCTCTTCAGAATCGCATAAAAGGAGTTTGCAAATTCTTCTTGAGAAAAGATGTGGACAGCGTTAGACGTTAGTGGATTTCCAAACAATCTGATGACAAACAATCGTCCAAACATCCCTTTGATGTCAAATACCTTCGGCTTTACACCCTCTTATTTCAAATAAAGGCTGAATTCTTTTTGATGCAATACATCTAAAATTATCCTCCACAGGGCGCTGCCGCCATTTTTAATGGGATTACTCCTGATTATAAATATACATAAAGACGCATGAATCACTTAGCGAGTGGGATACGGCAGATTTTCCCAATTTCACGGATTCTAAAAATAACGCTGGCAGTAGCTCGATGTCGCCGAAACTGTACTGGTAGCAAAGCATGCTGTGGAAAATCACCTTTTTTTCAAAACAGGAAATGTGTTCTCCAAAGGGTCCACAGCGGTCCCAGCCCACAATACATGCCCGGACCAGTCAAACCATCTCAGAACTCAATGGGAAGCTGTGCCGAGTCCGGACCTTGTTGGTTCAGTAGCATTTTCTGGAAAATAAAGAAAAAAAAGCTTGACAAAGTCAACTTCATTGTGATTTTCACACACGTGCCGGACATGTGCAGAAACTCCCCGCCAACTTAACTTTCCCACCGTGACTTTCCAACAGAGGTAACCTGTCATTTTCAACACATGACCTTTACATTGACCTTTGGGTTCAATGCTCGGATCAGAAGCTTCTCTGAACCTTCTCATGGATCAATCTTGACCTTCATGCTCAGAAATGTACTTCTCTCTCCTTTGTTATTATTTCTTCTCACACACACTCGGCTACAGATGTTGCCGGTACGCCATAATACCCATCAGCCACAACATTATAAACGGATCTAACTTACATCCATGGTGAAAGGCATTATAACCACTGACCCCTGTCAGTGGTTATAATGTTAAGGCTGATCAGTGTGTGGAGGTGGGGAGGTGTATTTTACTGCCTGACCGTTGACAGTGTATCCTAGAATAAGTATAATGTAGAGGGAATACCCACATGGTGTACTGGTGAGATTAAGACTCAAGAAAATCCCTCATATTTGAACACACACACAAACTCTCACACACACATACACACACACACACACACACACACTACCCACAACCCTACGCAGCTGTCAGGCCGCGTACACGACCCCTTCCCGTCGGTAAATGTCAGACGGATCCGCTGTGACGACTCCAGCGTTGCGGTGGCTTTAATAGGCAAATAAATACTCCATGTTTGCGTGAACGCTAGATCACATGATCACAAGACGAAGCTGGAGTTCAGATCCTCCGGAGAGGAGGAGCACATCTTACTTACCATCATATTAGTCATCCTCTCCTCCTCATCGTCTTCCCGGACTGAGCCGTGCGGAGAATGTCGGTGTCTTACAGATGCATGAAGATCATCTGAGGGAGGCCAACCCTTCCTCTCAGTTGACCCTCCAGGATTCCACTTATCATCGTCTCTGAAGAACACCAGGCTAGAAACGGGTTATATCCCCGACTACCTGACCTGGATTCAACGCGGTTCCTCTATTGTCCACAGAGAACAACAGCGTCTGCTCTTCCTGAGGCTGGTGAGGAATGCACATCCTCGCCTTCATCGGAAACTCTAAACATCATCATCATCAAATATCAGTCTACTGGCTGCACTCTGGGATGTTCTGAGTCTGAGTTTGGGGTTCTGCTTGTTTGAAGGGAGGAGGGTCAGGCCTCTTGTTCGTCGTCCATGCTGAGATGTACTCAAGTCACTCCACTCGGCTTCTTCTTGTGATCTCGTTGTAAAGGACTCGGATTCGTCCTCTGAAAAACTCAAACCGCAAATTCAAAGTCAAGCAACTAGGATAAATCAGATTTATTCCCTTTTAGTATATTTATTCGTTAACTCACTGACTATAAACTGTTCAGCTGTTTTTTCAAGAATTAGATGAGCGGTCGAACGTGATGAATAACAAAAATATTAACCCTTTAATCAACTGTTTTAGCTCATTTTGAGTTTCTATTTTTTATTGAAAAATGTGACCGAACCTGTTTATAATACGACCCAGTGACAGCCAAAGCGTAAGGGGCCAAGGATGGAGCCCTGGGGGACACCACTGTCAGAGGGGACAGAGAGGAGGAAGGCTAACCCATGTCTCCTGAGACATGTGAGGATTTACTTAACAGAATTATGAAACTTCATAAAACCAAAAGAAGTGTAATACGCACCTAATAGCTTTCTAAAATACGGAAATACCTTTTCCGTGTTTTTCTTCACTTGGAGGGGATTAAAGGGATAATTACAAAACCAAAATACTATCAATTATTATTAGTCCTATAACCATTATGAATAACAGTGGACGAGGTTGTAAAAAGTGTTTTAAGTCCACTTCCTGCACTGATGCCTGAGACATAAAGGATGTATGAGCCGACTTTAACGATCCATAACCTGACTATCATCCAATTTTCTTTAAAATGATAAAAAAAAAGGTATAGATTTGGTTCTAAAGCACAAAGCCGGTAAAATAATAGTCATTAGGATGATTGCAAAAAAAAGGAAATCATTTTACTCTACTTTTTATCCAACCAATCCGTGAATAATGTCAATTACGATCCATCTATTTAAAAAATATAAAAAAGAAAACGTTCCAATACAAACATAGCAATCCCAAATTTTACTGAATGTAACTGTAATCTGATTACATGTTTTTTTTCCTGGATCTGGTATGGAATACAGCTATCGCTCTTTTGTATCCCAATTACGTCACGCCGTTACATATAATCCGTTAATTCTGTCTGTTATTCATTCTACTATCTTTCAACGTGACGGGACAAATGCACGTTACAAGTAACAATTTACAGTATTTTTCACGCTAGTTACGGCCAACCTGTCTTCATATAATCCTTATCGGAGAATTAAACGATGCCTATTAATAACATCGTTCCCCATTTGCAGATACCGGTACTGTAATGTCCCATAAGTTGTATAAGTTGTAAAAAAAAAAAAGAAGGGCTAATTCTCTCTGCTAATTTCACAGAGTGTTTCAACTCTGAAACCGTTTCAGGGCATCAGTTTTAATTTTGTATTTTCATACATATATATATATATTTATATATATAGGGGAATGCTAATGGTCAATGGCACAATAATTGCCTTACCTCAGGCGCTGGCAACCCACGCTACGCTAATCCGTCAAATTGCTTCTTTACAAAAGAATCATGTGAAGAAAAAACCCGTTCAGTCAAATCAGTGGACTCCCTGTGACCCCCATCACACACTCACGTAAACCTCCATGCAAGTACTGATTTAACAGTGTGCCATTTTCATTTATGAGCTATTAAATCATTCTATCTGCAATGACTCACGTCGCCAAGTGGGATTATATCACAAGTGTTAACGCTACTTTCTTTACAGGATCACATTCAAAGCAAACAACTGTGTCTCTTCTTCTTAAAGGTCCTGTGAGTTGAGATGTTTGATGTGTTCACGGCCTCAAACTGTAAAACCTTGACAGAGTCAGACGAGGAAGCAAAGTCAACAACGGGAAACTACAAACGAGTCGTCCTCAGAGCTGGCGTGAGGAAGTTCCAGTACCATTTAATCTAGCATCCAAATTCCATCGCCGGGGAAGTTGCAAAGCCACAGATGCAACACGGAGAAATGAACCTTCAGAATAAAGCTTTTAAGAGTGAAGAGAAAAAAATCCACGACTTGTCAATCAACCTTTAAATGAAAGCAGGAGGAGAACGACTAAGACCGAAGACACACAAGATGATTTTATTGTGAAGTCATAAGCGTCTCTTGATGGACAAAGCCACCATAGAACCTATAAAAGACTAACCAGGGTTTACAAAGTTGTACAATCAGTTTAAGAGAAACGCCACGAGGAGAACGGAGCGTACGATCATCTCAACAAGTCAGATCACGTACACAATGACGGTGAACCTCACTTTTGTTGTGATCCTCCAAAATAAGAACACTCCAAATACACTGTAAAACAAGAGGAAGCGTTAGCATGCTGCTTATGTCATAAACACAAACAAAAATAATAGGTTACAGAGTGGTATTCTCAGAACTTTTGTTGGTAGATACGGGATCCTCATCAGCAGGAATCAACGACTGCACATAGTGAAGGTATACGTACAACCGCTACACCTGCCCTCGCTATGCTGAATTCATCTGGTGTGCAGAAGATAATTATATGTATTATATACGTCATTCAGATTCATGTGTGTAGAATGTATAACCCAGTTATATACACACAGAAACAATTCACACATCAGAGTCAAACTTAGTTATGAAGGAGAAAAGAAAAGAAAGACTTCTGAATAAGTCGATTCTGTGTCTGCAGTTTTAAAACGCCCCAGAAATCTGAAGTTTGGCTGGATTAGCATCCTTCAACCCCTTTTTTTCCCAAGAGCACATCGACACACACTCACACACACACACACACACACGTGAGGGGCTACCTGCAGGGGAGCGAGCGAATCACCTATAGATCCATGAGAATGTCAGCAGCTCGCCTCATTTGTTGCACAATAATTATGTGTAGGATATTTATCACTGCGTGAGATCTCGCTCGTCTTCAGAAGTACTGAGACGACATTCCTTTAAAACTGGATCCAAGGATACGGCATAGAGCCGCATTATTTCACCCATGTAGTCCAAGCCCGAGGAGCGAGGCCAGACCGACAGAAATAGAGGTGTAATTATAACTGACGTCAGATTTCCGCGGACACCTACGGCGGCAGACGGCGGATTTTTGTTCTCGAGCAGGAAGTGTGGAGTGTCGGAGCAGGACAACAATCGGGAGGACCTTAATCAACGTCAGACGCTTCCTTAAAAATAGAGATTCACCCCTTTAGTCAGCCTGATTAAACTACAGAGTTACAGTACGGGAGATAATACGCTGTCGTCCTTCGACCTCCTCTCCCACTCTCTCATCTTATAATGTACATTTCCACTCGAGGCTGAAACCACGCATCTCCATTAGATCTGCTCGGCTCATAGGAAGCCTTGTCTTTTCTTTCATTTCCACATTTGGAAGGGAGTTAAAGTGGCTTAGAAAGTGCAAATGGGTAAATAGACTACTTGTTAAGATCCATTTAGACGTCATCATACGTCATTTCTTAACCCATAATAACCCAGAACACATAACTCCTTAAAAAGAAGCTCGTGGGAGACATAAAACATGGCATGACATCACATTTCTGAAGTAATTCTAAAAATGTCAGTTATATATGATGTTACAGTTGTGTTAAAAAAAATATATACATGTATATATATATACATATATATATATATATATGTATATTTATACATGTATATATACACATATATATATATGTATATATATACATGTATATATATACATAAATATGTATTTTTTTCTTTGATTGTATTTTTTCCCCTCATTTGACAAGGTAACATTTTTTTGGTTACAGGTTCGCTGATTAACTTTTGAAACAATTCATCTCTTTGTAGATGCTAAAAAGGATTTTTAAAATCAAAGGCAGAGCAGGGATGTATGAACTTGAGTTATATGTGTTTTTCCGGGTCCAGAGTAGACGACATGCAGTTTTATGGGTAAAATGTTTTATTGAAATATTGTCTAATCTGCTCGTGACAAATCCATGGGCCGGTTTGACTTTGACAGAAAGCGTCTTATTTCCGATGTTTTTTTAAGATAGAAGAAAGATCTAGTGACGTTACTAAAGTAGCAGTGAAGGTTAATGTTGGTATCTTTAATAACACCAAGGTTTCTGGCCCGTTCTTTGCGCCGGGCTGCCATTTTTTATTTGTGTTTTTGCATTGAAAATTAGATTAATTCAGGTTTTAATGTCCTTGATGCAGTTAATTAATGATCCCACAGGCTTTGAATCGTCAGCTGAGAGGGAGATATAAAGTTGTGTATCATCGGCGTAAGTGTGGTATTTCATGTTGTACTTCTTTATGATGTGTCCAAGCAGAAGCATAGATGAACAAGTAAACAGGACTGGACCGAGGATGTGGCCCTGCGGAACCCCACAGGTCACAGCAGCTCTGTCCGTGAGCCTGTTTGAAACAGGGAAACCCAAAATGTTCTGCAAAAAAATGTATCAAACTCTTTTCGCAGAGGTAGTATTTTGCGGGAAGAACAATGGAGAGGCGGCGATCCGGATCTTCGTGTGGATCTAGAATTATTTTATGAAGGTTCTGAACTATTGAGGCGTAATTATAAAGTTGAACCACCAACTGCATATCCTCTGCAATCATCTGCAGATTAGGGTCATGAACCGTAAGGCTTCAAAAAAAGAAAATCAGAGCATCAGAATTTGTCCGTACGATAATGTTAATTGAACCCTGTTGCGTAGTAACAAGCAAAGATGCTAATAAAACCTTAATATGTGTGCTAATATGTGACGTATCCCGTCTATTCACATCATTAACATATATTTTCCTATTTCATATCAGCCTTTGAGTAAGGAAAACGCTCCTTACCAGATGTTCTCCTCTGGTTTTAATATTATTTATTATTATTGTCTGTCAGGACTGGTGCTTCTATTTTTTTCCTTGTTTTCATCCTGCAAAGCCCTTTTTAACTTTTAATTGAGAAATTTCTTATAGAAATAAGTTTTTCTGCCACATTATCTCCAAACGTTTCAGGCTTTAGACCAAATTTGGTGCATATGAATTGGGTCGATCTATCTTGTATATATATATAATTTTATTCTTATAGTTCATATTTTCTTCACCAGAGGGGGAGCTACGAAAAAAAAACTGTTCTTCAGACATAACATAATTTTCACATTTAATTCAATAAGAATCAGCTTGGCTTAATTAGTGGGATTTACTGGGATATACACCTGCAGTCCAGGTAAACAGCGCAGGCCTAGCTATTATTCAAATGGAGTATTTGACAAAATTCTTGTCAAAATATCTCAATGCACTTGATTGAAGACACAATCACTGAACAAGTAACATTTCAGTGAGATCTAAGAACTTGTTTTAGGCAGTTGAAGATCAAATTTCTTCTTAAAATGCTTAAATGTTACTCTCTGATCCTATTTCAGAGTCGTAATGATATTACATCTGGAACTGTGTCACTACTAAATAGATAAAAATGTTTATAAACTGATACAGAGGAAATGTATTAGGTTTGGATTTTTTTTTTAAAAACATAAAACAAGAAAAAAACATGACAAAATGCGCAAATTAATATAAAATGTAATAAAAAACAAGACAAAATAAAGAAATATGGTGCAATTTTGCAAAACAAAAGGGAAGGAATTTTTTTTAAGCATTACTGGCTGATTCTGAGACACAAAACTTCCTAATTTTAGTGAAATACTGTAAAAAATTCTGATTTAGCAGCTCATCTGAGATGTCCTTAATCTAAATCTCACTTTATTATAAAAAATCTTACCAAGATCATTTCTATTTGTTTTATTGGCAGATTGTTTTTTATTTATTGCATCTAAAAAGACCTTGTATTAATACATTTTTAACTTATATTTGAAGAGGAGTTTTTTCCCCAGTGTAATGGTTCAGGAATGGTTTGAGGAACCCAACCACCGGTTCAAGGTCAACTTGACCTCCAAAATCCCCAGATCTCAATCAATATTACACAGGTGGTCATAATGTTATGGTCGATCCTCCTTGAACCCTAGGATATCACATCCTTACAGCGAGTTTGACTGAATAAAGGCATTGTTTACTTGATTGCTTTATGACATTAAAGGTGACTCCAGCCGGACGGTTTCTGATGTGGATGGCGAGGCTTTCAGGGAAACAGCGGCGAGGACAGTCACAGTCTGCAACAGCAGAAAAGCAACATCATTCCAACCCGGGCTGAAACACAGCCTCGCATAATGCTGTCGTGAACCTGGCTGCCAAACAAGAGCCGCAGCAACAACACAAAAAATGAGAGAGAGAGAGAGAGAGAGCGAGGGGAGGGCCGGCGACTGTGAGCGAGCGGAAGTGGTGGGCGAGTCAGAAGCAGACAATCTGTCGAGTTTGTGCAAAAAACTGTTACAAACACCATTATACGAGAAGCGTGGAGACGCTACTGAGGAGGGAGGAGAGAGGAGGGAGGACAGGCATGCAGGGAGCTGATGCAAATTTGTGCTGGATGAAAACAAAGAGCTCATCAGGGATGAGAGAGCGCCGCAAGTGAGAGAGGTCACTCTCTGTGACACGCGTCTGACAGACATTTGAATTAAGAAGTGATTGGGAGAGAGTGCATGGAATTACCCTCCATCGCCGGCCTCAAGGCCGATCAAACGACTATAACGTACGATTGTGATGCAACAAACTCACATGAGTGCTTTGGATAACTAGGCCAACACTTTCATGCGTAAGGGCATATGTCCGGATATGTCCCCCACCCCCACCATTGTACTGACAACCCCTCAAATTCATTCTGAGGTAGCATCCACAGTAGAAAAACAAAAAACAACGCTCCCTTAAATTGGTAAAATATGTACCAGTAGATTAAAATCTTGGTAAAATATGATTTAAACGTCGTAGATCTGAATGAGGCAAACAAAATGCACCAACTTTGGATTCAATCAATCAGAGCAGCGCTTGAGAAAGTAGGGCGAAAAAACGTTTTGAGATAGAGCTCAGTATCAGATATACAACTCATCTTTCCCCAAATCACTCCAGTTCTTCCTCGCACTGAGGTCTGTGAGGGTCTTAAACATCGAAAAGATCCGCAGTGACATCGTTTTTGAGTTATCGCGTTAGCAAGAAGCATCTATGGCGGACGCGGTGGCAAACATGATTCCACGATATTTGGGGGGGGGGTTGTTTTATGGGGTCACCAAGCAGTAGACAGTAGACAGACCACTGATAGTATACAATCAGAACAAACCTGTAACCATCCAGGAATAAAATCCCTTCATTCCAACAGAAAGAAGACGTTGGAAATACGGTATTCGTCCGTGAAATAATGTTGATTTCAAGTTTCACGTTTTGTTGTTTGCTGTCATTTTATTTAATGCTGCTTGTAAAGAGGTTTACAGTATTTGTGCAGTAATTTATCATAATGTATTGTCCGTGTCCACTGTCATTTTTTACAGTGAAATTCTGGCAAGCGTAGCTGAAAGTATTTTAAATCCACAACTTTAAAAAACTTAAGTTTGGTTTACATTATTTTTCAAGCAAATTCAATAATCAAACAAGAAGAAAAAAGGAAGCCAACCATCCATATTCTTCACTTCCTGTCCAACACACGGCTTTGGTCCAAACCCAGACGTCAACGTTGACCTTTGCATTCAGATTTGTTGAAAAGTCGGTGATGAAAGAGTTGGTTTCGTAACGCAGAGAGGAATTCATTTCTTAATGGTACGTGACAGAAATCAATGAACTGGATGTTTATCGCTCCTCTGACTCGGTTCTGTACCAGTCGGACTGAGGAATCAATGAATGGCTATATTCTTCATGTACGCCGAAATCATTGTCAGCATTCTGTCCTCTTTGTCTGGCTCACTTCCTGTTTTTCTCGCCCTCTCTCCCTCTCTCTCAGCTGATTATGTTGCCATGGCGACAGAGGACGGAATAGGCGGCGAATTCTCAAGCATTCGTAATAGCAGTGTATTTCTTTTCGAGCTCTAACAGACTAATTGATTCTCTCTTGTAACCAGGAGAGAAAAAGACGAGATAAATCCAAACAAAGTTCTGATTGCTCTTCTGGGGACGACTTACATTCACATGTTCCGATGGCTGCCGCTGGTTTTAATGCTAATAACGGAGGTTATTAGCATGTGTCCCGTCCTCTACGACGATTAAAGAGCCCGTTATTATTACATGTCGATTGAAGGTCCAGCTTCTCGGTAACCGAAACAAAAATGTACGGATGCATTGTTGTTCTGGTGATTTGCATTTTTGTTACATCATGTTTACTTCCTCTCTGCAAATTAAAACGGCAACATCCATAAAAGAAATGATTAGAAATATATAAATCAGAAGAAGAACCTGATTAGGAAATAATTACATTTTATATATTAGGGCATATATTAGGGCATATTTGGTATATTAAGCGCCTCTATTGATGTTGAGCAAATGAAGAAATTACGTCAGGCATTATTATAACACCAGGTAATTAAGTATTCAATCACTGACCATCATCATCACCCATTGAATCAACAAACACAGAAATGAAGCACATGAAGTTGGACAGAGAATTTTCTATCGGCTTCTTCCCTTTACGGGTCGCCACAGCGGAGCATCTGTTTCCATCTTCCTCTTTCACACCAACCAACTGCATGTCCTCTCTCACCACATCCAGATAATTCGTCTTTGGTCTTCCCTCGTCTTCTCCTGCCTGCAGCTCCATCTCCAGCATCCTTCTACCAGCAGGTCCGCTATCCCTCCTCTTCACGGGTCAGAACCATCTCAATCTGTTCTCTCTAATCTCTGTCTTCCTCTCTAATCCTGTCCTTCCTCCTCACTCCCAGAGAACATCTGAACATCTTCAGCACTGCCTCCTGTCTTCTGGTCAGAACCACCGTCTCTAAGCCCTTCAGCAAAGCTTCTTTCACCACTTCTCCACCTTTCCCTTCACTCCTGCTAATACTATTCTGTCACAGATAACTCCTGACACTCTTCTCCACCCACTCCACCCTTCCTGAACTCACTTCTCTTACTCTTTTCCACACAAACAGTTGAGCCCAAATCCTTAAACTCCTGCAACTTCTCCACCTCTACTCCTTCATCCTCACCGTTCCTCCGGCCACCCTTTCATTCACACACATCTATTCTATCTTTCCATTCCTCCTCTCTCCAGCAAATACCTCCAGCTCTCCAGGTTCTCCTCTAACTGCTCCCTGCTCTCACTACAGATCACAATGTCCTCCACCAACGTCATAGTCCATGACCTCACCTGTCAGCCTATCCATCACCGCAGCAAACAAGAAGGGGCTCAGGGCTGTGCCTTGGTGTAGTCCCACCTCCACCATGAACCTATTTGTCACTCCTGCTGTACCCCTCCCGTAAAATCTTATCAATAAAATATTTTTAAACCAAAAGAGATGAATTGTTGGTTGAACATGCCAGATAAGTTTGTAAAAAATGAATAAGAATATGAATAAGAATCTGGGCCCGAGGAGTTCTGGCGTCTCTGCATTTATTCTCTTTGAGCATTATTGAGTCTATTAACAAGAAGGGGGTGCTGCTTATCTGACGGCTTATCCAACACATGCTGTGAGAAAGTACTGACCTTTTGTGACAGACTTGTCCGACTTTCTCTTGCCTTCTTTTTTTTGTGTTCAGCGCTCCAGTGGTTCTGAAAATATCTGCCTCCTATAATATCCAAATCAATGGCCTTCTCTATCAGAACCAGATCACAGAGGGTTCGCCTCCCAGTGCTCGACCTTTCTCAAATGTCTCCGTGTCATTGTAAACTTCTCTGAAAGTATAGAAAGTTCAATAATCCCCTATGATGGTGATGATGACGGCGGTGTCACAATGTTTTCAGACGATAGAAGTGTAGAACAAAACTGTAGCTTCCGTTAGCGCCTTCTAGTTTTATCGAGAGTACGTCTCTTAGGGTTTTTATTTCGGAGATCCATTGAAGAAAGCTGATGAAATCAAATAATCCAATATAATCTAGAGCTCAGAGAAAAGAGACTAGAAAACGAATCAGGAGGGAAGCAGGTGAGAAAGGGTACGGGTCAGAACACAAACGGAGGAGGGAAGAAACTCACATCCAGACAAAACACAAAGAAATGGAGGCACACAAGGAAGAAAACATAAAATGACGTGAACCTGCTGATAAAGTTTTTTGAAAGTGCTCTGTCCAAGAATTTCTCTTTGTGTGTAAAAATGAAGCGGAATATAAACTGACTGTTGGGCTATTTCTTCTGAATCATCCTTTCCCCGCATGACCCATTGACCCACAATCCTCCATGTGACTCATCGCCTTCTTTAAATTCTGCGTATCCACCAGCGACAAACACTTTAATCCTGTCGTCAAAGTGTGTCTCTGAATTCACGCCATTGGAGTCCGAACGGCTTTGGACTGCTGGGAGCTTTAATAAAAGGAATTGATTGGTTCCCTCTAAAAGATGCTGAAGTTTCAGTCCCTCCTTTAATGATTATAAGTTTCTGCCTCCAGAAATACGCCGGCAGGCATTATAACTCTATTTTTTTTTCTTCTTTTTGACAGTTTTCCTGACGAGGGCGGTCATCAACTTTCACTTCAGGTCCAGCAATAGCTCCAATATCTTAAAAAAGAAAATTAAAGGGTATATTTATGAGGCCAGGTTTTTATGTGAGAGGGTTTTCAAATTCATGACATCCAATTACATCTCATCTCAGAGACCTCTTATTTGAAGAAAATAGTCTGCACATATATCACCGCAACTCCGCTCCGCGAAACAAATTGATTTTCAGGCACTAACAGGAGCTGCAGCCGGAATTATCTGGATTTGTTTTCACTTTGTATCTAACAATCTCAAACCAGCGTGGATGTAACTAAATTGATTTTGCTATAAAAAAATAAAAAAATTGAATTTGCAAAAGTGGCGTCGGTAATTTTCTGGGCTATTTTTTGCCGGGCCGGGCCGGGCTCTCTCAGAATAAAGCTAAGAAACGGAGGAGCGGCTAAAAATTGAAGTAATAAGCATTAAACTGCATGCTGTGCGCTCAAATTGCTGTCCCTTCTTGGCTCTTTTTTTTATTTTTTATGTAATATCCAAGCTTTTACTGATTTGGGAAATAATTGCTTTTGGTTTTCTTCTGCTTATATAATGTTTTTTTTTACTCAACCCAAAAACACATTGCTGCTAAAAAACAATTATACTGTGAGTTTATATAAATGTAACCCAATGGACTGATATAAATAGTATTCGGAGATACGTTTATGTTTGTAAGACTAAAAGGCTGAAGAGGGAGTTAAAGCGGAGTTTATTTTTTCCAGAGGAGCCCGGGGTGAGACGATTAGAACCTTGTAGCGACCACTGATCCAAAATGAGGCTAAAAATGAGGCCCAGGTCCGATTCGTCTTGTTTTTTTTAATGGCGGTGTGAATCATATGGAATCTGATCTTTATTCAGTTCTGTTGTGGGCGACTTCATTAAGTGCTCCTTAATCCGACCACAGATCAGAATTCAACCAACATAGACGTCACCTTTCGTAGACATTCCTCACAAAGCTGCACTGACGGGAGTCATTTTTCACCAGCAATAAATCAATTATAAACATCACTATGAATGCTATAAACAACATTGTAACCACTATAAACAACATTGTAACCACTATAAACACTATAAACATCCCTATAAACACTATAAACCTCACTATAAACACTATGAACATCACTATAAACACTATAAAAATCACATTAAGCACTATAAACATGACTATAAACACTATAAACATCACTATAAACACTATGAACATTACCATAAACACTAGAAAAATCACTATAAACACTATCAACATCACATTAAGCACTATAAACATCACTATAAACACTGTAAACATCACTATAAACACTATGAACATCGCTATAAACACTATGAACATCACTATAAACATCACATTAAGCACTATAAACATCACTATAAACACTATTACCATAACATTAAGCACTATAACATCACTATAAACACTATAAACATAACATTAAAAACTATAAACATCATATTAAACACTATAAGCATCATATTAAACACTATAAACAGTATGAACATCACATTAAAGTGTTCTAACGTTAGTAAACGCTGACTATGAAGCGTGCAAGGCTTCATAGTCAGCGGGGCTGCGAAGGCGAAGGGGTCAAACAAAGCCGTTAACGTCATGCAGCCCAGAGACAAACCAGTTGTGTGGCGTTTAGGAGCGTGGGACATTTGCACGACAATCTTGCGAGCCAATAAGTGGCAACGTACAAATTCGTACAAGTTCCTGCCGCAGCATCAATTGGGAATCGCCTCACTCACGCCGAGAACACACGTCACCCCAGCACCAATGCAGACGTGAGGGGGGGACACCCACACGGCCTCCAATCTGAAATCCATGTTCCCTTCCATCTCAGCAGACCACAGAGATGAATGTCAGCTGAAACATACTTCCCTTTGTGACTCCACCAGGTCAGAGGGTCGATCTGAAACGCGGTGTCGAGAAGGAAAAGCATTATACCTCCTCAGTTATGTTATGTATCGTGTTTATTAGACCTAATGTCGCGCTCTGCTCGCAGCCTGAATGATCGTGATGAGTCGTCCGTCGCTGCTTTTGTGAAGCATCTGGCATGAATGGCGTGACTCACAGTAAACAGACGTCTTGAGAGGAGTTGTACGCCGTCTGTTCCGCGTTATGACCTTTCCCCCTGGGACATTCTGACTCCCTATGATGGACCCCGAGTTCTGACACAGCAGACGGGGACAGACGGGATCCAAATACATACATTGTATCTATAAATATTCAAATGTAATAAACGTTTTCATTGAGATTTCATGTATTTTTAATAGTTTTATCCCCCCGTCAGAATATTAACGACATCTCGGTCTATCTTTGATGGAAGACGCCTCAATTTCAACACAGCAGATCGAACCAGACAGGAAGTCAAACACAGAAACGACGTCCGGTCGGATTTCAAACTGACAAGACGGGAAGATTTTTTAGTTGACTGTGATATTTTTTTAACTGATCAGATTTTGAAAATGTGATGCTGCCTGCATTCTTTGACACACTTGAGTGTGTGAGTGTTCTCCGGTGTGGAAACCAGTTCATTCAGTATCTTCTATCTTTCAGCCTTTAAATACATTAAAGGTTATTGTAGAAGCGGGAGCGGGAAACCAGGCCCGGTATCCATGTCAGCGGAAAAGGACCTTCTAATGGAGCTGAGAGACAGAAACTGTGTTATTGAGCTATTTTTAACAGAGAGGCGGCAAGTAAAAGTTTTTTAATACAAAGAAGGATTTTTACAACTGAAACGGCTGCTGGAGGAAATTCCAGGTCACCCAATGAAACGGCCCACTTCTTCGATTCTACAGTGATCAGGTGACGCTGGTAATATAGAGGGCGGTGGCTCAGACTTACTATTCCGGGTATGTCTGCCCGCAGCGATGGATCCCCAGATGCCAGCCTGGTGGATCGGGCTACAATGCTAATCAGCGAGGAGCTAACACTTTGTTTGGCCCGGTTTGATGCTAGATTGGTAGCAGTGAAGGTAAATATTAGAATACTTCTAGACTTCCCTGGAATCCTGGATTTAATGTTTCTAAGTGAAACTTGACTTGAGACTAGGTTAGTTGACGCCGTTTTCAGGTTGGCCCATGTTGGCGGTGCGCTCAGTCGCAGCGGCTCAGGACTGACCCTCGATCTGACCATCGTAGTTTCATTGTAGACTTTATGATGTCAAAAATAAAGATCTTATCCCTCTTATCATCTATCTATTCTTTTCTCAGTTCTCCTCGGACCAGCTTGAAGAGGGGCCAGCAACCGTTTCAAAACTGATTTCCACCCTTCCACCTTTTGCTCCTGACTTTATTCCAGCTTCGAGCTGCGCCTGTACCGCTTTTAAAAACGTGGGAGACCACAGACGAGAGGAGAGTTTTCATTTTTTGAACACGTTTATCGGATTTGACATTCCTTTAATCCTCGTAGTTGAATCCGAGGCACTGGACTCCTGTTTGGACCTCTCATACTACAAGGACTAACCGTGACCTGGATGGGTCAGAATCTACACAGACACAGTGGTTCTGGGGTTTCGCCCGCTGTTCCTGAACGCTTCTTACGTTCAATAATCCCACGAACGTTGCTGCTGTTCTCCATCGCTTTCAAAGAAAGTATTTTCTCACACATTGCTGTGGATTTGGTACAGAGGCGCCTACTCTGCTATCTCTCTATTTGAGACTCCATTGTACCACTCAGGACCAAACACTCCAAACCTTTCTCGGAGGGAGTCACGGCTGAATGACGCCACCCACCCACTTTGAAGCACCCGTTGGACGTGCTGAGGAAACGCAAGAAGGACATGCTCCAGCGTAAATAGGGAATTTCACAGAACTTCCTCTCAGAATATCAGCAAACTTTTGAATCTACTAATAGAGATTCAACATAATAGAGTATATAGATATATATATATATCACGGCACAGGCACTTCCTGTACCGTGTCGGGGGGATTTTAAAATGGTGCTGCTTGTTCTGAAGGCTTTAAACCGAGCCACACAGGGGTCGCAAAGTCCGTGAGCTTCTAGTGCCGGTCCCAAGCCCGGAAAAATGGGGACGGTTGTGTCAGGGGGGGCATCCGATGTAAAGAGAAAACCTATGCAAATTCAAGTGGAGCTTTGACACCTCGATTGAATTTGTTCATTTGAAATGTTTCTTTATAGGCTTATTTTGGGTTTCTTTTATCTTTTTACCTTTACGCGATTTTAACTTGATTGATAATCTACTTCCTTGTTCACTCCTTTAGTTTAGTGTTTTTATCTCTTCCTGTGTGCTCGGTACTCAGATCAGCCCTAGAAATAAACTTTAAATTGACTTGGCAGTGATACACAGAGTATGAAGGACCGTAAAAGAAAAAAAAATCTGTTCAGACTGTCTGTCACGTGTTCTGCCGGCGCCAATGGACTCCCTATCGGCAGGAGCACCGTCCTCGGTCTCCAGCAGTGTTTGTTTCACGCATTCAAGTCTCTCCTTTCACTGTTTGCTCTTCCTGTTTTTGTGAGGCTGTCGTTTCACGAGCCGAGTTCATTTTCTGGTGACTGCCTCTGTGACGCCCTCCTCCGAGGTCTAATAAGTCGTACTCAGCGGGATAAAGCACCCGCACCCCAAAAGCATCAGTTCGATTATACGCACAGTCTGACTATGATGTCATCGCTTTATAGTAAGAGATGAAACGCAGGGCCAGCGGCGAAAAAAGTTCAACTCTGTCTTCCAAAATAGCATTAAAACTATTAAGGGAAAATGGGGGATGCGCCTATTGCACCCCCCCTAAAAGTTGTAGCATGAGTAATTCCTGACACACGGTCCGCTCCGACCCCGGCTCCGGCGTAGGCTGCGTGAAGTGGGTCTGAAGAACGAGGCTCCTGATCTAAAAGTGAGTCCCACCTGCTGTCCTCCCAGCAGAAACTCACTCATGGAGATCCACTCACCGCCAACTCTCTTTCCTCCTGATCTAAGTTAAAATCAGACTTTTTTTACACACAGAGGCGTGTGACACAACACCGTAATGGACCGCTCTGCTCACATTAATGCCATTATTATCTGGTTAACAGTAAATATGGGCCTGTGTCAAAATAAAATAGTTCCCAAATAAAAAGGATCAGATGGATCCAAGTCATTCCAATAGCCATAATCCATTTTCCACGTGTTTCCTGGTTTTTGATATGATATGATGACTCACTCAGGGGACCGGTGTTTGACTTTAAGTGCACCTCATTATGGAAGAAACTGTCCCTCTCTACCTGTTTGTACAATACACAATGTTCTTGCCAAAACACCTCATTGCCTGCAAGTTTATGCATTTCTAGTGCATCATAATTGCTTCTGTGCTGTTATTGCAGGCTTGATAGAATCTTTGATGATGCCCCGGTCTAATTAGTGCTTTTGACGGGGACTCTCAGCTGAGCTACAATCTTTGTGAGGTTTTAGAGAAGTGTGAGAAGATTAGATGGAATCCAGAAGCCTGAGCTGCAGCTGTATGACTTCACAGCTGACATGTCCCTTAGTAACCTCACAGTCTGTCTTTTCTTCTGAACCTGATCCGAGACAGCATCTCCGGCTCTCTTCTGCCACCTTCAGCCTGAGCTGAGAGTGGCAGCACTTCCGGTTGTCCTCATCTTTGTATTCCTCTCTTGGCCGCAGTCCCCCTCCCCCTCCTCCTCCTCCTCCTCCTCCTCCTCCTCCTCGTCCGCTGTGGTTCAACAGACATCTGCAGGCATGGACCTACTGGGTCCTTTAGAGTTGGGTGCGTTGCATATGGTATGACTTCTGCAATTTCGCCGTGGCTCTCAAAAGGCTGTCAAAGCAGAATAAAAGGGTTGAGAAAGGAAGTACATCAAGTCATTATCCATCAATCTTCCTGCTGCAGGTAGGTGGATGGGTAAAATCAGAGTAAGTGCAGCTGACACATCTAAAGAACCATGAGAGTGCTGAGAGGGTTAAGGTAGAAGAGGGACATAGAGGATGCCGGACATCGGAAAAGATCTTCTTCACACGCTGCATTTTACGAACAACGTTGGGTGACATAATGTTGGAAAAACGTTTGTTAAATAAAAAGTCGCCCTAGGGAGTAAAATATGAACTACTAGGGTTAAATATGCACCAATTATATTTTTTGAAAACTGACACGTGTTCCTCTGCAGCTTCTCCATCCTCATCGTCATCCTCATCTTCCCTGTCATCTCGTCTGTCTGGAGGAGGTGAAGGTTTGGATGGAACACAAAAAAAAAAGGAATTTTAATTGGCACCCTACATCAGACCCAGTCTTCCTCCAGAACCAGCATTACCTTCTCTGGTCACGACATTCCCCTCTCTTCATCAGTCACCAACCTCGGTGTAAGATTTGACCCTCAACCCACTTTTGAATCCCACATCAAACACATCTGCAAGATCTCCTTTCACCATCTCAGAAATATTTCCAAACTCCGTTCTTCACTCACCTTGAGTGATGCTGAAAAGCTGGTCCACGCGTTCGTCTCCTCCAGACTGGATTACTGTAACGACCTTCTCATCGGGACCCCTGATAAAAGTCTTCAAAGACTTCAGGATGTTCAAAACATCTGAAGGATCCTGATGAGAGTTCGTAAACACAAACACATCACACATCACCCCTGTTCTTCATTCCCTTCATTGGCTTCCCATCTCCACCAGGATTGATTATAAGATCTCCCTCCTCACTCACCAGTGCATCCATGGTAACGCACCCCCCTACCTGAAAGAACTACTCACCCCACTGACCTCGACACAAGGTCAGTGGGGGGGTATTGCTTGTACAACGGAGGGTACTGGGGACTTTTAGAAAATATACCCTTAGGTCTAATTAATTCCAGTTAATGTTGAACTATAATGTCTATTTTCTATACGACAAGCTAAAACTATGTTCAGTTGAATTCAATTAAGTTCAAACACAGGAGATTATCAGGAGTCATTTGAAAAATACTGCAGATTGCAGATTTTCCGGTGCCTTTGAGATGAATTGACTCATCAGGAGGTCGAGCGAGTTCATCAGAGCAGGTCGCTCCATTCCAGCTCTCCCTGCATGTTGAGGTGTCCTCGGGCGAGAAAACAGAAACGCACATTACTCCCAATGGCTTCTGCGGCGTGTGAGTGTCTGCGTGAATGATATCTATATATTTCACCGATGAAAATATCTTGAAACGCGTAGAAAAAAAAGGAAGCGCTGCATGAGTTCTGATGAGCAGGACATGACCTCACATGGCAGCTTCTCTCAATCAGAGCGTGAATGTGCGTAAACGCGTCAACGTGGCATGTGATAAGAAAGGCTTCAGTTGTTAAAACAAAAGCACTAAAACCAGTGAAGTCAGTCAATGATGAAATGTCTTTTCTCTGTTTCGATGACTAATGGTTAAACTTCATCTTCTTTGTATTTCGGCTGTTCCCTTTTGGAGATCGTGCTGCAAACACCTTTTTCGGACATTGCTTCCTAATCGTTTGTCCAAGTGAGTCCGAATTTGGCGAATATGAATCGACTATATTCGCGATCTATCTTGTAAGTATCATATTTCACGGAAGTAATTCATATTTTCTTCACTAGGGGGAGTTTTTATTAACGGAAGGTTATTTGGAAATTACCTCCCAACCGTTGGTCCAATTTAGTCCAACTTTGTTGCATGTGAATCGACTTGAGGGGATTAAACATTCGACATATTGTACGAAAATGATTGTTCGCAAAATTCCTGTTTAGTTTGAGGAGTTAAATCGGGGGGGTTGCTTGTACAACGGGGATAAATGTAGTATAGGACTCGCTTTCAGGCATGTACGCCATGCAGACTGGGACAACGGTGTATGCTAAGTTGTAATTATTGCGTCATGTGACCTTTGATGGACTGCTGTAAGGTCCTAGAAGACCCTGAGAGGTTATTGTTTTGTTGAGTAAATCGCAGGGACGTGGTTCCAGGGAGCGTGGAGGGGCTTAAAAGCCAAAACTTGTTGTTGGTGGAAAAGAGAGCAAAAGGCTTAAATTGCAGGTTGGATGTTGATTGAATGGAGTAGCCAGAGAGACAGAAGTAGCCAATAAAGAAGCAGCAGGGAAGGACAATTGTAACTGATTAAGGAACTGTCAGAGACGGAGCAGGGAGCGTAGCTACATTAACTGTTGCAGCCTGATGAATATTGATGTGTTGTGTCAGTCGCAGGAGTCCAGGAGCGGACTCACCAGAACAACTGTAAACCTGGTAGAACCACCTTGAGATCATGTAACTACAAAGATATGCAGCCCTCTTTAAATATTTAAAATGCAATGATATAGAATGAATAACAGCAGGCAATTTGTTTCAATACCGTTTGTGGACCGTTTCGGGTCAGATTAGTTGCGAACTCTCTTCCAGAAAGAGGAGATGTGCTTCTCGTGGATTAAAGATCTAGATCCAAGGCTACCTCATCAGAGAGGCTGAGAGCCTGGAGTTCAGCCATCGGATATTGTCTGGTCAAGAAAAAGGCTTGGGATGAGAAATGTTATGCGCGACCTGTGTTCCTACTGACAAGCATTAGAATTTCTAAATTCCGTTTTGTGCTCAAGGCTTTTTGTGAAGAAGCTCCATAAAGTGATCAAAAAATGAACAATTAGAGTATTGATGATATAAAACAAGAGAGATCCCCGCCAGTCGCTTCATATGCGCTGAATTTGGGCTAAATCGGACCGATGTTCGAGAAATGATGGTCCAAAAACTTTTGGAGATGAAGCTCTACCTAATGTCCGAAATATATAGCCAAACCCAATCCAGTTCTTCCTCGCACTGACGTCTACGGGGGTATAAATTTGAAAATGGTCCACAAAATTGTTTTTGAGTTCTGTCTGGAGAGCTGTGTTTTTGTTCGTAAATACAGCCCCCCCTAGTGAGTAAAATATGGTACTTACATCATAGATCGCTTCAAGACGATTCATACGGACCAAATTTGAAGTTATTTAGAAAAAATGTTAAAAAGGTTTTTCTGAACAAATCAAAAAATCCCCCTGGTGAATAAAAATGAACTATTAGAGTAAAATATGGAACAACAGGAACAACGGTTGAAAAATTATGACCCAAAAACGTTTAACGATGAACCTCCCGCTAATCCCGCTAATCCAATTGGCATTAAATTGGAAAATGGTCCATTAAATAGTTTTTGAGTTATCACGTTCACACGAAGGATCCGCGGTGGATTTGGAGGCCATAGAAGCCGAAAGGATGACGATCCATAATACCCCCAAACTATTCTGGAATATCAATAAAGAATAAGACAAAACGGGCAAGAAACACACGAAGAAAGTCGAAGCAAAGAAAAGTTATGAAATCAGGGTTTATGAGTTAGTTACATAGTGGTGATTCATAGTAAAAAAACAAAAAAAAAAGAACTACTTTGAGAACATTTCAGAGCCTGAGATTATACTTTTACCATTCATTTTCTGTTTTCTGGGTAAATTGTCCTTGCATGGATTCCATCATCATCATCATCGTTGTCAAAAGTAAAATAATAACTGTTGGGGAGAGTAAAAACACGTTCTGTCCTCGGATACAATATAAAAACTCTGCTGTATAGTTAATATGACGTTCATTCCACTGTGATTCATTTACAGAGAGATTACTTCAAAGAGAGATGACTCATTAGTCTCAAGGTTGATTCATGAGCCTTTTGATCTCCGTATGTATATATTTACACATATATATATATATGTGTGTGTATATATATATATGTGTATATATAGAAAATGTTAAACATCTCAGTGTTTTATTTTAAAATAATCACTTCCTATGGTCTCATTGAATTTGCGCAATGATGCAACGATGATGTCTTTCACCCTTTAATTTCCGGCTCAACCGTTTGGTTGAGCACATTCTGAGTTATTATATCTTCTGAAATAATGCGACAGGACCGGTTTATAATGTGACCCCCTGGTATCATGCATAAGCCAAACAGAAAGGGGCCGAGGACGGCGCCCTGGGGGACACCCCAAGGTGTACTGAGTAGGAGGCATTAACCATAGCTGTTAAAAAAAAAAGCTCTATTGGACAAGTAGGGTTTAATTTTATTTTTGCTATTTTGGTGACTTAATAAATAGAATTATGTCACTTGACACAACCAAAAACAATAAGGGTCAAATTGTTTTTCCAAAGACATCCGTTACCGAAAGGTAGAGCCAATGTTAAATTCAGTGTCAAAGATATTTAATTAATAAATACCCAAAAGAAATCTCTTAGCGATGATCCTAAAGGGTTAAAGCAGCTGAACCCCGATGATAGAAGAGGAAATCAATGCCTTGGCTCTGTAATCGTCTTACTGCTCATCAAACAGAATATGTAGAAGCTCGAACCAGCTGGGTTTACGTGGACGCTCTTCTTCTTTCACGTTTGAAATCATCCTGAAAGAGCATTTCTTGTTGACTGCGATCTAAACAAAAATGGTGTTTACGTGCGCCGAAACATCAGTCGCAACAGACGTGTGACGAGCGCGAATGGCGACCGATGGATGATGAGTTTTATCAGACGAAGGGCGTCGATCGGGGATCCAAGCAGTTTTTTTTCTGTTCTGTTATTGTTATGCTTTTAATGAAGAAACAGCTGATCGTAACTCAGGTTCCCTTCTAAACAGGACGCAGAGAGGAAAAGGCGACATCAAAGCCTAATCGGTACCTCAGAGTGGCACTACTTTGACTAACATTATATTTTTCAGATGTTACTAAACATGTTTTTATTAGTGAGGTAAACCCAGCAGAAATCTTACGTTAATATCCACATCATCCGACGTGAACTTAAAGCAGAAATTCTTAATTACGCGCTTTTTTCTGAAAATCCAGATCCACGCCGCGTACAGAACGCGGCCCCCTTTTTGAGACGAAGCAGTTTTTAAAAACCCAACTCTTCATCAAACGGTTCAACAACCAACATGGGATGGTGTAATGATACGGTTAAGTTGCGTTTTTTTAGGTACGAAAACTATATATAAATTGTATACATCTTAGATTTCACTCTAATAGTTTATATTTTAATCACAGGAGGACCTTTTTTTTTTTTTTTTTTTTAGAAATATCTGTTCTTCAGCCAGAACTCCCTAATGGCTGCTTCGATTTATTCCAACTTTGTTGAATTTGAATCGACTCGAGGAGATCCATCTTGTATGTATCATAGTTTACTCCGGGAGTTAATATTTTTAATATTTTAATCACTAGGGGGTGCTTTCTTTATGAGAAAACCCTTTTTTTTCCAGATATAACTTCACATTTTATCTGAGGGGTTCAATCAGGGGGATTATTTGTACAATGCAAGGGATCATGGGACTTTTCGGAGATGTACCATTGCTGAGGGAGCCGACAGAATAGGACTAGTTCTGTTTGGGGTTTCCAAGTTAAAAGCCGGCAGCACAGATGCTAAACTTAAAATGTGGGCCGGAAAACAACAGTGGAGTTAAGAATTGCACATTTAACATTTGAAATGTTCGGAGCCTTCAAAACAAACTTCTCTCAGTCGACTTATTACATCAATGTTAAAACAGCAGCAGGGAGCAGAAGCTGTCCAAGGAGTTGTGGACTCCAATCTCATCTGTGTGGACGTATAACATCGGCACCGGTCTCACCACCCAGTGAACAAGCCGGGGGGTCTCATTCGAGAGGAGCTATTGGTTTTTAATCAACACTGACTCGGCACCAGAGAGGGCAATTTGCTGTTCCGATGCTTGAAATGCCGCAATTAGAGCAAAGAGTAACGGCGGCCTAGTTGAATCTCCATTCCCATCAATAATAAGGGCTGGCAAATGACTCTACATTATCTTCTTTGTATGCAAAAAAACAGAAATGGCGATGACGCATGAGAAGATGCTGAAATGTCTTCAAGTGGCCACTGAGGAAACACAAGTGTTTTGTAAACTCCCATTGCAGGAAAGACCAAGAAGGACTAATTAATAGGAATAAAAGAATGAAGGCATTTTTATGCGGTTGGGTTATGGACCCTGTTCATCATGGGATCCTGGTCGATAGTCGACACAGCTGGGTTAGATTGTCTGGTTCTGTTACATCTAACGGAGTTGTCGTAACCCTGTGGGGTTCCACAGAGCTCAGTCTTTGGTCCGCTTCTGTTCATTTCATCTATAGCTTCCACTTGAACGCGTCATAAAGAAAATACAAAATATACACTTATGCCGATGATACACAGCTTTATATTTGCCTCTCCTCTGATAACTTGAACCCTGTTGAAGCACTAATTGAACCCATCAATGACATTAACGTCTTGATTAATCAACATTTCTAGCAACTAAACAAACTAAGACAAAATAGAATTTATTATTATTATAGGTACAAAAGCAAAAAGGCAACAAATTGCATCGCACCTCAGTTCCTTTTCAGTCGACCCAAAGAACATACCAGAAACCTTAAGTTTCACTGCAATATTAATGATGTCACTAGATCTGAAAAACATCTCAAGCATCAGAAGCTTTCTCTCAAACTCAGAAGCTGAAAAACTAGATCAGACTATTGCAATAGTTCCATGTTCTTCCTGAAAAGTCGGGGTTATTATGGAATCGTCAAACGCAGCTGCCGCAGCTGTTCTTGTCAATGCGATAACTCAAAAACCATGTAGACCTTATTGTGAGGAAGAACTGGTGTGATTTTGGGAAAGGCTGGTTGTATGTATCCAACACTAGAGGGAGCTTTATCTCCAGTAGTTTTTGGCCGTAGTATCTTAAGCGTTTGTCCTATTTAGTCCACATTTGGGGCACGTGAATCACCTGGAGAAGATTTATCTTACATACATCATGTTTTACTTTAATACTTCATGTTTTACACACTAGGGAGAGCTTTTTTAAAAAACAACAAAGTTTTGGGACATTAACTTCCCAGATGATGGTCCGATTTCGTCCAAATTTAGTGCATATAAAGGGAGTCGAGGAGCCTTATCTTGTAAATATCATCTTTTACTCTAGTAACGCAGATTTTACTCACTAGGGGGAGTTTTTTTTAATGAGATATACTGTTTTTCTATACATAACTCAAAATTCAAAAACAATTTCATAGATCGTTCTCAATTATATCCACGTAGACCTTAGTGTGAGGAAGAGCTGGATTGATTTTGGGGAGAGGTTGGTTGCGTATTTCTGACACAAGGGGGAACTTTATCTTCAAAGGTTTTTTCCCATAATTTCTTCTTTCTATACACTACTCAAAAAAATACAGGTAACTCCTAATCATCAGAGTGGAAATCACACCGCCATGGAAATCAACCTTCTCAGTCAGGAAGAAATAATGATTGTGAATCAATCTCACCTGCTGATGTCCAAAGGGACAAACAACAGGTGGAAAAGAGAGGCAATTAGCGAGACAACCTCTATTAAGGAATGGTTTTGCAGGCGGTGGCCACAAACCATTTGCCTTTCCGGCTGATTCTTGACTAGTTTTAAGGTTTTCTAGTGCCGTCGCCACTAGTGGAAGCATGAGGCGGTATCTGAAGACCTCAGGAGTTTCTCAGCTAGTGCAGTTCCTCCAAGATGGCACATGCGTACGGGCCATGGCCAGAAGGTCTGCTGTGTCTCCCAGCACAGTGTCAAGATCGTGTAGTCGTGTATTTACATGAAGTTTAATCCTTAATTCTAATGTACTTGTGTATTTTAATACCCTTAATTTTCTGTCCTGTGTATATCTATATATGTATATATACGTATTTATACTTGTCTATAAGATTTCCAATTATATAGTATGTCTTACCTCACCTTTAGAATGTTCGTCTCTGGGGATCAATAAAGTTTCAATCTGTTTATCGTTTTTGCTTTTATTATGAACATTTCCTGAATGAAGTCTCATAGGAGGTATCAAAGAGACTTTCAGAACAAAACCGACTTCCTGCGTCATGAAAAAGAACCAACTGTGTGCACATGTTGTCTTTATTGGACTTTTCCATGACTGTGTGGTTGTAATAGAGTTAAAAGTTCTGGACAACAGTTCCCGTTTATGAGTTTGTCATAGATTCTGCCCTGGAGGGGCTTGAGTATGACGTCGTCGCCTCCATAACCGGGGCAGCGTCATCCTCGGTCCCTCTGGAAAGAACGAGCTTCAGCCCATAAAAGTTAATGAAGCTTCAGCGTCACACAATTTTTAGTGCTTTGCCAGAAAAAGTCAAGCAATTAAACAAGAGTTATCTTTTGATCTAGTGACACCGCAACTATTCAGAAATTAGTTTCCAGGCTCTTCGAAATCAACATTTTTTTAACTTTTTGTATGACTTTGAGATTATTCAGTTTTTTGGTCATCACATCTATGTGTGGGATCTGCATCATGCCACATTAAAGTATAATTTTACTTTAAATTTAGGATGTCTGTTGTCAAAGTGATTTTAATAATAGTGGGATAATGTAAAAAAAAAAATTGCCTTGACATTCTACAGTAAGACTGGTTCTGGTTTTGTGTAACCCGGTTGGAACAGAAACTGTGTGTTTGGTGTCAGACCCAACCAAAATCTTCCTAGCCATAGAAACGGAAATTCTTTGACAACTTTTCAAGATATCGAAACAACCAAATATGAGTAAATGTAAAAAGGGTTTTTGATGCTTTTAAAAACACTTTTTTAATGTGTTTATTTACTTATTTTCTATGTTAAGAAATGTTCACAAACTCTTTCACATTCATGGGAGTTTGAGACAGGAACTAGGACTGGGACTATGATCTGGGATGGTGCCTCTAGTGGTGGGATGTCTCAATAACATTTAATGAACCGTCGGATTTTCCTTGAATATGAAAATAGATTTTCCAAATTTCTGATTTCAACAATCAAAATAATATCATACACTATAATGTCCTATAAATTTTATTTTACATTTATGACATAATAGGGATGTAAAGATTCCCCGACACATATCAGAAATATTTTTTTTTTTTTTAACATTAAAGGTATGAGTGTATCGAATCTCTTTGTGCCTTGATCCGTCAGAATGCATCGCGATCCGTCCATGGCCCGACTCTAAAGTCGTAAAGTTGACTGAAGCTTCATCCCTTATCATATCTGTGTGGTGTCGTCTGCTCAGATCCAAACATGTCCGGGTCTTGTATATCCTGTAAATGACCCCCAGAACCTTTAATGTATACCACTAACTCCATTACGGCAGGGAAGACATTTGGATTCTATAAAAAGAGGGGTTCCAAGACTTTGTGTTTATTGATTATTAGGGGGAAGTTCTGTTATTTGGATTTGTGTAGCCTTTGTGTGTGTTTCACTCGTGTTCCGTTCTCCCTCTGTGTCGGTCCTGTGATTACTCATCGTGTTCACCTGTGTTTCTCCTCCACCTGTGTCTCGTTGTCTCGTTACGTCAGTGTATAAAGTCTGTACCCACCTTCTCTGCCTGTTTGTTGTATGATGTTCCCCCGTGTCGTCACGCGTCCCAACCTTCTCCCAGTGTGTAGTAGGTTTATCCTAGTGGGTTCTTTGTTCCTGTTTTTCCCAGAAAACCCCAGAAAAGTTCCTAACAAAGGAAAATGGACATAAGTGGGAGTTTTTTTTCAGTTTTTTCCGTCAAACAGCAAATAAATCCAGCCAATCTTAATGCTCACATAGTGAGATCTATTCTGCCGACCGGTATGCTAACAGAGCTACAGCTAGCACAGCTAGCCGCTTCTGCCGGTATTAGCTTGATGTTTTAATAATCGATCATAGCACACTTTAGTGGGCAGGACTTATGTATTATATTGGAGCTAAAAATAATAATAATAATAAAATCATTGTAGCAGAACAAAGTTACAAAGTGCTTTACATCAGAAAAAGAAGGAATTGCAAGACAGAGAATGACAGAAAACAATCACAAATAACAAGAACCAACAGAGACCAACTGGGAAATGAGATTACTCAAACGCTTTCTTGAAAAGATGTGATTTAAGAAGAGTCCTAAAGGATGATGGGGAATCTTGAGCCTCAGCTCCTCAGGCAGGGGGCGCCAGAGCTGAGGGGCTTCGACTGGGGGAAAAAAAAACAGGCCGCTTTTAGTCCTCGTCCGATCTGAGACTGCACCCAGGCTCATGTGGGTGTAGCAGCTCAGTGACGTAGCATGGAGCTAATCCATGAAGAGCCTCGAAAGTAACCAGCAAGATCTTGAAGTCGATTCTAAAACCAACTGGTAAGCAGTGAAGAGACGGTAAAACAGGGCTGCTATGGTCTTATCTGCTAGTGTGTGTACAAACCCCAGCTTTTGAATTCCGAACAAGCTGGAGACGCAGGAAGTGCTCATTTGCCTAAACCCAAATACAAAAGAATTACGGTAATCCAGACGAGATGAATTGAAGGCATGGAGGGAAGGAAGGAAGGAAGGGTGGAAGGAATTTATCTCTGAGATGGTCCTTAATTTAATAAAATCAAGATTTAACAACATTAGTTATTTGTGTTTCAAAAGAAAGGTCACTATGAAATGATGCCAAAAAAAATGATGCTTTGGGTCAAAGAACATGAGAGTAAATAGATAAAAACGTATGAAGTTAAACATGAACTGTTAAATAAAGAGTGTGGCGACTAAACCTAATGTCTGGACGTCATGTGATTCCAATGTGGCATATAGAATATAGACTATCAACGGTATATACAGTCTATATACACTATATATCAGTATATATACAGTATATATCAGCTGTGCGTTTTACAAATAGGCCTTCAGTGGTGTCCCACCTGAATCAATCCACCTCTTAATACCATCATTATGGCGCCACAGTTAACAGAAACCATCAGTATTATACAGAAATGCCGAAGTCATAGTACGCCCCTTAGATGGCGCCGCAGTCACCAACTCAATATCGGATCGGTTAAAGCAACACTTTCATTGGCATTTATTTTAAGTTACAGGCGTCCGCACCGTTGAATCTGGAGGCCTCAAGGCAGATTTCTTTGACCTAGCAACAGATGATGGATGAAATATGATTGGATAAAAGCTCTGACATAAACAAACACTAGTAAAAGCAGCACAACCAAGAGAAAACGCTATGAAATCAGAGAATAAACTGTTGTGAATAATTTAATACATATTAATGAAAAAACATATTAAAGTGATTGTCACTGATTCAGATAAATATATATATACAGCTCTGTTGTTGAAAGAGAGAGCCATGGGTGATTGTGAATCACTTAGCTACTTATCGGTCTCCAAAGGAGGAGAGGAAATGCATCATTGCTTTTTATGTCTTAGCGACCTACAGCAATATGGGAAAAATAAAGATCCATTAGGTCCAGAATGACTCCCTGAATGCCATTAGTGTACACTCACCAGTTTGACGACAACTGGTTCATTTTCAACGGTTAATCTCTTTTCAAAATTAATTTTTTTATTTTTAACCAGCCTTGATCTAATGTCTTACGCACTTCTTCTTTAAAACTGACGTCTTACATAGTAAAGGGACCAGATAGGGAGGAAAATATCCCTGTTTGTTTGTTTTAGATTTGTTTTTTCATGTGGATGGCAATGTTTAATTTTAATTGGTTTGTTCAAAACTCCAACATTGAACAATTAGACAGTTTTGACCTTTTAGAGGTGGCGCCTACTTCATTTTCTCGGCATCAAGGCAGCAACTGAAGGGGCTAAAGGCATCGGCAATTAGCAAACTAATCTATATTCCAAAGACTTCATTTCATCGTGAAAATGCAAATACTTACCTAACTCATGCACCACCAGATTAGTCTCAAATGTTCCTTTCCTCATGTCTTAGCGTCTCTCAAGGACCGGTCAGTAAGTGTGTGACCAGCAGATGAAAAATCAACCCAACCGGCATAAGCGATGATGAAGTGTGCAAAAGTATCTTGGGAAAATCCCTACCTAAAGTCCCTACCGCTACCGCAGGAGCGTCTGTCAGAGATCCTGGAAGACCCCACATTAAATATAATGTTTCATGGAAGGATGGATGTCTTTAGAGAAGTGGTACCCAATAGTTTCAAGCAGCAACATTGCAGCTATGCTACCATTCCAGACATGTTTCTGCGAGCCGAGCTTTCAGAGCCTGATGCTGGCTACACGCTAGAGGATAAAACGGCCACGCCCCCCAACGGTGGACGCTCATCACAAACAACTATTTGATCAAATAATTCTCAAGTGTGTGGTGTCCATACGATTATCTTACTGCTGCCCATCGAGTCGGGAGCATCCCTCCATCTGGATTCCTAAATATCAAACATGTTTGAGATTTATTTCCACCGTGGAATCCTCGTTACAAACAGCATGTGTGTGTTCTCGCCGTCCGGCTGAATCGTCTAGCGTGTGCGTTTGGAAGGTCATAATGTTGAGAATCGGTTAAAACTGTCCTCATATCTGTGGTCTCCCACGTTTTTAACATGGGTTAAGATTTGAAAATCTTCTAGTGTGGAGCCGGCATCATTTACATGAAAGAACAAGTGCAGAGTGGCCGGAAGGATGAACTACACTAGGCTGAGGATTCCAAAGGCCGGTTCTTACTTCTCTGTAAAAGAAAAAATATGTGTGTGTGTGTGTGTGTGTGTGCATTGGTCATCAGAGGGATGCAGACCGTACAATTTTGACTGACTGACTTGGCCTTTCCCGCTCTTTGAAAGGTTGCTGTAGCTGATAAACAGTAGCTGTAAAACAGTTGCTGTAGCTGATAAACAGTTGATGTAGCTGTTAAAAGGTTGCGTGGCGTGATGCTGGTAAAGTGAATCTTCCTGCAGGGAAAAAAAAATGAATGAAAACAGGGTCTGACTCATGAATCCATGAAGCATGGACTGATCTAGAAAAAAAAAAAGACTGCTGTAACATCAAATAGCTCCTTCACTCGCTCATGTTTACAGATATATGTTTTCATAACCGTAAACATATCGTGTTTATGTCTGTCCTCTAAGAAACTGAAGTGGATCTAGTTAGGCTGCATTTGAGGGTCCATTGTTAGAGGGTAGAACACATGCAGAGGCTCAGTGAATAGATGCCTGGGATGCCTGTGATGTGTGGGAATCGTTATTGTCCCTGAAGGATCATTTTCAAAAATGATACCCCGTAGATCTTAGTACGAGGAACAACTGGATTGAATTTGGGAAAGGTCATTTGTCGATTTCTGACACTGAGTCAAGTTTTAGGGCCATAATTTCTCAACTGTTGGTTCAATTTAGTCCAAATTCGGTCCATATGTATCAAAACAGCCTCTGATGACAAAAAAAAAAATCTTATGTGAATGACACGAGTTAGTTTCTCCTGGCCACGACTTAATAAGGCGCAGTCGTCAAGATGTGGCTATTTATAAAGGTCTCACACTTCCCGTTATGTGAGGAGATACATATCACTCCTCAATCCGGGATGATGGTACATGAATACGTTATATCCTGATTTCGGATCATTGTGCGTGAGCTGAGTGACGTCACAGAAATTTAAACACACAGTGGAGGAAGCAGATAAAGAGTCATTCTCTGGAGAGACGGAGAAGTTTATAGTCTATTAGATATGCTTGGCAGTTAGGGTGAGCATTGAAATGCTCAAGTATTTAGTAAACGAGCTTCAAAAGTGGAGCAAGTGAAGCAAGTTCGCCGACGGTGGAAAACACTAATGAAACATCGTAACGTGGCGAAACACGACCGTTTCATAGAGCCGGTGAACGGACAGATACGGATATAGTTACGTGATAAACATTACTGGGCATGTGCAAACAAACAAACAAACATATCCTCCTCAGCTCGTGATTACGAGATCTTTTCTTTTAATTACGAAATAAGTGTCTGAATTTTTTTTTTATTTGGTGAATGCAGTGAGCTTTGGTAATATTTCACTCTCTAGGAGGAACTTTTTCTCAAAACTCCACATTGAATTGCTTGTAGTTCAAACAGGGCCTTGCTTGTACAATGCAGGAGATTGGGGGCAAGGATATATATCCTTGCTGTCGGGGGACGACAGAGTTTAACTGATCACACACCTCAACAGATTCAATCTTTGGATATGGTACGTTATCCATTATCTGAACCCGGTGATACTCACAGCATGAGTAATTAGTCGGGAAATCAGTGGGTTTGATAAAAGGACCGTCCAATTTGATTTGTAATTAATGAAAGCGTCTCTGTCGACACTCAAAACAGCACGTGCTAAAAGGACCTCCATCACAACCACAGTCCTTAATGCAGGGATTCGATGCTGAAAGCCCTTTTGGGTCTAGCCTGTATTAATGTCTTCATTAAACCTCTTTCCCTCTGTCATGCATTCCATTTAACGCGCTTCAAACACATTTGACGGGGCGGGGGTGTTAAACGTGAGCTGTCCTCGAAATCCACTATACCGTCCGATCCGAATGCTAATATGTAGAACAGACCCTTCATCCCGAGTCGACTGGACGACATCTAATGACTGACAACAAACTTACTTAATGAATTCCGCTGACACCCCCTGAGTGGAAGGATGTTCTGAGTGCTCACCTCTGCATTAATATTCTATTCATGTGTGAGTCAAATCAATTATTTTGTGCAATTAGCAAGACGGCCAAATCAAATCCAATTGCTCAATCCGACACTCTGAGGGATTGTACGGATAGTCTACCTCCTGAAGAAACAATTAAGGCTGAAGGTCCCCATATGTGTTATGTATTCTGTGAGCGGCTCCCCCGGGATATTGTCCTGAAAATACTGCATGAACACCGGGTGGGTTTACAGGCGACACTTTTCTCCGATCCCAATTCAACCTTTCCGAAAAGTTGGTGGCCTGTTTACGTGACCTGTGATCTTTTCTGACCCGGTGTTTACATTCATCGACTCATCTAACAGGAAACGCCTTTTGACAGGCGCAGATGATCCAACTCCCCTTCATAAGGTGGCCATAATTCTACGATGAGCTGGGCGCCGACCGCCAACTAGCGCCAAGAAGAAGAACACGACAAAGAGCCACTCTTCGTCCAACTATGTTAAACTCTTTCAAAAGTGAGACGGACCTGTTCTGTGTTGAAATCGTCGTATCTAAAATGTGTCGCGGCGCCGAAAAAGCTCAGCGGAGCATTACGTCACGATGCTGGTCATGCGCAGATACAACTAAAAACCACTTTCAGAAATAGTGTTTTCATGCAGAGACTGGCTATCGGAAAAGCTTTCCGATAGGACTTGGACTTCCTCCTTGTAAAGGAATAAAATCTCATTCTTAAGGGACTTTTCTTTCGGAAATGGGGTTTTTACATGCAGCATTTTCTTTCCGATTAGGCGCCTTTTGGAAACTATTCGGATTCAGGCTTGTCCATGTAAACCCAACTACTTCTTCCCAATAAGCTGCAACATATTTACAGCCATATAGCTAGCTTAGAGACATATTTTCCAGCTTTAAGTGAGGGCGCTAAGCCCGTTAGCGTGATTTAAGTGAGAAAAATAAAGTTTTGTAAAACTGAATATAAAAAAAACAAAAATGGAAAACAGGTAAATATAAACATAACACTTGAGAAGTGAATAAACTCACAAAAATGTCACTATGAACATAAAATCGTAAACATCATTACCACAACCAAGCCATTATGCATCCTTTAACAATAACGATAAACTAAATAGTAACAATCTGGTGCAGCAATCACAGAAATGATGGTATGTATATGTTAAAATAACTGTAAATTATAAACAACTTACACATTGCAGCATAATGCTGTTCACCTTAGGCTAAAGACGTAAACAAAACTAAATGAACATCACTTCCTGCTTGACACTGAGGTCACTTCAGTGCATCACCACAAGGTGGTTTTAAAGAACATTTATTACAAATGTAATACACTGATTCCAATGGAGGCCCTCTGGTGACCTTAAAGAATACGATGTGGGAACAAATTATTATCATTTGGTCGCAATTAAATTAGGCATGGGAACATCGTGTTATGTCATGGACACGACTTAACGAGACGTGAGAACGCATTGTATTTGCATGAACGTTTTGATCAGTCCAAAATTTACCCGGTAAGGTTAAGTAAGGGTAGAAAATTCAATACGATTGGATGAGGGGGAATGTGATGCAGTCAAATATCATTCTTAACATCTGTAAACATCTGTCTTTGGTTGGAATGAATCATTCATTCTCCGTCTTCTCTAGTTGAGGTGTGTGTGTGAGTGTGTGTGTGTGTGGTCAAGGTAACAGTAGTCAGTTGGAAATGATTTAGTCTAGCCAGTTGGTACATAAAAATAAGGAAGTTAGTAATTGATTTCAACTAAGGTTCATGAACTACCCTTAAAATATGTTTTAAACTAAAAAATATGTTTTCTGTTCATTTGATTTTACTGTTTATTGTCAAATTGCAGCATGAAGTTTCATGAAATTGGTTTATTTGCGGTGTATGGTGCGTTTCTCTGGATTTAAGATGTTGACTTGTTTTTATGAGTTTTGGCCATAAGGTGGCAGCACTCAGTTAAGCGGTGGTCGCGTCGCCAAAATCCCACCAAATGCATTATGGTCAATCGTTTTCACTCTTTTTTTGCAGTAAGACCTCAAGTTATTGTATCCCGTGTGGAAACTACGTCTTTAATCGGATAATTAGGCCCTCAGCTCATCTTAAGGTTTCATTTTTATTCTTGCCCACCACCACAAAGACCTCATTTTCAAATCTGAAGGAGAGGCGTTACTCCTGCAGTCTTCGTTTGATTCCGTCATGTTCTTCGAACAGGCTTGGAGTGTGTGCATGCTGACGATGACAATTTATCCGCTCTTTTTTTCTCACCAGTGAGTCAGTATTATCCGATCTGTGTGTCTCTCCGTATATGTGAGTGATTTTGAGTGTGGGCCACTCCTGTAGAGACACCAGGTGGGCGATGTGACACCAAACTGTACACAGGAAGTGGTCGCACCGTCCTCAGTCCTCACAAACCCGAACAGAATGAGCAGGACGATGACGCACAGGCCTTCCCTCAGATCATCTCCTCCATATTCATTTTGGGATCCTGCGATGCATAATTATAGTTTTTTTTATAATTGACTCATGCGGTCAATTAAAAAACGCGGAGATTCGTATCAATGGAATAGTGCATTTCCGGTTCCCTTGAGAAAACTCTAAACCAATACCTGGAGATTGTAGATTTTATGTTCAAAAACGAAAAATCTTCTTCACTGAAGATAATTCATGTTTTATTTTTTTGTTGTTAAAACCAAATCAAATCAAATTGCAGCCAAAACATAAAGACTCATTTATCGCTTTCATGGCTCTCCTGCGGGATCCTTTGGTTTTTCAATGTGGGCTTGGCAACGAGAGATCTTAATTCAAACGTTTAATGGATTTATAAGCCGCTGCACAGTCTATGCACACAATGAGAGGTTTTCATCTTTTCATAAATGGGGCTGTGATCTCCATAATCGGCTGATGGTGTGATGTGTGCCAGAGTTGATGCACCTTCAACGCGTGATAAATACGACCGACCTTCCAGCGTGACAGTTTTCACCAGAGAACAAGGTCATGTGCCTCGGTAATAACGCTACAGGTTTAGAGGCGGTCACAGTCGTCGTTGTCTGAGCAGCTTTTCACATCAGCAGCTGTGGTCTGTGATTATTGTGCTTTCGGCGCCTCCGCCAAGGAGGTTGTTTTCCCTCCTGTTTGTTTGTTTGTTTAGATGTCTGTTTATTGGTTGTTGAGCAGGATCTCATATCCTAAAAGGTGATTCATTTATGTTGACGTTACGTGTTTCGCAGCATTTCAAATGAAATAAAATGAAATATAATAAGCCGTTTGGAATAGTGACGCCACAATATGGCTATAGCTGCCTTTGATTCCTTTCATCTTTCTTTTGGGGGGAGCTGAGGGCTCAGTGGGCTGAACAGAGACGGTGAAGTGGAAGGCGCCGGAGACGAGCGGTGTATTTGAGAGACACTCAGAGTTTCTTGGGAGTTTTCAGTAGATTTAGAGTCAGACATTAATCTAGAAATCTACACATCTCTTCCCTAAACCTATCGTACTGTTGTGGCGGAGGTTTGCGCTCTCTGAACGCTTTTTGTAACTTTAAATTTTATATCTCCGTAACATTGTTTGATGTTTCTGTTATGTACACCCTCAACATCCCCAACGCTGCCCAATATTCACACCTTCACCCATAGCCAGAGAGTCAATCGGAGTCAGAGTCTGAGTCATCAGCCACCGCCACCATCATCTGGACTATTTATCCCTCCACATCTGATACTCAATTGTTTCCTGATTGAAGCTAAGTGCTAATCGTCACTACTGATATTGGATGGTGAAATGACGTTTACTCTGTATCAAGCACTGTTTTTAGCACGACTAACAATCGTTAGCTTTATGGCTAGCTGGCTGTGTTGTCAGGACTCTCTTGAGAAAAATAATTCTCAATTTGAACAAGACTAGTCCCGGTTAAATTCTGATTCTGAAACTGCCAGGAATAGAGTTGTTGTTGTTTATTAAGTGTTCAATTATAAATATTGTCCATTCTGTCCACTCCATTATTCTGAAAGTTATTTTAAATGGCATCCTAATGAATGAATGAATCTTTATGTTCTTTGCCCTGATTCTTTTTCCGAAACAATGAGCATAAATATGCAAATGATGACGATTCCAATTACTGATATTAAAATGTAATCAAAAGAGAAACAAAGTAATTGAAAGAAGGAGACACTCTTCCACAAAGGTATTAATGAAGTCATTCAGTGTCAGATCACACATTAAACCTGCACAAAAGGTGAAAATCATCCAAGGTCACACCGTCTGTATAGATGCACAGTTTCTGCCCATAGCCTGCTGATTTGAAATATTCAGTGGTACATTATTTTTGCTTAAGATGATCTGATAAGACTACCTTGATCTTCTGTCGCCCTTTGCCTTCCTGTTCCTGTAGCAGACAGGATGCAGCTGATGCTTTGTGAAACTTCAAGAGGTTAAAAGCTCTGTTTTTTTCTTTTGTTTAAAGGTTCCCCCAGTGAGTAAAACATGAACTATTACAGTAAAGAACACAATGTACGCGAGATAGATATCCTCCAGTCGATTCATACGCATTCAATTTAGACCAGTGGTTCTTAACCTGGGTTCGATCGAACCCTAAGGGTTTGGTGAGTCGGTCTCAGGGGGTCGGCGGAGCCTCCGCCTCGGAGGTCAAGACACACCCGACTCATCGTGTCAATTCGTGATGACACGCCCCGCTTGGCCATCACTGGCTGCAGATGATAACGTTACATTGCTTGGCCAATCAGTGCTGCGGTGAATTTAGTGCGCTCAGTAGTAAACGTGTGACTGTGGTGGTAGTACTCGCGTGATTTCTTTCTTGATATTTTAATCCATGCTAACTATGTCGCGCAAAAAAAGAAAGTGGTCGGACGAATATGTACGACATGGATTCACGTGTATCACGGAACGTGATGGGACCCAGCATCCTATCTGCATCATTTGCAATGCCAAGTTGAGCAACTCTAGTCTCGCACCGGCAAAACTAAAGGAAGACTTCTTGAAGCTGCATGGAGATGGGGAATACAAGAACACAACGCTTGCTGAATTCAAGGTGAAGAGAGCAAGATTCGATGAAAAGGCTACTCTGCTTGCTTTTGGGTTTGTACCCATTAACAAACCGTTCCTCACAGCATCGTACGAAGTTGCTTACCTGATCGCAAAGCAGGGCAAGCCACACACCATTGGTGAAACACTCATAAAACCAGCTGCGTTAAAGATGGCAAATCTGATACTCGGAACAGCGGCCGAAGGTAAATTATCCCAAATTCCTCTTTCAAATGACACCATCAGCGACAGAATAGAGAATATGAGTAAAGACATCTTGGCTCAAGTAGTCGCAGACCTGATTTCAAGCCCGGCAAAATTCAGCCTTCAACTCGACGAGTCCGCAGACGTTTCTAATCTAAGCCAGCTTGCTGTTTTCTGTGCGCTATGTGAAAGACGACATGATAAAAGAAGAATTTTTATTTTGTAAGCCTCTTACAACAACAACTAAGGCAGCCGATGTGAAGAAGCTTGTGGATGACTTCTTCAGAGACAACAATCTTTCCTGGGATATGGTTTCTGCCGTTTGTACGGACGGAGCTCCAGTCATGCTGGGAAGAATGAATTGGAGGTACTTCTGTACCATTCTAATGTTCGGTGGTTATCCCGGGGACGGGTGCTGAATCCTGTTTTTGCCATGCGTGTGGAATTAGGCCTGTTTTTGCAAGAGCAACAACATTGTCATGCAGATTGCTTCAAAAATTCTGAGTTCATTCTCATTTTAGCATACATGGCCGATATATTTGCAGCTCTCAATCATCTCAATCAGCAGATGCAGGGCGGTGGAGTCAACATCATGGAAGCGGAAGAAAACCTGAAGGTTTTTCAAAAAAAGCTACTGCTATGGAAACGACGAACAGAGAACAATAACTTGGCAAACTTTCCTCTTCTGGACGACTGTGTAAGTAAGATGGAAGATGTGTCTGGAATCGGAGACATTTCTGTACCCATGGAACTGAAGCAAACAATTGCTACGCACTTAGATGAGCTTGCAAAGTCTCTCGACGGATACTTTCCTACAAGAGAGTCATATCCAGCATGGGTGAGACAGCCGTTCACGTTTGCTGTTGAGACAGCAGATGTCAATGATGAACACCTCGACGAAATCCTTGAAATTCAGCAGAGCCAGGTTCAACAGCAACTCTTCAGAACAACAACGCTCTCAAAGTTTGGGTGTCAACAAATGGAAAAGTATCCAGTTATTGCTAAGAAAGCCTCGGAATTTTTTATACCATTTGTTACAACATATCTTTGCGAGCAATCCTTTTTCGAGGATGCTGGACATAAAAAGGAAGAAAAGGAACAGACTCTGCTGTGAGAATGACATGAGAGTGGCACTTGCCAAGGTGAAGCCACGCATATCTGAACTGCTCTCTCAAAGACAACAGCAGAAGTCACACTGATGTGCAGGTATGTCATTTGTTGTGAGTTCTTTGAACAAGGTGTACAAGTATTGTACAAGTATTTTTCACTAAAGAAGGGTTCGGTGAATGCGCATATGAAACTGGTGGGGTTCCGTACCTCCAACAAGGTTAAGAACCAATGATTTAGACTGAATCTGATCAAATGGTTCTGATCTCTCTCAATTAACGATTAAAACGGCAAATTATTTTGGCAGGCAGGTTATCAAACAGTAATGAAGATCAGACTTCCAAAATCATTTCATGCTAATTTTGTGTTGCATGTAAAATTCTTAGTTGAACATAGATTAGATCAACTTTTTGGCAAAGCACTTTTTTAGAAGATTATTTGACTTTCTTTGCTTTTATCAACCCACACATACTTTAATACGTTAAAAAAAATTCTACTTATGAATAGTTCTTCCTCAATAGTCATCGTTAAGGTATCCACCTCTGTGGTCCCTTTGACTTGTGGTGTCCCACAAGGCTCCATCCTCGGCCCCTTACTCTCTGGCATATACGTGCTGCCATTGGGTCGTATTATAAACGGGTTCCGTCACAGTTTTGTAGAAGATATAGTGACTCAAAATACTAATAATACATTTTATTTATAAGGCACTTTATATTTGGATCAAAACTCAAAGTGCTACTGGGTAAAAGCAGATAAAGGCAGCAAAATATATATATATATATATATATATATATATATATATATATATAACAAATGCAGCAAAGATAATTAAGTTATAGGTTCTGCTAAAAAGGAAAGTTTTAAGTCCTTTAAAAGTCTCCATTGTCTGTGGAGCCCTCAGATGGTCAAGGATGGCATTCCACAGACGAGGGGCAGCAGAACGGAAGGCCCGATCACCCTTGGTGCTGAGCTTAGTACGTAAAATGTGCTCAACCAAACAGTTGAGCAGGACATTAAAGGGTTAAACGAAAGTTAGACTGAAAGCCAGAAGGAGTCATGGTCTAACTTGAATGGGTGCAGATGAACTTTTTACTATCAAGGTGAATGCACAACAACTGTGTACAATAAATGCCTGAGACACAGACTGAAGGTCGCCTTCAAAGAGGACAATAAATCATATTTGTCTGCTGGTGCGGTTTAATTTTTTTTTTGTGTATTTTTTTTGAAAACCCTTTTTTCTCTGAGAAAAATCGTTTCACCTGATAATACCTCCAGCATATTACTTCTCTCTTCTTTTTTTTGTTGCCGTAAACGTCTCCTGGAGCTGAAAACAGAAGAAGGAAAAAACAGCCTGTGTGCCGGTCCACCTGACAGGAGGTTAACATCTACACACCTGTGATTCTGACAGATTAGATTGGATTTTTAAATGTGAATGAATAGCTGGACATCTCAACGCAGAGGATCAACTGACACTTGGCGAGAGAATCAAGAAACATCATCCTGACTGAGGTCAGGGGATTGTGTGAACACCGTGATGCATTCAAGAGAAAAAGGAACAAAAAATGGATGTGACTCATCGGCCCTTTGCGATGAAACAGAACTGGATGTTTCATTGCAGAACTCTCTCATCGGAGAGTTCTTCTTTTATAATAACTTCATTGGGCTTTACCCAATTTTCTGAAAAAAAGCAGAAAAACTTGAGTCATTTGTGTTTCACTCACAAATGACTCAGTTTGTGCTTCACTCGGCCCAATTTCCACCCAGTGCTTGGATTTTTAATTTGGTAGAAAGCTCTTTTACCTTTACAGGACATGATTATATGTTTCTACTACCTGCAGTCCTTATCAGCTGTAAAAGTCATTTCCTAACTGCGGACACAAGAGCTGGAATTCTCTCGTCTGTTTTTATTCCGTATGAGCTAAGAGAATAATTTTTTTCCCGCCCATGCGGTGAGAATTTCTACAGCAGCGAATGACATTACATGAGGAGGGGCAGGTGAAATAGTGACTCATCAGTGTTCATCAGATTAGTGTCAATAAAGAGAAGAAATAATGATCTATCGAAGGTTCAATCAGAAAGACTATCCTCTTGCACAATCGGGCTCAGTCTACATGACCTGCTTCACAGTCAGGTGCATTCAGGCAGCCCCATCCATCCATCACCTGTGTCTCACCTGCATGTTCAGCCCATCAACATAAGCTGCTGTCTATAAAACTGACTCTCTCCATTCATCTAGTTCCGTCATGCTGCTGGTTCTCTGGTCGCTGTCAGCCCTCCACCTCCTCTTCTCCACCCAGTCCTCGCAGATCCATCGGCGTCATCATTCGTCGGACTCTGCAGAGTCATCAGCCACCGCCACCAGCAGTATCCACACTCCAAAGGGGGGGGATGTTCCTTCTGCTGTCGGTCATTAACTACGGTGGCCGATTAGATTAAGCACAAGCAAATCAAGAAAACTTAATCGATTTAATGACACAATGGCGCTGCCAAAGCTACAACACAACGGAAGCGTTTACGGAGGACACTTAAAAGCGATGCACACCAGGACTTGTTTTTTTTTTTTTTTTTAATGTTTCATTTAGTGAGTAAAACAGACGTAAGAGACAAAGCTTTCATAATAATTTGATGAGCCGTCCTACCTTGGCTTAACTTCCAGGTCATGTGATCATGTGTCTCAGAATAAAAGGTTTATCAACGTCGTGTAAACAACAAATAAACTTAATGATGACCAAACAAGGTGTATCACACTTGCTTTAGAAAGAACTCTTAACCACCATCGCGTGAACTGACTCAACACGACGGTCAGAATGTCAGGAACAAAACAGCTGTGAGTCTTTTTTAAGGAGGTTTAATAGATCTTGTTTACTGCTGCTCTGAACAGGTGACACCAAGTCCTTAAACTCCTGCACCTTCTCCACCTCTACTCCTTCATCCTCACCGTTTCACCTACAACCCTTTCATTCACACACATGTATTCTGTCTCGCTGACACTGACCTTCATTCCTCTTTTCTCCAGCACATACCTCCACCTCTCCAGGTTCTCCTCCACCTGCTCCCTGTTCACAATGTCCTCCACCAACATAAAAGTCCAGGGAGACTCCCGTTTGACCTCATCTGTCAGCTTCTTCATCGCCATAAAAAAACAAGAAGGGGCTCATACCCAATCCTTGGTACATTCCCACCTCCGCCTTGAACCCATTCGTCAATCCTACTTCACACCTTACCTATCCTGGACCACTCTAACATACTTCTCTCAACCCAGACTTCCTCATGCAATCTCACAATTCCTCCCTCGCCCCTCTGTCCCACGCTTTCTCTAAATCCACAAAACCACAGAGCAGCTCCTTCTGACTTTATCTGTACTTCTCCATCAGCGCTCTCAAAGCAAACATCTCATCTGTAGGTCTCTGTCTCGGCATGAAACCACACTGTCACCTCTTCTCTCAACCTAGATTCAGATCTTCACTGCGTGACTCATTCATGCCGCTTTAATTCTTACAGCTCTGAACATCTCCACCCCTGTTGCTGAAAATTGGCACCAGGGGGCAGAGATGAAAACAAACAGCAGAAAATGGATAAATATTCATTCATGTATTGAAGATAGTTCTATGGTTCATGAGGATGTGGTGGTGGGAGTGACGTGAAAGATATAGTATGTCTGTACATCTGTCTTTAATGTCTATCAAAGGAATCTTATGGAAGCTCTTGAGGAATCGTGTTTTGTGTGAGTCCACAGAGGAGAGGTTAGCTCCCATGATCCTCTCTGTGGTTTTTATGACTCGCCCTTGCTTCGTCCTAGAGGCGACTGCACGGCTAAAAGCTCTAAACCCCAAAGATGATAATCGGGCAGGAGGTGTAGCGAAGAGCACGGAGGAGGAAGAGCCAAAGGTACGGGTGGGTGCGTAGGGATGAAGAAGGGCAGGGAGGTAAAGAGGTTATGGAGAGACTTGAGGGTAAGAATGTTATGAGAGAACCCGGTTTTAATTTCCAGAAAGGGACGATGGTGTACGGGTTGAGATGTGTTAAAGATGTGGAGGTACACATCCACCAGCTGTTCAGATCAGACCTTCAGGAACCTCGGTGACACTCCATCAGGTCCACCTGCTTTCCGGGGTTAAGCTCCCTCATGGCCATTAGAACCTCCGTGGGTCACATGGAGATCTGTGTCCTCTGGACTGCAGGGGCATTTGTAGGAGGAGTCTGTGTTTAGTTTGTCACATCTAGAATAGAAAGTAGGGAGATGATCCGTCTCTGGTTTCCGAGGTGCTGGTATTCCTCCTGTAGTTCCTTGTTACGATTGTTTTCCAGATAGAAGCCTTTGACTCTGGGGCAGTATTTCATTTTTGCAGCTCTGATGTATTTTTGTAGCTCACTGCCGTTTAGACTCCCCGGTGGCACCAAACTTAATCTTGACCCAATCAGACTTCACGTCACCGACCTTATCACGCCATTCTCAGGGGACATTCCCGATTGACGAGTCATAAACATTTACGAGTGTCCGACAAACCAATAACCCACTTCCGACATTACTAACCCCAAATGTCTGTCGGTGCGTTGGGTCCACATGGAGGTGCAGGAGTCATAACAGCCTGGCGACTCCACCAGATAGGAGCAGAGACGGTACCGCAGGAAAGATTAGTCTCACACAGGTCTGATGACGCACCTCAGGATGAAAAAGAATCTAAGCTTGTTGTGGAAGAAAGGCAGGAGAACAGCAGGGATATGAAACTGGAATTATGCCGGATCATTGGTGCTTCCTGCAGTCGCTGTCAATACCAGACGAGAGAAACTTTCCTCTGTTTACACAGTTACACTCGTGGAATAACTCAAAGTTTCTGCCGCGTCGGATCAATATGTCAATGGTCAAACAGCAAATAAGGCGAGAAGTGCAAAAAAACACCCAAACAATACATAATTTAATCCGATAACGTCATCATCCTCAGAATGACATCCTCCATCCTGCCTTTAGGGCCAAGTTGGGAATAACACGAGCTGCAGAACATCTTCTGCATCACTGAGTGAGCATGAATATTCTGAATGGCAGCCCACCCCTCTGCAGGCGAGGACCTCTCTCCAGCACATGCACGCAAACACAGCATGATTGTTTATGCACAAACAGAGTCCTGTACGTCTAACATGATTAGATAACATTATTCAACGAGTGCCGGTCATTAGGATGCAGGGATCGCCTCTGTCGGGGAAACTTCACCGAGAAACAGGTTGTCATGGTAACCGAGGCGGGGCTATATGGAGGAACTCTGGGCTGGGGATGGTCGTGTTACCGTGCTGATGATGTCTTTCCCAGGAATTGATTAGATGTTTTGAACAGCGTGTCAACTGGGAAGACACTAGGACATCAACAGAGGACTTTTTACATTTCACATTTTCTTGCTTTCAGTCTTATTTTTTTAATGAAAGTTTCATGTGGAAGGATTCAGTCGAAGGCAGAAACCCGGCAGAGCTGATATTTGTTCTATTTGATCATTTTATGTGATCTGAAAATTGCATCGGAACACTCGGTGTCATTTAAGAATATATCTTCCAACACATTCACAGGTATACAACATTCGCGCACACACCTGTCCCTCATCCCTACGCCTCAGACACCGCTGACACCTCACACTCCATTCACTCAATCAGAAAATGATTTAATTAGCGGCAGCCGTCTCGGCTCCCTTCTTTCATCACAAGCTAAGAACCGACTCGGGGGAAGTGGAAAGAAAATAAGAAAAAGTAACTTTTTGCCGCCGCTCTTCCCACCCTTTGTTGTTCAACCAGGCTCCTGTTATCACCTGAAACATGTGAGGCTGGAAAAAACCTGCAAATGATGAGGGACGTGAAGTTGGATTCAATTTGAAAAGAAGGGAATGGGCTTTAATGTGGACCAGCACAGGAGGCAGAATCGCCTCCTCTCTGCAGCCTCGACATCAGTGTTTGCGAGGAGGAGGGGAGTTTTGATGTTACTGAGTTCACGAAAATAAAAGTTCTGATCAGAGGAATCATTGAAGATGTCCGTGTGTGTGTGTGTGTGTGTGTGTGGCGGAGGGAGAGGAACACAGGAGGGGGTCCCTGCGCAACTCTTAAATGTAAGATGAATAACAGCAAAGAGAGAGACGGACAACTGCAAGGGAAAGCCCTTAATCCCCTGCATTGTACAAGCAACCCCCCTGTTAAATAGTCCGTATAATATTGTCTCAATCCCCCTGATTGAACTCCTCAAATTAAATATGTCAGAAAAAAAACTGTTTTCTGTTAAAGTGAAAAAAGAAGCCCACCGTTAGTGAGTAAAATATGATTTAGGTTAGATTGATCCCCTCAAGTTGACTCAGGTGCACAGGTTCAGGTGTTTTATAGATAACCACTGATCGGATTCAATGATAAATGTTAAGAAGTTATGTCTGGAAAACTGTTTTCACGAAGAAAGAAAATGAAGAGCTCCTCCTAGTGAGTAAAATAGGAACTATTAGCGTGAAAGGTCATGTAAACAAAACAGATCTCTTCTCTACAACTCGATTCATTTCCACAATTTGGACTAAATTGGAAATTATGGCATGAAAACCTCTGGAGCCAAAGTATCCACTGGTGTCGGAAATATACAAACGACCTTTCCCCGAGGTCAATCCACTTCTTCCTCACACTAAAACGGGGCGTACACTGTATGATTTGAGCCCAATTCCCAATTGCACAGGTCTGCCGGGCCGTCTGATGGCGCCAGTCCTTCATCAAGGTACGAAGGGCTGAAGATGTTTTTCAAGCAATAAGGCTTCTTCTTGAAAACGGATCTATTATTCTTTAACCTTTTAAATGTTATGTTAACATTATGATGAACTTGCATTATTTCTGAAATAATATTTGTTCCAACATCAACTCACTTATCCGTAAATGTCGCTAAAAAACAACTGCATGTCCTCTTCGAACAACAGCGGCATGGTGTCATCTTAATTAACCCGGGTCCAAACAGATCCGGTTCACTGCTGGGTTAATTAGTCCATATAATATTGTCTCAAAACCAAAACTTCCCAGACACCTTAATGGTTCCCGGGCTTTTAACTCGCCACTCTTTTTATTTCCAACTGTAATTCCAGGAGTGCAGCTATGAAATATGACTTTCATTGCAATTCCTTTGATGTTGGCTTTGGATCTTTTTGGATTTTTCCTGCAGTTATTAATTCGTTTTTGATTTTTTTTTTTTTTTTTTTATCAAAGTAAGTTTCTACGGAGTGAAAACTTTCTCCCTACAGGCTATAAAGTTTCTTTTGTGTTTTTGTTATTTTTTTTAAATATCTTATTTTAGAATTTAAAAATCGACCGAGCATAACATACAAATAAATAAATAACTTAAAAAACAAAACTAGGAAAAAATGTTATTGTATTATATATTTAATTAATACAGACAGATCGAATAAAGGTGAACTGTCAATATGTCAACTATATATGTTATATATATATATATTTTATAATATATGTATAATATATATATATATATATATATATATATATATATTTTGTCTATTTTACTGGTAAGTGAGTTAAAGTCCGGCTTTGTTGCGGCTTCGTTGTGATGTTGACTATAAATTAAACCCATAAAGACTTGAGTGAGTAGAAAACAAGCGGACGCCATACGAGGGCTGAAAGATTGAAACAGGAAGTGGGAAGCATTCACTCATTTAACTAAGCGAAAATCAAATCAAAACAAACCCTGTGCCTGCGAGGGGTTTGAGAAAACTTCATTTTTCACAGTGTCTGGTGAAGTCTTCGCTTCCGGCAGCGGCTCAACCCTGAATACTAATGCCTCAATTATTGTGGCCCGCTAACAGGAAGTCGTCTGGCCTTAAGGGAAGATGACAGAATGGAGCTGAATACATCTCTCTGATTGTGACATGCTCCGGTGGCAGATGTCAGGTGGCCAATGTTCTCTGTCTGGAAGACGACCAGAGGAGGCGGGCACAGCTGAGGGCTGCACTGACCGACATGGCGGCCGGGAGGAGGAGGAGGAGGAGGGTCAAAGGTCAAGTTGAAGTACTGCCGGATCGTTACATGTTTGTTTTAGTGACAGTAGAGATTAAAACCTCTTCAGACTGTTTGTAAAGATGTTGTCCTCTTATGTCCTGACACCGCCTTTTCAGTCAGAACCACTAAGGCCGATGAGATCCGTTTATTTTTGCGCGGTTGTTCACGATACAATTCAAATGCGACCGCCGTCAGACTCCAGTGGGAACGGTCGACGGCCCTGAAGTGACTCGCATGCGCAGAAGAGGACGTGACGTCGCACGCTGTGTTTACGGAAGTTGACATGGATGCTACACGTGTCAGCGTGTGTGTGTCTATTTTGAAGTCGGCGCCGACAAAATTATGACCAAGGGATGAAGGGAAGAAGAAGATTAAGAAATAAAAGCGAGCACAAATGGATCTTGCCGCGTCCCGCCTCCTACGCCGCGCAGTTGTGACGTCTGTCTCACTTCAATAACGTAAAAGTCGGATGAAATGCGATACGTATCCGATTGAGGACCACATAGGAAGGTGGCCTGGGTCTGATTTGAAAGTAATCTGATTTGTGCTGCTCAGACTGTCATAGAAAAATCAGATCACATAAGAGTTGGATGTGGGCCTCTTGTGCCTGCAGTGTGAACGTAGCCTTAGAGGAAATAAATGTTGGGTTCTTTTGCAGAGGGCGTTATGACTGAGGGGAAGGAATAACAAGGAATTGTCACAATCCAACCTGAAGACCGAAAGAAGAGGTTCGCATTTGCCATAAGTCAAAAGTTTGTATAGGAAACCTTGGATGGATCGTAATGGGAGATACCCTCTGTGAAATGAACGTATAATATCCTAATATGTAATATCCTTATATAATATTCTCTGCATGAGATTGGTTCTGTGTTAGAATTTGAATTGGACCGGGCCAGTGAGAACCGCAGTTTCTTTGGATCTATAGACCTTTGAGGAAACCTTAATGGTTTTTGATGTAAGAATGTTGTATAAGAAAAGTTCTTTTACGTGAATTTCCTTCATTCTCTCTGTGTAACTTACAGATACGTCGACTTAAATCTTTCCTGATCACAAATCCTTGACAAAAAAAGACCTTTCCTTAAACGGGGACATCCATTCAGCCCAGAGAATCATTTTCAATTACGCCCTGGTTATAAACAATAACCTAAAATCCTTAAAACAATGGAAAATGTAGTCATACATCAGTCGCTATATCAATCAATAAATCAATCCAGTAAAAGGTTTTTAAATAAACTATGTAAAACTTTTGTAGTCCTCAAACTCATATTTTTCCATTTTTTCATTTTTTCGTATCTGCACATATATTTATGGTTAGTGCCAAGATCTTAATAATACATGGATATGGATGCTGCGGTCCTCAAACTCACGTAATAAATCTTTGCAGCTGCCCAGTGATAGGAGTTAATTTAATTTACTTTTAGCCTGCTTGAACTTATTCTTCTGTAAAATAGCTTTGTAACCACGAATAAGAATAAATACGTTTAAGTAAACTGGTGTTGCCTTCTCCTCGATGAAAATGAGGACCAACCTGAAGCCTAACTGGTCAACCCTCGCTTCACTTGAAATCGCAAACGTTCGACTGAAGAAGGCGATGAAGAAGCTCCCGTTGATGGGTTGGTATGTTCCGATCCAACTCCCGTACAGAAGGTTGTTTACGGCGTCGTGGCTCGGATCTCTTCCTGAGGCTGTGTTTTATTCTGTCTCTCTATCGATCTGTAGTTTTTTATGTCATGGACAGAATACATCTTGTGTATTTAACATGATGGACCCCATTAGGCCCCATTTTGTATTATTATCGTTATTATGATCATTATATCCTTTTTGTCGGTTTGTATCAGGAGCTGCATGAAGTGGTGCCCCTTCTCCATAGTGGGATTTATGGTTAAAATGAAAATGAAGGAAGGTGAAGAGGTTTGTGGGAAATTTTCTTAGCGCACATATATCCTGAAGAATCAGAGATTGCTTAGACAATAAAGCTTTCTCTTGAACCTTAACTCGCCGGATAAATAACCCCCCCACTACGTTACTGTGGGGTACCCTATAAAGTTGTTCGCACCATTTATTCTATGGTGCGTGACCGTACAGCAAACCGACGTAGCAACTGAAGAACTTTTGATCCTCAAAAACCCTCAACAAACACATCGCAGTGTCAGAGGAACTTAATAATAATAATAATTTCTACAATTATTTCATGATAATAGGTTGAATTTCCTGGAAATATTTTTGGTAAAGCATGTTTTTGGTAAACGTTTTGACTTTTTTGCTTGTATCAAGTTACATAATTCTGTTTGGACAGTCCTCACATGCTTTTATAAGACAATGAAAATTCTATTTATTGTAGAGGACTTGATCTGCAGCCCCTGGTTAATGCTCTCTCTTGGGTGCCCCCTTTTGACCCGTGGTGTCCCCCAGGGCTCCGTCCTCAGTCCCCTTGCTCTATAGTGTATACGCTCTGCCAAATGGGTCGTATTATAATCCGATTCCGTCAAGTAGCACGCAATTGACAGCAACCCCGAAAGGAAAAAGTTTCATCCAGTACTTAACATTACGTAAAGTGTGGTACCGCTAAAGTGAAGCGGCTGAATACCTTCTCCACCTGTGGCCACAGTTATGCTCGGTTACATAACACGGAGTTAACTTTCCAAGACGAGTTGAAGAGGGTCCTCCAGTGAAAACCTTCAGGATTAACCATCCAGGCGACATCAGAGGTATCAGATGGACGCCGGCTAATTGAACTTAATGGCTCCATTTGTGATTTCTGAGTGCATCAATTCAAGCTGCTAGTCCCCGCTCTCAAACATCGATAGAAGGTAGACTAGGCTACACACGCGTTGCATTCTGATGAAGCGGTCGCTATGGAAACCCAGCCTGGAGAGCAAACTTACTCCATACACACCCTTTGAGCATTGCACAGCACTTTTCCTTAATTGCAGCTTTCCTGTTTGACTCCTCTTATCGCCGAGGATCTACGGGCATTAGTCCAACGTTGATGGACAGTATTGACTCTCTCCCCCCTCGTTCAAATCTCACATCCAGAAACTCATCTTTTCAGACTGTGTCTATTCTGTCAAAGATCAAACAGCAGTCCTGTTGTATTTATAAGAGCTTTTATTGCATCGTGTTTTACTCGTGTTTCTGTTTTTACTGTATCTGTAAGGTGACCTTAAGTGTCTATAAGTAAAAACGTGTTATTATTATTGAGTGAAATGACTGACAGACTCTTTCCACTTGTTTGTGTGCGTGTTGTTTTCCGTGAATGAGCAGTCAAGCCTTATGACAGCGCCGACGCGTCCATTGATGATTTCTTTCTGGATGGCAGAAAGAAAGGAGGCGAAGAAGAGGGAGGTTTACTTCGCGCTTGTCACTCTTCACACTACCAACGCATAGTTGCATCTATTTATGACTCGCAGTGGGATGACTTTAAATACATTCATTGGTGTGATTATATTTACTAAAACATACAGTAGGAGGATTGATTATTACGTGATTTGACTGGGATCACGCTTGTATAAGAAGTGTTCGGTATGACAACCGTCACAAAACAAATACTTTTGCATCTACCAATAATTCTTATCGGTTTCATGTCTCAAGTCCCCGATCCCCTGCGTTGTACAAGCAACTTGCCCGAATGAACCCTTCAAATTAATCGTTCGAAAAAGAGTTTTTGCCCCCGGTGAGGAAAATATGATGGATCTCCTTGACTCGTTTCATATTCATCGAATTTGGACTAAATCGGACCGACGGTTAGGAGGATATGTCCAGAAAACTGTTTTTTTCTGGGAAAAGCTTCCCTTTGGGACTTAAATATGATCTTTTTCTTTGGTTTTCAACTCATCCCTTTCGTGGTCGTCATAGCGGATCACTTGTTTCCATTCATGGGTTGGTACCTGCTGGTTAACATACCAGTAAGAGTATTTTTTTTATCCGATCCCTAACCGATCTGGTTTGGTAATCAGTTTTGTGTTTTCGCAAAGGGATTTGGTAATGGTTTTACTCCGGATGCCCCTGACGCAACCCTCCCCATTTATCCGGGCTTGGGACCGGCACTAAAAGTACATTGGCTTGTGACTCTTTTGTGACAAAATAAGTCAAATTTGATATACACAAGATAGTTTTCCTCGAGTCGATTCATAAGTACCAAATGTAGTCCTAAATTAGATAAACGGTAATTATGGCCCAAAAACGTTTAGAGATAAAGATCAAGTTCAGATGAGTGATTAGTGTCATCTGGTTTTATTGATTCATACAAGATAAGTAGATAACAATGAAAGTTCATCTCGTTTCCTGACAGTGTGACCTAAAGAGAGTATTTACAGTGTAAACAATATGTGTCCGAGCACATAACCCTGATGCACGCCCCGTTGAACTTTGGCCTGCTTGGCTCATCCTTAACAAGTGCTAACTGAGCTTGATCCCATGGATGGGACTCTAACCCGCGTAAAGCAGTGGCTTTGATGTGGATAAAGTATTTGAGTATCGGTTTTAGAAGCATCTCTCTGGTGTCTGGAGAATGTTAGAGAGTAGTGGAAGGTGAGAAGGAGTCATAGCAGGACGTTGGCTTGTGTGAGGACATGGTAGAAGCTTACATTGTTTAAGATGAGCGAGAACGAATCCGTCTAGATAAACGGAGATCAGTTCCTGCAGCCGTTTCTAAGCTTCTCGTATTTGACTAGAAACATAAAGTTGTTACTCTGGAGGGGCTTCGGGCAAACGAGGTAAAATAGAGTTATTACTAGAGTGCTGGGAAGCAATCTCGGGGCTGAGTAAGAGGATGCTCCATCATTGCAGATGGCCTTCCTCCATGTTTTCAACACACTTCAGTTTAGTACGACTCCATTTCCCTTCTCATGGTTTTGCTGTTTGTTTAATCCCACAGGCGCGATGGTCACTCTGTACTATATAATCTTCAATCAAAGTCTGCTCTGGATCCAATCAGTGCTCCAGATGTGGTGATCCAGAATCTATTTATTCCCTAATATTTGTGGCTACATGCTAAAACAGCAGCAAAGATAAGATTCTGTTTTAGTTTGGTTTCGGTTCCGATGGATCGCAGAATTTACTGAGCCTGATTGAAAAGGAAATTGCATTAAATATCATATGTAACAAAATAGGGTTTAGTTTTAATGACGATGGGATCGCATTATTTACGAAGGAGTATTAGGGGCCAGGCATGAGTGGAAAAAAATGAGAGGAGGAATTTTTGAAATTTCATTTTGAGAATGAAATTGAAAAGTCGGGGGAAAAAAATCTAAATGTCGGGAAATAAAGTCAAAATGTCAATGAATACAATCGAAATGTCGGGTCAAAAAAAAATAAAAATTACAGAAACAAAGTCGAAATGTCAAGAATAAAATCAAAATGTCGGAAAGAAAAAGACAAAATGTCTACAATAAAGTGAAATGTTGAGAAGAAAGTTGATATTTTGAGAAGAAAGTCCAAATGTCGTGAATGAAGTTGAAATATCTAGAATAAAGTGGAAATGTTAAGAATAAAGTAACTAAATCAGAGGATAAAGATTTTTTTTTCCTGCATTTCTGGGACAAAGATGAAATATGGATCCGTATGACGAGCTGAAGCCCCGGCGTTGATATCAGTAGTTGTGTTGATGGTTTTAGGTGCAATGTGGTTTGGATGGAGGTCTCTCTGACAGCGTTACAGAAATGCCACATAAATAAGATCTTCTTCTGATTTAGTTAGACTTTCTTTCTCTACCTTTCAACTGTTTTCTCCAATTTAAATATGAAAGAGAGAAATCTTCCTCCTCTCTTTTTGCCTATGCCTTCCTCAAATCCACCTTCGTACATTATCAGTCAAACTATAAGGGGAGTGTTGATTTAGAATGTAATGACTCGGCAGATTTCCTTAGAACTTGTAAGATTGATGCTCATTAGACTCTCGCGTTTTTCTTTTGTGGGGTTTTGCATTTCAAGGATAATTCGGGGAATTACTTGGCCGCAGCCGGGGACATTATTACACTCAAAGATTGAGCAAAAAGGGCAACCAGTTCACACAAATTGCTACTCAGTCTGGTGCCAATCTCATAATTTGAAAAATAATGCGTTCAGCCTCAGTCACCCACATAATAACCTGCAACAATCCTTTTCCAAAGCTTTTCACCTGCTACAATGTGTTCACTAAATAAAGTCCACATGTTATCAACCGATAGATGGAAAGGCCGTTTGGTGCAGCACCGGCAGTGGTGATGGTGTTGTACCGGTCCACTGTGGTGGACCATCTAAGGTCCAGATCTCACCTATGGTCCTGGGCTCTGGGTAGAGACCCAAACAAGGAGGTTTTCTTTACAACTGGTACGACCAAGCACCTCAGACGACTCCAAGTCTCGCTCTCACGAGAGATCCAAATCAATGGTACCTTCCAATCAAACCTCAAAGCCAACCAGATAGAACTCTTTCGAGACCTTAGAGGGAAGCACCTTATAGTGTTATATCCCTTTTCCGCCAAAAAGAGCTCAGTGCTAGTTCAGTGCTGGTGTTTGCTGTTCCATCGGCGAGGAGCCAAGTCAGAGCCGCGCCATTACATCACCGTATATCGTCAGTACGTCACTCTGTTTACCCAGCAACGCTAGAGCCGTACTCACGCACAACAAGGAAGATGGAGGAGGTCATCGTCTCCACGCCAGGGATGTTCCTGGCTTCGCAAGCCTAAGTTGAGATCCAAATTTTTAGATTTATCGTTTATCGGATGAAACTCGCTCCGCTGTAATTTTCAAAAATGGCGGGTTCAGTGTTTGCGCCGTTCTTGTCTTTCACAATAACCCCGCCCCCAGCGCCTGATGTATTCCATTCTTGGCTCTAGATCAGCGAAGAGTTGGTGCGTGTCTGGCACCAGTTTTGAGAGCCAGGAGCTGGTGCTTAGACAGTCGAAAAAGCAAAGTCAGGCTCTGGCTCCGAACTTAAACTTGAAGGCGGCATAACTTTAGTCTAGTTATGCCCATTTCTCATGTCGATTAGTCGTGCCGTTTTAAACTTTTTTCTATTTCAGGTTGGGTTTCGGGATAGTTGTAATAAAGGGTTAAAAAAACAAACGGCGTGGGACATTATCTCGGCCAATGAAACTCCACCCTCTAAGTGTGGACCTACATTTTCATCTAGACTAGATTTAATAGAAACTAAATATTTAATGCTGATATCTCGCGTCTTTCCGGGACTAATGAGCGACGAACAAAAATGTTTAGTCGGGGAACTTTGGCTGGAAAAAGTCATACAAAAAAAGGGTTAGCTTATAGAAAAAGCTTGAGAATCGCTGGTCTGGAAGACAAGTTCTTCCACTTCTATCGTTAAGTAGACCTCATGACATAAAAGCTGGAATAATATCGTTCAGTTTGATCCACTCTGCGCCCCCCCCATGCAAAAAAAAGAAAAGTCCCATTCTTTAAAGCCTGAATTGATGCTATTATGCTTCATCTTGCGTCAGTGGCCAAGTATATAAATGTAACTTTCTGACACGTCTGAGTAGCCTGTGGAGAAGAAAAATAAATCCGTACCCATGGAAACAGGATTCCTATCTGTGGGAGCTCAATAAAGAGATTTCCTGATAGAGAGGGAGGGAAAGAGAGGGAGGGAAGCAGTGGTCACAAAGAGAGAGAGAGGACAATTGTCAAACTTTAAGAAACCTTTGGATTTGTGTGATTTATACTGCTGAGAGCTTCACGTTCCCTTCGTTCTCACCTGGATTTACGTTGTTCACTCAGTCTGACTCACCGGCCCAGTTATAAAACTGTGCTCATATCTGATGGTGAGGGCTCCACATCCTGAATGTCTCCCCGGTGCAGCAGGATTAAGACGGGGAGGGGATGAATGAAAGCAGCAGCCTGAAGGTGAGAATGACTCAAACCTTCCCTTGGTATGGAAGAACACGGCCCACAGTGAGCCAGTGGTAGAAATCACCCCCCAACTGTGCCACAAAATGATGTCACAAAAGGATGGAAAATTCTCTCTTTCATTCTCAGATATTGTATTCCTCATGAGGAGCTGAGGGGAGGAGCCTCTTGAGTCTGAGATCACTTCCACGTGATCCCAGGCTCTAATCAGGCATGTTTTTGTGGGGTTCAGTACGGTGATCCAGTATGTTGAAGGGAAGATTAATAACGAGATCATGCTGGAAATGTAAACCTCTTTTAAGAAGGTTATATTGAGAGTTAGGGTGAGGAGCTTTTATAGATTGTTCAAGAGGAAGAGTGTACTGGTGGTTATTTCCAAGAACAAGGGGGATTGGCATAGCTGCAGCAGCAGCAGAGATATATGAAGCTGACCAGCCACGCAGTGGAGATCTGGGGCAGAGGAATGGAAGCTACGTTAAAAGAGGAGGAGGAAGAAAGATGGAGAACTTCAGATGAGTTGGTTGCTTTGAGAGGGGCGACGGGAGGAATTGTGGAATTGCGTGAAGAAGTCTGGAGCGACAGAAGTATGTAAGGGTGGTAAAGGACATGTATGAGAGCTGTGTGACAGCAGTGAGGTGTGCAGAAGGAGAGACAGAGGGTTCAAGGTGGAGGTGGGACTGCATCAAGGATGGGCTCTGGGCCCCTTCTTGTTTATTATGGCGATGGAGAGGCTGGCAGCTGAGGTTATGGACTAGGATGTTGGTGGAGGACATTGTGATCTGTAGTGAGAGCAGAGAGCAGGTGGAGGAAAACCTGGAAAGGTGGAGGTGTGTGCTGGGGAGAAAAAGAATGAAGGTCAGTGGCAGGGAGAACGAATACATGTGTGTGGATGAAAGGGAGGCGGGGGGAGGTGAGGATGGAGGTGTAGAGGTGGAGAAGGGTCAGGAATTCAAGGACTTGGGTCGACTGTGCAGGAGAACGGGGGAGTTTGGAAAATACTCCCCCGTTGGGTGGAGTGGGTGGAGGAGAGTGTCAGGAGTTATCTGTGACAGAAGAGCAGCAGCAGGAGTGAAGGGAAAGGTTTCCAAGATGGTGGTGAGATCAGCTCTGCTGGATGGTTTAGAGACGGTGGTTCTGACCAGAAGACAGGAGGCAGAGATGAAGATGTTCAGATGTTCTCTGGGAGTGAGGAGGAAGGACAGGATTAGAGAGGAAGACATCAGAGGGACAGTCCAGGTTAGACATTCTGGAGACAAAGTCAGAGAGGACAGATTGAGATGGTTCTGACCCGTGAAGATGAGGGAAACTTGATCTACTGGTAGGAGGCTGGAAAGGGAGCTGCAGGCAGGAGGAGAAAAAAGAGGAGGTTTCAGGATGTGGTGAGAGGACATGCAGTTGGTTGGCGTGACAGGAAGCTGCAGAGGACAGGGGGAGATGGACACAGATTACCTTCTGTGGTGAACAGCACAAAGAATAAAAAGAATAAACAGTTAGGGTTCTGAATCCAGGAGCACCAGAGGGTTAAAGATCTATCACCGATGCAAATGGTACCAGTGGTTCCGTCAAGCACTGCTTTGCGTTAGCATTATTTCTTGTGCCTCTAACGGTCCCGTACCGACCGTGAATAATGTTCTGGGTGTCCATCGTTCACGCAGAGGCCCATTGTTCCCAACAACGCCGCCCCACGCCGCTTAAATATTACTTACAGCAACTAAAAATAGTTCCTGGACTCCAGTCCCAAAGCATTATGGATAATTACTGCCGGTGCTGTAGAACCAGTGACTAATATTCAAGACATGTATTTATATGAAATGTAGTTCGTAAACTGAGACCCACTAGAGATGGAACTCAGACATGTGGAAGAAAAAGAAAAAAAATCTACTTTCATTCATTTCTCAATGGTTTTCTTTAATTTCCCTGTCAGGAAACAAAGGGGGTCCAAAAATTCTGGACAGGAAGCAAACCGGTATCACCTGCTCCAAATTTGGCGGTCCCCTTTTAAAAGAATCTGCAGTTGAGCCTGAGACGGCTTCATTCTTTCAGGACGCCATTGATCACAGCGAGGGAAACCAGACGAAGGTACGGTGTTTGTTTATGTACCGCCGCAGATCTTTCGTGTTAACGAGGATAACTCAAAAACCTTCATCATTTTCAAATTCTATACGCAGATAAACATTAGTGTGAGGAAGAGCTGGAGTCATTTTGGAAAAAAAGGTTGGTTGTATATTTCCGACACTAGGGGGCAGTGTTCCATCCAACATCTGAAGCGACTCCAGAAGATCTACCTTCTGAAGTTCATATTTTACTCACTAGGGGGAGCTGTTTGTTTGGGGTTTTTTTGCAAAAACTACAGTTTTCCAGAAATAACTCAAAAGATAGACCTTAGTGTGAGGAAGAACTGGAGGGATTTTGGGAAAGGTCAGTTGTAAAGTTCCGAGACTAGGGGAAGATCTATCTCTGAAAGTTTCCAGGCCATAATATCTCAACTGTCAGTCCAGTTAAGTCCAGATTTGGTGCATATGAATGGACTGGAGCAGATTTATCTCGTATGTATGTATGTATGTATGTATTACGTACGATTGGTTCCTATTTCTGACACTAGGGGGAGCTTTAGCATATAAGCTTTGCACCAGTAGTTTCCCAAACGTTGGTCCGATTATCTTTCCAAATATGGTACATTCAGTACCAATGGACTCGCAGGGATCTATATTATATTAAATAATACTAGGAGGGGGAAACATGGTGCCTCTTTTTGTGATCTATGTGACTTAAGTTGATAAACTTAACAGATGTCATGCATTTAATCAATGTTTTATCTTTTACTTTATTAGGAGGAACATGTTGTCCTGTTTGTCATTTATTCCACTCTTCCCTGGATCATTTTGCAGTTTTACTCCCTTTATGTTGTCGGGTTCCCTCGTAGTCTTTTAGTCTTTTATTGCACGTGATTTTTCCTTGTTAGTCTAATTAGCGTATCCTTGTTTGGACATATATGTATTTTTTGCGGTGTTATCTTTTCCTATCCTTCTCATTTTAATGAGGTCCTTTTGAACGGTTCTTAAAACATCCAGACTACTGAGCTGAATAAACCAACAACCAACAACCGAACACATTCGAACGCACAAGGTCTTCAGAATGAGTCACGCGGCTGGAAACCTTTCAAAGATGGAATTCCTGCAAAGACAAAAGTCACGGCATTTGTTCCACTTCTTCTTCTTTTTTCTGCATTTGTGTTCAAAGCGTTTAATGGATGTGTTTAGATATCATCAGAATCACTTTGGAAGTCCACGTGCGGCGCGTCCAGAACCGCTGCTCAGCCCCGCCGCTGTTAAAATGATGAACTCACAGTGCCACCCAGTGCCAGCAACGGGTTTGTGTCAATGTGTGAATTTATAATTCACAAGTAGATTCATTCACTCCTTCATTCATCCCATAACAGTTTATCCCGTCCGGGGCTGCTGGGAAACGATGAGTCCGTTTCCCTTCATCACAATCATTCAATCATTTGTTTTGATGCTGATAGGTCAGATAGATGGAGGCTTTATTCACCACCGAAGGGGAAATCCTCCTCAAGGTCGGAACCTCTACCAGAGACCTGGGAGTTTGTTGGTTCTGCTCAGTACCGTCACTCCTCCTAGGAATGGACTCTTCTGGACCGACACCCCAGAAGTTTCGCCTTGAATCTGCAGGAGCCACTCGAGACTTTAGTTTGGCGTGTTTGGTGAATTCCTGATGGGGAGAGGTTTTGGAATCTTTCTAGACTCCTGTCGCCCCGTAGAAGCGCAGGAAGTAGATTGCAGACGGAGAGTCAGAACTTATCGCAGGCCCGCTTGAGGAGCGTAATATAAAACACATGAAATGTCAAGGTTTCTATTTAAAACTCTGATTCACTTCTTCTCGCTTCTTTCACGACCTCTCTGTGATGTCAGAGCGGTCGGCGAGCAGCACCAAGTGTTAAACAGGTGAAGGTCAAATACACGTGTGTGTGTGTGCGCGTGTGTGTGTGTGTGTGTGTACGTACACAGGAAAAAATGAAAATGCACATGTACATTTAAAGATTAATGTCTGTCTATAGACATCCGTAGGAGACGTCGGTGATGCGAGTCTCAGACGGTAGGATATTTTGTGAATGGTCCCAAACTGTAACTGTGATAATTATGCATAATTAAGGGTTAAATAAAGTTGACATGGTGTTTCAGAGGCAAACACCTCCTCCTCTCCCCAGCCTGCCAGTTCTCCTCGCTGATTGCAGGGAGCCGTCATGAATTACATGAGATCATTTTTAGCACTAACTGACTGATCCAGACATGACTCCTTCCTTTGACTCGTTGGGACTACTGGCATTTTATCGAGGAAACGTCGAGAGAAGAAGACATCCTGAAACCACATCCCATCAGCCCTCAGGAGGATTTGTCAGTGTTACAATGACTTCCCTTTGAATCCTGCCTAATTGCTTTGTTTAAGGCAGCTTAACCTGTTCCCGATAAACGAGTCCTGTCTCTGCGTGACGCTGTCTCCGCCCACGCCGGAGGTGAGCTGTGTGCAGAACAGGAAGACCTCCACGTCGTTCCAGAGTGACGTACAAACTGCTCACCCTGAAAGAATCGTTTACAGACACTACATCGTCCTTCAGAGATATTCCACCTCAAATCTGCCTCTAAAGGAAGGACGTGGAACCAAAGCGTCAGTGCGAGCGACCTTCACCCGTTTAACGCTTGGTGCCGCTCGCCGACCGCTCTGACATCACAGCGTCAGAAAGGACGTGGAAGAAGTGAATCAGAGTTTTAAAAATTAACCGTGGCATTTCATGAGCGTCTGGGACCTTTACGGTTACCGTCAGCATTTGGATTATTCAACAGTGTTTGCTATATTTGTTTGTTTGTCTGTTTGTCTGTTTGTTTGTTTGTGACCACGGCTACGAAAAAACTACAGGACTGATTCGCATGAAACTTTACCAAACCGTAGGTTTCTTTGGTGGTATTTTCACAGCATTCAAAATAAAATAATGATCCTTTGATTCCTTCCATCATTTTTTGGGATGGAGCTCGAGGCTCGTGGGCTGAAAAGGGATGCTGAAGTGGAATGCGCAGGAGACGAGCATCTACAGAGTATTTGAGAAATACTCCAGAGACTTTGTCGGTAGATTTGGAGGCTGGCAATAACTCCGACATTAAAGGGGAAATCTGCAGGGATCTTTCCGGAACCTTCTGCTACTGCTACTGTTGTTCCTTAGGGCACCGATTTGGTTCCTGTTCTGTTTGTTTTTGGACTGTGGGAGGAAACCGGACAGAACCCACACGAGTCCCCAGGGACGCCGCTTGATTAGAGGACAGAACCTTCTTGCTTTGATGCAACCGTGTCATCCGGGTTTAATACATTTAACGATTAGAACGATAAAAAAGAAAAGACAGGATGTAAGTTTACAGGAATGAGTTTGTCCATGAAGTGCTTCACCTGTAGAAAAAGGTTCTTTGTCTGTGTGGTCCACTTTGTCCTGTGTCTCACCCCTGATTAAAAAAAACCTCTAACCTTCATCACTGTTTTCTCTCTCAGTCACAGGAAGTTCTTTTTAAAAAAAAAACAGAGGGGGTGGCATAACACTGGAGGTGACCTCCTTAAAGAAATATCCTTCGACGCCAATTCAGGCCACAGGAAGTTTTTCTAAGGCGTTCATTCAAAGAGCTGGCTGCTATTTTAAAGCACAAGAGAAGAGAAAGACAGGAAAATAAAAACTCTTCACTCTGTTTGATATGTCAACAGGGATTATCTTCTTTTCTTTAAAAAGCAACGGAAGCATCGAGCATTACAATTATACTTCCTTAAACTCTTTACTACAGCATAAACACACATCTATCTGAAGGAAGATAAAGAATGTAAATTTATCAAATATTTCTATATATATATATATATATATATAGAAATATCCGGTATTCTCCAAATATACTTTTCACTTTATCAAGACTCACCTGCTCAGATCTGCTTTTTTTTATTTAATGTTTATTCAATTTGTGATTTTTATTGCTGTTATTTTTTTAATAAATTTCCTTCATATTATTCATTTTTATTTTATTTTTTTGACATCTGATTCTGATTTGACCTTTTTTTTACGCAGCTGTCAAACGCTTTGACTATTCATGAAAAGCGCTCTATGAATAAAATGTATTACTATCATTATTATTATTATTATTATTATTATTATTAAATTTAGTTTAAATCGGACCAACCAGTTGAGAAATGATGTCACGAAAAAAATAATTTCTAGGCCGACCTTTCCCAAAATCAATCCAGTTCTTCCTCGCACTACAGTCTATGTGGGTGTAAAACTTAAAAATAATACATGATACAGTTTTGGAGTCATGGCTTTAAAATGAACGAATCTGCAGCGGCGATGATGACGATTCCATTACATCCCATAATATCCCCTCTAGTGTGTTTTTGAATGACTATAAATACTTAATCTAAAAACTCACATTTCATACAGATGTAAAATATGCCCTCAACTATTTGAATTGCTTTTATTGAATAATTTGCTTATTTTACAGCAGTTATGTGTGCTTTATAACTGTTGACATAGAGATCAAACGAACGTTAACGTATGAATGATGTCATGGTCTGACAGGGAAGAATGACGGAGGTGCAGTTTTCTCTCACATCCCTCTCCGGTTTCTGCACTTTGCATAAAACTCACCTCCAGTTATTGCAGGTTTTCTTAAATCCAAACCGGTTCAAACCGGGCAGAGTGTTTTACAAAATGAGCCCAACTGAAAAGATCTGTTATAAACACGATGACAACAGCGGCAAAAGAGACAAAACCAGAAAAGAGTCAGAAGAAACATGGTGATTTTTTAATTTTAAGCTTAATGCTGCTTCCGTTCTTGGCTGCAGGGTGAAAGGATTCAATATTTTTTGTGAATTACAGCATCGCCCCCCGGGGAATTAAGGTCGAGAGCGAACACCTTCCGTTTGTGGGGTACGGAAATGAAGGGACGCACACACAAGAGACACAATCCAGACGGGTTCCGCTGCCCTACTTTACGGCGGACTTCTTAGGTGGGGTCACGTTCATTCTGCCTATTTCCAAAGCTGACTTCTAAAAGCTTTTTTTTTAGAGAGTGTATGTCAAATCATCTGGAGAAATAAAAAAAGAAGCTTGATTACGAGAAGACTCGACCCCACTAGAGAGTCAAACCAGGCTAACCCCCTTCACGTTCACATTTCTGTTTGATTATTTATTTTAAAACTTTAATCTCTTTCTCAGCTGTTGGGTTGAACATTTTGAGATTCCATTTCTGACTGAAGAATGTGACTGAGCCTGATTATATATGTGATCCAGATGCAGAATGTGTATGCTAAAGTGTAAGGGGCCGAGGTTAGAGCCCAGGGGAACACCACAAAAAAGTCTAAGTGTCAGTTTTCATAAAACAGGCTTTACTAAAAGGTTGAACTAGCTTCTGATTTGATAGCAAATGTACAGGGTCAAAGATATTAACGCTGCAGCAAAATGAAATATGCAAACAAATACTTTTTGTGTTTTCTTTTCTTGTTGAGGACATTCATACTTTTGTTATTTTGAGTTATGTTGTTTGTTTTTTTATGTGCATTTTTTCTTAAGCAAAGCCGATCATCACGTCAGGATTTCAAAAATTAAATGAAAACAGGAAGTTTAGAAGAAGTTTTAGTTTTCTAGCCCTGATACTAATGACAGATTCCTTCTACATGCTGTTTTTAGTTTCTTAAATTTGACTTATTGTTGATAAAAGATGACTTTGTCATTGTTAGAAACTTGACCTTTGAAAATGGGTCAGAGGTCAGATGTCAGAGTGTCTTCTTTTTAATTATTATTTTCATGTTTTCTATGTAAGGCTACTTATTGCCTGTCTGTCTGTAAGTTTATCTGTTCTGATGCCTGTGTTGCACAGGACACTCTTGGAAAAAGAGATTTTTACTCTCAATTAGGTTTTCCTGGTTGAATAAAGGTTAAATGAAAAATAAAAAAAATAGTACATTGTAGAGCATGTTTTTCTTACACCTTTACTTGAGAAACTGATTGATTCAATAGTCTTAAATAAACCAAACTCTTTTTTAAACAAGTGACGTTACTTCTTTTTGAGTAAAGCATTTGTTTACTCTAATCATTACTAATCAATGGATACCTCAAGGAATCATCTTTTATTTATACTGTATTATTGTTCCTTTAGTTTGAACAGAATCTTGATGTCAGGAAAGTATGTGTACATACAAAATAAAAATAATCTACTGTATGACTGTGCCTGTTTTGAAAATTTAAGCAAAGTAAAGAACATATGGACTTATTCATCGTATTTGTGATAAACATTTAAGAAGCTTCTTGAAATCTCTACCAAAGTTAAAGGACAATATATTTGTAATTTAATAGTTGCCTTCCCTGGCAGGAAGAGGATTTAGCGATTCATTCATAGTATTTTGTTTTTAAAATGTATGCAAGTACACGTAGAAATTATAATGAACCGAATCTTGAATCTTAAACTTTTCTCTATTTGTCATTCATGTCGCTAACACTTCTACCAGCAGGAGGCGCCAATGAGACATAAAGAGTGAAAGTCGACAGAATCATAAAATCCCCTGAAGAAGAGTTCTTTTTCCCCCTAGTCTAGTTATGATATACTTGTAATTTAAGACTTGTAATTTATAACAATTCCACCAGCGGGGGCACTAATGAACCATAAAGACTGAACGACAGAATCCTAGAATCCCGTGAAGAAGAACGATTCATCCACGTCACTAACATACCTCGACCAGCGGGGGGCGATTGTGAATCGTAAAGTCTGAAAGTGGACAGAAGACTGGAATACACGAAGAAGAAGAAGCTCTTTTCGGTGACAGGCTAAGTCGGTCAAAGGGGATAAACACAGGTGGGTAAACAAGAAATATCACCCAATATTTCACACGAATATATTTGTAAAAACGACTCTTTAAAAGGTCGCTCGTTAACATTTTTTCCCACGTTGGTGGATTTACTTTGGTGGTGGAAAACCCATAAATGCTAACGTTAGCCTAGCTTGTTAAATAGGACTTACCGGGGCTTGCTGCTTGTAACTGTCATTTTATCCCATATTTTACATCCTCTCACCTCTAAGTCCGTCTGTATGAAGTCTTTACAGCGTCAACACAATACGGCGCTGGTTGTCATTTGATTTCTCTCCGTTTTAATGTGTCTTTGAGTGTCTACCACGGGAGTGTGTCACATACGATTAAGAGCTGTCACGGTCTGCGTAACGTCCCCCCGGCCTGACTCCGGCTCAGATCACTCCTCTGTGAAATAACTAGTGAAGATGGAAACATCATGCTAACCCCGTGCTTTCCTCTCCCTCCTCAGCCTCTGAGCTGAATCACTGGAAAGACCGTGCAGAAACAGACCAACGGCATAAAACTCTAAATATTGATGCGATGGTACCAAGAACCCAATTTAAAAGACATTAGTTGGACTGCAGTCTGGACCCCGACAGGGAGAACCTGATCTTAATTTGTTTTCCTCTGGAAACAAATTATCTTGAGTCATGGATCAAGCTCTGCTGGACTGTCCAGTTACCCTTGTCATCAAGGCTCCCAACCAGAAGTACGACGACCAGACCATCAACTGTTACCAGAACTGGACTGTGGAGAAGCTCAAAGTTCACCTGTCGGATGTTTACCCCAGCAAACCAGTAAGTCCTTTCGCTCCAGTCCTCTCATTGCTGTTTCTGTCAAGGCTGAGAAAGAAGATTTACGTTTTAATAAAAACAAATCACATTGTAAACATGTATGAAACTTAAGTTATTTTGCACACATATTCTATTTATCTCACCTGGCCTCCCTGTGTGTGATAGTATCTATAAACAATAAACAGAAGATAAATCATTTAGAACTTTGTTGTTTTCACTGATTTCTTCATGAGCTTCATAAATAATCGGATCAATGATATGCTAAACTATTTAACTAAAAACAGAGACCAGTACAGTAAAAAGACAATATATCCATTGCTTTTTATAAATAAACCCTAATTTTCCCCTCGGGGATCAATAAAGTATTTCTGAATTTGATTCTAGTAGGGATGTCAGTAGATCCAACTTCGATGTCACGATTACTGTCAGAGCAAACAGTAACGGCTGTTTGGACTCTGTTAGGAAACACTGAGCAAAGAGTTCACAACGCTGTGTCAGAGGTTTGACGCTTGTGTGTCGCTGCTAAACTCGGCATAATGTCAACATTTGCATCCAGAGGTGTGTTTAAGAGAGCAGGTTCCGTGTACCTTACAGCGACACCAATATGCCATCAGAATAAAAGCACCTGCCGGATTTTGTGAAGGCACCGACACAGCTCTGTGATGTTACTGTGTGTGCGCCTCAGCAGTCGTAGCTACAGAAACTCTTCTGTGGGATCAGCCAAAACAAGCTGGTATCGTTTCCACACCCATCAGTGAGCTTTGGACACCCATGAGATTTTCTGTGGTTCACTTTCTTGTGACTGCTGCCGAGTATATCCAGATAACCAGACCAGATAATCAATGACCGTCGCTTAAACTGTCCGTGGTTAGAATGATATGGCTGACTGGCATGGCTTTTGTGGACTAAATGTATCCGCTTGTGCTTTAGCGTTGAATTTAATTGCTAATATAAAAGCGCAGGTGCGGGAGTAAGTGCGATCTTACGGTAACACGATTATTTAACTGTGAGGCCTTTGGGATTCTGAGTACAATGTTCTCTGTCGAAAGTGTTCCAGGATTTAACAAAGGTATTTTAAATCCCTGAGTGGTCCCACGGTGAACGGGGGCTTACAAGCTACTCACTCTGACCTTGTTGCACTGCTCGTTAAACCCACCGTTAAGACTCACTCATCCTAATTGAGGGTCACCGTGACCTCATCCTCATTACTGTTTGATGTCATGAACGTCATCTCTGGTTTTTCTGCTTATTTTGGTTCTTTTCTTTTCTTTTTACACTGATGTCATCCTTAAATAAAGTGTTAAAGAAGTTTTTCTTACTGTTTTGTGTTTTTTAGCACTCTAAAGACCAAAGGCTGGTGTATTCTGGGAAACTGCTTTTGGATCACTTCACCTTAAAAGATGTGCTCAGAAAGGTAAGATCTCTCTGCTGCACATTTCTTAATGATCCTTATATAGCAGTGAAAGCTAACAGGAAGCGACCGCGGACAGAATATTCTACGCTGTCATCTGCATACGCACCAGAGCTGGTTGTGAACGCCTCTCGTGGTCAAAGTCTAGCATTTTCCTGTATGAACGCGAATGAGGCTCAGTTTGTTCTGTATGGACCCCCGGCCAGCGTTGGTTGATCTCATCAATGCTCTCTGAATGGGAGCTAATGCCTGCAGTTAGACTCCAGAACCTCCCCAGGATAGTGGAGGCTGATCCAGAAGCAGAGCAGTGGTTCCGTGATTTCAGATCTCCGTGGTTCAGAAATGTTTGGATGTAGAGATAGCGGAACATTTGCATGAAGCTTTGAATATAGTTTTATTGCTTTGGCGTCAGTACATTCATCCTTTTTACCAGAGTGTTCCTGCAATCATTGGACGAGTTTGTTTTTATTTTATTTTATTATTTCCCCGAAAGCACCGGGATATTATGGACTCGTCATCTCCGTCACATCCACCGCCGATCCTTTGTTGTTAACACGATAGCTCATATTTTCAAATTTTAGACCCACATAGACCTTACTGTGAGGAAGAACTGGAATGATTTGGGAAAGTTTGGTTATTTATTTCTGACACTAGGGGGAGCTTTATGTCAAAAAGTTTTTTGGCCATAATTTCTCAAGCATTTGTCCAACTGAGTCCAAATTTGATGCGTATGAAAGGACCACAGCTTCTTATTTTATTTGAAGTGGTCAATCAGGAGGGATTGCTTGTAGAATACTGGGGATCGGGGGGCTTTTCAGGGATATAAACATGCTTTCGAGGATGACAGCGTAGGCCCAGTTCATAAAATGTGATTTATTCCTGGTATTGCTGTTTGGTTTTTGCTGAAATGGTTTCTCAGATTCATTTTCCGGTTCTTAAGTGAATTTTAGGTTTTAAAAAGTCTAAAATGCATCACGGTCTTATGTTAGGGGTCATATATGCGTTTGTGCAGGCTTTAGATAATGCATGTTGATGAAACACTACTTCAGATTCAAATAAAGTTTATTTGAGACTCCACACAAACACGTAAAAAACACACTTTACCCTGCAAGTAACGGGGACTTATTAATTAACAATAGTCTTATAAAGGTCCTAAAACATCTTAAATATAAGTTGTTGAACCCTGCAGTAGCATTGACTGGTTTGGTCGGTGTTGATATGCAGGTGTGGGCTGGAGTTTGTCCTGGGTTGTTCAGACTCACCACAGCTTTAGTGACAGACTCCACACCTGAGGAGTTCAGACGTTTACACTCTGTCTTTGAACATGACAAACGTGTTTGATGATGGGCTGCATTGCCTTCTACAGCAGGATGAGTACCATATGCTCCATCTGGTGTGCGCCTCGCGAACTCCTCCCAGCTCCCCGAAGCCCTCTGGCAGCCATGGTAACAAGCCTCCGGAGAACTCGCTGAATTCCACGGTGGGTAAAACCACCAAACTCCTCACACATTTCCAATCATGTCATCAGCAGCTCGTCTCCTTTCATCATCCACCTCGCTGCCGTCCTCTGCATCTCAGAGGCCTTAAGAATGTCGCCTGCCTCTCTCTCTCTCTCCAGTGGACTCAAACCATGACTATTATTATTTTCCTTTTCTTCCAGCCCTTTCAAAGCTCTTACAGCCCTTCCTCTGCTCAACATAACCAGTCCACTAGTGGAGAGAGCAGTGACGGACTCAGACAGAGAACCGGACCCTTCCCTGACCAACAGATGTATCTACAGTTTCTGCACAGGTAGGTGACCAACATTTACAGAAACACCTGAAGCTCAAGCTTCCTGTTTGAGGGTTAGAGTGCCTGTCCTCCCTGCCAGAAGGGAGGATGCTGACAAAACCTTTATGGTATGCAGGCATTGGGACACGAGAAAGCCTTACCAGTTGCAAAATACACACACACACACACACACACACACACACACACACACACACACCTCAAGCAACGTGACTCTGGCGTGTCGGGATCAGAGCATATTAAAGTCATTCACAAATGTATTCTTAGGATTATCTCTGCAGACTTGAGGTCACGCTCCGCTGTGGCTTTTTTGGGGAGTTTTAATATCATGACGTTTTATGTAAAAATGTGGCATATTGAATTTTGCTTTCATGGAAAACCATCTTTGCTTATCTTCTCACTGGGATTCATTTCAACCAGTACCCACCAGTCCAGCTCTCCAAAGGAATGGAGGATCTGTCACACACTGATGCATTGGTTGTACAGTTTTTGAGGAGATGTTTCCTGATGATGCCTCCGTTTTCAGCTGGAATGAGAACTCCTTCCAGTCGACACCTCCCACCAACATGAGGCCCCCTTATTACAACCCCCTGACTCTGATGTGGTGGCAGCAGCTGCACGCTCGACACTACTACTACATGCATTATTGGTGAGTCCCTGCACCGCTCTCTTAGCTCCGGTGAAGGTTTCTAGAGATCGTCGGAGCAACGTCTGACCCTCCTCTCTCTGCCTCCAGTCATTTCCTGGCTGCCTCCTCTCAGCAACACAGACCAGACCAGCCTGCGACTCAGTCGAACCAGCCTGATCCTCTGAGCCAGCCGCCCCAGGCGGGCCGCGGTAACCCGGAGGTCCAGATGAACGCGCAGGGAGGGGAGATCCTGAATGAGGAGGAGCTCAACCGGGATTGGCTGGATTGGATTTACATGATTTCACGCGCTGCCATCTTGCTCAGCATAGTGTACTTCTACTCCTCCTTCAACCGCTTTGTCATGGTGACGATGGCCATGCTGGTGCTTTACCTGTGAGTGAATTCTCCCTCTACGTCATTCCGTCACACATCTACGGGCGGGGTGTTGTCGTCGCAATACAGTCTGTACAACTTGAAGGGGAATGTGTGAGAAGTAGATCCTAAACAGCTTTCACGTGACTCCGCAGACATCAGGCCGGCTGGTTTCCCTTCAACCTGGAGAACGAACCGCAGCTTCCCGGAGACCCGGCCAACCAGGACAACGTGGAGGCCGAGATGCCAAATCCCGACGTGCAGGAAATGGTTAGCTGCCTCTCCTCCGGCTCAGCAGAACCTTATTGTCAGACAAGTCTGAACCTCTCCTTGCATCTCAGCCGCTCCATTTGCAACATTACAAAACAAACATTCTACACAGGAAACAGGAGTTTATAGAATAAACACAAAAAGTCACGGTGGATTTGATCTGGGATTAAGCTCCAGATTGAGTTTAAGGATTGTCCGATGAACACAAAGAGTTTCGGTTTCATCCTGTTCAATCCTAGAACTGTATGGTAACAAATATTATCCTTAGTGTAGAAGATGATTGGGCTGAGAGATCATTTTATTGTTTTATGAATACCAGTTTATTTTATACATATCTGTATAATAAAAAACAAACAAAAAAAGTTATAATTCATCTAAAAAAATAAAAATCTCGTGCCCCGTGACAGAAATCTGTCTCCAGAATAATCGGCAGCTCTCATGAGAAGTTAAGACGATGTTGGAAACATCAGAGTGATATTTCTGACGATGGTCGGGGGTCTAGGTTGGTTTAGAGGGAAATATCTCATGTTTACATGGCGACTCTCTCGTGTCAAGAGCCAAATATGTCCCGTTATTCTTTGACTCTCTCGTACAGGAAGGAGCGACGGACGACGGCTCGGATGACGACGATGGTGGTGAGAGTGGAGAGGAAGGAGCAGAAGATCCAAACCGCGCCCACCACGCAGGCTTCCTGTCAACCACATGGTCCTTCATCATCACCTTCTTCATGTCGCTCATCCCAGAGGGGCCGCCTAACGCTGCTAACTGAACCCGCCGTCTCCACTGGAGCTGCTTCTTCCTCCGAGAGAAGGACTAACCTCTCCCTCTGTTTTAACGCCGTGTTTCGCTCTCGCCTCGTTCGCGACATTTGTTGAGAAAAGGATCTAACTGCTCCAGAACAGGAGGTGCACTTTTTATATGGAGGCATATGTATAGAGGAAAATAGTTAAAGCACTTCTCGTACACTAGGCTGCAATATTTGTTGGACTAAATATGTTTTAATTTTTTTGTTACGCTTGTTGTATCCAAATAAGACGTTTTTAAAAGGGCTTCTGAAGTCTGAGGGACTTTTGCCTGAATGGTCAGGAAATGTGTGCGAACACTTTGTGCTGCGTTCAGGGACTGAATGAAATGTTTACCATTTGTTCTCGGAGAGCCCGAAGGAACAGAGGGAGGTAGAGGAATCATTTCCCCGCCATAAATGGAACATGAGGCAGGACAGACGCCGTCCTCTCGTCAGTCTCTCCAGTTTGAACGGAGGCTTCTTGGACTTCCTGTCTCCTAAACCATTTATCTGGTGCTAACGCTAGAAGTCCAGTGAACACGAGGGGCTCAGGCTGACTTCATTTTATTCTGATGATACCATAGGTGATGCTTTTGATCAGTAGGTGAGGAATCAAAGTGATATTGGCTCTGTTTCAGTAAAGTCATGTTGAAAAGTCTGGCCCATATCCTGCAGATCAGAACTGTTTGGGTTAGTTGGCAGGATTTCTGCCCTAAAAGGTTCTTACACATGTAAAGAAATGCCACCACACACACATTGATGAAAGGATTTAAACACCTGTGTTCTTCTGAAGGGGAGTCTAAAAATAAAGAGCTTCTCATGGTGAAACTTGTAAGTTACGCTGGAGTCTGTGGAAGCGCTGAGTTGGCGTTTCTGCGGTTCTGCTGCCACCTCTCACCCAAAACATCAGTCTAGTCACAAAGGAGACCAAACTACTACATTCTGTACGAACACTTATTTTCCCAGCATGCCTCAGTGTGATCAACAAGTGAATGTCCTGCACAGACTGACATCCTTCTTACTACCTGCACATAACAAAACTCTAGTAATGAATGTTGTTTATTATTAATTGGCTGAAACATCTAAACGAGTTTACACCAAAAATATAACTGAGATAACTATAATTTACACAGTAAAATTAGCGCTGAGTTCTTGTAATCAACAAAGCATTTGTATACATTTTTAACTAACAGTGAGGTAAGAAAGATTCACCTTTAAGTAGTAGTACGAACATCACATCGTAAAGGTTACAAAATGTGTCTTTATAAAAAAAAGAAGATGGGTCCTCTGTGACTGTACTTGTGTATCATCAGAATATTATGACTGTTAAACTAATCTTGTTTTTGTTAATACCTGGTTGATCTGGTAGTTGTTTTCTTGAACTGTTTTGACCTTCACAGTTCATTCATTCATTTGTAGCCTGAATAGTTCAAACAATGGTCCAAAACAATCATAAGTTAAAAAAAAAAAGGCTGATATAATGGAATCTCTGCGTCCGATGAAGATCCTTCATGTTAAGCTAATAACTCAAAACCATGTCATGGATCGTTTTCATTTCATTTCTATACCCACATAGACCTTAGTGCAAGGAAGAACTGGATTGATTTTGGGAAGGGCCCATTGTATATTTCTGACACTAGGGGTGGCTTTATCTGCAAAAGTTTCTCAACTGTTGGTCCGATTCAGTACAAAGTGGGGGCATTTGAATGTCGTGTGTCTCATATTTTACTCTAATGGTTCATATTTGAGCTTTTTCTTCATGGAAAACACTTTTACAGACACAACTTTAATTTGAGTTCAATCAGGGGGAATGCCTGTACCGCGCAGGGGATTGGGGGGCTTTCTGGCCTTTCTTTCGGGGACGAGAGCTGGGGGGCCCAGTTGTATCTGATTTGCTCCCATTTCGGCGTTTTGTAAAGTACCAAGTAAATAAAACTTGAAAGTAATTATTGTTTGTCACAGTATTTGACTGTAGTTCATTAAAAGTGTAAAATGTCGCGAGAAGAAGAAGAAACACCTGAACGGATGTGATGGTTTTGACCAATAGTAACGGACTAGAAGTGATTCATGCGGATCAAATTGAAGAAAACTAGAGGTCATGTGAGGACAGAGCACATCATCTCCTGAGAAGATCACCACGCTGACAAGGAAGGAAATCACCAGGTATTGACTTTTATTTATTGCTTTGCACCAATCTGCAGTGACCGAGAAGTCATCCTTCGAGCAAACACAGGAAGTTCCACGTGTGTCCATCAGAACACACGGATGCTTCCTGTGACCTCATGCTGCTGGTGAGGGCTAGAATCTCCACGGATCTGTCCTGTTTACACGCCGCTATAATCTAATACATGGACTCGATGATGTCCTGTGAAAACAGGCATTGTTCTCGCTAGAATAAACATAATGACACGAGAACTTCATCTAGATCTTCATCTAGATATTCATCTAGATCTTCATCTAGATCTTCATCTAGATCTTCATCTAGATCTTCATCTAGCTTATCGGAACGACTCCACTGAGCAGAAAACACACATTTCTATATATCTGAGACGTGTGACGTCAACCTGGTTCAAGAGGAGGTGAGGGAATACTAGAGCTGTAACAGAACACACACACGCACACACATATTCACGAGTAGTTACATTTTAAATAAACCGAGTTACATTAATTTGAGTCAGGGGCTCCAACACGTGGACCAAACGCTACGACACACGGGCCTCTGCAGACGAGCCACGCCCCAGATCACCGCTGTGAAGTACTGATGTTCCACCGTGTGAGTGTGTGTGTTCCTGTTCTCAACTTTAATCATCAGTACAAGACTTGCACACTGACAAGGCACGTAAGCTGAAGTACAGACAGACAGACACAGACAGACAGAAAGAGTCCATGAAACAGACACAGAATTCAACAGCGCCTCCTCTCTGCCTGAATACCAGCGATGCTCATGGGTCCGTCGTTTGCACAGTATGGAATACTTATTGCTAAAACAGGACCGCACTCAGCAAAAATAAGAACAGCTTCATAGAATATAATATTTCTTTTTTACATTTACAGTAGAAATATTTTGCATAAAACTATTAGCAATGTTTGTTTACACCACACGAGCGCGCGCGCTATTACCAACAATAGCACAGAGTATAAAAACGGTTGTCACGGATTTCCTCTCATTCATTATGCACCTTACTACAATTGATGATTTACAGCGTGTGGTAGAATGGTTGTGATGTCATACCAGCAACCGGAGGAGTACGGCGGACAGTTAAAATGTCACGGTGACCATAATCAGAAATCCATCGGGACTCCTGAGTTGTTTACTGACATTTGAACGACAGCTCTATGATGGGGAAGGGGGGGGGCACGCTAAAATCCATCTCAGTTAAGAAACTATACTGGCAAAGTGCTTACTGTACAGTACAGACTTCATATGGCCACTGAAGTAGATGCTTACATCATCACAAACAGAACACACTATACAGGCGTACATACAGTCATAATACAGTGAGTTTACAGTATCGGCGTATGAGCAGCAACAACAACACTGAGCGCTCCTCTGCAGCGGAGCGGAGATGATCCACGAGCAGGTGTGTAGATGTGTGCAGTAGTAGTGTGGTGAGTGTACCTCTGTCTCGGTCAAACATAATCAGCTGACGCTGGCAGTCCTTGCCCGGCTTTATTCTAATGAAGCTGGTGTCTTCGGGTGAGCGGTCCGATTCAGACCTAGAATCCATGGAGACAAAGAGCTCGTGGCGCACGAGCCACAGAGAGCACAGACTGTACAGTACCGTAAACAGCTCACAACGACAACAGCGACATCGACAGGGAAATATCAGGGGGTTAAGAGCAGATTTCACTTCTCACAGTCCTTGATCCCCACCAGCGAGGCCCACTCCTTTGGCGTCTCTGGTTCTAACGGTTGACAAGTAGCTTGACTGGGGGAGTTCCTAAACGGCAGAATGTCTCCGTTCCTCGGAGAGTGAGCGCTCGTCATCAGGGCAGCCATCTGTGCGTGTAGGGAGCTCGTCTCCTGCGCTGAAGTAGAAACACTACAGGCAGGTTGTGCTGGTCCAGTCCTGTGACCCCCGGTGTCACTAAGACTGAGTAAAGTGTTGCATGTAAGAAGGTGTCAGGAAGGGGAGTAGAGTGTTTCTTCATCACAGGAAGGTCTCGGCGGAGGAGCCGCCTCCTGGTGCATCCGGGCTGACGTCGACTCGAACGCAGGCAACCTTATCCTGGCTGATTCACACGGAGGAGAGACAGACGGAAACAAGACAAGATAAGAACCCGCGCTCATTCACGTGACAACATATGGTGGTACCACTTCCCAATAAGACTCCCCTTATTAAGGATTTATGAATGGCTTGTACGAAGCTTGCTAATTAAGCTGTAAGTATTTTATTAATCATTAATGAGCTGCCATAAGTCATTAGATGAAGTGAATCAGGGACCTGATGCTTGCCAAATAGTGAGCACACTTGTCTGCACTGCTAACTTGATATTGCAAAATAGTGACCTGCATTGATAAATTGAGAGCTATGTCATAAACTGTTTATAAACGTTAACTAATGCCTTATGAAGTGTTTACAACTTAATTGAAAACCATTCATAAATCCTTTACAAAGGCAGTCCTCCTGAAGTGGGACCCATTTTGTCAAAAACGGCCCCCATAAACGAATTTCTGTCAAAATGCTGATTTACACATTGAACTGATCTCCTGCCTTTCACTTTGTATTTAATTACAATATGAGAATGAGTGAAAACGGAGCTCATCTTTTTGTGCTAACGTTACACGATCCAGTCGCAGCTCTGGAAAACTCCAGGAGGTGGTGGCATAGCTACCTTCTACTACGCTTCACAGGCTGGACACCTGACTGCGGACTCAAGTTCACGGCTTTCCACGCTGAGGTTTTGGTCATTTCATCAGAGATATTTACGACCAAGGGGTCGGAACCAGAACTACATGCCAAAATGCAAACACACACACACACGCACACACAAACGGGAACAGAAGAACAGAGAGGGGACAGCATGTAGACATCAAATCAGCAGGAGAGGTTCAGTACAGCACAGTTGAAATACAGCAGACACAAACATGCGTATAAATCAGAGACGGACGTCACAGGATGGCTGAGCCGGTAACAGACGAGCCACAGACACAGAGCTCCATTTTCCAGACTAGGCAAACATTGTAGTGAGTTGATTATGAGCAAAAGGTAGTGAGAAAGTGTCATTATTTCAGGCAGACAAACATCCCTTGCAAATCTCAGACTCGATGCCCTTCTCTTGAAAAAAAACAGAACACAACAACAACAACAACAACACAAAAGAGGGTCTTTCACAGAGATGGCCAGGGACCGAGCGCCGGCCATGCTCCGGCCATGCTCCGCCTGTCTGAAGGGCAGTGTTAGAGCGGGTTAGAGTTCAGCCACGTGAGTCGGACGGTTTTGCACCAGACACACAGCCCTGCTACCTCGTCTTCCTCTGGGAGTCTGTGGTCACTAGTCCTATGCTGTACGATCTGTTCAAGACGGACATAATGACACACAGCTGACTGGAGGGTCACATGAAGCCGCACACCACGCATCAGACGACAGCAGCACATGAAAGTCTGTTATTATTACTATCAACCACAGCTTCTGGACAGCTTTCCGGGAGCGTCAGGACTGACTCCTTACGTTCCTCACATAAATATGTTATTAGTTGCCGTAGAATCACAAAAGCTCTTCATAACCTGTTAGGATACACTATTCCTGATTTAAAGACGAAGACATGTGCATGTTATTCATACAGAGTGTAGAGCTGCTCTTCATCGAATAGGTGCAACACTCACCTCCCTGAGAGCGACTTCTCTGGGATGTCGAGCCGGTTTGAGTCTTCGTAGCTGACGTTCTGCCCCATCTCCTCTTCCTCCTGTAGTCTGGAGTCTTCCTCCTGAATGAGAACCGCAGCGGACACCTACGTTTAAGACACGCTGTCAGTTTCACACCTTCTTATCAGAATGTACACTGTTATGCAAATCTGAACAATTGTAACCAAATGAGTACGTATATAAGAAAAAAAGTCACAAATAACCAAATATTAAACTTGTGTTGTCAGCAGGAAACCACACGGGTACCGATGCATTCAGTGTCGTTTCCAAGGACACAGTGAATGAATGGGGCCGGGCTTATGTCCAACTATTTTCTTAAAAATAAAATGGTGTAACTGAACTTGATGAAAACTCGTTTGCAGGAGAACTTCTTTGACCCCCAGTTAACTTCTGTCTCTGACCCGGAGGTCATGCCTTTGTGATATTGACATTTGGGAAACCTGTTCCGGCTCTGAGTGTGTGGGAATAATGATTGCTCTGCTCACTGAGGTGTCACTCTTCACTTTTTGCTCCGTGCAATTTGTTGTTTTAGCGTAACAAAACACAACCGTGGTCGGATCGCTCCTCTAACTCATTATTCATATGAATGGATAAATACTCTGGTGGTTATTTGTCACAATTTGGGATGCTATGTCAGTGAGATGTTCATCCCATCTGCTGCTAGACTCCTAAACAGGGCGTAGGAAACCCCCTCCACCCGCTCAGGTTAAAGTGGACTGGAGGTTCTTCCTCTGACGATGATCTGAATTACACTTTTATAGAGCTTTTTTTATTTTCAATTGTTTTTTAATATTATGCTTGGATTTTGGTGATTGCACGCTTTGCACAAGATACCAGTTCAAATCTCTTGTAAGTGTGACTTCTGTGGTAAAAAAAAACTAATTCTGAGGTTCTGACATGTTTTTTAAAGTTGTGCGTGACAAAGAATCGATTGTTTTGAGGGTGGGGGTGTTACGGCTGTACGCTTCGCTCAGGTGGTCTGTCCCGCCTTCTTCCAGGGTTCTGCTCAGGTGTTCAGGATTGGGATTGCTCATGAGCTTCACCTGGCCCTGAAGAAGAACTTGAGGGCTGCTGTTCCAGCATGAGTGGCAGAGGCTTCTGCCGCTGTGATTTTTAAACCGCTGTCCATTTAGTTTGTTGGTAATATGTGGTTGTTGTGTTGTTTGTTCATTTGTTACTAAATCCCATGGATAGGGTTTTTACAGGTGTCTTTCTGAGCTTGTTTCAGGTCAGAGTCGGGGTTCTGTCCGTCCCATAGGGCCATTTAGTGTGTGGGGGGGGGGTAACTTTGGGTCTCTGCACCCTGAATCCACATGGCGAGGGGAGACTTTACCATTGTAGCAACATTTAAGCGTGTGGCGACATCTTGGTTGACTGAAGCTCACTGAGGAAAGTAACGCTGACAAAAACAATTGGCAGTCGGTCAAATCCTGCAAGCTGGAGGGGGAATTCTCAGGGAGAAACTCTTAATGACATTTCATTTGCATCAGCATCACCTTAAATCAGTGTCAAAAGTTCTGATGTGCCTCCAGCCGCCAGAAAAAGTCTTTACTGTAATTAGTTTGTCGTTCTCACAGAGACAGAGATGGATTTTGATGCTTCACGTGAGATAACAGTTTGTGAGAATGTGCTGGTGTGGGAGTGGGTCAGTTCATATGGAGGGGGCTAGAGCACGTACACCGGTGTAGAACACGGAGCAGATCAGAACCGGTTGTTAAGAACATGGTTGTTTGTATAACTAAAGAGAAGAACAACATTTTCTTAGAAGCGTGTTTCCTTACTTTGACTTACTTTGTAATAATTGTAAATCCTTTAACATCAATGTGTTGGAATGAAACATACATATATGTTGAGCTATGTCTGCTATTATTTTGTCTGGTGCCTGACTCCATATTTGGGCGATGTTTCTGAACACATTATTTTCCAAAGCACCACAAAAAACAAACTCTGCTCACTCCTATTTTTTAAGTCCTCTCACAAATAATCCATAAAATAATAGTTGGAAAAAAAGCCCGGCCTCGTTATTCACTGTGCCCGCGGAAACAACGATAAACGCAGCCATACTTGATGTTTCCAGGTAAGTAATGTGACTGTATTCTCTCATACAAGTTCAATATTTGGTTATTTGGGATGCAGTTCAAAGACGCTATTGTTTTTTTCCCATCGCCATTCGTCTAGATTTGCATGATTGTCCACATTCAGCCACGTACCAGACCTCCCGCCTTATTCCTGATGATATCATGTTATAGATAAATACGATAGAAGACAGTGATACATTTATGCGTGGAGAGACTCTGTCCTCAACTCTCTCACGCAGTGATAAACATTTGGCTGCACTGACTGCTTGTGTTGTTCCTGCAAACGCCAGGAACAACATAAGTTTCATAAAAAATTTTTTTTAAAAAGGCTGGAAACACAAACATTTTTTCATTCTCTCTCTGGAATATCAAATTCCTCGCTGAAGGGACAGAGGATGAAGGGAGTCTGTTTGAAGAGTCGCATCATTTCACATGAAAAGGATGCTTCGAGAGCCAAGACATTAAAAGGAGTCAAACACGAGACGAGTTTTACCAGCTTTTCACGAGCTTTCTTTTTCTTGTCGTCTTCTTTCTTCTTCTTGCTTTCTGGCATCAAGTCATCCAGCCAGCTCAGCTCTCTCTTGGTGAAGAAAAAGTCTAGGAGCTTTCGGATGAAGACCAGCGCAAGAACCTGTGGAGAAATAATGTAATGTAATGTTTTATTACATAAACTGAAAAAAATATGATCAAAATTTGTGGCGTGTTTGATAGTTTTGTTGTCTCACAGCAAGAAGGTTCCAGATTCAAATACTTTACAGAGGTAAAATAAATAGCTAATACATACACTTCTGTGGATCGCAATGTATTTGTATCAAAATACACAGCCCCATGTCAAATATCATAATAATATCATGTTGTGGCTGAAGCGTAGTGACGATGTTCTATCGATTCAGACCCCTAGAAAATACTTGATTTATCTTCAAAATGCATGTCAGCAGTAGAAGACTGGACGTTATATATGAGACTATCCTGAATCCGATCGCAGCAGAAACATTCTACTGTGGTTTGATGAATTTTAAACATATCCCGTGTTTGTGCTGAGAAAGTCTTATGGGGCAGAATTACCATCATTGGAAAGACGACGGCTGCAGCTGAGGCCTTGATGACCCAGAGCAGCACCAGACAGGTGAGCTGCACCAGGGTGAAAACATGGACCTTCCACAGGGGCACATAGCGCAGATAGATCAGGTCGGGCTGGTGTTTGGCCGGCATGCCAAACAGTTTGATTCTGTCGAAGAACTACAGAAAAACGAGAAGACAGAGAGTCGGTCAGAGAGAGAGAGAGTGGGAATAAGAGAGAGAGAAGCTGCTAAAAATAACAGGAGGGAGGAGTGGTGACAGGGAAAATGGACTGCATTATTCAGAGGAGGGAACAATGCTTCTAAGGACACTGAATAACAATCAAAGGTTTGGAACTGGAACACTACAATGTCTCAACTGAGACGATACTCCTCTTCGTAATGGGATCAAAGGGGACTCTGCTTTACGAGCAGCCCAGAAATGTCTTACCTGAATGCCTTTGAGGGAGGAGACACCCATGTAGAGAAAGACTCCATAGAGAACCGGCATTGGAATAAACTGTAGAGAGGAGGAGAGAATATAAGAACGGCGAAGCAAATGAAGGATACGTTCCTGAGGAAGACCGTGAAAACATGTGCAACATATTTAAAAGATTAGCTCACTGGCATGTTACTACTGGGATGAACATCTCATTTAGGCTTGTTTAAATTTGAGCATGTCGGGGCGTATAACTCCAGCGTATCTCACCTTGAGCACTGAGGTCATGAAAACGGAACAACCCATGAGGACAAAGATCATGAATCCCGTGACGCGCTGCTCCCTGATGCCTAGGAACTTGGGCTGCTCTCCAGGAGCCGAGCATCCAGACTCCACCTTCAGGCTGTTGACGTGAGAGATGGAGAGGACGGTTGCAGCCACAAACCATGGCAGGCCCATGATGGAGCACAGACCCAGCATGATAGACACTACCAGCAGGTCCAGGTGATAGCCACAGCCTTTCTGTAGAACACACGGGGAGACAGAGACATCAGATAAGAAATAACTACAAATGAATACTCACTGGCGTTGTCTCTGGACAGCTTTATCCTCGAGAGCAAGTGTGTATTATATCCCTGACACTCCCCGATCCCCTGCGTTGTACAAGTAATCTCCCTGATGGAATTGCTCAAATTAAATGGGAAGTATGTCCCAACAAAACTATTAGGGTAAAATATGATTTATACCAGATAGATCGCCACGAGTCGATTCATATGCACCTAAATCGGACTAAATCGGTACAGTATACAAATTATGGCCCAAATACTTTTGTAGATAAATGTCTCGCTAATGTTGGAGATATGAAACCCAAAAATCACTCCAGTTCTTCCTCACACTGAGGTCTATGTGGCTATAGAATTTGAAAATGATCCATGAAACAGATTTGAGTGATTGTGCAAACACAAAGGAGCTGAGGCGGTGGCGGTGACAATTTCATAATATCCCCGACTTTTCGGTTGATATAAATATCAAAAGGTAAAACTCGGTAATCTGGTTAATATATAATATATGGTTAATATATGTCTGGAGTTTGGTGATGTTAGAATGTGTAGTTTGACAGATAGACAAGATGGCCAACTTTCAAACTCATCGTAAAAAAAAAAAATCACATTTCCATGGAAACAACAAAAAATAAATTGTTGAGCAGACAGGTCGGACCTTGAGCTTGTGCTCCTTGCGGTTGATGATGACTGCGGTGATCTGTTGGTCCATGAAGATGAGGATGGTGCAGAGCATGGCAGGAAGTGCTGCAACCAGCAGAGTCCACCAGGGATTTTCTCCTAACGGGTCAATAAGCCATCCTCGGTTCTTAGAAGTTGGCTGCAGGGAAAAGACGGGGAATGTCTACATTAATTATCCTCGTTCCACAGCCATTGATCCAAAATATTTCATTATGAAAGTATTCATGAGGTTTTTAAAAGCGCTACAATTACAGCTTTGCTTTATGCGTTATTTCACAAGTGGTTGTGATGTCACCAAGTCTTTTGAAAATTCATGCATAAAGAAAGAATGGATGCCTACCTCAAAGCGGTCAGGGACGTTCAGTTTAGGGGAGGGGATCCCCATCAAGTAATCAACCAGCACCATGATCATGATGGTTATAAACACAGCAAAATCACTGATAGTGGAGCGCACCTACAGAACACACACACACACACACACACACACACACACACACACACAGACTTTTACTTATTTATTGCTTTGCATTCATGTTCGCACTATTCTATTATACTATTATACTATTCTGAGTCACACTCAGACATTTTTGCTCTTTTTACTTCAGGTCACGACTGTAACCCACAGTAATAATTACATGTGTGCACAACAATTCAAACAATAGCAGCAGCTGCCTCCTCAGAGCACAGCGTGGGAGGATGCGAGCAGGTCTTTTTTTCTGCACCAGTGTGCTCTCGCATACTAATTACTGAGACAATACAAACACTTACATGGCCTGAGAAGCTTTTAACTAGCTCTGCACTCACGGAGGAAGCCTTTCTGTACTTTACGTTGTTTAAATTGTATAAACAGAGCACACAAAAACAAAACTTAGAGATCTCACCCTGGTGGGAAAATATCTCTCTGTCTTGAACTGCTTCAGGAAAGAGGACAGGAAAAAGGTGGTGAAGAAAAGGATGATGGACCAGAAGAGAACGTCTGGGATATAAGGTCCGTGTTGGCCGCAGGCTGGACCCAGAAAATCCCCATCGAGCATCTTACACATCTAGGGTAAAAGGAGCACGAGGTGAGTACTGCAGATGGATACATTGAACAGGTAGCTGTAGTATGTGGTGTCAGCAGGTAGTTTTAACATGTCTGACTTGTAATGTAAGAATCGGTGAGTTTGTGTGAGAGTGAGACATCATATATAAATCATGTCAGAGGACATCTGTTCTTCATCTGAGTGTGGGTGTGATTTTCACATGGCTGTCTCACCGAAACATTAAGATTGCTCCAAGGGATGGAGTCTGGGCTGTATCCTGTCCTATTCCACTTCTGCAGAAGGCTGTCCGAGGCATTGGCCGGTTGAGAGCACTGGCACCTGGGGTCAAGACATAATTACTGAGTAAAGTGCATACGCGTATTTTAAGAATTAACAACAACCACAAACATCAGCAAATCTGCTGGTAGCCATTATTTTTCTCTAAAGGGTGTTATTGTTATTTAAGCCCTGGAGTCAACCTCTACTAGGACCAGTTTCCATGAAGATGAGTTTGATTTATGTGGGTAAAACGATAAGTTACTCCATGGATGTCAAATCACAAATCAGTGTACTTCTTGCGCAAGCCCCGCTAGATGGGGAGGATTGCATCAGGAAGGGCATCCAGCGTGAGATCTATGCCAAATCCATATGTGGAACACAAAACTGATTTCCAAACTAGATTGGCAGGGGCTCGGGTTGTAAAAGGCCCCCGGCCTGAAGTGTACCAGCCTTAGATGGAAACAGATGATCCGCCGTGGCGACCCCGAAAGGGAACTGCCGAGAAACGAAGATGATTATCTCTTGTAACAGTTATTTTGTCACTGAGATTTAGTGCACCACTAAATTCATAGTTATTTCTAAATAACCTGTAGAGAATTATACTGAATATTCTCAAACAAATCAAACATGCAAACGGGATTGCGGACGTGTGACGTTAGGAGGTAATAACTTTTTTATTAAGCTTTAATTGGTTGTATTGCTTTAATCACCAATGGCTGTCGTTGTAGCACACTGGATGGAAACCAACGACCTGACAACAGGCGCTGCCTCGGGTCAACGTGTAAACCATAATACAACCGATATTCTGAACATATAAATGTAATGTAACAAACTCCCGAACCAAACAGAATCAGCACTCACGAATACAGAGTAAGGTTGTCCAGGTTGTTGTGCATGTTGGCAGGATAATGTTCTCCCAGGTGGAAGAGCTTCTCCAGAGCCTCGTAGATGAAGATGATGCAGATGAGCGCGGCGAAGGCCTCCTCTGTGAATCGGGTGATGTAGCAGACCAGGGAGCTAGCGTCTGTGGCCACCAGGACCAGACACAGGAGGGCTGTCCACAGACCGATGCTGGTCCGCAGTGACAGGTAGGACAGGCCGTAGTCCCTGGGAAAGTCAAAGTTCACATGAATGCAGGAATGCATTTGCACCTCTAAGGTTGTCAGAATGGAAACATATATAAAAAAAGTACCATTTGTATTTTTTTCTTGCTTGAACTTACGTGCAAAACTTGAAGAGGATCTTCTCAAACACCAAAACGGGGCCGGTGCTGCCGAGTATGGTGAGAGGCTGGCCTGAGAATAGGGAGTACGCTACTCCTGTCATCGAGGCCCCGAACAGAGACTCTATGGCACTCTGCAGACACAGAGGAAGAGGAGGAAGGAGTAAGCACGGATGGAGGAGGAAAACCGCAGTGAGGAGCATTGAGAAGGAAAGACTGAAGGAGAAAGAGGAGCGGTGAAGAAGAATGACTAGAACACAGAGTTTTCATTATCAGATGTTCTGAGAGGCTTCACAGACAGCTGAATGTTTCCACTCTGCTGACTTGTCCGGAGACAAATCTCTGTTCAATCACCCCGGTCTGCTGAGTTCATGTGGACGCATCACACACACCAGCACACACACTATACCAACAGTCCCCCGTCCTAGAGAGGATATTTGAGTAACAAAGAGGCAAACAGGGAGCGAGACAGAATAGTAAGAAGACTGAATATTCAACAAAGTGCATGAGAAACAAACTAGAAAAATAATTAACTTCAGCCAAGGCACAACAGAACCCGAGGTAGACATTGATCAGAATCTATTGGATTGCTTCATTTATTTTACTCTCATGCAAATACGTCCATTAATTTATGACTTATTGTCAGCCTCCAAATCTACCAAAAAACTCTCTCAGTATCCGTCAAATACTCTGGAACCATCCGTCCCTTCTCACGGTAGGCTTGGTGTGTGTGTGTGTGTGTGTGTGTGTGTGTGTGTGTGTGTGTGTGTGTGTGTGTGTGTGTGTGTGTGTGTGTGTGTGTGTGTGTGTGTGTTCCACCTCTGGGTACAATTTCATGCAAATTCCACTTTTAGTTTCACTGTAATCAAGTCAACGCTAACAAACAAAAAAAAAGAAAAGAAAAAAATGTCCCTCCTTGGTTAGAAATAGTGCAAATAGACTCATGAGAAAAGGCGTGTGTCTTTGACAAACAGCAGCTCATTCCTGCTGTAACTGGTGACTGGGATGGACTGTAAGCAGGTATGACATCTTTGACATGTATCACATGTACAGGTGCATAGATGCTGCACATGAAAATAAATGAATGAGGTAAGATAAGGAAACCAATCTGGATCAACGCGGCTGTCGAGGCAAACACCTTTAGACTAGGCTCCATTGGATTATTTGTCTCCTTTAACTTGTAGAGCCTTGGTAAAGTAAGGTTTCTATCGGCCACAATGTTCCGACAAGAACCTGACAACTACAGGACATCTATCATACATACATACATCCAACATATGAGCTCCGATCTTTCACACTCACAATGTTGTTCTTTGTTGCCTCTCCCAGGAGGCCTCCGAATGTGATGACGGGGGACATACAGGCGCAGTAGAGGAAGAGGACGGAGGCTAAACACTGAAGACTGAAGGAGTCCCTGATGTCGCTCCAGTAGAACGGCAGCTTCCGCTTAACGTCCATGATCAGACCCCCAAATATCCTACAGCAGGAGAGACACACCTCATGTTTTCATTTCAAACTGGTACCGCGGGTATATTATAGAACCTTTGGGGAAACGGCAGCTAATATATATTAATTTAACATTCACACGAATCGTTAAGAGTAACGGCGTAATGCCATTTACCAAGTGTACAATGTGCTCAACCAAAGACAATGTGGGTACTTGGTGTTGAGGCCGTATTTACATCATTTGTTGGTAAAGGGTGATTAAATCTTCTCATCATGCTCAACCCCACATCTCAGATGGCGCCGGTATCGGATTGTCCTCTTCATACAGAACGTCATCCTTCCCACCGGGTCATTGTCTCTATACTTGGTCTCTGCGGATTCTGCTTCTCTCTGTCCACCTGCTGTCCACCTTCATTCAGTCTTCCTCCCACTCCTCTGAAATAACCTTTACTGCCCGACTCCTCTTTCCCTGCTGTCTCTTCCATACAGTCCATGCTTGTGAGAGTTTCTGCATATAAGCTTCTAGTGTGTCGGTACATTCCTTGCCTCGCACCACCCCCACCCCCACCCCCACCCTCTCCCTCGTTGTATGGGCCTTTTATAGTAACGGTGAAAAGGAGAGTGAATCTGTAAATAATACACAACCTTCCAAATGGGGCGAACGTGTGCTCTACGCGCGCGCGTGTGTGTGTGTATGTGTATGTGTGTGTGTGTGTGTGAGGTTTCAGATAAACACATTGTCCGTGTGGTGTAGCCCAGACTCCACAGACCCAGCATGACTTATCCATAAATGTCAGAGCTTTGAAGAGAACAATGGATCTTCAAACACGTATTCATACAAAATATTTTTTTTCTTTTTCTCAAATTTAGCAATTCCATTTGAAATTGCCGCCTACTTAATCCTTAAACAATTAAAAGGGTTTATTGTTACATAATTTCTGTGTTTATTGCTTAAATAAGAATATGTGTATAAGAAAAACAAAAATATTCTGATAATAATTTGAAAATAGTAATTTTTTAGAATCTTTGCAACCAGAATGATGTTCTATGTTAATAAGAGGAATATATCTCGGCATAATCCATATATAAATATAATAAAATGGAATATAATGTACCTACTGACAGGAATTATATTGTTAATTCAACTAGGGCAAAACTTTATTGTCAAATATTTCTTTGTCAACGTATTAGTTAAAAGGAGGGACTGTTACCATAACAAAAGTCTAATAATTAATTATCATTTACAATCAATGGGGTCCCAAAAACAGGTTCTAAACTCACCTCCCGGTCCTCTGGAGCTCAGGCCCTGCTTGATGCTCTTCCTTGTCCAGATCCCCAGCTGGAGGGCCATTTCCATTTGGCTGGGAAGGCCGCTTCCTCTTTAGCTGCAGGTCAAAGGATACTTGAATATACATACGTTTACATACGTTTACATACGTTTACATACGTTTCAATACAGTTGTTGTCATGCTGCTTTACATCCATGAGGGGGCACTCTCAATGTGATGATGGTGGCATTCTGGGACACAAACTGAAAACAGACTGAAGTCAATGTGAACTTCTGGCTAACCTTTCTGAGAGCACAAGGTCTGGTGCTGCGCTGAATGTCCTATAAATAACGTTGAATGTATTATTAGAACAACATTTGAACGACATGATAACTAACCTGAGACGGGACATTCTTGGGGGGCTCGATCCGGATTGTCGGGTCCCACTCTCCAGGAGGCAGGACGGTCACTTGATCGAGGAACTCGTCTATCCCTGAGAGGAGATGCGTTCGGTCTTTGGCCTTGTATGCCACATCGTGGAAAATCTACAGGATCGATTTCAATAAGAGTGAATGAATGTCTGTATAATATGAGGTTCGATTGTTCCCAGCAGGAGAATAATGAATAAATCTCCTTCCTTCTCTCACCTCATCTGTCATTAGTGTGGCCATGGATCTGCCAATCTCATGGTACTGGGGCCCTTTGCCATGAGGACCCAAAAGCAGGAAAAGAAACCTAGGAACAAGACAAGTTCACATGACATACACAATGACCGACGCTAACCTCAGTATCAGGCCGCATTCATCTGAGGCTTCCCTGTGGAGTGGTCCTGTAAAATCAACATTCACTCTTTCGCACTAAAGAGCTTTCTCTAAACCGCCGAGGTCTAGTAAACATGTTTAGATTGTTTTTTCCTCATACAATGTTTGAAGAGCCATTTATAAACGTATTTACAACATCCTTGTTCACAAGCTATAAATATAATTTTACTGCGCTTTATCGACACAGTGCCAGGATTAGTGGAAAACATCTGCAGGTGAATGTAATACTTTAGGCAAAGACATGACTTTTTTGAACACGAGCCAAAGTCAAGTTGTGTGTGTGACAAACCCAGAAATAGCACAGAGTTTAAATGGACTATTTCTGAGGCTACAGACTTTTGCCTTCTTACTTGATACGTTACAGACATGCGAAACAGTGTCTTGACACAGAACCAAAGTCAAATCCAGGGAAAATCCCTGGTTATGTGGCTCTGAGGCGAAAGGGGCCTTTAAACATGATGTTATCTCGGTATGCTGACTTGCTGCCAACCTTTTATTAACATCACAACATTATGGGATTACTGTTTATTCTACCTTGTTGGTACAGGGACCTCTGTGAGGCCTGTGATGAGGACTGCCGGAGACAGTCGAACAAAAGCAATAATGGGCTTCTCCAAGAAGTCCACTTCTCCCACCAGCACATTGGAAGCTTCAGCACCAGGAGGTATCTTTTTCATGAAATTCATATCCACCTGAAAGCAGGAAAACCAACGGAATAATAAATGAGACACCACGACAGAAAACAACCAAGAAACAAATGGAAGGCAGAGAGAGAATGAAGAGAAGGTTGACAGAAAGAACGAGGGACTAGTTTACACAACACTCAAGGGAAGAGAGGTAAAGAAGAAGTGTGTGTGGGAGATGACAGGTTTTATGGTAATGAGTTAATCTGAAGCCAAGTTAATAACTACCGTTAATAACTACAATGTACTGAGCAAAGATTCTTCATTGCTTTGGAGCATTTTATCGTATATTGGAATAAAAATGTCTTCTGTGCAATGAAGATGTCAATATTTATCCCTGAGCAGAGCAGCGAACTGCTTTCCTTCTTTTCTATCCCGTATCCCAAGTACCTGACCTTAGTTTTCAGGTTTTAGGATGATAATTTGACGTGGCAGCCAACTTTTTTATTAAGTAGATGATTGGCCGAATGATTGGATTTCGGGAGAACAAATGAGGAATGAATTCTCAAAGCCGAACACCTGCATAACTATGTTATAAAGGTTTTTTTGTAGTTCTTCATAGGTGGAGCAATGACCAAAGGTGCCTCTTACTGAGTCCAAAAACAAATCACTGATTGGAGAAATGACAGTGGCTCTCAAACGGGCAGTTTTAAACCCAGACCACGGAAATGTTTGTGGAGGTCCATATACTGAGGACAGACACTGATGAACCCATGGGCCCTTCCACCATGACGGACTCTTTCTGTGCTCAGTACAGTGATAAGGTTACCTTGCTGAAGTCGACAGTGCTGCCATCTCTACTGACCCCTACTTTGGACGGCCTCCTCTCCATTGCCTTGTTGCCATCCAGGTTGTTAGGGACAGAGTTCGGAGACACCAGTGGTCCTGAGAGGGACAGGGAGAGAGGAAGTGCAGGGATGATGAAGCAGGGATCGATAAAATGTAAGTACTTAGGAGTGTGGTGTCCCCACAAACTGCTATTTGTGATTTCATACTTAGAAAGGAATATATGAAATATCAAGTGAAAGGCGTTCATTCTTCTCTCGTGCAGATCTCCAAACTTCTTCTCTCCACAGCGAGAATGACATCTGTCACAAAGCACTGGTTGACGGTTGCTCCCCTTTTGTGGAGCTAATTACTCAGAATCTCATGTCTGTTAGCCTGAATTTATGTGAGCTTTGAGCTAAAGGTAGGCGGATCTGTTTGATACGCCGTCGCCTCAGATTTCAGCACCGTCGAGTGTTGAAGCACCAGCATGTCTGAACGTAATTGGCAGCGCACTTCAACATTGTTTTTGTCATTTGAGCCTAAACATAGACAGGAAGTTCTTGCACTCCAGGTGACATGAGATTAGTTGATGAAATGAGGCAGTGATGTCTGTGAATCAAAGGAAAGCATAGTGCATACTGTTTTCTGAGTCTACAGAGTAACATTTATTTTCTGGAATTTTCTATCTCTCTCATCTGCACCAACACGTTACTCCTTTCATCATACAATCTTTTAATCGCCGGAGCACTGTGCGTCTACGATAGGCTCGGACTCCAAATGAAAACGTTCCACTTCTAGCAGGTGGCCTGGCCACTGATCCATAACCTTGAAATGTACCCTGGAGTAACCCCGGCGGATACTGGGTAGCTGTGACTGCTGAACAGGAGCGTGATTGCTCACATACCCAACAAAGCCTCTTGGAATAAGGGAGGGATTATCTTAGGTTGCGTCCACCAACACACTTTATTCAGAAAGGCTAAGCTCTGGAATGCTCGCCCATAATAACCTTTTAAACAGTTTCGTCACAGCACCACCTCGCTCGCATGCTTAAGAGTTCTCCACATTCTTACACCTGGCAATTAACACTGGGACCTCTCTCATGAACGACCCCCCCATACAAAAGACTTTATTAATCTATACTTTCTGTCAGATGTATGTACGCAATGTGCTTGACCGAATGTTATTAAGCTACATTTCTGCCCACAATTTACACTAAACTCTATGAAGAGATCACAAGCAGCTGTACGCATACATGAAATCTGTGATGATGTCATCATTCTCCCATCGTAAAACCACAGGACAGTCGATGCTATGTGACATGACATCATTGATATTTGAAGAACCTTTAAGTAGAGCGTAGACAGCATGGTGAGAGTTCCGTCGATTTCCTTCACTGTGTACAAGCCTACAGACAGCTCAGTGCTGGACCCTTACATTTCATTTCTAGAAACATCAACATCAATGCATTGTTGACAATAATTACTTCCATTTTACCAGTAGGCCAGGCTATTACTGTCTTGCAGACAAAATTAAATGACGCATAAATGGAGTTTTAATAACTAAAAGCCACCCTCTCTCTTTCCATTGCTCATTTAGACACTCAGCTAAGTTATAGCTGTGCAACAGAGCCCTTCTCAGACTCATTGTCAGTCTCCAAACATTGCTTGTAATAATAACCCATACCCAGGCCAAGATGCTTGCTACTTAGAAATGTTGTGTATTTTCCTGGAGAAGCTTAGTTACAGAAACTTGTTGGCTGTAATAAGACCACCCTGACCTATTAGACTAAACTCTCATCTAGTGATGACTGGTTGTAGTCACCCATGCTTCAAAATGGAGCCATCCCAAAGGGAAGAGACACACGTATGCACACACTCATAAGCCCACAAAATCTAAAAATAAACTGACAAGTCTGGTTTGGGAGGAACATGACGTCCCTGCAAGTGCAAATATGATAGTATATAGGAGTAACAACACAGCAACCCAGGTCTAAAACTTATATTTAGGCAGGCTGCTAGCACATGTTGCCCTCACTCTATTGGGTAAAAGAATGTTCATACTTTTGATGTTGATGAGAATAAACTGAATGGGTGCCAAACGATGCAGTAAGATAGACCATGATGACATTTACAGCAGCATTAAGTCAAGATGGTTCGGTCATACCCGGGAAAAAATCTATGACATTGTTTTGAGTTATTTCATATGTTAGAACAAATACAGGCAAATGTAAGATTTAGGAATGTGCAAGATGTCTAACAGCAAGGAATGATTGGTTTCCATTAGATATCAGCGTTGAAAAGCCCAATCGCCTCTGAGTCCCATCAGGAGTCATGTGACGAGCCATATCAAACCTACCATATCGTTGTTGATTCCAATCATCAAACTTTTTTGCAAAGCCAAATATGAACCACAACAAGGGAAAATAAAAGACTGGATAATAAATCAGAATCCAGTCACTTCCAACCCAGTGTTCCTGCCTAAAGACCACCAGGCCTAATAAGGCCCTTTATCAGGCCTATACGTCTGTTAGAAGTACCAACTCCATTGTTCAGAATAATAAGTTCATGTTGATGGAATCAAAAATCCGGAACACGTTTTCTGAGGGCAGTGTAACACCCGGACAGTCTACCGTTTGTACAGACTAACGTTTTCTTGTTATTTATCTTCAAAAAACGCACAAATATGTTTCTAAGTAGACTAATGACATCAAGGTATGTTTTTAGCAAACAGTACAATGTGGTCAATAGTCAGGACATTCCATCTAATGGATCTTCCATGAAATGTCCTTAACAAAGAAGAGCGAAATGTTGAAATGAAAGTTGCTAATTCGGGCAACGAAACGTTACAGGAAACGTGATGCAGATTGGGAGATATACAAACCAAAACATTTGGGGGGGGGGCAGCCATGCAACCACAATGTAGGAAGTGTGAAGGGGGACGGAGCCAAGCAAGGGATAGGTGTCAAGAAATGTAAAAAAGTAGAAAAAAATAAGTAAAAAAATGCAGCAAACAAAAGAAAGAATGCTTCCGTGCAAAACAAAGAAACAGAGAAGGGAGAGAGTTATGAAGTGGAGGAGATAGAGGAGTCAAAAACGCTGTGGATAAATACAGTGGGGAAAGCATCTTAGTGAGTCAGCCCAGCTGTGGGTTGTTGATGAGATGGCCACAGGATTGGAAGTTAACAGAGAGCAGAGCTTTCATGCTAGTGCTAGTGTTCTCTGTTCAAGCCGTGACTCACACTGGCAGGCTACACAGATATTTGCCTTCTAAGGGCATCAGCTCGTGGCCCTGGGATGCCGAGGATGCTCGCCGGCTGAGCTGCGGTGATGCTGCCTCTTCTTCTGTAGAATTTTGTGGATCATCATCCTCAGGAGGTGAAACCACCACCTCAGGTATATCTTGAGGGCAAAGACCTGTGCCATGGGTGCATGGCAGGCTTTGGGAGGAGCACTGGCAGGAGGCGGGGCTAGTTTGAGGATTGCTGAGGGACGAGGGGCCAGGTGAGGACACATTATTGGAGGAAGAAGAGGGCAGAAGATGGCTGAGCAGGACTGAGACTCTGGACTCTCGTCTCTGGGAGAGGCTGGAGGAAGAAGGGGTTGCCCCTGGCTTGTGTAGAGAGAGACGTGAAGAGGACAGGCTCTCTCCTAACAGAGGAGACAAAGGAAAAGGGGGAGAGGAGAAGGGAGAGAGAAAAGGAGGGAGGAGGAATAAAGGAATAGGGGATGGAGCAGAGAGGAAAAACATATGAAGTAGGGGTACATTACGGAGATGGTATCTGGAGGAAATGCAGCCAAAGAGCATGGCAGAGGTGCTGTTAGAGAGATTCGGGCTTACATTAGCGTGAGCAAAGAGCATGGTTGTGTGAGGAAGACACAAACAATGATACGAGGACGCATGTAGGAGGGTCTGCAAGGGCAAAGACAGGTTATCTCCTTCAACACCAAACAAATCAATCACACACCATGGCTGAGAGAAGGCAAATCTCTGAGTTCAGAGGGGTTTGCATGCGGGAGAGAATGAGTTAGCATGATGTGCAGTGTAAGCAACTATGTGCTTTACCACAGTCATACCAGTCATAACTCCCTCACAGTTCAACACAGTTTGACACAGGGCACACATCATTCACACAACCACCCCTGCAATCATCAATCATCAACCATCAATATAATGTATGCATATGTCTGACCTTTCACACTGGCATTTTAGGTTTGATGATATGACATTCCAAACCCAACAAGTGTCACGAGCACAAACAGGAAAATCATTATTTTTTTCCACACTCTTTTAACTCCACGGTAGCACCCAAAATCTGAAAATGTGCACCATACCCATGCCCAGTCAATAAATCACACAATGCTGACTCTAGTACAAATTAAAGCAGTACTACTTAGATGTTGCCTTATAGAGTGAAAATAATGATTAATCATTAAAACCCCAGTTCAACCAAACAGGTTATTAGTCATTAGCACCCAGATTTCTCTTTCTCAAAGGGGACCAACTGCTTAAATAAAGATCATTTCTCCTACATTTATCCATTATTCCCTTTTACCATCCACCATCTAGGCTGGCATTGAGGGATTTGAACAGTGGATTTTGAGGAACAGCTCCCCAGAGATGGAAAATACAGAGGAAAAAGAAATAAGAGTGCACAGGCTCTCACCGTTTCTCTCAAGCAAGAGTGGGTCAGAATGTTTCTTGCCTATGTCAGCAAAGGAGCGCACCAGAGGGATGCGGTTGCTGAGCTTTCTTTCGTTCTGGTGGTGGTGTTTCTTCAACATGGCTTCACGCACCTTGGCACGCAAATCCTCCCTCAGCTGGCCTGATGCCACCATGCTGTCAATCACCATGTCTGAGTCACACACAGGTAGAACGGGAGCGTAAACACAAGGGGGGGGGACACAAGTAATAAAATATAACCATTTAGGGTTTTATGTCAACTTGGAGGGCTTCAAATTTTACCTGCAATTTCTTCAATACTGGTTGCCCTCATATCCAGCATGACTGTGCCGTGGAGTATGCAGCTACGCAGTTCAAATAAACTGTGCAAGGACAACGTCGCCACGTAGGGTTTACTCCACCTCTCACCACCGTCTTCCACATCCTCTTCAAATTTCAGCCATCTGTGGCAAACATCACAAACAGAGACCAGCATGGTTTAGTTGAACCCACAAATACAAACATTTAACATGAGTGACACCAATTTTATTATTTAGTGATTAAAATGTTTACTATTTTTATTATTACTAATTTTAAGTCTGCACTCTCCAGTGATGCTTCTCTGTTGATCTGTACAGTTATGTCCGGCGGGTTCTTCTTTTCTGTGACTTTAGTGCTTTATGTGCCTTAAAATTGCCCCTTAGGGACAAATAAAGTTTCTTGAATTGGAAATTGTTCCTAAATCCCCCATTTGGACTCCTCCATAAGCAAATTTGAATATCCTTATATGGCAAATTGAAGCACTGCAAACTGACTCCAAATCTGTCCCTTTATCGAACGAATGTTTAATCAATGAACGAACTCTGTGGCCTGAGGCTGACTTTGGGCCGAGTATGTTTCCATTTTCAATGGAGACCGGTTCAACATTCAAGTTTCAGGATTGTTCAAGATTAGGCTATATTAAACATGGCTACAAAATTAAGTTTCATAGTGATGTTGACTATTCTTTACCATCACATTATATAATAAACATATGACTAACTAATAGAAAGAAATTGTAATGAAAAAAGAACAAGTTGCAGATACGTGAGGTTCAAATCCCTCTTGAAATATTTTTGGATTCAATACATTTTAAAGTAGCATGCCGTTAACCCAGCCACAAAGTCAGTCAGTCACCAGACAGTGTACTTCTAGCGAAGGTCCCAAACCCGGGTTAACGCCGAGGGTTGTGTCAGGAAGGGCATCCGGTCTAAAACCTATGCCAAATCAATATGCGGAACATCAAACTGATATCCAAACGGAAATCAGGTCGGTTGTGGACCGGGTTAATAACGACCACCACTGGCTTTGTTGACCAGCAGGGTGCCGGTGGACACATTGTTTCTGATAGTCGATGAAAAACAGAGATTGATGGGAGGAAATGTGCCCGGAGATAACGAGACATGAGGAAAGGCAGCAGGGTGGAGGTGAAATTAGGAACTTCAAACGTAGGACTAGATGACAGGTGAAGGTAGAGAGCTTGCTGATATGATGGAGGTAGATAAAGGTAGTTATATTCTATTTCCAAGAGACCAGGTGGAAAGGCAGCAGGGCTGGAAGCATGTGAGAAGGGTACAAACTGTTAGGTGTGATCTTGAAGGAGGAGTATGTAAAGGGTGTTCTGGAGGTCAAGAGAATGTTGGACAAATGAGTATGAAGACAGAAATTGGAGGTGTGATGATGAACGATATCAGCGCTTATGTCCCACAGAGAAGGATAACTTCTGGAGTGAGTTGGATAAAGGAGAGTATTCCCAGAGGTGAGAGAGTAGGGGTTGGAGCAGACTTAAGCAGGCATGTTGGTGATGAGAAAACAGGGGGTGAGGTGGTGATGGGCTGATATGGTGTGGATGACAGGAACATGTAAGGACAGGTGGTGGTAAATGGCAGAGGTGAACACGTATTTCAAGCACAGTGTGACTTATAAGAGCAGAGGTCACACAGATGGACTACATCTGCAGATGACGCAATCTGAAAGTGATTGGAGACTGTGAGGTGGTGAGAGGGGAGAACGTAGCCAGTATAGAATGGTAGTGTGTAGATTTCTCTGGTGGAAAAGCGGCCTTCCAGCCTTCCGATCGGGAGACGGCCGCCCTACCCACTGAGGTACATGATAGAGATGAAAATGTACTAATAGGTGAGGGGAATGTGAGGAGTACTTTGAAGAACTGATGAATGAAGAAAATTCAGAGATAGAGAAGTGTAGAGACTGTGAGAATTCTAAATCAAAAAGTTGAAAGGATGATGTGAGAGCAGCTTTAAAGAGGATGAGGACTGGATAGGCAGTTGGTCCTGACAACAACTGGTGGAGGTATGGAGGTTTCTTGTAGAGACGGAAGTGTAGTTTTGAACTAGATTGTTCAACGCTTTGTTGGATAGTGAGAGGTTCCCCAAGGATTGGAGGAAAAGTGTACTGGTGTTCATTCTCAAGAGCAAGGGTGATGTTCAGCTGCAGAGGTAAAAAGCTGATGAGCCACACGATGAAGATCTGAGAAAGAGTAGTGGAGGTTTCAGGATATGGTGGGAGAGGACATGTATTTGGTTATGTGGCAGAGGAAGATGCAGAGGATACGAGAAGATGGAAACAGATGATCCGACCCCTAGAGGGAACAGCCTACAGCCTACAGAGATTCATTAAAAATCTTGAAAAATGAAATATTTGTAACAAAAAATGGAAGAAAAGATCAAATCTGTGGAGATTTGTATTGTTTTCTGTTTAAATCCTTCCTGACCTGGCAGTCTCCTTCCATTCAGTGGCACTGCCATCTCTGAAGGAGAGCTCATCCAGCTCGGTGAAGAGGTCATGGGGAACATGCTCGATGTCATCGTCCTCTGTGCCCAGGATGAACTGGACCCTCTGGGACGGCGTGTCTGCACAGCGAGAAGACGACAGCCGATGTCAGACGATGGATCAAAGTAAACTTTTTGAGGCAATACTCACAACACTCACATAAAGAGGAATCCTGAAGAGGATTGGACCTATATCAGTGTTAGTGACACAATTAACAGAGCTGCTGATCATTCCACTGATGTACAGGCGCTTTGAAAAGAAGACATGCACACTTTCAAGAGAAAGTTAGAGCCGAATTTATTAAATCCATAAAATGCATCTTTACGTTGATATCTTAATCTCAAAAACATTTCCCCCTGTAGTAAGATACATTTTTAGCGAGTTCAGAGAATAGAAGGGGTAAAAGTTTCATACAAATAAAGACTAACTACTAGAACAATAACAGTAGATTGTACAAAGGGGAAACAAATAGGTTACAGTAAGACCGGCGGATCAGTTTCCCTGCTTTTCATTCCGCTACATAAGGAATAATCTGCAGGCGTACTGTTATCAAATCTTAAGGAGAAGTCTGCAGCAGAGAATAAGAAAAACTGAAATGCTTTCCACCAATCTTTTAACGTCTGATTGAATTACAGGAAGGATATCAGGACATCTGGAACCACAGGAATAAACGGAAATGGACATGCTAGATTAGAAGAGTGAACGCTACAGGGGGAAAGAAATAAAAAAGTTATCCTCTGTTCACACGTAGGTAGACTGTTATGATGTCTGGTCAGCATTAGGGACAAATGATCACACTAAGTATTGATGCTCCTGTTGCCTACAGTGATTCCAAACCTATAACAGAACATGGTCTATCCATTTTAAGGGCATATTCATTGGTTCCATTGGACAATCGGACTTCCAAAGAGCTTGAGAATCTTTTGGAATGTCATAGCCTGGAAACAATATTTAAATACAATTAAAAACACATATAATGTGCATTATGGGCATTTATTCATCTAAATCCAAAAATGATTAGAATTGTCATACATGTACACTCATGTAAACATTGTTTAATCTGAGGTATTATCACAATTTCTTCTTATTTTATTTATTTCATAGAATTCATAACAAACCAAAAGAATAGAAAATAACAAAATTAAAGCTAAAATTCTAAATTGATCTGTATTTTAAAACTATATTTTTCAAGAAACATCTAAAATCATACTGGTTTGATTTAACAATATCAACAAAAAGGAACTTTAAATAATCCGTGGGAAATGGCGGTGCTGGTTTAGTCATTTCTTTTTTCTGCCATAATCAAACGGTGAAAGTAGACTGTTGCTCCTCGTATCTGTTCCTGCAGTCAGGAGACGCTGCTCCTCAGAAAACAGTCAGGTGTATGAGCAGCCTACGAATGCATTCCGCATAATATGTAAGCAGGCAGACTTCTTATTAACGCAACAGCACTGACAGATGTTGAAAGGCTGCAGCGTGTGAACACACACGCCAGGTCATTAAAACGTGCGTTCTATTAACTGATAGCCACGTACAACTTACTAGTACGTTTATATTTAGGGTTTCATTTTCTTTCCTCGCCTATGTCTCCTCCCCGGTTCTGTAGCACTTCTTCTTAGCTATTAGCCTTAAGTTTATTTGACTGACTGGATAAAGGCTGATATCTGACAACAGAGCAGCATGGAGGAGAGCGGGCGCTGGCGCTCTTGATCGACGTGCTGGCTATCGCAGTGCATTCTGGGAATTGTAGTATCTGTGGTGTTTGTGATTATAGAAATTACATATTGTTTGAGATTGACATATGTGCCTTACATTGTACATAGTACGCTGAAATACTGAATATGGAATAGAAGACAAAGTACTATGATCACTAAAGATATTTCATAAATAGGATATATGGGAAGGGCAGATGATGAAACACAGAGGGAAAAACTCTAGCCGTTCCTCATCACGTTTTTACAAACAACCAAAGAGAGGATTTGTTTTATTAATCATGTCATATCATAACATGTCATATGTTTATTAAAAATTAAGTAAGAAACAACAAAGCAAAGCACAGGAAAAGTCTCAACTTTTGCCATTCCCAGCCCACCAGCTACCAGGTATATATGAGTGTGTGTCTCTGCTCCAGTGGGATATGTGAGGTTGTTTTTATGCACCACGCCTAAGTCCAAGTGTAGAAAGCATCTTTCGCATTACCTTGTTGAGGTGACGTAGAATACAAAAACCTGGAGACTTCGGTTTAAGTGTCCGAGTGTGGTTCAGAGTGAACTTTACTGCCTTTAAGAGCTGACAGTTTTATTCAGAACTGTTCTAAAAATCATGATACGCAGAGAGCTTGAGCTGAGTGCTGCTCTAATCTAGACATTGGTGCATTATTTAAGGGAGGTCTGAGTCAAAACGGTTCATAATGTCTGACTTGTCTCCATTCTTTTTACTTTTTTTGCCATTGCTTTGCAAACCCAACAGAATGTGAAAAAACCCAGATCCTCATTTACTAGATTCATCTTCATCTGTGTTTTCCCTGATGATGCACTGTGAAATAAACAGCCCAGAATAATAATTATTGAAAATTAATTAAAAGGTACTCATAAGTATTAACTAGGGAGATATTGTGGGCTTTAAGAGATTTCTGTTTTCAACATAAATAATGAATGGAGGTTAGGACTATCAAATCACAAATCTATAAAGGCAGTAATTCCAAGAAGGATCAGGATTTAAGGAGAGCAATATAAAAACAATACAATGGTGTGTGGGGTTTGGTAATAAACGGGTCATTGAGGAATTTAGGATAAGTATTTCCAACCATAAGGTGGGGATTCTCTGCCATCCTCCTTCCCTTCCTCAAAGTCCCGCTCCCTCCTCTTTCGGTGGTGTTTGTGTCCTCGGTGGCGATGTCTCCGTTTGCTTTCCCTTCCAAGAGGAACATGGACACCGACGTACACTGCTCTGTGGCCTGTGGAGGAATCAAAGGGAATTGAAATTTAGACAGTCGTGCCCATTCTGTCGCACCATTGGACATGTCATGGAACAAAAAAAGACATCATATCTTTAATATTATTATAGCAACAGATACAAGTTATTCAAAACACTGTGTTTTTTTTTCTGATTATGTTGTTCTGACACAAAGACTCCATGAACATGTTCTTATAATGTTGACCATTAGTGGAAATTAGATGCGCCCGCCCAACAAACGTGGGCAGATAAATAAAAGAGCTGGTTGTTTCATTCTGAAACTCAGCCCTCTCTGCTACGCAAAGGTCCCCGCCTCCATGTGAATGAGGGAATTGTATACACAGAAATAAGGCGAACCTTTCTACATTACTTTCCACATTTGATGTCAGGAAAACAGAAATGTCAAGTGGATGTGGCGCCACCATCTTTTAGTCAACTTGTTGAGTCTAATTAAACAAGAAAACGTCCAGTTCGGTTTACAACGTGAGATGTCATGGGTCACTGTTTTGGTACTTAGACACCACAGCTGGAGGGTGTGCTAAAAGAAAATACTTAAGTTGTTTAGATCAGATGGATGGAGCTTATTAGATTTAACTCCAGAATCTATGAAAGTGCATTTAAATATAGGCTACAAAGTCTGAGGAATATATAACAGAAGTAAAAGACACAAACACACATAAATGCTTGAGGTTGAATAGAAAGATCTTCCTTCCACTTGATGCGGGTGCACGAGGTAACCTACTTGACAGAAACCAGAACACATTGAACTTTTTCACAACTGTTTCCACTCCAAAGATTTATCTACTTCCCCTCGTTATTATTCCTGCCACACCGGAAACATGTTCCAAAATAAAAAAAAATGCCCTATTTTTGCCCACATCCTCTGCCAATACTGATTTTTCACAGATGAGTCATCGCTCTATCATGAAAGGAGACCCGGGAGGAATAAATCCAAGCATGGAGAAAGAAATAAGTGACACATGAGATATGCATGAGCCCACGAAGAGAAATGGTGGAAAAGAAGGAGGAAGACAGAAAAACGGCACAGGATACGAGGAAGAAAGGAGAAAGAGAGGCCAGCTTAGCTTGGACAAAAAGCAGAGAACTCCCTGGTAAAACAGAGGAAGAGATTGAACAGCTATCGAACATGGATGAAGGCCATGTAGTTAGGTGGAGCCACAATTTCCTTCAAATTTGAACACCCCTGGCAGTTGATAAGAGTTTACCCACAATCCTCTGATGATCTTGATGTCTCTAGTATCATAATAATAACAATAATGATAAAGCAACTAGAATATCAATCAATAAATATTATAGCTCTAAAATAATAAAATAAAGACATTCAATGCAGTTAAATCCGTAATTCCTCATATTAGTGAGTCATTAACTTCAATTAATTTTGTTCTTTATTTCTACCTTGATTCCCACCGGTGCTTGCTTACATCTGCTGATCAGCAGCAAGTGAATTGATTTAAAAAAAACAAAGCGTTCTTTAACAGGTATTGATAAAACAACAAAGTATCGCTAATTAGCAAGCAATCCCACCTAATGTGACCTTAACAACAATTAATTAATTAAATAAATAGTCACAAGCTGGGCCTGAAACCAAACCTTGATCCAAAATTAGGTCAAATCCAAAATTTCAGTGTACCCATTAATCTTTTATTATGGCGAACAATGGCTAGACATCAACAAGGACGTACAGCATGTGAATCCAAAAGAAAGCCCCAGTGATGCAGGCGAGAAGAAGTTCATATCTGAGGTGTGGAAGTTTTTTTCTTTTATAGAGACGGTGAAAATCAGAAACACATGCAACACGCCAGCAACGTTTAGCAACATCAGTAGCAACGCAAGGCAATCCCACAAATTTATACAATACATACATCTGAGCACTCAGTTTTCATGGGGGGGGGGGGGGGGGCTTAAACATGGGCTTGACCAGGACACTGAACTATTGTATACTTCTGCATACTGATAAATACATGCCTATGTCCGTTTAACAACTTTGGTCTTTGCCTTTTGAGAATTCACAACTTGATGTTTTATATAATACGCATGTTTTTTTTTATATCTTTAATATCAGATTAATATCTTGGACTCTACGTTCTTTTTTTTGTTACTGCTTAATGAATGCTGATAATTAATAAATACTCATCACTTTAAGTTACGTTTAAGAGGACTGTCTTTTCTTCACGATTTCATATGAAAAGAGGGGTTTGGATTCAACAAGCAGAAGTGGAATTGACAAAACGATCTCAAGTCTAGGCACAAGACAGATTCCCTTTCAACTTACTTTCCAAATCATCCTTTTCATAGTTTGTGTGAGTTGAGAAACTGGTCTTCCCGTGGTCAACTAGTGCCTCCTCATCTAGACCCTGAAAACAACAAGACAGGCGAAAAGAGATAGAGAAAAAGACAAAAGAATTAAGTTTTTGTAATTAAAAGTATTACTTTCCCAGTTTCTTTAACCTTGTACAGAATGAGCATGAATGGATTTTGGCTGTCTTCTGTTTTTTCATTGTAATGATCTCATAGATAAAACACTACAAGCTGCCCCCCTTGAGCTGATACCAGCGGATGAGAGGGATGTGGAAAGAAAACATTAAAAGCATGTCTGACATAGTGCATGTCAGAAAAGTGAGAATGGCAGATTTTCTGGCTCAGAATTGAGATCACAGTTCTCTCCATAATCAGCTTACATGGTATCGTACTCTGTTATTGACATGAAAAATAGGTATGAGGGCATTAAAGGATTAATTCCGACAGCTCTATTACGCATCTCCTCTGTGCAGCTACGAAAGAATATGATGAGTTGCCTTTATGAAAAAAAGGAGAAGTTGTAGAAAGATTAAAAAATATAAACAGAGAGACCTGAAGAAGGGGTACAGGAGTCATACGAAACTCCCACTCCTGTTTCGGCCTTTGCTACGCTTCATTAGCTCTCTCGATGCTAACTTGCTTCGCTGAATAAGCAAGCTAGCTAGACTTAAGCTAAGTGAGCTATCTTCCGGACCAACTGAGATAAGCAATTTTTGGTGAGCAGCCCCAATAAATAAATACCATTGGAGTGGCTCCAAGTGATAACAAAAATACACTTCCAAGAGGACGGACGTTCTCCAGCATGCAGCTGTGGTAGGCTCTATAACAAAGAAACCACTACTCCCATAATCCCCCACGTCACAGTTCCACAAGATCCCTAAGGCTCCCCTCTTTAAGGCTTATATTATAAATTAAAATTGTGCAGAATTGTTGTACTTCAGTAGTAAATGGTATATGGGCTTTACTTCTACAGACCTTTTCTAGTCTGCTTGACCTCTCAAAGCACTTTTACAACACGGGTCATCATTCACCCATTCACACAAACATTCATACAGTGATGATAGAGGCGGCCATACAAGGCGCCACATGCTCATCAGGAGCGGTAATCATGCCCGCCATCATTCATTCACCAATGGAAAAGCCATTGGGGGGCAACCTGGGGTTCAGTATGTTGCTCAAGGGAACTTTACTTGTGGACCGCAGTGGCCAGGGATCGACGACAGACAATGGACAACCGCCAACTGAGCCATCATCACCCCCAAAGTGAAATCACATACATGTCTAAATCAGGATTTCGATGTTTTCACGATTTAATCGCCCTTCCCTAGTGCATATTCAATAAGTATAACAGATAACATCAGACGCAGTGAAAAACTAAAATTGCATTTAAATTGAGCTCAAGTCAAAGTTTTAATAACAGACCACTTGTTCACATCATTTGCTGTCACCATGGCAATGTCAGATACAGACAGAGAATCTCTACAGAGTTGGTATGGAGTCTACAAAAAATCTTTAACTCTGGAATCCAAGCGTGAGAGTACAGAATGTGAACACACATTTCAACATGGGTTAAACATGGTATTCAGCCGAAGCAGCTCGGACCACGATCTGGAGGAAATGTAAAATACGCTGCGTCAACATAAATCATTACACTCTTAAAAAGACCAATTTCCGATATATCTACTGCTGCACCTTCCTTAGATACAGCTCAAAACAACGGCAATGGGGTACCACCTTTAAAGGTAACACTTGGAGGTTGCTGAAACGTTGGGGTTGGTAGGAGAGGCAGTAGTCACGTGTCAGCAGAGGCAGTAACTCCAGATTTATTCGAAGGATGGAAAAGGACACGATGACTCTAAGCACATGACTAATGCATCAGTGTAAAAATGATAGTCGACAAGTGTGCAAGAAGTCTTATACACTGATCAGCCACATCATTATAGCCACCAGCCTAATTGTCCATGATGGTGTGTCCTTAGTCTTTAACAATATTTTGGTAGGCGGTATGTGTCAAAGTAATGTCCATGTGAATGACGGAAGGGTTTCTAATTATTTCCCAGCAAAGCATTGCCCGAAGCATCACACAACCTCCCCCTGCTTGCTTCCTGTAAAGAATCATGGTGCCGTCTTTTGTCCAGGAAACCTCAGTTCTATTTTCTATTATTCAAGAAAACAGTTTTTGCTGTCCACAAAATTTAATTATTCTACCTTTTATGATTCTTTAAAAAAAAACGTGTGGGTTTATGGTACGGAATGAGCCGGTACCAGCCCTGTGTTTCATCAAGTGTTGTATTTCACAGGATAATTGGACAGTCCAGGGGGACGGGGGACGGGGGCCAGGCTTATCGTCGGCTAAAATACAATAGCAATCATGGAGATTTCAATTTGTATAGTTCATTAATCAAAGGGGTGAAGAATTTTTTGTTATATAACAGATCATAATTTCCACAGTTTGTCAGTTTTCCCTTTTGGTTTTATTACTTTCTTTGTTTAAACAGCACTTGCCCCCCTCCCCCCCTTTAAAACTTTTGAAGTTTGAAGAGATCTCTTCCTGTCTTTATCTCTCCCTCCTTCCCGTCTTTCACTCACTGTCTCTCACACACACACACACACACACACACACACACACACACACACACACACACACACACACACACACACAAACGTACCAACAGACAGGATCCTCTCATTCCAGTGTCCAGTCCATGTCAGTGACTGTACTATAGTAACCCGCTTGCATGCTGGAGCCTAACATCTACCAGATTATACTGATTGTTGTCACCCACTTGTATGTCCTTTGGCAGTAAATGAAATGAAACCCACACCATAAAGAAGAAAAAGAAAATCATATCAAATCATCATGTTTGTCAGAGGCTCAGTTCCTGATGCCAGGAAGGGGAACCATCTCTAGAACTGCATGCTGAGAAGCAGTAACCACTCTTCACCAACATGTGAATATTGAGCAATGGGCCGCACACCTGTTTCATGTTTAAAAAATCACAATTTGCTGGGCTTTGACGCCTCCAATAATGAGAGAGCCTCGGATGAGTTCCCATAAATTAGGTGTTTAAAGGTGGTTATTCAGCAGCCCTGATCATTCAGGCTGTGAACTCTTCAGTAATTATATCTCAAAACAAATGACATAATTTGACAAATAGGCCAAATCTGGCCTACCCTCTGAGGGTGTTATGATGACAGCTGCAGCTTAACATCTAGAAGATTAACTGCTGATTGTTTTCATTACAACCTCCAGGTATCACTGGAACTTTATTAGGGTTTCAATGGCTATTTTCCATAAGCTTATTAGTCAGTGTCATAAAACAGATGGCCGGTGTGATGAAGATTGAGTTTCATAGCAACGGCTAGAGGCTGGCTACACATTAAAAAGAGGCTATGACCTGAGTGAAACTCATAAACCGCGAATCAATGTCATGGAAACATTGAACCATTGATCTATTTGGAGAAAACTTAAAGCCGTCAGATCAACAGCAGCGAAGCTAACCTCTATTAACATTATTTACTTGATTACTCCACCTTGAACTAATGATCACAGTAGACAAACAAACGCATACAATATGTGTGCAGAAAGAAAAACAATTGCCTTAGTAATGATCAGTAATTTTCTGTTCCACGTGGACATTACCAGGAGATCAGCCCGTTTTATATTTAACCTTTAAATATTAACAACTCAAATTCAATCTACGACTCAAAACTGGGTCTTAGAGGCTTCTCCCATCCTGACTGTTTGCCCTTCAGCCCCAGAATATTTGAGACGGTCGTAAAGGAACCGTAAACGGATCTTAGTACTCTAATTGAGGTAACGACTAGAATATCCAACTCTCCAACTATACATATGCTCTCGACCATAACACAAATAAAAGATAAAACCAGAATCCTTTAACTTTTTTACAAATCACATATGATTATCACTTCAGACAAACAAATAGGGAATATCAAATATAGCCATCATGTCAAATTACTCCAATAAATCACCCGACTGTGACACAAAGTCCGCCTGTACGAGAAATTTGAATTTTGGGCCTCTAAAATTTGCTAGTACCAGCTGTTCTCTTGAACCGCAGAGACCAAATTCCCCCAAGATCATCTTGATGTGACCTTTTAAGTAAAAGCTTATTTTAGAAAACATTCACAGAGTGTATGAACACACCAGGGTGGCAGTGAACTACTGACAGACCCCGACTACTGCCTGACAAGAATAACTTCTAAAAGGGCTACACCGAGTACAGTAAGCTGTGATTGTTATAGGGCTGGAAAATATTACTTTAAATCATAATCACCTTTATTTCACAAGTTACCCTCCGTTACAATGAATAAAACAAGGTCTGAACTGTTAAGATGCTGAACTACTAAAGTAGAACTATTCCGCTGCAGAGAAGTTTAACATGTATGTGGTATTTCCCTTCCACGAGTTTCTGTTCAGAGAACATATCCCCTCTGAGTTTGTGTGATCACTTCTGATGATAACAACAGGAAAATATTCTGTCACGTCTTCTATCATGACTGTGTTCTTTTATTTCATTTCATAGAGTTATTTCTTGGTTTATTCTGTTTCGCTTGTCTGATTTTTCTCTGAAGGTTTATTCTATTGTCCTACTCTATGTTTCCTGTTTTATTATGAAAGTGTTGCTCCTAACTGTTTTGGTTAGCTTTACACTTTCTGTGTTGTTTCTTTGAGGTCTGTTTAACACATTTTCCCCCTCTGTTTACTTTTAATGTATTATTTCTTTTTTGCCTTGTGTAGTGTAGCCTTTGTTTGTTTCACTCATGCTCCTTCTCCCTCTCTGTGTTTGTCTCTCCTGTGATGTTTTCTATATTCCTCACGTGTGATTGATTGTTCATCAGGTTCACCTGTGACCCCCCTCCGGCTGTGTCTCATTTGTCTCGTTAACTATGTGTATTTAAGTCTTTGTCTGTGTCTTTCAGCCCTCTGGCCAAGTTAGTCATTGAGGTCTTGTTGTCAAACATCCCAGCCTTTTCCCAGTGTTTTCTAGACAGACCTTTCCTGGTGTCTAATTTAGTTTTTTTCTTTTTACCTACCTGGATTCTGGACTTTGGATGTGTAGTTTTTCATTGAATCAATAAACTGCCCCTGCTCTGCTTATGTTTGTCTGCATATGGAACCTAAACTGTAGTTCAGCACTAGTTCTCACGTCTTGCATATGTTGGGCGCCATACTTTGTGAAAAATATTTTCCTGATGACACATCTTTTGTCGAGGGATGTGTGACGATGGCATCCGTTTGATATTGTGTGGTATTTGGATAATACTCCTGTTACTGGCGGCTGCACTACGGTACCATTGTGGTTCTAGTTATTTATATTTTGCATGTGATTCAAAAAAGGCTGTTGTTACCTTTTGGGTGTTGAAATGGTATTTCTGCTGTGCTAACATTTGACCTTTTTCTTTTTTATCATCTGCACTGCGTCAATTAAACAGAGCTTCGTTATTTTTTACAAGATGGGTTTGAATCGACTCAGTTTGCCTTCCTGTTTGGACCGACTAATAATGGTCGGGCAGAACGGAGCCTTGTGAGCCTTGTGACTTAACATAATCTGTTCACCGCAGTTTCTGAGTGGACTGCAGGCATTAGGGAAACCACTGACCTTATCAACATAAGCAAGATTATGTCTGTTAGAGGTTTTAAATATTGATTATTTTCTTATTAAAGCTCCTAGGAACAGCAGAATTCGGGCTCTGTTAAGCAGCTTATGTTTAAATGCCAGCGTGGAACATGTTACATGATATACTTCATAAAACTAAATTGGTGAACTGTTCTGCTGACTCTAGTACAAACACTTTGAGGCAACACATTTCTGTGTGTGTGTGTGTGTGTGAGAGGTTAGCTTATTAAATCTGCCTCTCATAGCTTGTGTTCTTCCCCTTCAGCGTATTGAGAGCAGATAAAACTAACCATGCATGACTAAAATTGTTTCCTTGTGGTCATTTACAATAATGGGACATCGCAATAATCAATGACTGTCAACAAAAACAAATATATTTTTCAGTGTTAGAACAAGATTTAACACCACATGATGTATAAGTACTCCCTTCTTTGACGGACCTAGTCATCTGAAAGAAATCATTGGCACAGCTGTTCCAGAACCAGGGATTTCAAGCAGGGCATACAAAGCTGGTGCTTGACTTAACCGGCTTAATGAGTATCGTCTTATTCTTAAGCTTCTTAAAATACCACCTCAACTAATCTGGCCATTTTACTGTACCAACAACCGTGTATGGGAAAATATCCATTGTCGTGTATTCCGGGTGTGTTGTCGTTATTCCTGTTTGCTTACTATACTTATGTGTTAAAGTCTGCTGTGCCTCTGACCCAACATTGCTGGGTAAAATGTAAGAGCCTGTGATGCAGCCTGGCACATAGCTTTCTCCAAAATAAACCTCATGGCAAGAAGGGTCATGATGCACGAACTACAGCTGTGGTTGGGCCACATGACCAGTGCCGGAGTGCAGCTGAGTCAAGAGAAGCTTTGTAGTGACATGAGTGGAGAGTTGGTAACTAAAGTAAATACATGTAGTGCAGGGTGCTTCCGGCTAAAATGAATCTTTTTTTTATCTTTTTGGAATCGAGATCACGATTCTCCCCACCTTTATTTATCTATTTATATTTACAGGTGTCTGTGTGTAACTCAGATAACTCCTGGTGGCTGTACTGCACATAGGTGGAGGTACGGCAGAGATAGAGAAAAGAAGAGCCTTTCTGAAACTACAGAGAAAGTAAGTGGTAGAGGAAAGATTTAAGTTAAGTGACCTCAAGGAGGATAAGCAGGGATTAGAAAAAACTACCACTGCTGTTTGACTGCTCTTCTCCTTCAGTCTCTCTCTCTTGCTCGCCCAGTAGTTTTGTTTCTGTGCCTCAGCACCACGTGATCTGACACCGGGCTCTCGTTGCCTGACGGAGAAAAGTACAGGTGCTTGCTTCATAGCAGCTTGCGTTATAAACTAAGATGCTGCAGAACCGTTGTTCAGTAGTTTGATTGCATATATGTCTGACTTGATAAACAACAATTAATCGCCCGGCCCTTGTATGCATTATGTCCAGCCCTCTTTGTTTCCTTGTTTTAGTGATCACGTTTTAAATGTAACCATGGTATGAGCTTTATCCTGTAACCTCAGTGCTCATGTTTGCTCTGTGTTCACTGAGGTGTGTACATCCTCATGACAGACGCATCGCTCATGGGATGTGCCTCATTCGACCACCCTTAGCACTGACAAAGGAGACGTCTACCATGATGCCCTTCAATGTCAACCGGTACATAATACCCCCTCTAGTGTACGATAATCCTTATCTTACTTTGGTCTGTTCACAGTTGAGAGGACACAATTGTGGAAAAAGTAAACAGAACCTGCATGTAGAGCTGGGTGATTTTGGCTATGAATGAGAATCTGCCAATTCTTAATTTAGAAATGAGTTCACAATTCTCTCCCAAGATTTTAGCATTCAGCTTATCTTTATGGACATGAGAAATTAAAGGGTCCAAACGTAACCCAAAAAGATGTATGTTGACACTATGTTCCGAAAGCCCTACTGCGCTTCATGCCGCTATGAGACATCTCTATGTCTACGAGTAGCCTTCATTGAACAATGGAAAAGTGGTAGCGATTGAAAAGATACAATTAAGTGATATGAAGAAGAACTTCAGGATGAACTATCCCTCCTGTTCCTGCTTGTGCTGTGATGTTAGCTCTCCGGCTTCTCAGCCACTGGCCTGCTCACGTAAGTTAACTGTGGCTAAGCTAATCGTGCTAGCGTACGGACCAACTCCGAAGCAGAGAAGCGGTACGTTAGTTCTAAAAGCCAGGATTAATGCATTGGCCGTCTGAGGGTGGCTCTTCTAACAGGGTGGGGGTTCTCCAGCCTGTGGTTGTGTATAGACATGTAACAATAAACCACAACAACCATAATCCCACACGTCACAGATAGACAATACCATGAAGCCACCCTCTTAGAAGAGGCAGTAACAGCGAGTTGGAACACAACTCACTAGCTTAGCTGAAGTTTGTTATTCACTAAATGCATGCATCTGGTGTGTCGGGGGGTTTAGTGGCCCCCGACACAAACTACATCCTTCAAAGTACTCAGTCTCACAGACAACCTGACGCGGTTTTGTTGTTGTGCTTATTTGGATTTTCTAACTTTTTTTTCAAACTATCACTGTACCCACTGTATAGATATATTACAGTTAGAAAATGAGTAGGCAGCAGAGTATTTTGCGGCAAGAAGTGATCATGGGCAAATTAAACTGAAAGGTCTAACACAATGCTGCAAAGCATATATCTGTAATGTGACATACCCAAGGTAAAGCAATAATCTAAAATGAATTGTTTTGCTTGGAGGACAACTGATTCTCTGTGTATGAGCATGATGCATTGCGATTGGTAACAAGTTTGCCTGTCACAACTACAAAATAATTGTCTTATCGCAATTATTTGAGTTTGCTCCAATTATAAATACTGGGTACTCACTACTTTATCATTCTCTGTTCCAGCTCCAGGAGTTACCAGTCACACTCAACAAATTGGCTGCTTTTCAATGTACCTTGTATTATGACAGATCTGGGGAAAAATTTGCTTTTTCCTACTATGGAACATGAGCTTGGAATATCTTACAAGAGGCATCATTACAAGCATCATGAAGAATATAGTGATGGATACATGTACTTTATTTTTCTTGAGAGTCCTCTATGTTTGAATTGCTTTTGTTGTATTGTTATGGACTCTCTGTACACAATGATGTATTGTTGCTTTTTTAATTGTGTAATTGGCTGCTGCCTTGGCCAGCTATCTCTTGTCAAATGATTTTTAATTTAAACTAGACCCTTCTGGCTATTCATTCATTATCCAAAACTGCTTATCCTGTTCAGGGTCACTGGGGCTGGAGCCTATTCCAGCCGACATTAAGCTGGTGAGTCACCAGTTCATCAGGGGGCTGACAGAGAGAGAGAGAAAAAACCATTGACTCTCACATTTACTCTTATGGGCCATTTAGGGTCACCAGTTCACCTCTACTGCATGTTTTTGGATTGCGGGAGGAAGCAAACTCTGGTCAGAATGGTGCGGGCAGAGGTGGATTCGAACTCTCGGACCTTCTTGCTATGGGGCAATAAATTCTGCGTAAATTCTGCGTACTCTTCTCCTCCATTTGTCTGTATTAAACAGCTGGATTTAATGGAACATATTACATATATTACCATCACTGTATCTACGTTATGTTGCACTGTTTGATGTCTGACTGGGACTTGTTAAAGATGTCGTCTGGCTGCTTAATTCTGCCTTCATTTGAGAATTAAACCAGCCTTTAGAAGTTAACGCTTTTGATGAGCATCTATTGACGTTTCCATCATGGAGCACCAAAGTCACGATTAAACACTGCAGTGGGTACATTTTGGTTTTAAGCCCAAAAACGTGGAGGATACAAAACAAAACTGCTAATACCAAAAATTCCACAAATTCTCAAGGTATTCACGAGTCGATCAAATTTACTGATCTTTGGCAGTAAAGATCAGTAAATTTGACCGCTGGGCCATCGAAGCAACTTGCAGTAACTGAAGCTTCAATATAGGAATTTATGGCTTAATGGCTCTTCTTCTACATGGGTTGTATTCCTAAAATTAAACAGTGACTACACAAACACTATTATAATGGGAGCAAATTGGCAGAAGTTAACAATTAATCCAGATATTGCAATTAGTTTTAGAAAAATGTATGGTCCGCTTACATTTCCTGATGGTTATATGTGGCTAATTATGTTTCATGCCCTAAACATTCAATATTGTATGTCATTAGGAGGTTGTTCTGCTACCTTCATATTTGTATGACAATTGATCCTTAGTGTAGCTCAACTACATTTTTGTCAGTGAATAAAAGTCAAACAGCAATGTCCAACTCATTCACCAGCCTACATGACTGAATAAGGCCAAAGAAAGACATCAGAATATCAGGTTAAATTTCAAGTTCATTAAAGTGGAATCTATCCAAATAGGTAGGATGGCATAAAATGTTGACGCTAACTTCTATAGATATTCGTTAGATATCAGTAGTTAAATTAAAAATAAATCATTGTTCAATTATCAAAACTATTTCGGAATTAACCATCGGTCTCTTCTTTAATAAAGACTTAATTTGAAAAATTCATTTTTATGTGTTGCAAGTCATTTTACGGACTTCACCTCTGTGAAATGCAGGTTTGTTTGGAAATCATCTGACACACAGCAGCCAAACACCTCTTCAGCTAAAAATACAGGGAACGAAAACAACAAGGCCACAGGCCGGGTTTTCGTCAAATCTCAGTTCCTCGTCAGTTTCCTTAATCTAACTTGGCTCATTCATTAGGGTTGATTTAAGAGATGTGTGATATGATGAGAGAACGGTCCCTAACACTCCCACATGAACAACTGCGAAGAAATAATGAAAGCTCTGTAATGTGTTTAGTACCGATGAAGGGTAAATCATAACTAATCCAATAATGATGGCTCAAAACATGAAGTTAATAGAGACAGATATTTGAGAGGTTATGAATGGCTGAAAGTGATAATTACATTACATAAACCCAAAACAAAATTTAGCCGGAGACGTTCCATGAAGACAAAAATATTGATGGTGCTTAACAAGTACTGGGGAACAACCACAGCTAAATATTTCTTACATATGCTGATGAGCCATTTAATTATTTCCCTCCCCGGAGCCTCGGCACATTTGAGAAGGGCTGATGAGGACAGTCATAATCTGTCTTCCTAAACAATGATTTGTATCTGCCAGATATAAATCATTGTTTCTACAGGATGTAATCAATATAACCAAACATGCAGGCATGCGCACATAAAGCCGAGGATGGAAACAATGCAATCTGTCTGCATTAAAAATGTCCCACCTTCATATGTGTGCTGGTTACACTTCCTCCTTGCTCCGAGTAATTCTTTGACTTTTAATTTGGTGTTTTAATGTTAATATAAGTAACAAGTGTTTCATTTAATCTCACTTCATCAACATCCTCTGCACATCTGCATGGACAACGTTAGCATGGTTGGACACAGCTTGACCCACGCATCTGTCATCATTCTCTCTTTGACAGCCCTCGTCTTTTCCTGTCTTCCTTCCTGTTCTCCTTGTCCCACTCCTTCAAGCAGCCATAACTGTCAGTGTCCTTTACCTCTCACTCCCGCTTATTCCGGCAATTAAAGTCCTGTAGACGTTCCCATTTCAAGAAGCGAGTCCAAATTGGGAGTATCTTCTCACCACCAGTTTCACCTTAATCCCTCACCCTCAAACCATCTTCCTTATTTTTGGTGGTTATATGTATGGATCACTTGCCCCATAATTAGCAAACACCACTACTCCACTGTACGTTACTAAACAAAAGACAGCAACAACAATACAAAAAAACCATCACACGCCAATAAAGCAGCAAAAACAGCGACTGGATCAGTTTCAAGTGCACGGTGACAGTCGGACACACACATAAACACACAGGACCAGACGTACCTCAAGCACATGCTCCCCTTTGCTCTGTTTATCCATTTAGACTAAAGCATCAAAGAAAAGCGACTCAGACGTAAGCCAGTCCGTCCTATCTGATGACTCTCTCTGTTGAACTAAATATGTGTGAGCTAAATGCTAAAATAGACACCGTCGCATTTCCTCCCGCTTCCTCCGCTCATCTCTTTATACAAGAGAGAAGAGAGAGAGGTACTGCGCTGCTTCAAAACGCGGCATCCTCTACCCTGTCAGCCCCCTCTTTGCTTAGCATCCAATCCCACCATGGCACCATGAATATTTGATTTGCCCAGCCAAGAGGCAAAAAATGCTCACATAGACATCAGTGCATGTAGGACGTACACACATTTGAAGGTCATTGAAATGCTCACCGCTGAGGTATTCAGGTCACAAAGGAAGAATCAGCGGCAGCGCAGACTCGCAGAAGCAATCTCACGTGTTGGCAGGCCATTCCTCAGAGGTTACGAAGATAGCAGTGTATCGCTTGGGTCCCTAATGTATCTCTGCCAATGCCTTTGGCATTCAGAATCCTCATCACCTGGGGGTCAGACCCGTCATTCAACAATCTGTAATTATACTATGGAGCTGTGAAACCCAGTGCAGTCCAGAGCTCTGTGGACATGGTGTCAGTTCCAACTAACCTTATCACAATACCATAAAGTAAATGAAGCTCACAATAACGCCGGCAAAGAGGGATCTAAAGCATGCGCTAAATTATGAAAAAGGAAATCCAACCATTTTACATCTATTAAAAAAAGCTTGGTAAGGGTAAGTAAAAAAGGATTCCCCTTTTTAACCAGATGCATTCCCAAAGACATTGACATAGAATGCACCGCAAAGTTTCCCCTCCACTATCTGAGGGCTATAAACCCTCAGAACATAGCCTCAAGCAAATTTAGTTTACAACTGGGCAAGAAATTTGCAATTTTTACATAGTCCTGCCCAAAATAGGCATCATCTCGAGGCTTCTATTCAAGTCATGGCAGAAATGATAATTGTTGGTTTTGCGGATCAACAGTTCAAAGATCAGAAATACTCTTGATTACTTTTAAGGACAGGGCTCCAAAAAGGTGCCAAACATATGACAGTTGCAACCAAACATTTTCATTGGTCACACGCATGTCCCTACGTTACATTATAACCACTGACAGATCATCTCATTACAACATGTCAGTGGGTGGGATTTATAAGGCAGCCATGATCAAACCAGAAAAAGTGGGTAAGAGAATGGATCTAACAACATAACAGGGAAGCTGGGATAGATCCTGGGTGCTCTAGGATCAATAATGTGTGGGGCCCAAATGCAAGCATGTGTTGTCCAATCGCATGGAAGAGTTATTTTAACACGAGTTGTTGAAGTTTATGTCAGTTCTCATAAGGTGTCAGAGCACACATCCTCACTGATGAATCTGAGCCCATTCCCCACGTGTAAAGGTCTCCAGTGCTCTATTTTTCCTGGCTTTTTTAGGAGTGGAGTGCACTCGGCAGCCAGCGCCGACCTGTGCATCCTGATCAGGCAGACAGGGAAAGGGAAGCAGTTCTGGAGTTCGGACGGATTGGCAGGCAGTGGTTGAAGTGCCGGGAAATTCCCCTTTCAACCTCTTCCTTCTCTTTCCGCCTCAGCCTCTCCTTGTTGCCCAGATCTCCCCGCATTTGACCACTGTGGTGCGAGTGCGTCACACCCCATAACCTCTAGCCCGAGCAAACCCTATCCTCTAACGGGACGGGAGCACACCCTCTGGAAATATCCCCCCCCAGCACAGTGTACAAGTTGGCGGTGCGCAAATGCCACTGCTACATTCATAGGAAACGCCGTCCTGTGCTTGGGCGGCCCAGGCCACACGTAGGCGCTCCATTGCCTTCGTTCTGAACCATAAGAATTTGGGGTTGCTTGTATGCACGTTACATTTGAGTGTTACGACACAATTCTTAAATTCTTCTTAAATGTAGCGTCTGTGTGAAATATACATCTTTTATATTTCGCTTTACCTGTATTCAATGTTCTAGTACTGCAGTCATACGTCAATTTATACCTGCAAAGCTGATTTTCGAGACAGAGAAAGTGTTAAAATTCATACTCTGCCTTAACAAAGCAAACAAGGCCGTTTTATTTAGCATTTAACCTTAATTTCTTATATTTCAGAACAGCACATCTTGGCCTATATCAGGACATGAACATTGATCTCGACTTGGAAAAGGATACCGACCCCTGCCCTACAGGCTTCACGTTCCAGAGGAAGCAGAGCAACCCCAGAGCATCACAGACCCAGCACCATATATAACTACTTTTGGCTCAGCAGTGATGTATGACCTGGGTTCTGGGCATGGAGCTCAGATCTGGGGATTAACAGAAAATACTTTGGGACTGTAGTGCTAAAGTAAGTCTATGAAGCAGTTGGCACAGTGTTTTAAAATTGTCTAAAATGTGTGGTGTTGTGAGGTGTGCTTTTCAGGGTTTGAATCATTTTGAGACAGCAATAGCGAGGATTCTAATACGGACATATAAACACATATATGGGATGAGACAAGGAAAAGTTCATACTGCACATATAGTACGACCAATATCCCGGTAATGAAAAGCAAAACACAATTGTTTACACAACAACTTTCAACGTTTTTTGTCTTAAGGTGTTTTTTTTGTTTCAATCAAATCACAAAATGAGATACTTAATGTTTGAAGCTTAATGGCAGCACTCCTTTCAGTTTTTGTTCATTTGAAATCATTGAAATTTCAAATGTACAATGATTTTAATGAAGTAAATATTTTCTCTAGCTTTTTTCCTGTTTATAATCATTTAAATAATGTGTTAAATTACCAATGGGTATGGGAGTGGACAAAAAGGGAACGCTTAAGAGGTTATTTTTGTGTGCACTACTGGTGCGCCCAAATGAAAAAGTTAAGAACACCAGAACAAACAATATAGTCTGTTGTCCTGATGGATGGAAGTATCCTCACATTATAAAAGCTTTGCTGAGAGGTTAACATATTTAAATTACTACTTCATTGGCACATTATTCAATTTAATGCCGATAACTCAGCTCTAAACATATCCATCAATATCTACAGGCAGCCATCCTACATTTTCAGTATGTGGACTGCTAGACTTTTTATGGAGCCGGTTTACGTGCGCAGCTCACACCGTTCGCACGCGTGACGGCAGATCTAGGCACAAAGATTACAAACCTAACAGACACCAATCAAGAGTCAGATAACGCATGTTGACATAATGGGGTTGATGCGTTTTCTAGGTTTTCCTGTAACTGGATAAGCTCTTAAATCCTTTTGACATGCATTGCACATACTACCAATTTAGCTAAGTAGTGGTGCACGGGAGGCTTATTTTGCTATAACAGGCTCAGTCTGGTCGACTCCGTACTGGTTACACACGTGCTGCACGATGGTTAGAGTCACGGGCACACATGAACAGCACGAATTACAATGACTACAAACATGTCATCACCAGCATGGAATTTTTCACCATGAATGAAGCCAACAGAAATCTTGCAATTATTAATACCTATAAGGCCAAAATAAGTCACGGAGGAACGACCCCGAAAATGTTCATAAGATGTGACTGCTGTGAATGAACACAGCAGTCACATCTTTTATTTCCCATGACGTAAAAAGTACAAAACTCGGCCAAAATCCTCACAGGCAGGACAGACACAAAAAAAATAATGAAACAATCAGCCAAGAGAATTGCAAATGTTGCACGGCCATAGACGAGGGTAATTTTGGGCACTTTTAACTACTCTCTATCTTACATATTAATTAATAGCCTTTTGTAGACTATAGGGTTCTTGTAATAAAATGTTGCTTAATTGAATCCCCTCAACAGAAAGAAAGATGAATAAAGGCAAGCTAGTAACTTACCTGGTGGAAGGATAGAGCTTGACAGAGCGGTAAATGTATTGAAATATGTAAAAGTAAGGGATGGAGAGGTTAAAAATACCTTATCATTCCCTAGTAATGGAAATCATTACATGGATGACAACTTCTTAAAACTACAGACCAATTAGACACACTTCTTTTTCTTCTTCTTTGGCTGTACGTTTTAGGGGTTTCCTCAGTGGTTCATCTGTTTCTTACTTTGTCCTCTGTCTTCTGAATGTGTCACAATGATACACACTGCTGTGTTAATTTTGAATGCATGTGTTCTACTTGATCGTTGCCTCTGAAAAGCTTTTCAAAGCTTGTGCCCGAACGTACTGTTTAACAGCATCCTACACATCCATGGTGCATTTCACTCCTACAGAATTTAGATGGGGCTAGAATCTAAGGTAGCCAGTTCTCTGAAGTGTAATCCAATTATCCTAAGGCTTGGTACTGTAGGAATTCATTAAGTTTATCATATTACCATAACAGTATTAGCTCAACAGAGCACGAGACAGACTAAAGTGGCTCTCTCTTTGCAGGTACCCATTGAACGCAATGCATAACAGTGAGTGAGCCTTATAAATCACTCTGTGACCCTAGCAGTAAGGCAGAGCCAATAATAGTCCAGGTCACAGAGCCTAAAGCAGCTTGACTAAACGATCTTTCAGTGGCAGAAAAACAACACATCCAAATCCCCTTTCTCCTGGCATACCAACATTCACTGAAAGAATTAAATTAAATTAAAGCTCACACTGAAGTGTAGCGGGTTGGTATGATCCCCAAACAGTGTTCAGTTTGACAACAACAGAAAGAGTTTACTTTGTGGACTATGGGTGCCAGGTTTAGCCATTTAAGGGATACATGAATTATTGGATAGAAGGATTATTGTCCCGTTAATTGGCTGATTTTTTGTAATCAGCTATTTGCGTTTGAGCCAACTGCACAAAGCCATTCAAAGTACAATATCTACAAACCACGGTACATTGCATAAAATTGGTTAGAGATATGTCAATAAAAATAAAGAAATGCAGCCTACCATTGTATTGTTGTTAACCAGTCCCCTTTGAATTCCGTACCAGTGCCTGGGATTTGATACCAGTACTCAATAAATAAAACTGTACTTTGTGTTTAATTTTCTCTTTTTCTGTGATGACTGAAAAATTAAGTGGACAAACATAGTTTAACATTGCTCTTACATCAAATGAGGGATCTGTTCAAAGACCTGGGTGCCATTTTATTATTAATGATGCACTTAACGTATTTCCTGTAATAACTAGCTAAAGACTAATGCAATATCAGTGCAGCATTAATAACAAATACTAGAGGCCATTAGCAATATTGCGCCATCACATTGTCTAGCCTGTCCTATCCAAAGAAGAAGATTCACTGGCTTTGCTATAATTATCACTACTACAGTACATGCATGCTGTAATGTTATTATTTAAATTACTTAATATTTATTACTCGGTGTGAATAAATTGATATGTGTTAAGCCTTAGTTTGGTACTAAGACCCTCTCCTTTTAGCTTGAAACCAAACAATCCATAGAACTGTGGTAAGTGTGGGCCATCATGGCATGTGTAGGGCTGTCATGATCAAAAAATGTCTCCTGAGAACCAACTACTATGTCATTAATTGGGATTATTGATTGAATAGCCTTTCTCTGCCAATTTTATGACACGTACACAGTATCTATGTAACTAATGTAGTAATACGAATGCATATTACAAACAAGAGGAGTCACTGTCTTTTATACTGTCAACATTTATATTTAGGTTCCCGTCTGAAAGCTTCAACGATTGCCGATTGCTTGGGGGCAGCCTCTGCGACCAGTCTGGCAAAGCACAGCAGATTTGGTTAAGTGCAGGATATGTGTATTTATTTAATTTGTGACTAGTTCATTCAATTTGTGAGTTAAGCTTTTTATTGAAAAATTGATTAAAAAAAAAATTTTTTTTAAAGCTGTGGTGTTTGGCTTTGGGGCTAAATGGAGATCTATGGAAGATCAGTCAGAAAGACGATCCTCTCACACACACCACAGTAATGCTCATACCACTATTATCCTCAACTTTAGCACCTCACCTTTAGCCTATCACCATCAGCCTCATCTACCAAATCACCGTCACACCTGCATGTTTAGCCTATCACCATCAGCATCATCTACCAAATCACCGTCACACCTGCATGTTTAGCCTATCACCATCAGCATCATCTACCAAATCACTGTCCCTCCTGCATGTTTAGCCTATCGCCATCAGCATCATCTACCACATCACCGTCACACCTGCATGTTTAGCCTATCGCCATCAGCCTAATCCATCCGATCACTGTGTCACAGCTGCAAGCTTAGCCCATCACCATCAGCTGCTGGCTGTAAATACGTCTCTCTCTATTCATCTAGTCCTTGCTTGCTGCTGGTTCACGTGCCCTCCACATTCTCATCTCCACCTAGTCCTCACAGATCCATCAGCCTCATCATTCATTAGCCTCAGGAGAGTCATCAGCCACCACCACCAGTATCCAGACTCCTACGGGGGCATATCCCATGCCGCTGCTCAAGGCAGAGACCCTTCGATCGCAATCTCCCCATGAGTCTGAGCGCTCAACACTTTCTGATAGACGTTTTATCACACATCTCTATTTGTAATAAATCATTCATCTTTTCTTCATTTCCTGTCTCATCTGATTGAAATGATTTTGGGAACATGGCGCATGATGCTCACGTCTCCAGATGCTCGTTGAAAAATGAAGCTCCTTGAGAAACAGACAGATGGAGATGCTTAAGACTAATTTAAATAAAGATGATGTCATTGCAAATAATAATAAAACCAAAGATTATGTCATAAAGAGCGACAGGCAAACTCTCAAGTGGTGGAAAGCTAGTTGGAAATAGTGTCGTTTTATATTCATTTGGTTGTTTTATATTGATTTATAGAGGCAATTCAAATAAAATATAATTTTCATGGTTCATTTAAATAAGTGTAATCAGACAGCTATGTGATAAATGTGACGGGCTTGGACATGTGTTGATATTTGGTGTGAATCTATAACACTATTCCTAGACTACATTTTCCCCATTCTTCACATTGAGCCATTATATCAATGATAGCAAGGTTTCACTTCACAGAAGGGATATCAAAAGAACCTCAACAATAGCATTATTCAGAAAAAATAATTATTAATTAAGAGCTCCTTTTTGAAACTATACTTGTGTTTTTTGTGTATGTATAAGCTTGTTGAGAGTCACAAAGCTTAACAGCCGTGTGTGTATGGTATAAGCATTATAATAAGAGGTGCACACAGAATGATCGGCAGGTAAATCAATTGGCGCCGAGAGCACTAGTTTAATGGAATTTGCAACTGGCCGAGCATCCTCGCGGAAGCCGGCTTGGTTCCGGTCACACACATATGCTGCACAAGCATAAAAGCATGAGCTACCACGGCTCCAAAAATTGCGTAAGTAAACCAGACAACCATAGAGATCATAATTTTTAAACCCAAAAACGTTCACTAAAATTAACTTAATCACACACTTCAAAATTAATCACCCGGAGAAACATACCAAGTTTCAAGAACTTAACGTTGGCAGAGCTGCTAAATTTAGTGATGGCCCAGAGCCAGCCATGTGTCTGCTGTATGTATCTGTGTATGCTGTCAATTATGGTTTTAAAATGTAAGGACAAATAAAGCTCTGGCGGAACAACCATGGAAACCTTCCCCAAAATGAACGTTAACAAGAAGAACGGAGCCTGCATTCATTTTTATAAGTCAAATTAATTCAAAATGAGAGCAAAAAAATACACTACTCCTTAAGGTTTTAAAGCTTAGAAGATTTTTGTTTCGAATCGGCCGATCACTCTGTATAAAACTGAGTAAGTCAAAATTGCAATCAGTGCACCTCCAATTATTATGGGTAAACAGTTAATTGGCCAATTATTTGGCATCAAGCACTGGAGTACCTGCCTGAAAGGTCATGTGTCACAGTGAAAGCATTGACTTCATGCCATGAGGAGAAGCACACAGTTATCCAGAGACTTCTTTTCCCTGGGCAGCCTAGGGGTCGTGTTTCCTCGGACTCATGCATGAATGCAGACACGTACAACCAAACACAGCCACACACAAACATAGTAGGGGACAACCCTACACCAGCATTGCTGTCAGACAGTCGGCATGTGTTTTATACTTAGCAATGCGGCCACTTTCTTTTTAGGACTTAACACTGCCATGTGTCAGATGCTCAACGGCCAATCTGTGACTGTAAAGTTGCACCACGCTGACAGGATGTGCGTCGTTACTCTCACTCACCACTCTGTTCAAACATCAAACTGCAGAAAATGTGTTCATCTCAACCTACTGCACCATGTGTCTCTCAGGATTCGCAGAAAATCTGAGTATTCGCTCACATATGACTCAGATCCGATTTTTCCCAGACATTTTTATTATAAGCCCTAAACCATATGGAATCTAATGTTTTAAAAAATCTGATTTGGGACAATTTTATATGCCATCCTAAATCAGATACATCTGTCGGAGCAGGATCCAGGTGGGCTTGTCTCCCAATGAACACCCTCACACAAGTGCTTTGATGGACAACGTCAAACATGGGGGATTTCAGCAATAACAAAAAAAAGAACATGAAGTTCCAAATGTAATAAATAATTGGGGAAATGCCTGAGACAAGTCCTGTTTCTGCGTTTTTGCTCTCATCCACCACCACGAACCCCATCATTGTCATCACGGCAAAAAGTAAAGAAATGAATCCCTGCATCACTAATTTATTAAAACGAACCGACATAACAATGGCATTTTCATCAGCATGCTTCTTTTATCGGGCTTGTCATGGTTCAGGTATGAACAAATATCATTGTGCTAAGTCAAGAAGAAGAGCAGTTTGAACGTAGCCTGTGGCGATTGTGACTTATTTTCCCTTTCCTGTTCATCACACTGTAAAATAGACAGCTCTACCTGACTTTGAAATGTCAGTTAACAAAGCCGATCTATTTAGGGAACATTTGGTATGCAAATGGGAAATTTATTTCCGTATAGACACAGCAGATCGTTTCAACTCACGAGCTAGAACACATGAAGTAAACCTGTTGAGCAAATACAGCACAAAAACATGAAATCTTACTACCGTTCACTTAATTACAGCGTTATTCACTAGTGTCAGAAGTACTCCGGCAATGGCAAAGTTTGGATATTTAGTTTGCGTAGACACTACTGTCCAAAAACGTAATAAATACGGATAAAGTTGAATAAAACAAGGGTTAATATCGTTAACAGGGTTAAGTGAACTGGCGCGTGCCCGGCTAATTCATGAACGCTAGCAAGTAAGTGAGTGTTTGAAAACACCCGAAGAAGAAGAAAACACATAAAAACTTGGCAAAGTGACACATTTCCGTAAGGTTTCTGTGTGTGGCAAAGCTTTCGCTGACTTTAACGCCAGAATAAAACACAACTTGTGCCTGTGCCACGTGTCAGAAGTAGAAGCCGGCTAACAATAGCAGCCGCCGGATGGTGCCTCACTGAATCTGACTCCCAAGCATCCCTCCACGAGCCGGCTGCTTGGCAAAGAAGGGGCAAACAAAGAGCAACACAAACAGGATGGTGGCCCACGGGGCCTGCTGCTTTAAGACTGTACTTACGGCTCTTAAAAGGGGCCTCATTTGTTCCGAAGGTTCGTCCATTTCACCTGGTGCCGGATTTCTTAGCGGTGTTAGAAATTCTTTCCCAGTTGAGAGGACCTGGGCTGGCTGCCACTTGTAGTGACAAACCGTCCTTCCCCCAACGACACGCTAAGGAAATGCCTCTAAAATGATTGACAGTGACTGATTGCCAATTCGCTTTCAAAGCCCGGCATTTTAATCCAATCAAATCCTAAAACGTAGGATGTGGGCGGGACTTCATGTTTTGTTGCACGAGAACCAAACTTAATAGTTTTTTTCAACCTAGAGAATCGACTTCTTCGCCATAATTTCAAGTATATAAAAATGTCTAAAAGTATATTTTATAATAAAGTATATTTTTCCCATGGGGCCTGACCTCTTTCCTCATCAATTTGTAATCGTTAGATATGATAGAGAGCACTAATGTATTCATTATATTCTATATAATACTGAATACTAGGTTGATATTATTATTGTTATGATGACCATCACGTTTCATCTAATTATTATTAATTCGTTCATTTTATTATTTTAAGATTTATAAAGTTGTAATTATACATGTCCTGTGTGTTTATTATGATGACACACAATCCTAGTTATGATGTCATCATATATTTTACATTATAAATAAAATGAGCGCTCAGACGACATTACCATATTATTATTATTTAATCATTTGAAATATGACTAGATTAATAATGATGTAAAATGGCATTATCAGCACACAGTACTGCATTAAAGGCAGTTATTTCACTACTATTACTGTTTCACCTCTGCCTCACATATCAGACTCCTCACACAAACCTGCACACATTGCATACACATCTATGTTTGTTTTTGTTGTTGGCTGCTATTTGCTATTTCAGTAACACCAAAAAAAATGACGGTCAAAGCACGTGTGAAAATTATGTATGCAATAGTAACAAGAGATCTGACTATTTTTTTTTTTTTTTGTATTTGTAAAGTATAATCAACAATAAGTGAATAGTAGAAAAGAAACAAACAAATAAACACTTTTTCTTTCGTTGTATAACAGATTTGTTTTTCAAATAGCAGCTTTATGACAGCAACAACTTAGCTTAACATCTGTATTACTTCTGTGGCAAACCTGACCGCAGGACTACCAGCTTCTATAGTGCATTTTGCTTTTGCTTTTCAAGTTATGTTCCAGGTCCTCACTTATTTTAACCTTTGTAGTAAAATAGGTATCTCCCATTTTGAGTCCCTCATGGCGGATAGAAGATATGGGTCTGTATGTCATTTATATTTGGCAGCAATTAGATAAAATGTCATCTTCCTGGGGAATCCTAGTCCTAAGGTTGCTTTTATCCCACACAAACATAATGCATAAATCTACCGGTAACATACACAATAATTATGGTATGGTGAAAACAACGGTCTGAACCAAGGTGTATGTATAAGGTTTATGTAATTTTCCAGAAACTGAGGGAAACAGCTTAAGGAAACCGGTAATATATAATTTGAATAAATGTTAAGAAATGACCTTGACTCCCCTCTGAATATAATGAAATCATACATGTGAGGTAACAGAGGAGATGTAGGCTGTTAGGTGTAATGATGGCTAAACATTTGTTCACTTTTTAAAACAAGAAAATTACTGAAAATATTGACTTAATGTAGATGTTCTATCAAAAATGTGTCATTTGAATGACAATTAAAGCTGAAAAACAAGCCATAGCTCTAATAAAATGCACATTAGAGTTCCTATTTTCAACCAGAAGAAGCACCCAGAGAGTGAATCCTACACCAAGGGCAAAAACCTACCTCTGGACCTACGCTTACACAGACATGTTGCGTCATTTCCTGCTCCTCTCCAGTACATAGCATCATAGGAACAAGGCCCAACAGTATCCTGGGTTTAGAACAAATTCATGCAGATTTCTCCATTAATGTCTGAGTTATTGCCAGCCTCTAAATCTACCAACAACTCCAACCAATTCTCTGAGTATCTCTCAAATACTCTGTAGTCGGATGTGTCCCGCGCCTTCCACTTCAGCCTCTCTGTTCAGCCCACTGAATCCCCAATTCCTAGCCCCAAAGGAACATCAAAGGAACATCAAAGGAGCAAAGGCATCAATAATGGACACAGTGTAGAGAGTTCCTTGCCAGATTATGACATCAGTACTCCAAATGGCTTATTTTATTATTTTATTGTTATTATCATTTCACTTTTAGGTCACTTCTCCAAATGGCTTATTATTTTATTGTTATTATTATTATTCTATTTCTATTTCATTTTAAATACTGCAAAACATAAAACTACCTCTGGGTAAAATGTCATGCAAATCCATCAAGTTGTTTTTCTTTCTAACAGCCAGCCAGACAAACAGGAGTGAAAAAATATCTTCCTTCCTTGACGGAGGTAAAAAAGAAAAGAAGAAGAAAAGAGCAAAATCTTAACAAGTTTTTCCACCAATTTGAAATGAAGTGTTCATTCCCTTCACATATTTATATAATCCACCCTTATTGAAACTCCTTCTCTTATTAGGCATAAATTTCTACGACTATGTAATACTTATTTTTCACCAGCAGATGGCAATGCTGCATCAAGTATTTCTCTCTGGCCTTATGACCGCAGATGCCTGCAGGATTTATGTCCTTACTTGTCCACATTTAGTCAAACAATGCCTTGACGTTTACTTTTATTGATGATCATTTTTGCTAATTGAAAACAAAATTCCCTGCAGCACCAAAAAACAGGACTTTTAAAATCATCAAAATAATATTACTACATCACAAACAAAAAGCTTTGGTGTAAAAGTCATAGTTTAAGTTCCAACATGTCATGGCCTTTACACTTACTAATAACTTAGACCAGGAAGCAATTGTTTGATCACATCTATTCCAGAACTATATGGTTGAGCACACATCGAAATCTAGAAAATTAACTTCTGCAACCACTCCAGAGAGCACTGTCCGTGGTGCTGTATCACAAAACACCTGTCACAAACATCACTCTGCAAACGTTGTCTGTTCTCTCAGATAAGCTCCTCTCTGGATTCCATTAATAGAGCCTGTTCCTCTCCACTGTTCCCACCATCTTCTGGCATAATCACGCTGCAGCTTAGAAATAGAACTGCGAGGTGGGAGATCAAACTATCACCTCTTAATTGTACCCTGAGTCTTAAGGATGCTGAGAGCCTATTAGCGCACAAAGAAGAGCGCTGTGTACTGCTCCTGAAACGTGCATCTGAATAATGCACCCGGGAGATGAGTCAGAAGTTAGACAAGTGGAAGAAGCACCACACTGGCATCCACCTGTGCTGGAGCTCACGTCAAAAGCCTGAGAGTGGAAGGTGTGGTAATGTGGAGGGGGGGGGGTTTGAATGCTTCAGAGATGAAAGAAGTAGAACTTTCTTTTACACTGCAGTGCAATTATCTTTATTATATGTCAAATGCAATATCCTCTGATTAAGGCATGACTGTTTGACTGATCAATCTTTTATTACATTTGAGCAATCAGATGACCCCCCCCCTGTCAGAATTGACCCACTGGAGAGTGTGATATTTCTGACACAAGCCACCAAATGAATAAGAATTGTCTGCATCGTGTTTTATCCTGGAGGCTGTAGAGATTTAAGAGTCCCTCTATCCCTGAAGGTTTGGCGCATGTTGTTTTTCTCCGGTGGCGAGGCCTTCTGATGGTGCAAAGGAAGGGAATGTGAAATTCCCCAATCTGTTGAAGCGCTCCATCAAAGTGCCAATGCATTGATTTTGACCACAGATCTTTTCCACATGGCTGCCTTAGCGTGCCCTACCCAAAACATGGCTCTCCAGACCAGGGTTTCTGCCGGAGCCTTAGAGCCCCTGAACCCTGTTCCATTCCTCTGGGACATTAAGAGGAGGGGGGGGCTAGAGGCCAGTGACCAGCATGGTGTACCCAAATTGACTTAGGGATGGATAGATGATGGGGGGGGTCCAGCCTGTTTAGGTACATCCCACTGCCCTCCAGAGGGAACACAGAGGTTTGAAATCGATGTGCTGTTAAGTGCAGCTTAGCCGCGGGATACTCTCTCCAACATTAACCACGCACCAGTGAGTCAGGTCCTCGCCCCGCCGCTGCACACGCCGTCTGAGGGCACCGACACAGGGCCGCGCCGCGCTTCCTCTTCCTCTCACCTCTGTGCTCTCTGCCAACACTCAACACCCTTCCCCAAACAGTGGTGGCCCTGCTAACTTGAGACTCATATCACACCAGTCTCCCTCCCACAGACCTGCGAGCATCATACACCACTGTATTCAAAGCACGCTCTCTGTAAACGCCGGCTGACTGGGTTCAAAGGAGGTAGTGAGATGAAGGAAAGCATAGTTGTGTACACAAACACACGAGGCAAGCCAATGAGGGTCCGTGTTTCCATCAGCAGGAGAGTCGTTGCCCTCGACTCGCATCTAATGATGAGTAGAGTTATAGCCTCTTAGGTTCTTTGAAACAGAATACTGCGGAGCGTTCATGGGTTTTAGGAAATATCTACATTTACAGTATTATCATCCTCCGCCAAGGAGGTTCTGTTTTCACTCCTGTGCGTTCATCTGTTTGTTTGTTTGTTTGTTTGTTTGCAAGTTTGTATATTTATTTGTTTGTCGGAAAAAAACTACTGATGATTTGGATGAAATTTTACCGTGACGTAGGTTTTTGGATAACCTAGAGGTGATGTTACGTGTTTTTCCGCATTTAAAATAAAATAAAATAATAAGCCGTTTGGAGTAGTGACTGCACGGCGTCGCATTTGCTGCCTTTGATTCTTTGATCCCTTTGATGTCTCTTCGGGCCTGGAGCTGTGGGCTTAGTTTAAAGAGTTCTTTAGATCCCTTTGATGTTTCATCGGGGGTTGGGATGGTGGCTCAGTTTCTATAGCCGCTTTGATGTTTCTTTGAAGGAGCTGGTGGCTCAGTGGGCTAAACAGAGATGCTGAAGTGGAAGGTGCAGGAGATCGGCTGCTACAGAGTAACTGAGAGGTACTCAGAGAGTTTGTTTGGGTTGTTGGTACATTTAGAGGCTGGAAATAAGAAATCTGCATGAATTTGTCCTAAAACTAGGATACTGTGGAGCCTTGGAGGAGATTTGCTGTCTCTGCGTGCTTTTTCTTCTAGTTGTGAAAGAGCGTTATCTACGAGTATATTTATAATACTACACAACACTTGGCTTTGGTGTGGGCAACCCAAAAAACAAGCCATGTCCATCATCTCATACGTAGCTCTAAAGGTTGGATCTGATTCACGTCGACTCATGACATTAATCTCAAGCTATTAAAGAAAAAAAAGAAAAACTTTTCCTGGAAAAAACCGACGAACCAGATCATGAGTGCAGACATCTTTAAAAAATAAAAGAACAAAAAACCCAACAGAATAACCCCAGGGAGCCGTCCTGCAGTAACTCTATCAGGCTTGATGATCATTTAACAGACATGACATTCATCAACACATTTAAAAGGAGAGATGTAGTGTGAAGATGAAACATAACCGCCACCTTCTCAGTCTTGCTTGTCTGAAGGTTACTTTTTAAAAGGGGGCATCTAAGAGGAAAAAAAAGAGAAAATCTTGAAGCAGACGCACACATCTGCCTGTGGCCGCATTTAGCCAGTGAGAGCAATAATAGTGTGTGACTGAAGGTGATGAAACAGCCGCCGGCCTCTATCTGCGGTCAGATGTCAGCCCTCCTCGGATACAACGTCTGCAGCCTCCTTGGCCTTTCTTTTTGCGTCAGCGAGGTCTCCAACGGTTCGCCCGAGGGACGGGGTCATGCACGCCACACGAAAGACGAACTTTGAGTTTTTACTTATAGGTCTATATAATAACGGACTGAGGGACAGAGATTGAGATTCCAGCTGTAGAAGACAGAATTTCTTTCATGAGGCCTCATCCCAATGCGCATCTCTCTCTCTCTCTCTCTCTCTCTCTCTCTCTCTCTCTCTCTCTGTCTCTCTGTCTCTGTCTCTGTCTCTCTCTCTCTCTCTCTCTCTCTGTCGACATGGCCTGAGGTTGTGCTAGCATGCTGTAGAGGCGTCTATTGATTGCTGCACTTCTTGCATGAATGGTTGACAAAGACGCCGTCTATTGACTTGTTGCTAGGTTTCTGGAGTTATCAGCAGCTAACAGGTATCGCCTGTTATAAGCCTGTTGATAGGATGTTGGCCCATGATGCATCAGCAGCCACGGAGGAGGAGGCGTGTAGTTTGAGTACACTTCTTCACCTTTAAGAGTTAAATCATTATGTTTAAGTGAAAACATATATATTTACCAGATCACAGGGGAAGCTGATTTGAAAAACAAAAACATACCCAATAGCATCTAAAGGTTATTTAACCCTTTAATTGATTTTGAGTCTCTATTTCTTATTGAAAATAAAGAGTAAGGGGCCGACGATGGAGCCCTGGGGAACACCACAGGTCAAAAGGGATGCAGCAAAAAAGTCCTGTTCAATAATTAAGATTATTAATGTATTTTTTTTAGTAAATACATTGATACAGAAGACCAAAGTCTTATAAGGGCGAAATAGTTTTCTAAAAAAAAAATGCTTTACCAAAATGTTGAGCTAATCTCAAAAAATGAACTATTTTTCATTTTCTGAATCTGATTAAAACACACTTGACCAAGGAATTAGTCATTTTACAGTAAACTTTATAAAGTATCTAAGATTTCCAGTCAATGACTTATCCAAAGCAACAGAATATGAGGATTTTAAAGGGTTAGGGTTAAGGTTCATGCCAGCATGACCTTTGACCCCAGAGGTTTGAATATACGTTTTACTGGAGTCCCATGTTATATATTTCATATCGGTGAAAAAAATAATACAAACATTCCTTACTCGGGCAGTAAATACTTGTGTAAAAATAATTCAAGAAAAAAAATTTTGTTAAAAAAAAAAATCTATATAATTTAGCTGTAAAAAATATGGCGACATTGTCAAAAAAATTACGGTAAATTACTGTAAAAACAGCTATATGAGGTTACCGTGTTTATGGATCACTTAACAGGTTATGGATTACAATACATTCAGATATTCATTTTACTTTGAAATCAACATTATTCAACAAATATACTGTAAATCACATTTTTAACATCTTAGTTCTGTAGAAAAAAACAGTATGCTCTTGTTAAATTGTAAAAGTAAAGTAAAAATGATGGTATTTTCCTTGAATCTTAACCAAAGATTGTCTTTTCACTGTAAAATGATGTATTTGCCCCATATCCTGACTTTAAAAAAAGTATGTTTCTTTAGAATAATTCACCTTATCTGCTTTGGTCATAAAGGGTTTCTGAATTTTACAACTTTTACTGTTGCAACTTTACATTTTTGTTTACAGTAAACTCAAAAAAAATAATCATTGCATGGTTGAAGGTTTAATACTGGCATATTTAAGTAATCATGTATTGAAAACGTATGTATTCAATATGTATTTTCACTCTAATGTCATTCAAGTCAATCAGTTTTAAAGAAAATGAAGAGCATTTAAATATGTTTCACTATAGAACAATCAGGATTCAATCGGTTAAGATTCATGAGATTAGTTTACACTTAATTCTCAGGAAATGACATAGTTTTGAAGGGGAATTAGATTTAAAACACATACGATTTATTTGGAATATTCTAAAACCGCTATATCTGACTTGTTTTAATCAGGTATTAGTTGGTTTTTGTTAGTTATCTCATCCAAATGCATGGAAACTTTACATGCGATAGAAATGTTGCATTGCCACTTGCATTTATCACAAACGTTCCATCTCAGGCTTGAATCTTTGTCTGAGTGTAGTAAGTAAGGAAGGAAGTATTAGTGCTTTGATTCTTCGCGCCTCAGACTCGCTCTTCTCACATTCTCTGCGTCTCCCTTCCCCTCGCTCACGTACCTGCTGCGGTCCTCCAATCGTAATTGCGGCGGCCTCCCTTCACCTCCCCGCCCGCTGTGAGGCGGAGGGGTCAAGACAACATGAGAAGGAGAGGAAAAACATCATCAGATGCTGTGAAATACAATTTGCTGACATGCACAAGTGCAAACATTTTTATTCTCCAGGCTTGAACCCCCCAGGATCCTTCCTCTTGCAGCTCTTCCTCAGAAGGCCGGGCCAACGGAGCTCTCTACCTTGTTAGGAGGTGTTAATTGGAGTTAGTCAGACTCCTCACTTTGTCAGGGAGTCTGACAACAGAATTAATTATAATTCCAGTATGTAAATCAATTCAAATTGGGGCCTCTTCTGGGAGAGGTTTGAAGAATGTACGCGGAGGGGAAAACAGGTGCCGAGAAGATGAGCCAAATATATGTGTGTGAATATTATGACTTCTCTTTCCACCCATCATATCTGCACTCAGCCACTTTCCGGAGAGGCCGTCAAGTGTGCGGTTTAAATAGAGGTGTTGAAGCTCTAGCTTTACTTTGGGTGGTTGATGGAGCATTTCTTTAATTCGCCTTTCACATTTTTCTCCGCGAAAAGGCTTTGCTTGTAATTGCTTGGAGCAGATAAATGATTAAACGTGTGAAAGCGGCGCAGAAACAGACAACAGAGGGAATGAGCAGGACTTTTGTAGGCTTTTTGTAGGCTTTTGAAACTGATTGGCTCCATGTTGTGATTTTTGCAACATCTAAGATAAAGTCATCCAATATTTAATTCGCGCTTGGCTCGGCCGACTTGTTAGCTGTGTCGTTACCTTGTAAAAGTGATCGCTCGGCGCTTTTTCTACCCACAACGGTCAGCCGTAACATTGAACCTCCTGCCGGATATTGTGTAGGTCATACGTTTTGCCTCCAAAGCAGATCTGGGATCCAGTGGGTTCTGACACTTTTCTATCAGAATTCAGCTATTTGTGGGATACAGAAGATATTCTGAGGGCCTCCTTTCTCCCCCACTCACACTAGTGGACCTTGTCTCTGGTTCACCATATGGTTCTTGCAGAACTGGGGATGCTCTGACCCAGCTACTTCCAAAACATCACCCTCAAGGACAAAATGCTCACTTTACTTCCCAGCGACAAACAGGCCCCATTTTTTTTCTGAGAATCTGTCAGTGGTTATAATGTAATGGCTTATCGGCGTTCAACCGATATATCGAGGAGCTTGAAAGATGACGAAAATATAGTTTTAAAAATGTTTGTTAATTCCACACATTAATAATTAGGGTAACATTCGTCTTCGAAACATCCGTAGATATTTGTATGCTCTAATCAAAAATCAAAAATAAATATATATATATATATATATATATATATATTAATGAAATATAAAAGAGGGGATCAGAACCCTGACATTCTGTGTGTTACTGGTGACCATATTTGATAGAACCCGTCCATTCTCGGCTGTAATCTGCAGGAATATTTCTTTGTGTTAAAGTCATTCTCACTGAGGAGGATTAGAGCCACATACGGAAAAACATCTTGGAATTATTATTTCATTCTCCGAACTCTGACTGTATTCTCAGAATCCTGCCTTTATTCTCAGAATTCTGACTTTATTCTTAGAATTCCGAATTTAATCTCAGAATTCTGACTTTATTCTAAGATTTCTGCCTTTATTCTCAGAATTCTGACTTTATTCTAAGATTTCTGGCTTTATTCTCAGAATTCTGACTTTATTCTAAGATTTGTGCCTTTATTCTCAGAATTCTGACTTTATTCTAAGATTTCTGCCTTTATTCTCAGAATTCTGACTTTAATCTAAGATTTCTGCCTTTATTTTCAGAATAGGGCTACATGATACATGTGATGGAATTCTGATTTTAAAGTCAGAATTCTGACTTTGATCTCAGAATTCAGAATTTAAATTCAGAATTCTTACTTTATTCTCAACGTCTCGGAATTCTGACTTACATTCAGAATTCTGACTTAAATCTCAGTATTCTAAGAAAATCCAGCCACAAAGGGGTCACAGGTCGGCGATACCTGTGGGGCCGGTCCCAAGCCCCGATAAATGGGATAAAAAAAAAAAAGGGTTAAACAAATACCGTCACTGGTACAGTTAGCTAGCAGTGTACCCACCTATGGAAGGAAACAGGTGGTCCGCTGTGGCAACTCTGAAAAGGGCGCAGACGAAAGACAAAGAAGAACAAAGTCAGAATTCTGAGTTTAAAGTCAATATTTAAAGACAGACGTTTTAGTTCAAAGTCAATATTCTGAGTTTAAAGTCAGAATTTCCACAAAAAAAAAGAAAAAAGTCCTATAGCCGTTTGTGGCACTCATCCTCTTCCGTACATTCGGTTAATAATCTGGGTTTGCAGTAAATATGTAACTTCGTGGATCCAGAATGAAGTTTAATTACTTGGATCTGTTTTCGGAAACACTTCCAATCATCCAAGATCTTTGGGGCAATCCCAAATAACATATGTGTATAAACCCCCAGCGACTCGCAGCCCTTCCAACACAATTAAGATCTATTACCTTATAGTTGGAGGTGATTGGTGTAATTTTGAAAAACACCTGCCAATCAAACTCCTTCCACGTTGGTCTGTTAGTTTGTGAGCTGATGATTCTTCCTCTGTTATTATAACCTTTGCCTCGTCTTTCTTTAACGTCCATATTTTTATCATTATCATTAGTATTAGATTTCTGCTGTTATGCTATTATTGTTTAATCTTGTTTTTTGGGACTCCTCTGTAGAAGGCCTCGACAATTCCTCTTTTTACCCCACAGATATTTTCAGTTTCTGAAGACGAAGTCTTATCTGTAAGCATTTATAGAAGACGTGAGCAAAAATACATTTTACAAGGTAATTCCTTTATAATTTAAGATTTCTCTGTGTAAAATCTACATGGATTGAAACACTAAACCATCTAAAACGGGGACGTTTCTCTTCCCTAATCTCTTCAGATCTGCTCGGTTTAACAAGAATTAAGATGAGCCAACAGCTCATTTTGACTTACAGCCTTATTTTAAGCTAATAGAACGCGACAAAGTTTTGTCTTAAGACTGCGGCCTTGGTACCGATGAGGCATTTTCACACTGAGCGCCACCGCAGGCCTCTCTCTCGTTTTCTGTCATTGCTTGCCGTTTTTAGGACTATTTTTTATTTTAGTCATGATTCCTGGTAATGAGTGTGAAGATCTGATTAAAAATGAAGAGAAATCTGAACCAACTTTACGGTTAATCATTCATTTTTAACACAACATGACTTAAATGTGGATTGGCTTCACTGAAAAGTAGATTATTTGTTGAAATGGAGACAAAATAGTTGGAAATTTGGCTATAAATCTGACAAAATAGTAGATTTTGATCCAATGCATGTGTATATATATATTTTTATAAACAAATGGATAAAAGTAAATGAGTTTTCTCTCTGTCACCCAGACCTGATGAGATGAAAACATACGGAGACAACTGGACCACGCTTTGAAAAAAGCTGTTTATTTTCCACTTAACACCTCCATGAAGACAGTTTGTTCAAGATACATCACATTCTAAAGTGCACGAATACTGTACAATGAAATTTTTTTAAATACGAAGGGAGAAAGGGGGAAAAAAACAAACAAACCTCACAGTCATTAAAAAAAACTAAATAATAATAATAATAATGCATAAAAGTGATGATCAATGGGGGCATGCTTATCTTAGAAACAATCACTATACACGTTTCTGCTCAGGTATGTGAGAGGTGCTGGCCTGGGAAAATAACCTTGTGCAGCTTGCTTCGGGGAGGGGGGGGGGGGCGGGACACTAAGCTTTGGCACCTTTAGAGATAAGAGAAAAAAAAAGACACTGGAGAGCAAAACCAAAAAAAGAAAGAAAAAAGGTTGATGCTTGGTTTGATAAATAGAGTCTTAGGGGCTGGTGTAGAATGCATAATAGCCCATGCCTTTTGGGTTGTCCTTGTTGTACTCCTCTGTGGTCAAGTCCTCACATTTGATGGTGGGGGAGTTTTCTGTGCTCGAGCCCCCAGGGGACATCCTGCGCCTCTTGCACACCACGGAGTAAACGCCAGAATCAGTAGAGTCCACCGATTTCAGCGAGTGGGACGTCTCAATCCACGTGGAGGCCGGGGGCGCGCTCTCCTCGGGCAGCTTGTCTTTTGTAACCCCCAGCTGGTCCTCCGGGAAGGCCGGAGGGCTCGGGCGCGGGGACCAGGGAAGGCCCGTGGTCATCTTGCGTTGATAAGGGCTTCTGGTGCCCCAGCCCGCCGCCATGGAGGCGAAGGCCGAGTCCGGGTAGTAGCTGAGCGCGTGAGACGTCTGAAGGGACAGGGGCTTGATGCCGTAAGACAGCAGGCTACTGGTGGAGTAGTCGTTCTCGTATGACAGATCCAGCTTGTTGGAGCCCGGCTGCTGGACAGGGGGGACGAACCATCGCTGGGCGGACGCGGCGGCGCCGGCATCCTCGTTCTGTGGAGAGAGAAGGCTGTTGGTTTGAGGAACAGCCCGCTCACTGGTGTAGAAACGGTTCTGAGGCAGGTTGTTGACAAACTGGTCCTGAAAGAAAGGCTGCATGGCGTAGCGGGCCCCCGGCACAATCTGAGTGGACCGAGGAGAGTCCGTGGGAGACGGGGTCAGCCTGTCGCCCTCCGGAGCCGTGTACATCCTGTGCAAGAAGACACTAAATGTTACACTCAGTATGCATCGACGGGTTCAGAGAGGTGAAAGATGAAGAGGAAATAAGACACGTACGAGTCATAATTGTCCCGGAAGCCTTTTGCAAAAGGGTTGTGATCGATCTTCAGCTGCGTGATCTGAAACACAAAAGGAAATCCTGCATGAGCGAAGCATCGAGAGGCGAGGAAATGCCACGAAGGAGCAAAAAAAATGAAGATTATCTCTGATACACAAGGTGTAACCACACAGAAGCATCTGACTGAGGGGCTCACGTCTGTGTTCTGGTAGGCGGTGACGGCTATAAACTGGTTCTCCGGGAAGGTGAAGGTCTGAGTTCTGGCTTCGTTGGTCATGTCCTCCACCCCGTCTTCCGTCACCTCCACAATGTGCAGCCGCGGCTGGTATTTATGAAGCGACTGCAGGACGATCATCTGCAGAGGAGGAAGGTGTGAGGAGAGCCTCTGCAACTTTTATCACAATAAAACTGCTGCTGCTTTTAAAAAAAACAAACGACAACAAAAAAACAAACATCACCTGTGTGTTGTTGTTGTTGGCTCCTTTATTGTTGGTCAGCTTCAACTTGCCAAAGGAGATTTCTTGCCTCATCCAGTGAGCGCCGGTGTTTGGAGATTCAGGATGAACGTACATTTTGTTACCTAAAACGAATAAATGAAATATTCAACCAACAGAGAGAGAGTTTTGCATTTTTTAACTTTGGGTTCTTTCTTTTTTCTTTCATGATAATAAATCTCGTCCCCTCTATTTTAATTATATTAAGGCTTTCATGGGATAATTTTGTGTATATATATATAAACATAAAAATAATAAGATGATAAAGATAATTTCAATTTAAAAAGAAAAACCTTGATTTTTTTTTTGTTTTTTGTTGTTTTTATTTCTGAAGATTTCGTTAATAAATATTATTTGGTAGTAGATTACAGTGAGGATCAGAAAAAATATTGGAATCATCTTGTTTTGATTTCAGATATTCTGATAAAAAAAAGGTTTTATTTCAACTTTTCCTTAAATTATCAACGACACAATTATTTTTATGAAGGTATTTAAATTCAGATTAAAGTCATTTACATTATTTTGAATGTACATTATTTCCCCGTGAGGCTCACTTTTTGCAATAAAACCAACCTTTGCATGAAAAATGTCTTAATTTCTAAAATCAACTTCAACACATTTTATTCTTAAACCATAAATCTGTCAGAATAAATATTCGAACAACTTCTACTCATTTCTTAACGTTTAAAACAGCTTGGAGAATGATCAAAGAATGGATAAATCTCCCTGCCTCACCTTGCATATTATTGTCTGCTTTTCCACAGGTGACCCATTTCCCTCCCTGGAAGCGCCAGTGGTTCGGGTCGGCCAGAACTACTTCTACAAAGACGTTGTAATGGGCCGTGAGGTTCAGGCCGGTGATGTTGAAGCTGAGGAAAGGGAACATCCGTCTGGGGAGAAAAAAAAAGAAAATGGGAATAATTCAACAACAGCTGTGCTGCAAAAATTTACAAAATAAAAAAAAAGCCTAAAGAGATTTTTTTAAAGTCTGAATTTCTTCATTTGACAGGATCTTAGAATTAAAACAAAAGCAAAAATCCTCCTCAAATCCAGCCTGTCGTGCTTTTACAATTTAGTAGCAACGAAATTTTTGCAAGTTGCATCTCCAGAACCATCCAGCACGCGTAAAATTTACTGTTGAAAATTTTTTAAAAAAGATGATTTTACAGGCGAGAAAATAAATAAATAAATAAATAAAACAAACGGTTAAATTTATATTTAAGAAAAACGGATTTCTTTTTGAATATTATGGCTCTGAGTGATGCTGGTTTTATTGGACCTTCGGTGCCTCTACTCACCTGCCCTGTTTGGTGATGATCATCTCGGTCTGGTGCCGGTGGAACTTGAGCCACAGAGGTCGGTTGCACAGATAAACCTGAGCCCGGGATCCGGCCACAGATCCCGGCAGAGACATGGAGCCAATGCCGGTCCCCGTCCCGGGATAGGACGGGTACAAGCAGCCCGGACCCTGACTGAACTGGTACCCTCCGCCGCCGAACTGGCTCCGGCCGGTGCACACGGAGGAGGAGGAGAAGCCCGCAGCTGGCAGGACGGATCCGTAATGAAGGGAGGCGGGGTACCTGGAGCTGCCGGTGCCGGTGTACACCGAGCCGGTCTGTCCCGCGTACGGAAAGAGGGAACAGGGGCTCGCCATGTCGGAACCCGCCTGGGAGGAGGAGATGAAGTATCTGTCAGAACCAAGTTCATCGATGTTGTACCGCCGACCGCTCGTCAGCTCGTCCTCACCGAGAACCGGGGAGCCCTTCCTCCCGTCCGGCCCGGATTTAGTGAAAGCGTCCCCCTCTCCCTCACCCAGCATCCCGGTCCCCGGCCCGCTCAGGTAGGACTTCTTGGAGGCGCTGCTGGACTCCGGTTCTGCCCGGTCCACTTCTTGGTAGTCTAGCTGCGACGGCGGCCTCGGGCTGTTGTTGGCACTGTCCGAGGAGGAGAGGTTGTAGAAGGTCTTGGTTAGGTTGACGCTGGCGCTGGGCAGGAGGTTCTCCAACTGCATTGTTTGGGTTTTTTTGTAGTGAAGAAGAAGAGCTGGAGCTGAAGGAGATGAGATCTCATCCAAGGAGGAGCACCGGCGCCCTGGTTCTGTCTGGACCTGCACACCTCCCTCCCTGGCGGATGATGGAAGGAGGGTCTCCTCAGATCGGATTATGGGCTGGACAGGAGTTAGTCTGTGGTTCTTATAGGACGTAGTTCTCCACACGCCCAAGTGGCTGTAAGAGACAGAGGAGGAGCTTTTGGAGGAGCAGCAGTCCTCCGCGCGGCCACGCCACTTTAATTCAATTACAAAGAACCATAGAGAGATTATTGTGTGTTTACAAGCCTGGATAAGCAGGTAGAAGTAAGAATTTAAAGATGGGGAAAGACGTTTTCTTACCATACCCCTCACACACATTTTCTTTCAAATAAATCTTTTAAGCTATAAATGGAGCATTTATTTCTAAGAAACCACGAAAAATCCCTTCACATTCAGAACCGCCACGACTAAATACAAATGACTCACTCCTCAACAGATCTGGGTTCCCCCACTGCACACACACACACACACACACACACGAAATCACACTTCAATCTAGTCTCAATCACAGGTTGCATTATCAGGTCATATATACAGGAAGAAAAAGAAAAAATCAAACCTCCTCTCACTCCTGAGATCCCATGTGAGCCTTGTTTCCAATAATTGGCCTCCTCCTCCGCCAGCACCTCCGGTTTGGTTCTGATGAACACAAGCACGGAGGGTGAAGATGGGGGAAAAAAGCATTAAAAATAAACACGTAATCGTTTCATTTTTATTTTATTTATCTCATCTTATTAAGATTTTATTCATCTTATTCAACGAAAAGTAGGTGGATTGTCGCAAATCCGTTTATTTTATTTTATTTTATTTGATTGTTGTTGCAAGGATTTCATCACCCTTCAGAAAGCGAAAATAAAAGTAAATGTCAGAGTTATCGTTTGTCTGGATGTCGTTTTTAATCTAGACTTTAATTATTGACTGATTATCTGTTCACCAAGATGCGTGAAAAAAAAGATTCGAATTTATCGATATGTTAGAATAAATAATAACATGAGATAAAGATATATTTGGGTTTTTTTAAACGACTTTAGAGCTTATACTGTAATTAACCTTTAATAAGATGAATCTTAGTGAGAATATTATCGGTGTATACCAATTAAATATTGCAAGCTGCGTATTTATATATAAGATAAATGTATTTTATTGAATTTCTTTTTGCATTTAGACCTCCTATTTTAAATGGAAAAATATTCCAGCCGTAATATAATTCACATACAGGATTGAAAAGCTCAGGCAGGGCATCCTAAACGGAGAGAGAGGAAGCAGGAAAACAATCATTTAAATAAAAAAAAAAACAGGCTTCTCACAGTTAATTATTCGGGAAATTAAGAAGAAGAAAAAATGTGGCTGTTTATTGAATGCTAAAGCATTGCCCATGTTTATTTGTTGAGGCCTGCGCGCGCCTCTGAGAGATTTAAAGGAGCAAACCAGAAATGATAATTGCCCCTCTGCTTAAACCTAATGATGGCGGTGTTTCCTCGCAGTGGAAACTGGACAGCGCCCTCTAGCGACCGATGCGGATAACCCTGACTGGCCTTCATTAAAGCATCTGCAGGAGATCCTGGTGGTTAAACTCTGGCTTTTTACACTTGCATGTTGCTTTGCATCATCTTGGACTGCGGTGAACTCAGCGTGTGTTTGTGTGTGTGTGTGTGTGTGCGCTGTTTGGCCTATGGTGAGTCTCAAAGTAAGCTTGAGGGGGTATTATGGGGTGAGATGAATTTGGGGAAAATGGGGATACAAATCTGTGAAAAGCTGAGGGAGCGTCTCGGCTGGAGGCAGATTGGCTGGTGTCATAAATGGGACAGTGGAGCTGGCTATTGTGCCATCAGGGGACCGGGGCTACATGTACACAGCTCACAACCTGTCAATCAAAAACTGGAGCCTTCCCAGAGTGCTGCTGGGAGACAACAGCACCAAACATCTGACAATTCAAATGAAGCTTTTTTTCTTCTTCTTCCTCTAATTCTAACTCAAACCTGGTTTCTATTATTTTCTCATGACCTGTGTCTCACTTCTCTGCAGCTCAACCAATCCTGATTGGCACCGGTTCGCCTCTGCCTCTCAACTCCGGCAAACAGACGCAGAAAATACTTTATTAATCCTGTTTTTTTTGTCACATTTAGCTCCTAATGTTAAATCTTCATCTAAAATGTTGAATCTAAATGTTTAAAAAAATATGCAAATTTACGCTGACGTCGGCGGAAGCACCAAAATAACACATTTAATGATAATATCTTTTACTTTTAGAGAGTTTTTTCATAAATACTCAGTTGCTTTACAGGTAAATAAAAAAAATCAGATATCAGAAACATAAACAGTCCAAACAACAAGAACAGCAATAAAAATCACACATGGATTGAATTTTAAAAGAAGATCCGAACAGGGGGGTGGGTTGGTTCAGTGCTGTCTCTGATGTGTCTGGGTATAGAGGGCGGCCATTGAGAAGTTTCTCTCAGCCCTGGTCCGGTGTTTGGTCCTGAGTGGTGGAGAGAGGAGGTTGGCATCAGAAGAGCGGTGAAGGAGGTCCGTGAGGTAGGAGGGGGCGGGTCATGGAGGGCTCTGTGGGTGAGGAGAAGCAGTTTGAGCTGGATACACTGTGGGACAGGAAGCCAGTGGAGGTTCTGGAGGACAGGGGTGATGTGGTCCCGGGAGCGAGTGTGGGTGAGGAGACGAGCAGCAGAGTTCTGGATGTGATGGAGGCGTGGATCAGAGTCTCTACAGCAGTGAAGGAGAGTGATGGACGCGGCCGGGTGATGTTCCGAGATGGAAGGAGGCGGATCCGGTGATTTGATTGATGTGCTGTTGTAAGGAGAGGTTACTGTCCAAGATGACTCCAAAGTTGCGGCGGCGAGGGGAAGCTGTCGTTGAGGAGTTGTCGATGGTGAAGGAGACGTTAGGAGTGTTTTTTCTTGAGGGAACAGGGACCAATGATTTTCACGTCAGAATTCTCACAGCTGAGTTTTAGGAAGTTGGTGGGCCTCCATGCTTTTATTTCAGTGAGGCGGTTTGTGATAGTGGGAGGGGCTGCAGTGGTGACGGATTTAGGGGATATGTAGAGGTGGGTGTCATCGGCGTTACTGTGGAAGTGGCGACCATGACGCCGGATTATATAGCCAAAGGGGGAAGGCGGTTTTTAAACCCTCTTGGTTCAAGCGGGGCCACGTTTACAGCGAATAGAAGTGGTTTTCCTCATCAAGCTTTTATTTTGGTACCTCCACTGACGTCAGTGTAGACTTTCATATTATTCTAAACATTTAGGTCCAACATTTAATCTTAACATTTAGATTTAACATTTAAATATAACATCTAGATTTGAATTCAACTTATAGATATAACACTTTGATTAAGATTCAAATTATATACATAACATTTAGATTTAGAGTTAACATTTAGATTTAGATTTAACATATAAATATAACATCTAGCTATAGATTGAACATTTACATATATAATTGGATTTAGATATACATTAAAAATAAATATAAAATGTAGACATAGATTTAACATTTATATATAACATTTACCTTTTAGAGTTTAACATATAGATATAACATTTAGATATAGATTTAACATTTAGATTTAGAATTTAAAATATGGATATAACATTTAAATATAGATTGAACATTTAGATTCAGATTTAACATTTAGATATAACATTTGGATTTAGTTTAAACATAAAAATATCTTTTATATTAGATTCAATATTTAGATATAAAATTTAGATTTGGATTCAACATTTAGGTGTAACATTTATATATAGATTTAACATTTAGATGTAACATTTATATATAGATTTAACATTTAGAGGTAAAATTTACATTTAGATTCAACATTTGGAGCTGAATGTGGCATAAACATGAAGTAAAATCAGCATGTGCTTCTTTTAAACACGCCTCATATCATGAAGGGATCCGATCCAGGATAAGTCATTAGATACTTTCGCTCTTCCTGCCTGTTTTTGTATTTCTGACAAACACGCCGCCGCGGAGGTGATGCTCTCTTGACTCCGCGTTGCTGCCTCCTGCTTGTCATTTATAGTTGGGGGGTAAATATAGCTTCTCTCTGCATCAGAACCCGAGTCAAGCGTTTCACACCTGAGTTGTCATCACCTGGCGGGTGCACACACTTGCATATTTGATGGACTCCTGCATGATCAGCAAACGACGGATAAATAATGTGAAGGGAGTTTTGCTTTTTTTTATGTACATTTTTTTTTTTGTTAGGGGGGGGGGCACGCTGAGTTTCTCCACCTCCAGTCCGGCCTCTGCGATCCTTCACAGTCTCACCAAGTGAAAACCTTCTTTACGGCTATGTTTCACAGACGATTACAAGCCCATTGAGAGAGAATCTTGGTAGAAGACACATAATGCTGTTGTTTTACTGGCCGGGCTCTCAAAGCATGTTGGTTTTCCAGAATGACCCTAAAGACTCGGTTTGAAAGCCAGAGACAAAATAAAGGTGATTTACAGGCCACCTATAAATAAACTAATTCCAAATGAGGTGGATGTTTAGGTCCCACTCATAAAGGAGCTTCCACTTGTGACCTGTCAGCATGTTTCTTGACCACCTATAAAAGTCCAAGTGTGTCTGAGATGACCCTCTTTGGCCCCGGGCCTGGGCCAGCGCGACAGGGGAAGGGAAGTTTCACCATATTGTTGTCAGAGTAGATCATCAACAGAGCACATGAAAGGAATACATTCCAGGTTTTATGGGCCGAGGTGGCTGCTGAAGCCTTTGCTCTGCAGTGAATTCATGTACCCCATTGCAAGGATTAATAACGCAAGTCTCATTAGAGATCCTCGCCACCGAGACCCCTGGAGGGAGGGGTGCTGGGAAAAGAAGTGAGTGCAATGTGCGCCATGTCAGCGCCGGGCTCCTCCGCAAATCATCATCCTCAGGAACATTTTTATTGGAAAGAATTTATTCCTCAGCTTTATCAAAGATGTCCCTCAGTATATTTTCCAGTGTGTGGTGATTGCTCACATTTAATCAAAGCGGGGGGCTCCGAGGCGGCCGAGCTTATGTTACAGACATGCTGCTGTTTTCAAAGATATGAAGGTGACAGCTTTCATGAATTTCCAGTCGGGTGCATATTGCTTTCATCAATTGTTTTCACTTTCTCCTGTCTCCGCCGCGTCCGTCCGGGTTGTCCCTCTCTGAGGCTCAAAGTGGATTTGTGTATAGGAAGAGCCTCGGACTTTAGTCGGCGTACTGTGTTCTGATTTATATCCAGGTATGTAAAGCACATTCATGTCTTTCCAGCGAAGCAAATTATCATGAAATGTGAATTTTCCCCGTCTGCAAGCAGCCAGTAGAGAAAGACCAGTGGGAATTCTCTCTCTCTCTCTCTCTCTCTCTCTCTCTCTCTCTCTCTCTCTCTCCCCCTCTCTCTCTATAGACAGCACATTTGAATTGCTCACAATATATTCAAATAAAGCAGATTGCATGAGAGCATTGGACGCTTCTTTGCTCCACCTCCACAGATCCGTGTCAGAATGTAGCTGCATGCATGAGTGTGTTTGTGAATCCGGGGCCTGCAGAAAAAGCCGTGGATTATTTGCGGAGTCGTACCTGGGGAGATGCGAGTGCAATGCTGGTGCGGTGCGCAGGTTTTCAGGGGTCTATGATAATCCACTGTGTTAAGACAAATCTTGGAGAAATAAGGTGTACTGGCTGCATTGAGGGGAAATAGGATTGAAGCTGCACTCACTGTGTTTCATTCCCAACGGTATGATAACATGATTTTTGGATTACTGCATTATGGGAAGTGTCACCCGAGGTCTGTGGGGACAGCAGCGGGGACACAGTAGGAGGCTTTTTGTTGACTTTTCATGCTCTCTCACAAATACACACTAATATGTTCTCTTAAACATCCTGAGACACTAGTTCTTATTGAACACCGGTTTATAATACGACCCAGTTTCAGCATGAATATGTAAAGTAGTAAGGGGCCAAGAGCAGAGCCCTGTGGGACACCAAAGGTCAAAGTGGCCACTTGAAGAGGCTATTGAGAAAGTCTTATTCCATATTTGTTTTTACATATTCATGTATGTGAGAGTTTATGACACAGAATTATGTAATTTGATACAACCAACAAAAGTCTTATAAGGGTCAAATAGTTTTCAAAAAACATGATTTACCAAAATGTTGAGCCAAGAATATTTCCCATGAAACACAAAATTAAATTAAATTAAATAATTATTATAAATCAGATGTTTTTTTTATGGTTATAGAAGATAGTCGACCAAACAATTTGTCAAATAATGATAGATTTTAAGTGTCTAATGTATTAAATGAATACCCCAAAGAAATAATATATGTAAAGAAATCATCTTTCTTAGTAGTGAAGTTAAAACGTTAAGTTATTTTGATGCTGATAAGACTTTATAAAGTCCAGTTTAATCAAGTTTCCCAGATTTCGAGGAAAAAACAAAAAAATGTATCAAAAAAATTTTTTTTGACACATCTAGCTTTTTACTTTAAATCATTCCTTTTACACTTTCCCTCTCGACCACGAAGCCAGCGACGACCAAAGTGGATGAGAGTCCGCTGGCCTGAATCTCACCTCACCCCCTTTTTAGCATCAACCTTTGTTGACCCACTTCTCCCGGGCCGTCCTGCTGGAACACGGGCAGAATTGACCTGAGGGACCGAAGCAAAATGGCAGGTGCTAAAAGTTTGACAGTGGAGACTGGATATATGTTTTCCCCGGAACGTGAGGTGTAGGGCAGGGTGGCGGCGTCGTATCGACTTGGAATGAAGCCTCCCAGACAACATGTCCTCTTAAACAGACACATCCTCTCCGCCGGCGAGAGCTGGGCTGAGCCAGAGCGGGGTGGCTCTACACCCGGAGCGGTCCACCGACCGAACCCGGCCACCCGGCTCCAGAATTCCCCACCCAGCTCACCCCTGCTTCCCTGTCCTTTCCCAAAGCACTATTACTTCCAAACAAGCTGAGCTTTTATCACATCTCTAACCCTGTCTCAGAAACTGCATTTCAGGAGGACCCCTTTATTATTTTTTCCCCTCCTCTTCCTCCTCCTCCTCATCCTCCCCCTCTTTTTTTTTTTTTTTTTTTACAGGGCACACTAACAGATTTACACCACAGGAGTATTCTGCTGCTGCTACCGCCTCAGTGTGGTTAAATCAGTGAGTCAGAAGTGAGAATGTAGAGTTTTAACACTTCTGGCTCGCCGGTATGAAAGCTTCTAGAGCGACGTTGAGGGGAAGCCCTGACTGACTTACCGTCTTCCGTCCAGACGCACATGCTAGTGGGAGGGGGGTCATGTGGACATGATTAATGGTTTAAGGTTGACCCCCCCGATGAAGCGGGAATGTTGCCTTGGCATCTTCAGCCTCCTCTGGGGAGTAGGCGCTACATTCACAGTGCTGGGAGGCCTTCAGATGCCCCCCGTCTGCACACAAAAATCATCATCACAGCCCCCGTTTTTAAAGACCACATGTCTGTCAATACTGGACACAATTATCTCAATATTATTTCTTTTCAATGCTCGCTGCAATCAAATAGCATTTAGGCATGAACTAGCTGATAGAAAGCCAGATTCCTCGTTGAAGCGGCTTCTATTTCTGCGGTAAAGAACCGAATCCAGCAGCCGCTCGGTATAATTAGAGACCACAGAATGCTTTTGTATTAAAACATTTACAGCAATTTGGCAGCTGTGTAATTTAGATGTACTGGATCACATACGTGGAAACACACATGCATGCTCACACACGCACACACACACACGCACACACACACACACACACACACACACACACACACACACACACACACACACACACACACAGGGACCTCAGAGCAGTGGACACCTTCAATATTGAACCCAGAACAAGGCCTGGTCTGTATTTACATGTAAATGCTCTACAACAATCTGCGGCCCCTTTCGTCTGCTCCGTCCCTCCAGCCGTCTGGGCTCGGTGTAAGAGAGCTGCTAGTCAGATGGGAGGGGGACCACATCAGATGGGCTCCCGTGGTTGTGGAGCCAAACGCTCCAAAGAGAGAGGGAAGAGGCTGCCTATGCCTGGCAGCCCCTGAGACAGCAGGGACACCCACATATCGTGGAAGCGGTCCACGCTCTGGTACATGCCTGTGAGCCGAGATGCAGGGATGAACGTAAAAAGGTCCCGCTGAATCCTCCAGACCGTTTAAAGGGAGCTTCACTCCGGTTGTCTGAGAGAACAGGAGGTGGAGGTTTTACTATAAGAAGTCTGAGGAGCTGGTGTCTTCCTCCTTGGTGGAGGTGTCATTTTTGACAAGTATATATGTGGATGTGGAGGGGTGGGTGTCAGTGAAACAGAACAGCAGTGAGTGTGCATATCCAAGTCACATGGTGGAAGGAAGGAGCCCGCCTGGATTTTTTCCTCGTCATCGTCTGTTGGGTGTTTGTGTGTCCTTCTGTGCTGGCGGGTCAGACATGGTGGAGGTCTAGCCACATGGACCGACCGTTCCGACGCTTGTTGTGAGGTTCTTCTGATGGTCGCGGACCTCGATAGGCGTACCAGCCGGAGCTGGTTGGACCCAGACCAGCCGTCAATGGTCCAGACTTTGTTTGAGAAGATTCGGTTTATGTGGAGCCGCAGAAAACAACAGACATTCCGTTCTTTTTCTTTTCTTTTTGTTTTTTCAAGTGTGTGGGCACGCAAGATGAAAGGAATAGAAATCCTGTGTCTGGAGGAGTTAAAGAAGCGGCAATGGGCTTGAAACATTTAAAAAGTGGGTTTTCGTTTGAGTTTCAGGTATGCGATGATTCAGTCACCATGAATCACAGTAATAAACAATCACAGCACACGCCTCACTGATCGACGTCAAAGAACCTGTTTCCTGTTTTTGGGCTGGATGGTAACTGAAATCATCAGGAAGCATGACGACTGTGAATGTGGCATTAACGTAATAATAATAATGTATACATAACATCAATACATGAATACAGATACGCTAAATATAATTACATTATTAATAATAATAATAATGAATAAATAAATAAATAATCATAATGTTGACAATCATGATGATAATTCAAAAATAAATAAATAATCATAATGATGACGATAATTATAATAAATCAAAGTAAATAAATAAATACTCATAATGATGATGATAATAATAACAATAACAATAATATTATTAATATTAATAATAGATAATGATAATAATAATAATAAATAATCATAATGATGATGATAATAATAATATTATTATTAATAATAATAAATAATCATAATTCTAATAATAATAATATTAATAAATAATGATAATGTGATGATGATGATGATAATAAATAATGATGATGGTGATGATGACTATAATATCAATGATGATGATAATAATAATAATGATAATGATAACGATAATAATAATAATAATAATAATAATAAATAATGATGATGGTGATGATGACAATAATAATAATAATTATAATGATAATAATTATAACAAATACTTTATTCTATCACTGATTCACACAATTACAACATTGTGAAATATATTCTCCGTATTGGACCCATCTCCCAGGGAGCCGCCCCTGTGAAGCACCCGGGCATCAAATCCTGTTTCAGAGACCCTAAGACTTGTTGGCTGGGATTGAACCAATAACCTTCTGATTGTAGGACGACTACTCCACCCAATGACCTACAATCACCCCATATACAGAAACTATTTTAAGCATATCGGACAGGAAACACTCAACCTTTTGTTCTGGTGGATGCTTGAATTTGTCTCTCTGGTAACAGAACCATGTCACGGTTCTGTTCTTGATCTGTTGTTTACTTCGTAGTTATATTTGGATTGTCAGATTCTTTTACTAAACCTCATATATTTTTGTTTTCATGATATTTTTGTCTTCTGTTTTTTGCTTTTGGGGCCTAACACTTTGGACTAAACATAACATCTCACTTGCAAAGTTGATCATGAAAATTTATACTCCTTAATACCGAAAAGGTTAAAAAATCGTGAGATGTCAGCCTGGACCTGTGACGGAACAAAGGTCCAGATCAGATTTCTCCTCCAAGTGACAGATGGGTTGAATCAGAGTGAAATGTGGAGTTTGTGTAGCTGGTCAGATTATTTATTTTTTCCAGGTCGGTTGGTCAGTCAGCCCTGCTTTTTCTTTTACCTAGCTTAGCTAATAGGCTACTGGTTTTTCTTACATTTTTACCGTAAAACTTCTGTTAGTTTCTTCATCCAAATAGAATCTGAAAGAAAAAAGTCCACCAAAACCCTGAGATGAAGATGCGATAAATACAAGGGAGTAGAAAGTGCAACATTCCTATCGTCGCTAAGTCGCTGTATGTATGTAAACATCGGGTCGGAAAAGGTCACAAGTCACGTAAACAAGCAACCGACTTCAATAACTTATTAAACGACTTTAGTAATTTCTCTGTCTTGTCCTGGCACAGCTAACTAGCTCAACTTCATCAGTCTCAGCAGTGTCATCAGCCACTGCCACCAGTATCTAGACTCCAAGGGTTGATATACATTTCTGCTAGATAACTGTCAATCACAGACTCCTTGCAGAGTCTCAACGCCAAAGACTTTCTGACCGACAAATACTTACATGTCCTCTGTCGTAATAATAATTCTATTTTCTCTTCATTCTCCCTCCTTCGTAAAATTAATCTGAGCTTAACAATTCTGGGGGTTTTTTCTTATTATATTCCTTAACAAAACTAATATTTATTGACTTGTTTGATACCGGCTGTAGGATTTTAAGCACACAAATGGATTAATATATTTCTGTATGTTTGCTCTATAAGTGTGAATCAGCATGGAGTCATTTTTTAAAAGATATTTTTGTCATTTCATCATCAATTTGACGGTAGAGACTGGCCAAACAGGAAGTGAGGACACAGTGTTTGAATTCATGAAGTTCTGTAAAAACTTCATAAATTCCTCTTCTATTCTATTTAAATGAGTGAAGCCACAAACATTTTCACATCTTTTCTAAATTCAAGGCTGTAGATTTTTCGCTGATTTTTGCTTGAAGCAGGGCGGACCAGAAGATGAGCAGCGAACCACATGCTGCTGTGGTGAAAACCAAACAGCAGCTGTCCGTCTCAACTCATATGTCGAGGGGATCCCCAATGAGAAGAAACTTACACTTGAATATATGATTCTGCAGAGGCCACACCAGCCTTATGCCTCCCACCTCTGGGAAAATGTCCCCCACCTCCTCAGAACGAAGAGTGATCACACCTTTTGTGCAGAGGCAGACAAAAGGTGGGCCCGAGGCAGACATGGTGGTGTTGTGGCTGTGTGAGTACACCAGTGTGTGTGTGTTTGTGTGTGCGTGTGTGTTTGAGAGAACGGCTATGGCTGTGTGGGGGATAGTACGACATGCTAAACCAATGTGGGAGGTGTGAAGACGGAGGATCTGCGGCAGTCAAAATGAACAAAGAAGAAAACTGCTTTGTTTTTGTGTCTTGTGAAAGATCTAATACTTTTTCAAATCAATAACCGTCGGTCGTCTCATGTCAGAAGGCTGCACTATTGGAAGCAGCAAATGTCGATCTTGTGAGAACTTCTTTTGCGGCGGGAGCTGTCGTCTGTGTGGGTGTTGGGTAGAAGCGCTGGGTCTATCTCACCTCTGGTTACTTCTGCCAGACGCCAAGAGCTCCGAGGATGTGGGTGGGTGATCTCAAGTCACATAGTTACTTTCAACCATCTCAGAGTTGTTCCATCTCAGAGATGGAAGCGGAGGTAGCAGCAGAGGTGAACCGCTGTATAACACCAGGCAGAAAGGCATGATGGGGGGGGGAGGGGTGCGGCCTACGTTAGAAGATTAACGGCACGTATCTGAGGCATTGTAGATGATGTCTGGGGGAAAAACATGGCGTCTCGCGTCAGATGTTGAAATACGTCCTAAATTCTGCAGGTCTAGGTCAGGGGGCTGTAAGTACCATAACGGTTCTGAGGGAGGGATGGAGTGAGGTGGGGCAGGATGTCTACAGGGAGGGAAGGAGGCAGTGTGTGTTTGTAGAAGGCGCAACTACACTTCTGTGAAAAAGTATTGGATCCTCCTCCTGGTGAGGACCGTCCAGTTCACTCGCTGAAATCAACTCCATGGGTGATGGACGGCTGCTGGTTCTGGAGTGATGGTCCACTCTCAGCCCACGATCCCAGGAAGCTGTCAGGTCCGGGTGGGGATAGGGCGTTCTGAAGCTAATGCCGCCAGCCTCCTTCCATGTCCTCCAGGCTGCCAGAGGATTCTACATGGAAGCGTTTCATGAATCTTCATGTTTGGAGTTTGGAGCTCAGGTGCTTCTCTGGTTCTAAATAATAAGTCTGATCCTCCGTTTGTAAAAACAAATTAACATTAAATGGGAAATCCCTCTGCAGACGTCTGTACAAACATGGCGGCCACCATATGGGTCCGCTCCTTGGAGATAAAAATAACTTTTTCCAAACGAATTTTTAAAAAATGCTTTTACTTTCAGCGTAAAAGACACGTACGAAAAAACATAGTTATAAGTATAATAATCCAATTATTCAAAGAGATAACCCCTCGACACTCGAAGTTTTATCAATCAATTCTTATTTTTTCTGGGATCATATTTTTTGTGTAGCTGTTCACATTACTTTAATACGGGCCCTGATTTGACCCGCATGCGCAAACGAACAATAACAAAGACGTCACATGTATCATGCTGTCAATACTGAAGAAAACTGGAAACCACTGAAGTTAGTTTAAACTTTTTGGTTTACATGGACAGTGTTTTTATTGATGTTTACAGTGTTTATTGTGCTGTTTATACCAATCAAGTGTTTAAAGTGATGTTAGTAGTGTTTATAGTGATGTTAATAGTGTTTATAGTGATGTTTATAGTGTTTATCATGTTTATATTGTTTATAGTGATGTTTATAATGTTTATCATGATGTTTATAATGAGGTTTATAATGTTTATCATGATGTTTATAATGATGTTTATAGTGATGTTTATTGTGTTTATAGTGATGTTTATAGTGTTTATAGTGATGTTTATTTTGTTCATCATGATGTTTATATTGTTTATAGTGATGTTTATAATGTTTATCATGATGTTTATAATGAGGTTTATAATGTTTATAATGATGTTTATAATGATGTTTATAGTGATGTTTATTGGGTTTACAGTGACGTTTATTGTATTTATAGTGATGTTTATTGTGTTATCTGTGAAGTTTATTGTCTTTATAGTGATGTTTATAGTGTTTATCGTGATGTTTATATTGTTTATAGTGATGTTTATAATGTTTATCATGATGTTTATAATGATGTTTATAGTGATTTTTATGGTGTTTATAGTGATGTTTATAGTGTTTATAGTGATGTTTATAATGATGTTCATAATGATGTTCATAATGATGTTCATAATGATGTTTATAGTGATGTTTATTTTGTTTATCATGATGTTTATTGTTTATAGTGATGTTTATTGGGTTTATAGTGATGTTTACAATGTTTATAGAGTTGTTTATAATGTTTATCAAGATGTTTATATTGTTTATAGTGGTGTTTATTGTGTTAATAGTGATGTTTATTGTATTTATAGTGATGTTTACTGTATTTATAGTTATGTTTATAGTGTTTATCATGATTTTTATATTGTTTATAGTGATGTTTATAATGTTTATCATGATGTTTATAATGATATTTATACTGTTTATAGTAATGTTGATTGTGTTTATAGTGATGTTTATAGTGTTCATAGTGATGTTTATACTGTTTATAGTGATGTTTATTGTGTTTATAGTGATGTTTATAGTGTTTATATATGTTTATAATGATGTTTATAGTAATGTTTATTGCGTTTATAGTGATTTTTATAGTGTTTATCATGATGTTTATATTGTTTATAGTGATGTTTATAATGTTTATTATCATGTTTATAATGAGGTTTATAATGTTTATCATGATGTTTATAATGATGTTTATAGTGATGTTTATTGTGTTTATAGTGATGTTTATAGTGTTTATAGTGATGTTTATTTTGTTCATCATGATGTTTATATTGTTTATAGTGATGTTTATAATGTTTATCATGATGTTTATAATGAGGTTTATAATGTTTATCATGATGTTTATAATGATGTTTATAGTGATGTTTATTGGGTTTACAGTGACGTTTATTGTATTTATAGTGATGTTTATTGTGTTATCTGTGGAGTTTATTGTCTTTATAGTGATGTTAATAGTGTTTATCGTGATGTTTATATTGTTTATAGTGATGTTTATAATGTTTATCATGATGTTTATAATGATGTTTATAGTGATGTTTATGGTGTTTATAGTGATGTTTATAGTGTTTATAGTGATGTTTATAATGATGTTCATAATGATGTTCATAATGATGTTCATAATGATGTTTATAGTGATGTTTATTTTGTTTATCATGATGTTTATTGTTTATAGTGATGTTTATTGGGTTTATAGTGATGTTTACAATGTTTATAGAGTTGTTTATAATGTTTATCAAGATGTTTATATTGTTTATAGTGGTGTTTATTGTGTTAATTGTGATGTTTATTGTATTTATAGTGATGTTTATTGTATTTATAGTTATGTTTATAGTGTTTATCATGATTTTTATATTGTTTATAGTGATGTTTATAATGTTTATCATGATGTTTATAATGATATTTATACTGTTTATAGTAATGTTGATTGTGTTTATAGGGATGTTTATAGTGTTCATAGTGATGTTTATACTGTTTATAGTGATGTTTATTGTGTTTATAGTGATGTTTATAGTGTTTATATATGTTTATAATGATGTTTATTATGATGTTTATAATGATGTTTATTGTGTTTATAGTCATGTTTATAGGGTTTATATATGTTTATAGTAATGTTTATAGTAATGTTTATAATGATGTTTATAATGATGTTTATAATGATGTTTATAATGATGTTTATTGTGTTTATAGTCATGTTTATAGTAATGTTTATAGTAATGTTTATAATGATGTTTATAGTAATGTTTATAATGATGTTTATAATGATGTTTATAATGATGTTTATAATGATGTTTATTGTGTTTATAGTCATGTTTATAGGGTTTATATATGTTTACAGTAATGTTTATAGTAATGTTTATAATGATGTTTATAATGATGTTTATTGTGTTTATAGTCATGTTTATAGAATTTATAGTGATGTTTATAGTAATGTTTATAGTAATGTTTATAATGATGTTTATTGTGTTTATAGTGATGTTTATAGGGTTTATATATGTTTATAGTAAGGTTTATAGTAATGTTTATAATGATGATTATAGTGATGTTTATTGTGTTTATAGTCATGTTTATAGTATTTATAGTCATGTTTATAGTATTTATAGTGATGTTTATAATGATGTTTATATGTGTATATGTATATATATGTCACTGTTTGAAAAGTGTCTCCAGCCGATGCAGGTTTGTGATGTATTTCGATGGGAGATGACGTTAAAGTCACATGACTATCCGATCTGACGGTTCAGAGGTCGCATTGTAAGAAATCCGACCCGTGTCGGATTTAGGAGCACATATGGAAGTGGCTCAAATGGGATATGGAAATGATCCAGTTCCATGTGGTTGGTTCTGTCCACACCGGCATGGAAAAGTCACATAGGAGCAAAAAAAAATCAGACGTGGGCCACATTTTCCGTTCAGTGTGAACGGAGCCATGGACACCCATGTCGGATCCTTTTTTCCTCTTTTCAGAACCCACCCCGGCGCCTCAAAGGAGGTGGGACCACTTCCTCACCTAACTTAACTTTATTCCCTTTAAGGTAGATTCTCTCTTTTGTGCTCCAGCTTCTGCTGATGACCCGACATTCTCATTCAGAATTGTCGCCTCATGCAGGCTTTTAGGAAAGGATGTAAGGAAAGGATAAAAGTGTCTTGACGACCTCTAGATCACTCCTTTGAGGTCAACGCCATCTTTTCATTCATATTGCAGTTTAGGAAAACTCTAGCTGAAAAAAAACCATTCCAGTTTGCTTTACACACTTGTGGTACTGGTCTGAACCGGGTCGACGTGACCCGGCGTTTAAAACAAAGGTAATCAATCGACTCCTGCCAGTTTGCGGATCTTTGATTCTGACCGTAAACATGGTCACCAGTTGCTGCCTGCAATCTACATATGAACTAGCCTAACCACGAGTACCACTGCAGCGTGAAGTGTGTGTGTGTACATGTGTACATGTGTGTGTGTGTGTGTGTGTGTGTGTGTGTGTGTGCGTGCGTGCGCTGATGCCCGCTGGCCTTCCTCCCTGCCAAGGCCAGAAGGCATGCTCCCTGACTCCTGCCAGCTTCTCCACAGTCTGGGGCCGCTGATGTCAGAATTGCAGGAGCATGTAGGCGGCTGCCATCAGTGAGTCCTCTTCACGCCGGATTCTGGAGTTCCATCAGCCGATTGTGTAACTTGTTTCCTGTGGAACGGGCGGCGCCATGCATATCTGCAACGCTCAGGAGGAGGGGGAGGAGTGAGGGGCTCGCTTTTGGCTCCGAGTTGAGGACGAATGAGTGGACCTCCATCCACTTATTAACCGGATCTCATCCAGATTTGAAAACAAAAATCTCTGGATTTGACTGTCAGCACCTCTGAACAGCTGTCCTCCCCACGCCTGTGTTTATGGTTCGGTCCTGCCTCCTGTATAGAGCACCAGCAGGGGCGAACCATCACATTTGGTGCCCAGCGTGGGGGCGGTTGCTGAGCTGTCGAGCTCCAACTATCCCATGGAGCTTTTCTTCCCGTCTTTCCAGTAGAATTTTGACTAACCTCATTTGCATCTGCTAATTACATCCTGTTAGCATAATTCATACACATGACACCTTTTTGAAGCTAATGAATAGATACATCTCCAGACAACTCGCAAAGAGCGTTTAATGAGCCTCGACTTACTAAAAGTATGCCCGCGACTGTGAAGGAGGAAGTTGTGGCAGAAGATCACAGCCATTACGTCGTCTACTCTCAAAGTCAGGAGGGAAATGAAGTGTTGGAGCTCGATAAAGTTGCGGCATTATAAATTCATGGACCTCTTTCGAAATGAGTTTTATGTGTTTCAGATTATCCTTTTTAAAGTCTTCACCCAATACATCATCTGTGGAAAAGTTATTTCTCTGCTACTCATCCGATAGGACCTTCTCAATACCCCTTTTTACCCCCCAGGGCTCTGTCCTCGGCCCCTTCGTCTTTTCATGTAATAAACAGGCTCAGGGATTTATTCCCCTTTATACCTGCTTTCCACTCCTTGCAGTAATACAGAAAGGAAACCGCAGATGGTTGGACATGCATTATAACAGCGACAGGCTGCATTTGTGTCTATTCTCGCTAAGCTAATGCAAAAAACAGGGTATTATGAATATTCACGAGGGAAAACGGTAAATATGATTCATGGTGTGCAGCTGGGTGTGATTTGGTAGAGAATACAGCAGAGCCAGGTTGTCCAAACAGGAAGGATTGATCAGCACGTCTGAGCCGCTGATCTCCGGACCATCAGGAAGTATTCCTGGTGAACGTTCACAGCTCTCACACTGATCCCCCCCATCACACCGGGGTTCACCACAGGAAGTACGTTTCTGCTCTATCACACACATTCGCTGCCGGGATCAGATTTTGCCGCTAACGTTTGCTGAAATGATGGATATCTTTAGAAGAATAGCGAACTGTGACGACCCTTCTCTTTTTTCTGTCAGCTCACATAATCCCTTTTGCCGCCACAAATTTGGAAACATTCGGCCAACGTGAGGTTTAAAAGAAAAAATGACAATATGAAAATATTAACGATTTAATGTGGAAAAAATGTATTTTGTTGCTTAAATTTGTAAAACGCCAACAAAACCTAATAAAGTTATTCTGCTTCCTTTTTTATCTCGCAAATAATGATTCATTTTACTTTAAAAGTTGAATTCATCCCCGAATTGTGTTTTTGATGACATCATCTCATCGTGTTCTGAATAAAATATAAGGTAAATATGCTTTATGTAAAGATTTTTTGTAATCGTTAATAAACTGTGATACAGATTATAAGTTATTAGGAATAAATCTGCCTATTAAAGGAGTTTTATGATTAATGCACCAAAAGTGTGACCTTTGAACCCCACCAAGAACGAAACTATATATTATACACAAAAATGATTCTTTACATATTTTGTTTCTCTTAAGGCATTTATTCATTTAATATCTTTATACCTTTAAATTTACCACAGAATAATAAATCGTTTAGTCGAGCATGTTTGTCAACATAAAAAAAAAAGGTGATTTATCAAAATTATTTCATGATGCTTCATAGAAAGTAATTAGTTTTGATTAGATTAGTTTCGTAAAGCAGGTTTTTAGAAAACTCGGGCTTTCTCAATAACCAAGGTTAATCCTTGGTGGCACTTGTGGTGTCCCCCATGGCTCCGTCATTGGTCCCTTACTGTTTAGCAAATCCATGCATACACTTTTCATTTGAAGATAGTGACTCAGGATGAGCTCAACCAAACAGCAGAGCAAGATATTAAAGGGTTATTATATAAAAATATATTTCCTGCAAAATTTAGAATTTTTTTTAATTCATTTAATAAACAAAGCAGAATTAACCCATAAAAAATGTTACATAATTTGTGTTCTGATATAAAGATTCCACTGGGTGACTTTAAATAGAGAATAATTCAGGGAAGTTTCCATTTTTAAATGAATATTTTCCTGTTAGTACCGACGACTGCAAACAACGTAAACACAAGTAAGAAACTTCACGTGTGTCTAAATACCGCAAACTACACACACACTGTCTCATAATTCTGATTTAAAAACATGCGCTCTCCATCCAACCGCTTCCTTGATGAGCACACATTCATTTCCACATTTAGCGGCTGCAGCGCGGCGTGTTGGAGATGCGCTGTCTTCCCGCCGCGGAGCTCCACCTGGCTGATTGGATGGAGACCCAGCGGGGAGTCTTGAATCATCTCAGCTGAGGCCTCATGGCTTGGCCTGGCTGGAGCCCTCAGGATGTGATACCGGAGCGAGCC